>PVHT021183555.1:16976065-17050475 GCA_004024745.2 Catagonus wagneri
TTGTAAATAAAGTTTTATTGGAACACAGCCATGCTGTTCATTTGCATACCGCCTACGGCTGCTTTCACTTACAAATGCAGAGTTGAGTGGATGGGTTGCAGAGGCTGACAATTTTACTCCCTGACCACTTACAGGAAGTCTTCTGACTCCTGCATTAGAGGATGCTTCCTCCATGAAGCTGTCCCGGCTCCCTCCAAAGCTTCAGCTGATCCTCTCTTGGGCTCCCTCAGCCCTAGCCTGACTCCCCTTACTCCAGTCCTCCCCCTGCTGAGTTACAGCACACGTTTCTTCTAGCCTGTCTCCTCCAAATCCTGAACTCCTGGAAAGGAAGGTTGGCTTGGGGGTTTGGTTTTTTGCTTTGTTCTGTTTTGTTTGCAACTCTGCTCCCCAGGCTTCTCACACAGACCCCACACCTCATAAGCACTGAAAAATAAGCTTTCCTGAATGAAAAAATGAGCAAATAAGTGTTTGATGCAGGGCTGGAGAGCCACTAAATGGAGTACCACTAATTTCAGGATGTTGGCGATGTGGCCAGGGCACCGCAAGGCAGCATTATTTCCCCGGGACGAACAGAGACAAGAGAAGAGTTCCAAGCATCAGCCCATCCAGTGAACAAGGAGGTGCTGGGGAACGGTTCCCAGGTCAAACACAGGGAGAAAAGAGGACAGTGTCATTAACAGTTGGGGATGGACTACTCCAGGTGGGGACCCATATTCTAAATCCTACTGTCGCTTCCAAAGCTACCTTTTCTTCCTTCCTTCCTTCCTTCCTTCCTTCCTTCTTTTTGTGTGTGTGTGTGTGTGTGTGCTTTTTACAGCTGCACCTGTGGCAGATGGAAGTTTCCAGGCTAAGGGTCAAATCAGAGCTGCTGCTGCCAGCCTATACCACAGCCACGGCAACAATGGATCCGAGCCATGTCTGCGACCCACACTGCAGTTTTGCACAATGCTGGATCCTTAACACACTGAGGGAGGCTAGGGATCGAACCTGTATCCTCATGGATCATAGTCTGGTTTGTTAACCACTGAGCCGTGACAGGAACTCCCTTTTTTGGGGAGGGCCACACCCATGGCATGTAGAAGTTCCCAGCCAGGGATCAAACTCATGCCACAGCAGTGACCCAAACCACTTCAGTGACAATGCCGGATCCTTAACCTGCTGCAGCACAAGGGAACTCCCTCCAAAGGCCTTCTTTATCCCTCTCAGCACACCTGACTATTTCAATCTGCTAACATAGCTTTTTTACTGCTCAGCCATAAGCTCTTGGAAAGTAAGGTCCATTTGCTCACCAGGGAGTCCCTGCAGAACTTGGCACCTGTAGGCAAAAACGCATGACGAATGAATGAATGAATGGAACTCAATCATCAAATCTTTCCATCCAGGAGTTCCCGTTGTGGCTTAGCAGGTTAAGAACCCGACTAGCATCCATGAGGAGTGGGTTCGATCCCTGGGTCCATTCAGTGGGTTAAAGGATCCAGCGTTGCCATGCGCTATGGTGTAGATCAAAGACTCGGCTTGGATCTGGTATTGCTGTGGCTGCGGTACAGGCCAGCAGCTGCAGCTCTGATTCTACCTCTAGCCCAGGAACTTCCATATGCCACAGTTGTGGCCCTAAAAAAAAAAAAAGGAATTTTCCATTCAGTATACAGTAGTGCAGAACGTCAGGTGGGGCCTGATTTTCTTCTGGGGTGGACCCAGGACTGGCACCTCAATACAGAGAACGCAAAAGGGAACGTATAAAGGCAGTCATGCCTGTTTTGTGTCCACTCACATCCATGGGCTAAGGCTACACCCTTGGCTTTAAACAGCTTCTCCATCACGGACTCCAGTTTCTGGATGCATTTCTGGGTCTCAGCGGTGCCCAGCCTCGTTCCTGACCTCTGCCTTGGCTTTCAAAGGCCACACTTACTGCCCGCCCCAGTGTGCCCATTCCCCGCCACGCTGATATCACTCCTGCATCCTGGCCCCTATTATCTTAAATCACAGCACTGGACAGCTGCCCTCGATGACTCGCGCTGCGATCCAGGAGCCAAACACAGTGGAGAAGTTGGCCCTGGGAGGAATTTTCTGCCTCTCCATTTATCACACTAAACGGTTTGTCTCAAATTTTATCAAATGGGTCAGATAGGAAGATAGAGAACAGTGCCTTCTCTGTTTTTGTTTTTTTTCTTTTGTTTTTTTTCCCAGAAATGGTACCACCCTCTCAAGTGGATAGATCTGGGCCACTTAATTTGGCAACCAAGTGACATTCCCTCCCAGAAGGCTGGCGCCTGCCAGTGGCAGAGCAGAAAGAGAGAAGCAAAAACTCAACGTGATTACCACAAAGAAAGATAAAAAGGACTCATCAATTCTACTCAACGAATGAGGTCCATCAGGAAACCCAGCAGTTTCCTGTATGCAAGATGGGCTTTTATTCCTAGGCATCTCAATTCTGAATCTAATTCTTGTGCTTTTCCTTTTATCATGGTAATAACAATGACGATCATTCTTCATTCAAGAGGATGAATGACTGAATGAACGAACAAACGAAACTCAATCATCAAATCTTTCCAACTGGCATACAGTGGTACAGGGTGTTAAGTGGGGCCTGATTTCACTCTGAACACAAGATACCAATACTGGTGCCATGCAAACTGTTCTCACTGCATTTGTGGCTGAGCAGCCCTTGGTTTGCATAAACAGCCAATCTTTAGGATGACACTTCTGGAGGATTCTGGGAAAGAGCATCTATAAGATAATCACAGCCCCACAAAACAACAGGGTGCCTATAAGAGGAGCCAAGAAATATGTTCAAGAGCTTAAGGGTGACACCCTTCCTCCAGCTTAGTCTTACTTGTCTTTGTTTCATATCTGAAGTCCCAACCCCATCAAGAGATGAACCATTTGCTCTAATCGATAGAATAAAGGGCTTTGGGGAGGAATGGAACACGTTCAACATTAATTAATCAAAACATCCCAGTTTCAACTGACTGATAGTGACAGTCCGGGGTGTTGTGTTGAAAAGGATGCTGAAGTCATACTAAGATCCATGGCAAGCGCCTTCCTCTGGAACTGGAGGGAGAATGGCCAGCCTTATAGCTACCAGATGTGCCAACCTTGCCTTCAGTCATTGGGCCATCGTTGTATCAGGTCAAACGGGTACTAAAATTGTGCCCCATTCTCTGTGCCCAGCCAACTCAACTGCATCCCAGGAGGTACCATTCACGTGTCACCCAGGACTGATCATTTACATGAGCTTTCCCTGGCACTGTTCCCTTCTGTGTGGAGCAAAATAAACATTCCTTTGTTCAAAGATGTAAAGTGATAGACTCCGGAAACTCTGCTCTTTCTTCAGCACTTTTGACACTGACCGGGGGAATTTGCCTCTGTGTTCATCTCCGCATCCACCACGCTGGTCCCCAGCCCTGGTCCATGGAAGTGGCCTGGAAATATCTACTGAATTCATGTTCCATTGGAACAGATTCCATCCCATCCTCATCTCATTGCAAGAACTTTCAAAACTAATCAGGGGTGCAGGCACATCCCCACGGGGAGATTCCAATGACTTTAATCCAGGGTAGAGGTTTTCTTCCTACCAAGAACCAAGCTCCTCGGCTTTGACCAACCAGCTGCAGAGCCACAGGGAAGACTGTGCCCTCCCCCGCCCGACAGCCAAAACCTTCTATGATCAACTCAAAACCCAGCTTTCCACCCCCATGAACTTGGGAGTGTGTTTCACCCACATTGGAAAATTAAATCTAATCTTTTGTGCTGAGACTGTGACTTGAAGGTGATCCTTTGCCCGGAACCAGTGGCTCAAGCTCTCCCATAACTGAGTATCTCCTTACTCGCTATTTCTTTAAATGGACTTTTTTCTTTTCCTTTTTATAGCTGCATTTGCAGCATAGGGAGTTCCCGGGCCAGGGGTCGAATCAGAGCTGTAGTTGTAGGTCTACACCACGGCCACAACAATGCCGGATCCAAGCCCCATCTGTGACCTACACTTCAGCTTTGCAGCAATGTCAGATCCTTAACCCACCGAGCAAGCCCAGGGATCAAACGTGCATCCTCACGAACACAACGTTGGGTTCTTAACTTGCTGAGCCACAATGGGAACTCCTAAATGCACTTTTTATTTTAGCATCACCTTAAGCAACCAACATCAAATGAATCTTGGATCTAACGTGTCAGCCACACTGTCTTTCCTAATAACATGAAAATACGAACATAACTTCAAGTGTTTCAAGCTGCCTGATGTACGTGATCCAGTCATCTTGCTCACAGCAGATGTTCCCGGGCATCCAAATCACTGCCCTGAAGTCATGTTCCACAAGCACACAGATGCAGCAAGGGGGCAAGCCTTCCCCTCTCTAGGGCCTCAAGCACCAGGGATTCCAACCCAAGTCCTTCTCGGGCAGAAGTCAATGCTCCTTGGGAAGCAGCAAGGCGCATTCGTAAAAGGAAAGGGATTTGGAGTCAAGGCTGTGCTTCAACTCTGGCTCCCACTTACTAGTTTTGGCCCTCAGCAATCTGTCTACCCTTTTTGAGCCTCAGTTTCCTCATCTGTAAAATGGGGATAATAACTGTAGCCACTTCATGGGGGATGCTGAGGGAATTAAATAAGAAAATGCTTTTGTAAGTAAACTAGCATGGTGCCTGGGACATCCTTGGCACTCAATACATCAATGACACTGTTATTATTATTGATTCCCTCCCCAGTCATTCAATGAATGCACAGGAAAAGGTCTGTCGTATTGTCACTAGGCACCCAGTGGTGAGCAAAACCAGCAGAGTCTGACAGAGCTAAGAGTGGTGGTAAAGATGGCATAGAGAAGAAGACAGAAGGGAAAGACTCTAAGGGGTGGTTGACGATGAGGGACGGAAGGCAGAGGGAGCCCCCATGGGAGTGCAGGGGGCTGCACTGGAGGCAGGAGGAAATGACCAAAGCCCTCCAATCCTTCCCAGAGCCCTAGGTCAGGGAAGAGTTCCAGGAGGAAGCCGAGACACATGGTTAGATGGACATACGTTAGGTATGAGTATTTTAGGGGGGCCGCACACACAGCATGCAGAAATTCCAGGGCCAGGGATCAAACCCGTGCTACAGCAGTGACAACGCCAGATCCTTAACCCACTGAGCCACTAGGTATGACTGTTTCTAATGAATAGAACCTGGTCCATTCCAGCAAGATGATGATAATGACAAGGATAAAGAAAGATGAGAAAAGAAATAATAGCAGCTCAATGCAAACACTTTCCCAGCAAGCCTGACTTCGGCCATCGTTTCTGGGGGCCCTCTTGGGTGGTTCCTCTAGGAGAATCCCCAGCCCACCTAAGAAGAAAAGGAAGTAAGAGAGGGCAGTGCCTTACCACTTTGCCCCACTGGCTCTGAAACTTAATCGATGGTCAAGGGCAAAAAGCAAACAGATGACAGCACCAGCTTTATAAGAAATTTGATCTGATGGACTCCAGGAAGACCCCCCGGCAACCCAGACCAAAACATCACCCCCATCACCAATCTTAGTGCCAGAGTCCTCCCTTGATCCTCGAAAACATTGCAATTTCCCTCCCGTATTAAAATACAAATGCCCCTGGCCCAGCAATCCTATTTCAAAGGAGGTTTCACAGAGACACCCTTGCACTTAATGCACAAGGGAAGTACAAGAATTTTCACTGCAACACTGGTTGCAAGAGTCAAGACTTAAAAGCAACCTAGACTCCATTGGTCACACGATATGTCCCAGTCATGGAACGAAAGGGAAGCAATGGCCCCGTTGAAGCCTGATATGAACTTCTCCATGTTCCAACCTAGAGCTTGGCTTACACAAAGTCCAAGATCTAACAGGGAGGTTTTCTAACTCCGTTTGCAGGAAGGTAAGGAACAGAGGAAAGCTAGGGTTACGTGGCCACTCACAGCCGCCCTGTGTGGAAACGCTAAGAGCCTGAGGCAGCAGGCAACAAATTTGTCAATTTTTCTTCTACTTGCAATTCTATTTTTACATTTGATCTATCTTACATTATTAAGATTATGTCTTAACAATATGCCTGTCCTCTCAAACAAGAACTGAAGCTCCTTAAAAGCAGCAGGGGTCCTATCAGATCCTCTTTTCTATGTCCTACAGTGTTATTAATGAATTATTCCCCTGCAGGAAAACTGCAAACAACCAAGGTTATTATCATGGATTCTGAATAACCACCAGGAAGGACTTTTTAAAATAGTGACAATGAGTAGCACAATTATCTAGCCTCTGCTATGTGTCAGGCAGTGTTCTAAGCACTTGACATATATAAACTCTTCCAACAACACTATAAACTAGGTGCCATATGAGCCCCATTATATAGATGAGAAAACCAAGACTCAGAGAGGGTAATCTACTGGCCTAGGGTCACACAGCCAAGAAGCGGTGAAGTCAGGATGCAAACCAGGCCACTTGGCTCCAGAACCCATGGCCCCTATTCACTCCATCCCCCAATGCCACCATGGACCTTGGATCAGAAGGAACCGCAACTCCGGTACTTAACTAGTCTGAATGAGTTTGGAAGCATACTCTCTCTTAAAGCCAATTTCCTTGCCTGTAAAACGGAATGTTTGAGGATTAAATAAGACACCCCATTTAAGGCGCCAGCATACAAAAAGCAATACAACATGATAAGTGACAGCTATAATCTGTATTAGCCTAAAAATCATTCAATCAGCAAACCTTTTAATTGAGTAAAAATGTGTCCACGCAGCTGTGTACAGATTTCAGTGCAATTATATTAGTGATTAACTTTATTCCTTAGTTTGGTTTCCCCCAAATCAGGCCCTAAAGGAGGTTTGGGGGTGCAAGCAGGATACATGGGAGGTGGTCCCAGGAAACATGATGAGGCAGAGGGGTGAGGCAGAGGAAGAAGAAAAAGCCCCAGAGGATGTGTTACTGGGGGGTTGGGAGCTCTTGTTCCACCATGGGCAGCTAGGACTCAGCCCCTTGAGGACCCTCCAAGACGGTGTGTAGAACACATCCCAGAATGGCCCCACTGAGAACAGGTTCACTCACCAACTCTTATCCCTACTGCTCAAAGCTTGCTCCTGGGGACATGAACTGCCCTGCCCTCAAGCACTGCTCCGCTGCCCCAAGAAAGCCCCCAGGCAGGGCCACGGGTGCCAGAAGTAGGACCGGGGTGTGCCGAGGCTCTGTCTGCAAAGGTGCAAGTAACATCCAGCCCAGGGGGTGCAGGCAGAGCCACACCTGCCCCATGTGTGACCGAGCAGGGCCCTGTGGGGCTTCTGGGCACAAAACCCTTTCTGTGTCCCCCATTTCTTATTTTAGGAAATGGGCCTCATTCAGCCACCATGGCCGTGCCTGAGTTCCAAGGGGCAGGTTCAAACAATTGCTGATCAGGGAAGGAAGGGGCTGCAGAGACCAGGGAGGAGCAGTCAAGAAACAACAGTACAGCTTTGGGGCAGGATCCTGGTTCCCTCTCAAAGGAGTCACATGATAACGCAGGCATCTTCTACACCGAAGAGAAAAGTTATATTCTTTATTCTTCTTTTAGAAATGAATATTTATTTTTTAACTCAGTGAATTTTATGACATTTAAGGTTGTACAATGGTCATCACAACCCAACTTTATAGCATTTTCATCCCCCCCAAAATGAATACTTTAAAATTAAACAGCTTGAGCCCTTCCTTGTGCTTCTCCTTCACTGGATTGTACCCTAAACACAATCACCTGAAAGCTAAAGATTAGGCACCCTGAGCACAACTGCCCATGGGTTAAAGATTATTAGCACATGATGTTTTTCAGGAACTTTCCTACTTTGTTCTAGTCTCTGATCTATATGCCCTTTTCCCAAGTACTGTTATTCCAGGCAATGACCCAGACAACCACCACCAGGATCACGCCGAGATCTCCTGACGCCAGCTACAAAGACTACGATTCCCCCAAAGAAAGAAGAATGTATGTTTGCCCCAATCCTGATTCTTCTTTGTCTTTTTTAGGGCCTCACTCGCGGCATGTGGAGGTTCCCAGGCTAGGGGTCCGATCAGAGCTGTAGCTGCCGGCCTACACCACAACCACAGCAACACGGGATCCGAGCCGTGTAGTCTGCGACCTACACCACAGCTCATGACAATGCCGGATCCTTAACCCACTGAGCGAGGCCAGGGATCAAAGCCTCATCCTCATGGATGCCAGTCGGGTTCACTAACTGCTGAGCCACGATGGGAACTCCACAATCCTAGTTCTTATCTGTAACCCTGTTTTTCTCCTTTTAGACTACAGAACGCCTTGCAATTCTTCCCCAAGGGAGGGCACAGTCTTTAAGGCATTAGCCTGCTGTGGCCTCCTTTGCCTGGCAAAACAATAAAAGCTATTTTTTTCTCCTTCACCCAAAACTCTGTCTCCAGGTTTCTATATGGCACTGGTGGACAGAGGCCAAGTTTCAGCAATACCAGCAGTGGGCAGACACAGACTCCTCTCAGTGGAAGCGACAACTCCCTGGGGACTTGCTTCCAGTCATAAGGCCGGTCAGCATCAAAGCTGGGACCACCACCACCCCCCGGGCTCCTCCTAAAACTGGGAGCTACACAAATGGCGTTGTTCCAAGAGCCTCCTAGGAAACTCTCACTTCTCTAAAGAGAAATGACAAGAGACAAAGGCAGGCTCTGGGAAGCAAAATGACTCTGCAGAGAATCAGAACCAATCTCACCAGAATAATATCCTCAGTCCTTCCTGGTCAATAACCAGGCACCTCAGACAAAATACCTATTCCCCAACCCACAGCACACCTCACTGCAAGAAGTCATAATAAAATAAGCACCCTGTCGAGCTAAATTTTCATTGCAGAATCTCATTGTGAGCTGCTATGTCAGTAGGAAGGTAGCAAGGGATGGTTCGGGGAGGGGGAGGGGGGTTGTTTTTATAACCCTCCACAGCAAACAGGGAGAGATGGCTCCAGGGAAATTTGCAAAGCCACACTGATTCTAATTGAGTCTCAAGGGAGTCATCACAGGACTGAAAGGGTCAGCAGCTCCAGGGAAAAGGAGAGGCCTCAGTGAGGGTAAGAGCTTATTCTTACTGCAGACCCAGGGAAGAGGGCCTGGAATTTAGACTAGAAGGTGAAGGTGAAGGTTGAACGGGAAGACACGGCTGTGAACAGAACTTTCTCATGAGAAGTAATGTCAATGCTTTTTGTTTTTATGGCCACACCTGTAGCATATGAAGTTCCCCAGATAGGGACTGAGTCTGAGCTGCACCTGCAGCAACACTGGGTCCAGTAACCTGTTGCACAGGGCCAGGAATTGAACCCACACCTCTGCAGCAACCTGAGCCGCTGCAGTCAGATTCTAAACCCAGTGTGCCACAGCAGGAACTCCAGGTAATGACAATACTTAGGCAAAAAACTGATAAGCATAAATTTGACTGCAAATAATTACAAACTATGTATATTATTATATACATTATCAAAAAACCTTGTCAAAGACCTCACTAATCCAAAACACGGAACTCAATGTGAATTGGAGGCAAGTCCACATCATTGGGTTTTTCTAGAGAAGCTGTGGGTGAAGGGTGACCTCAACCTTTCCATCTCTTGCAAATGGGAATTTGACCTTAGGTTGACTTTTGAGCTCTGATCCTCTGACTCTAAAGGAGCAATTTGATTCTGTTAATAGACCATGCTGCTCATGATAGAATTGCCTCCGGGGGGTAGACTGCATGGAGACTGGGAGTTCTCGGTTTGAACTTGAAATACCTGATGAGGAATCCACAGCCTTGGGGATCCTGGAGGAGTACAATGGTTATAACTGGGCAGGTCCCCTGCAGGGACCCTAGGAGCGACACTAATGGGGTTTTTTTAAGAGCTATTGTCCCCTAGGCCAGGATGGTTCCCACACCTGCTTGGTATGGATCTTATCACTGGGCACCTGAACTGCCACTTGGAGGTGAGGACAAGGAAGAGGAACAACCTGAGGACCCACAGAAGTTCCACACGATGCTGCCCTGTATCCTCCTATATCAATCAGGTGCCAAGTGTGACCAATATTAATCTCATGAGTCTGAATGCTTAGTTAGACCTAAAAGGACCCTGGGGATGAGCATAGCTATCTTGTGATACACAAGCACTCCACTTTCACCCTTATAAACATATTAGAGTTCAGAATTCCCTCTGTGGAATAATGGGTTAAGAATCCAACTGCAGAGATGCTGGTTCAATCCCTAACCCAGCTCAGTGGGTTAAAGGATATGGTGTTGCCTCAGCTGCGGCATAGGTTGCAGCTGTGGCCTGGATTCAATCCCTGGCCTGGGAACTTCCATATGCTGTGGGTATGGCCATGCAAAAATAAAAAATAAAAAAAATATATATCAGAGTTCATTATTAGCATTAGCACAATGATCTGTAGGTGCATGCCAGCGAGTTTGAGTGATTTCACATAATTAGTTTTCTAAAATAAATGAAAAGAGCCCCCTTGAAATCTCCTTCACATAATGAATCTGTTGAGGAAAGTCTGTTTTCACACAAGCTACAAAAAACATAGGGCTCAGATACAGAAATATGAATTCACTGCAACTAAGAGTCAGCATGAGGATGGAGTGTGTTGTTCCAAGAGCTGACCTGTTCTCTTTGCTCCCAGGTCAGCTGAGGGTTTTCACACACTGCTCTAGGGCAGAGGTGAACTGTGTTCATATATAAACCATGCCGAGGCCTGAAAGCAGAGGTATGAACAGAGGAACACTCTCAACGACCTTTAAGGGAACAGAAGAATTTCTAAAAGGAATAAGGTGTGAGAAGGTCATAAATGGAATATGTATATTTATGCAGGACAAATAAAGGCAAGTCATATTGGAAAAGCCATATGGTATGGTTCAATTAGGAAGAAAGGGAACTAGATATGTTATACATGTACATATAGACATAACATACGTACACAAGGACGTTTATCAAAGTATTAACAGCAGTTCTAGTCATCTTCTATGGCAAGGCAAAGGGAGGACTTAGACCTTGTATGGCTTACATTTTATACTGCTTTTGTTTTCAAAATAAAGCTGTATCTGGTAAATACTTCTATAATTGAAACAAAATTATCATCGAAAATTACCTTTAAAATATTTTTTTTTAAAAAGGAGGAGGATTTACAACAGAATTCCTTTCTAATACTGAGCTACTCCTATGCATTTAAAATGTGATTCAGGAGTTCCTGTTGTTGGCTTAGTGGGTTAAGTGGGGATGTGGGTTCGATCCCTGGCCTTGTTCAGTGGGTTAAGCATCTAGCGTTACTACAAGCTGCACTGAAGGTCACAGAGGCAGCTCAGATCCAGTGCTGCTGTGGCTGTGGCGCAGGCTAGCAGCTACAGCTCCGAGTCAGCCCCTGGCCTGGGAACTTCCAGATGCCACACCTTTGCCCCCTCGACCCCCAAAAAAAAGAGAGAGAGAGAAGCAGACTGACAGATTATAGAGAACAAACAAACTCCCTAGGAGGGAGGGGTGACATAGGGGTAGGGGAGTAAGAGGCATAAACTATTAGGTATAAAATAAACTACAAGGATATACTGTACAACACAGAGAATATAACCCATATTTTACAATAAATATAAATGGAGTACAATCTTTAAAAGTTGTGAATCATTACATTGTACACCAGTAAGATAATATTATATAGCAACTATACTTCAATTTTTTAAAAGACGAAAGAAAAAAAAATCCTCAACACTGGTCTTGGCAATGCGACAAGAAACAAAAGCAAAAATAAATAAGTGGGACATATCAAACTATAAAGCTTTTGCACGGCCAAAGGAAAAAAATCAGAAAATAAAAAGGCAATCTATAGAATAGGAGAAAATATTTGCAAACCACATGTCTAATAAGGGAACTCCTACAACTCGATAGTTTAAAAAAAAAAAAAGTACAATTTAAAAAGGCAAAAGAGGGAGTTCCCGTGGTGGCGCAGTGGTTAACGAATCCGACTAGGAACCATGAGGTTGCGGGTTCTATCCCTGGCCTTGCTCAGTGGGTTAAGGATCCGGCGTTGCCGTGAGCTGTGGTGTAGGTTGCAGACGTGGCTCGGATCCCGCACTGCTGTGGCTGTGGCAAAGGCCCGCAGCTACAGCTCCTGTTAGACCCCTAGCCTGGGAACCTCCATATGCTGTGAGTGTGGCCCTAGATAAGGTAAAAAAAAAAAAAAAAAAAGGCAAAAGACCTGAATAGACATTCTCCCAAAGAAGATTTACAAATCTACAAATGGCTGACATGCATATGAAAAGGTGTTCAATACCACTAATTATCAGGGAAATACAAACCAAAACCACAATGTGATATCACCTCACACCAGTTAGAATGGCTACCAAGAAAAAGACAAAAGATAACAAGCACAGGTGAGACTGTGGAGAAAAGAGAACACTTGGGTCCTGTTGATGAGACTGTAAATTAATACAGCCATTACGGAAAACAGTAGGAAGTTTCCTCAAAGACTTACAAATAGAACTACCATATGATCTAGTAATCTCACTCCTGCGTATATATCCAAAGAAGATGAAACTGTCATCTCAAAGAGATATCTATATCCCAATGTTCATTGCCAATAGCCAAGACATGGAAGCAAGCTAAATGCACACTTGTGGATGAATGGATGAAGAAAATGTAGCACATACACACGCACACACACAATGGACTATTAGTCAAACATAAGATAGAAGAAAATCCTTCCATTTGCAATAATATGGATTGAGCTTGACAGCATCGTGCTAAGGGAAATAAGTCGGACAAAGACAAATGCTTCATGGTCTCACTTTATGTGGAATCTAAAAACATCAAATTATAGAAACAGACAGTAGAACGGCGGTTGCCAGAGACTGAGGGTGGGAGAAATTGGGAGACGTTGGTCAAAGGGTTCAAACTTCCAGTTACAAAAGGTTGTGGGGAATCTAATGCACATGTTGACTGTTTAACAATACTGTATTGTTAGCACTTGAAAGTTGCTCAGAGAGTAAATCTTAACTGTTCTCAACACACACAAAAAAGGTAATTATGTGAGGTGATGGATGTGTTAACTAACCTTTCTGTGGTCATTATTTCACAACACTTTCACAATACGTATGTATGCTCAGTCAACACACTACATACCTTGAACTTACACTGCTGTTTGTCAATTACATATCAATAATGCCGGGGGGGAACAAACAAATAGGCAAAGGACAGCCACTCTGACTTGGCCCTTACCTGGTAGATTAAAAGATGATGCGTCTGTTTCGCCAGGCTCTGCATTCTGGTCAAATACCACCTCACTCTGGGGAAACCATGGCCAGCAGACCCCAAATGCCTCTCCCACCTTCCACAGCAGCACCCTGCATTCTAGCCTTCCTGCAGCCTTCCCCACGGCCTCCTCCTGAGGTCTCAGCAGCCCCTCCATCTCTTTGGCTCTCAGAAAACCCTAAAAATCAAGCCCAACTCCAATCAGAAAAGCATCTGGGAGTTCTCATCATGGCTCAGCGGTAACGAACCCAACTAGTATCCATGAGGATGCAGGTTCCATCGCTGGCCTAGTGGGTTAAGGATCCAGAGTTGAGAGCTGTGGCGTAGGTCACAGACACAGCTCAGAACACGCGTTGCTGAGGCTGTGGTGTAGGCCGGCAGCTACAGCTCCAAGTTAACCCCTAGCCTGGGAACTTCCATATGTAACACATGCAGTCCTAAAAAAGAAAAAGAAAAAAAGAAGGAAATGTATTTGCTCCCTGATGTCCCATGTACATCTGTTGAAGCAGTGTGTTTCAGATCTAGATTTCACACAGAAGCTTGAGTAAAGGAGCTTTGTAAAATCAGATCTGATCATGTCTTCCCCCTAAATCACCGCAAGGCCTTCCCTTTAAGGCCTTAGAGGGGAGTATCACTCTCCACACCACAGTCTCTGCCAGGACAAACTCGAGCCCGTGGGCCGAATGCAGCCAGGTGCCTGTGTTTACAAATAAAGTTTTATTGGCACAGAATCACGCCTACTTATTCAGCTGCTGTCTGCGGGTGCTTCTGCTACAATAGCAGAGACATTGTAGACCACCCACCCCACAAAGCCTAAAGCATTTACTATCTGGCCCTTTGCAGAAAAAGTGTGCTAATGCCCTGCTTTCCTGCCTCACTCTTTTTCTGTCTTCGTTGAAAAATATATGTAACATAAAATTACCATTTTAAATATTAGTAAGGGCACAATTCAGTGGCATTAAGTACACTGACAATGTTGTGCCACCATGGCCACTAGCCACTTCCAGAACTTTCCACTTCCCAAACTGAAACTCTGTACCCAGTAAACACCAATACCTCCCACCCCCTCCTCCAGCCCCTGGCAACCTCTATTCCACTTTCTCTCCGCATGAATTTCCTTGCTGGTTTCTAGGCACCTCTTATAAGTGGAATCATATGCCACGGTTGCCCTTTTGTGTCTGGCGTATTTCACTCAGCATAACGTTTTCAAGGTTCAGCCATGTGGTAGTAGGTGTCAGAATTACATTCCTTTTTGTGACTGAATAATATTTTGCTATCTGGATGGGCCCCAGTGTGTCCATCCCTTCAACTGCTGATGGACACTTGGGTTGTTTCCACCTGGCAGCCAGTGTGACTGGTGCCGCCACCTGCCAAACTCGAGAGTCTCTTCTTGCATGACACGCCTGCTTCCTTAGCCACAGAGCCTTCTGTCAGTTCTTCGAATGTGCCATGCATCCTTCCCGGAACACCTCCCACCCCTTCCACCATCTTAATCCCTAATTAGCCTTCAGTCCAAACAGCTCCTCTGGAAACCATGCTGCCCGAACCCTTCCCAGTCCCCTGACTCAGCTCTCTGCCAGTGAAAACTCAATCAGGTTCCTAAGCTCTGAGAGCATCCTGCACTTTCTCCAGTAATACTATTTGTAATTACTGGACCTAAGATTATCACACCTATGGGTGGTTATTTGATTAAAGTCGGTCTTCACAAAGCCCAGGGCTGCATCTCTCCTCCTTTCTATTCTAGCCCCACCACCCAGCCCACAGCCTAAAACACGCAGCAGTCCCTCAATTTTTACCTTTATCACAGGATGCATCTTACAGTCAACATCTTAGATTCTTAGTCGAGTGCATACGGTAATGAGAGCTCAGGGAACACGCTGAGATGGAAATGCAATGAAACATTCCCTAATGCTCCTCCCACAGCCAAACTCTCAAAACAGGGGTCCAGGCCTCTCACACACAACAGTCCCCCCCCCCCAAATTTAGACCCTTTCCCGCAGCTCCTAATAAGATTCTACATAACCATTTCATCTTCTATGCCTCAAATGCAATTTTGTTAAATGTAAATATTTAAAACATGCTACCCACTTTTGTGACCCTGTTCAGCATTTCTTACCTTTTTTAATACACTGAGAATCTCAAAAGTCTGCAAAGGACTCAGGCCACAGCCCCCCTGAGGGGCCCTGAAAAGAGTTGCTCTGTTTCTCCGTTTTTCTCATTAGCTGGCACGCAGCCACAAACACCACGTCACCCTCTGCTGGCTTCAAGAACCGCCCCCTAAACCAGAGCCAGGTACACACCATGTCCACTTTCATGATTTCTCTCCCCTGGGTGCCTGGTTCCCCACCCTCAACTTCTGTATGACGACCTTCTCTCTGACAGCCCATTTCTCCACTCCCTGAGCCCCCTCCCACCCCAAGCAGAGCTGGGCCTGCGTCTTAGGTATAAACACAGAGCAAGTCCCATGAATGAAGTCGGTCAGAGCTGTGTCCAGCAGCCACTCAATACAGGTAGCCATTCCATACGTGCAGTGTGACCAGTTCAAAGTGAGATGAGCTGCAGATGTAAAACACACCCCAGATTTCAAACCATTATGGAGAAAAGATGCAAAATATTGGGGAGTTCTCACAGTGGCTCAGTGGAAATGAATCTGACTAACATCTATGAGGACGCAGGTTCAATCTCTGGCCTCGTTCAGTGGGTTAAGGATTCGGCATTGCCATGAGCTGTGGTATAGGTTGCAGACGTGGCTTGGATCTGGCATTGCTGTGGCTGTGGTATAGGCCAGCAGCTACTGCTCTGATTTGACCCCTAACCTGAGAACCTCCATATGCCGCGAGTGCGGCCCTAAAAAGACCAAAAAAAAAAAAGGAATGCAAAATATTTCTGTAATAATATTTCACACTGATTCTACCATGAAATAGTAATGTTTTGGGTTAAACGACATACTGATATACTGGGTTAAACGACATATTTTGAAAATTAATATCACTTGCTTATTTTCACTCTTATTAATGCAGCCACTAGAAAACATAAGGTCACATATGCTGCTGGCCTCCTATTTCCAAGAGTAGCCCTGACTAAGACAGACTCTGCAGGGGTCTAGACTTTGCCTGTACATGGCCAGATGGTAAAGATTTCAGCTTTGGGGACCGTACTCAACTCTGCCACCATAGCAGGAAAGCACTCACAGACAATTCAGACAGGAATGAACCCAGAGGTGTTGCAATAAATTCAGATTTGGCTCCTGGGCTACTATAGTTTTCCAACCACTACTGTAGAGCATTAATAGTAGTAAAAAGGGTCATTTCTGGGAAATTCCCTTCAATTCATTTTCTAGAGAAGCCATTAAGGAAACTCCACCTTTCATTCCACTGGAGGAGGGAAATATAAGTTGATAAGAGGCTTCCCCAACTGGGAGGCTCAGCTGCCCCGGGCACCCACCAAATGCACTCACTTGGGCGTGTGGGCCTCGTCTACGCGGTGACCCAGCTGGAATTCATGCGACTTGCTCCGATGCAGCGCCGTGAAACCCGGAATCAAGTGGATCAGCTTCCGGGAAGAAGGCGGTGGGGTCCCCGGGGGCTTCAGTTTGTTCTTCCTCCTCATGGGCGGCGTGCCCGGCGGGGTCACGGTGGTGACAATGTTGGGGGTGCGCGGTGGGGTGCGGACCGCGTGCCGCTGCCGCGGGGATGGGGGCAGGGAACGGTGGCCCGACTCCAGGGGTGGGGGCGGGCACAGGCCTGGGTAGGCATCCACGGTGAGCCTATCCACGTGGGTGTACACGGGGGTCCCTGGGGCGGGGCTGGCGTGACAGTAGTGCTGGACGCACTTGGACTGGACCCTGGGGCTCTGGGAAAGGTGGGTGCGGATCCACGGCGTCGGCTCCGGAGGGCACACAGGATTATTTTCCTTCCCCGTCTCCGTGGTGGGCCACTGGATGGTCCAGTCTTGTTTGGAAAGGTTGCCTCCTGAGTTGGAACAAAGGAGCAGAGACAACGGATGAGCCATGAGAAAGGCAGGTTAATGAGTTACCGTATATGCACATGACTGTATGCGCGTTACCGTATATGAACATTCACCCCACGCCATGTGCAGCTTACAGCGTAAACTTGATATGCTGTAAACACATTTATGTAAATTACACCTGATATGCTGTAGGCACATTTACATAAATTCAACCACACCCCCAGGCCCTTTCAAAAAGAATGAAATCCTTTCCTTGACCCTCTTACTGCAGCCCCCATTCAACAGCCTTGCCCTTCGCTGACCCTGGATTGGGAAGGCCACAATTCAAACGTCCACAAAAGCGAAGAGGTTTATTCTTGCCCTTTGAGTATCACAGGGTCCTAGTTCCAGCAGTTTGTCTCAAAGTGCTTTAAAGAATTTTCAGGAGTTCCCTTCGTGGCGCAGCAGAAACGAATCCAACTAAGAACCATGAGGTTGTGGGTTCGATCCTCAGCCTTGCTTAGTGGGTTAAGGATCTGGCGTTGCCATGAGCTGTGGTGTAGGCTGCAGACGTGGCTCAGATCTGGCATTGTCTATGGCCTAGGCCGGCAGCTGTAGCTCCAATTAGACCTCTAGCCTGGGAACCTCCATATGCCATGGGTGTGGCCCTAAAAAGCTAAAAAAAAAAAAAAAGAATTTTCAAAAATAACCTTTCAATTTCACAGCAATTTTCATATCTAACTCCCAGGTGAGATACATGAATTCCTCAGACATCAAGTTCACGCTCATCACTCCCTGACCACTTATTAAGCTATGGCACAATTCTCCTGGATCTATCGCTGCTGCGTACTTGATCATGCATTCATTGAACATGTCAGGTTCTGTGCTTGGAAAAAGCACAACAGACCACACACATCCAGGTTCCAATCCCCTGGATTTATGTTCTGCTGAAGGTAGACAAGATAGACTTAAGATATAATAGATAAGAAAGAGTACTTGGGGAGTTCCCGTCATGGTTAACGAATCTGACTAGGAACCACGAGGTTGAGGGTTCGATCCCTGGCCTTGCTCAGTGGGTTAAGGATCCTGCGTTGCCGTGAGCTGTGGTGTAGGTCACAGACGTGGCTCGGATCTGGCGTTGCTGTGGCTGTGGTGTAGGCCAGCGGCTACAGCTTCGATTAGACCCCTAGCCTGGAACCTCCACATGCCGCGGGTGCTGCCCTAGTAAAGGCAAAAAGACAAAAAAAAAAAAAAAAAAAAAGGGAACTGGTAACGGTGAATGGGTAAACTGGTACGAACTACAGAGCACTTCTCAACCTCAGAAAGGAATGAAGATGGACACACCATCTGGGTGAATCTCTGAAGAAATACGCTGAGCGGAAAAAAAGCCCATCCCAAAGTCCCCCTATGACTCCATTTGTATACGATTGTTGAAATGATAACATTTAGAAATGGAGGACAGATTGGGGGTTGCCAAGGGTTAGGGAGGAAGGACACGGGCGGAGGGGAGGTGGATGTGGCTGTAATAGAACAACATGAGGAGCTCCCTGGTGGCCTAGTGGATTAAGGATGTGGCGCTGTCACTGCTATGGCTGGAGGCACTGTGGTGGCGAAGGTTCAGTCCCTGGCCCAGGAACTTCCTCATTCCAAGGGTGCAGCCAAAACAGCAACAACAACATGAAGACCACGTATGGTGCTGGAACTGTCCAGTATCTTCACTGCAGGGGTGGATACATGAACCACCCAGGTGACAACACTGCACAGGACTAAATCCACACCCACACAAGTATATGCAAAACTGGGGAGATCCGGATGAGAGTAGGTTGTATCAATATCAGTATTCTGGCTGTGGTATTGCACTGCAGTTCTGCAAAAAAGCTACCACTGAGAGAAACTGAGCAAAGTGTACGAGGACTCTGTTATGGGCTGAATGTGTCTCCCTAAAGTTTATATGTTGAAATCCTAACCCCCTGGGTAATGGCATTTGGAAGTGGGGACTTTGGGGGGTAATTAAGTTAAATGAGGGTGGAGCCCTCACGGTGGGATTAGTGCCATTGTAAGAAGATGAAGAGAGAAGAGCTACAAGGAAAGAACATGTGAGGCCATGAAGATGGCTGTCTGCAAGCCGGGAAGCTGGTCCTCAACAAGAACCAAATCAGCTAACACCTATTTTTTTGTTTGTTTTTTGTTTCTTAGGTTTTTTTTTTTTTTTGCTCTTTAGGGATGCACCCAAGGCATATGGAGGTTCCCAGGCTAGGGGTTAAATCGCAGCTATAGCTGCCAGCCACAGCCACAGCAACACAGGATCCAAGCCGTGTCTGCAACCTACATCACGGCTCATGGCAACACCAAATCCTTATTAACCCACTGAGCGAGGCCAGGGACTGAACCTTCCACCTCATGGTTACTAGTTGGATTCCTTTCCGCTGCTCCACAACAAGAACTCCTCAGCTAACACCTTGATCTCTGACTTCCAGCCTCCAGAACTGAAAGAAATGAATGTCCATGGTTTAAGCCACCAAGTCTATGACTATATATTATAGCAGCCCAAGCTGACTATGACAGAATCTGTTTTATTTCTTACAACTGCATATAAATCTATAGTTAGCTCAATAAAAACCTCAATGGAAAAAAAAATTAAATAAAAGGTGAGGGGGTTACTTTAAGTAGTAACCCCCTCACCTTTTATTTAATTTATGTGATCAGCCCCCTAAGGAAGTAACATTTAAGCTGGTATATGGTGGTGAGGTGGCCTAGGGGTTGGGGATTGGCATATGCACACTGTGGTATATAGAATGACAGGCCAGTGGGGGCCTGCTATATAGTACAGAGAGCTCTACCCAATATTCTGTGCTAAACCATGTGGGAAAAGAATCTGAAAGAGAATGGATATGTGTATATGAATAACTGAATCACTTTATTGTACAGTAGAAATTATCACAATCTTGTAAATCAACTATACTTCAATAAAACTTTAAAAAAACAAAAATGTTTTTAAAAAGCTGGTATCTGGGGAAAAGAAGGGGATGGCCATGCGAAGAGCCAAGAAAAGAACACGGCAGGTGTGGGGGGAGGGGAGGAAGATGGCAAGGACGCAAGTACAGAGGTAGAAAGAGGATGTTCTTGGTTGTATAACACTTTATTAGAAAAAATGCAGCAGTAACAAAAAATTAAAATCCCACTGTCTGACTACAACTTGAGGTTTTCAGCCCTGATATAAGTTGAATTGGAAAATAAAAATAAATCCAACAGAGCATTAAGATTTCTCACTCTGGAGTTCCCATGATGGCACAGAGGAAACAAATCCAACTAGGAACCATGAGGTTACAGGTTCAATTCCTGGCCTTGCTCAGTGGGTTAAGGATCTGGCATTGCCATGATCTGTGGTGTAGGTTGCATATGCAGCTCAGATCTGATGTTGCTGTGGCTGTGGTGCAGGCCAGTAGCCGTAGCTCCGACTGGACCCCTAGCCTGGGAACTTCCATATGCCATAGGTGCGGCCCTAAAAAAGAAAAAAGGTTTCTCACTCATTTGCTGTACAAATTTGGTCTAATGTACAGACCCTCGAGCTACATTGCTCAGCGCTTCTACATCCTCTGTGCTAAGAGATGTAAAACCATAAGGGTCAAATACTAAGACCAAACATACAAACTCCAAAACCATCTAAGTCAGGGCAGGCACTTGCCTGGATCCCTTTTCTGGTGTCTTTTTGAAGGACATGTGTGGTGACAATGGGGCAAGTGGTTCAGGAGGCTGAAGGGACAGGTGAGGACAGAACCCCAGGCCCATGGGCCAAGGTGCAGTGTGGACTTTATACCCAGTTCGAAGAGAAGCCATTGAGGGTTTTGATCTAAGGTTCATTCCTTTGGTTACCATGTCACCATACAAAGATATTATATATATATATATTTGTCTTTTTAGGGCCACACCTGAGGCATATGGAGTTTCCCAGGCTAGGGGTCCAATCAGAGCTGTAGCCATTGGCCTGTGCCACAGCCACAGCAACATGGGATCCAAGCCACATCTGTAACCTACACCACAGCTCACAGCAATGCCAGATCCTTAACCCACTGAGCGAGGCCAGGGATGGAAGCTGCGTCCTCATGGATGCTTGTTGGGTTTGTAAACCGCTGAGCCACAACAGAAACTCCCAACATTACATTATTATTGACTGTATTCCCCATGCT
This sequence comes from Catagonus wagneri, assembly GCA_004024745.2. Lineage (NCBI taxonomy): Eukaryota > Metazoa > Chordata > Mammalia > Artiodactyla > Tayassuidae > Catagonus > Catagonus wagneri. The sequence continues at coordinate 16,997,408 of PVHT021183555.1, forward strand.
GTAATTAGACTTATCATGGTGACAGTTCTGTAGTAGATGGAAATATCCAGTCACTATGTTATGCACCAGGAACTAACATAGTGTTGTGGGTCAATTATGCTTCAAAGACAAACAAGCTCATAGAAGAAGAGACCAGATCTGTCATTACCAGAGGCAGGGGGTGGGTAGGAGAAGAATTAGATGAAGGCAGTCAAAAGTTACAGACTCTCAGTTATAGAATAAGCAAGTACTAGGGATATAATATACAACACGATTACTATAACTAGCACTGTCATTTGTTATATGTGAAGGTCATTAAAAGAGCAAACCTAAGAGTTCTCATCACAAGAAAAAAATTTTTTTCTTTTTCTTTGCTTTTGTATCTGTACAAGATGATGGATGTTCACTAAACCTATTGCAGTCATCATTTCATGATGTATGTAAATCAGATCATTATGCTGTACACCTTAATCGTATACAATGCTGTATGTCAATTATTTCTCAATAATACAGGAAGATAGATAGATATGATAGATAATAGAAAACAGATAGATAATAGGTAGATAGAAGATAACAGAGATGGATAACAGGTAGATGATAGGTAGGTAGGTAGATAGATAGATAGATAGATAGATAGATAGATAGATAGATAGATAATTGATAGACAGATAACAGATGATGGATGGATAGATATATAGATAGAGATATAGAGAGATAGATAAAACTTAACTAATCCAAAAAATAAAAATAAAGTTCATTTCCAAAACGTCACTGGGGCTGCTGCTCTGACAAGGAGAACCTAGTGAAAGAGTACCACAAAGTTCCTGGCAAGAGATGATGCTGGCTTCCACTGGGGTGGTGGCAGCAGAGATGGAGAGAAGTCAGCACGTGTCAAGAGAGGAACATGTGGCAGGACCCGGCAAAAGGCGATCGAGCGGGCCTTCCCGTCACCGGCCACAGAAAGAGATTTTGGGGCAGAAATAAACTCCAACTCATGGCCAACTAGCAATAGCAATAATAATCACTGTAAGGACCATAACGAGAGCTAATTTATTGAGCATTTGACAGTTTACAAAGTGCTTTCATGAACACTGACTCACTGCCCCCTTTTTAATTAAAACAACTCATTTTGTTATTACATATGCATTACAGAAAAATTAGAAAATTCAGATAAGGAAAAAGGCAATGTTGTTCTACAGCCTAACTGTCATCCCTATTAACACTTGGCTGTGGAGCCTGCCAGATGGTTTGCTGTGCTTTTTTCTTTGAGGAAATGTCATAAGATCTTATTTAATGGTTTGTCATCTGCTTGCTTCATTTGTTATATTGGGACTATTCCACATCTTACTTAATTTTCAGAAATCTGTGCACAAAGGGCCATTTTGATCTCCACTTTGTAGATAAGGAAATGTATGTGCAAAGGTGATTTCCCAAGGTTACAGAAGAGATGGGAACTGGCAGCCAGGATTCAAACCCAGGATCTCGGCTACCTCAACACTAGGGCACAGGGCATCAGGGACAGAGTGGGACCTGCACTGACCAAAGACTCTGGACTATCATATGCAACCAAAGGGGAATAGGAGCTGGAACAAGGGCTATTACTGACAAGAGTCTCCCTTCTCCCTCCTTCCAGACTTTGCCAAAACAGTTTACAAAATCTCTATCACTATAATGTCTACTCTCAAACATTTATATGTACACGTCAGTCCAGTGACTAAGAGAGCCAGCTCTGGAGTCACATGACTGGGCCCCAGTTCTGGCTCTCAGGCTTGCTAGCTGTGTGAGCTTGGGCACTCATCAAACTTCTCTGAGCCTTAGCTTTATCAGCAGTGAAATGAGACAATAATAGAATAGAGACAATATTCTGCCCCAGGGGAATATACTGAGGATCAAATACAATAACACAGCAATGTGCTGAGCCCAGCACCTGGTGCACAGCAGGCACACCATACATGTTAGCTGCTTGGACTGTAAGCCTCCAGACCACAGAGATCTGTTGCTGCCTCCCACTTAAAAAGCGTGCACCTGTGCTGAGAGCTATCTGGGCACCAGATGCTGTCCTCACTCTGTGGACCTCCAGAAAGCTGATGTTCAGAGAGGCTGAACAGCTCTGAGACCTGAGGGCAGACAGAGTTGGGCCCAGGTCAGCGTCTCCATCAGCCAGCAAGTTCTATATTGACGTATTCACTTGGGGAATACAAAGTCATTGTCAAATTAGCCTAAGTAAAACATGTTTAAGAAAGTACATCTAAGATAGAAAAAAAAGACAGAAAGACAGACAGACAGACAGACAGACAGAAAGAAAGAAAGAAAGGAAGGAGGAAGGAAAGGGAAGGGAAGAAAGAAAAGAAAAGAGAAAAAGAAAAAGAAAAAGAAAATCTAGGGAACCCCTGCTGTGGCACAGCCGATTAAGGATCCAGCATCACCACAGCAGTGGCGTAGGTCCCAGCTGTGGCTCAGATTCAGTCCCTGGCCTGGGAATTTCCATACGCTGCAGGTACAGTAAAAAAAAAAAAAAAGGTATATCTATTTTTTTAAGTTACTTTAATCATATACCACACTCAAAGGCCACAGAGAAGTATATTGGACATTATTGCTATTGCTCATGCTCCCCGGAGTGAAATGAAAAGAATATTTTGTAATAACTTACAAAGAATCTGAAAAAATAGATATATTTGTATGCATAAATGAATCGCTTTGCTGTATACCTGAAATGAACACAACATTGTAAATCAACTATACTTCAATAAAAATTTTAAAAAAGAAATATGGGATTGTGACTCAAGAGAGATCCAGCTTAGAACTCTTAGCTCTGTGACCTTGGGCCAGTTGCTGGATCGCTCTGAGACTCTGTTTTGGAGTTTGTAAAATGAGAATGATCATGGCTCCCTAGGAGGGTACAGTGAGGGTTAAATGCATTCATTCATTTATCCAAGTATATGTCATATATATTTGAACACTTCTCATATACCAGGCACTGTTCTAGAGCGGTGAACAAAAGAGATGAAAGCCTTGTCCTCACAGAGCTCATATTCTTATTAAGGAAACAGAGAAGAAAAGGGGGTGAACAAATAAGTGACAAGATATTATCTGTAAGATGTCATATATAATACACTGTGTATATAATATGTTAATGATAATAAATGCTCTAGAGGAAAATAAAGCTGGACATGGGTACCAAAAAAAGAATGCTGGAGAACTATTTCCCCAGTCAGAAAAGGATGTGGAATAAATGCTGGAGAGGGTGCAAAGAAAAGGGAACCCTCTTACACTGTAGGTAGGAGTATAAATTGGTGCAGCCACCATGGAAAACAGTATGGAGGTTCCTTAAAAAACTAAAAATAGAACTACTCTATGATCCAGCAATCCCACTCCTGGGCAATTCGAAAAGACATGTGAACCCCAGTGTTCACTGCAGCACTATTCACAATAGCCATAAATATCCACTGACAGATAAATGGATAAAGAAGATACGGTACATATATACAACGGGATACTACTCAGCCATAAAAAAGAATGAAATAATGCCATTTGCAACAACATGGATAAACCTAGAGATTATCATACTAGGTGAAGACAGTCAGACAGTGAAAGACAAACACCATATTGTATCACTTATATGTTGAATCTTAAAAAAAATACAAATGAACTTATTTGTAGAACAGAAACAGACTCATAGACTTTGAAAAACTTACAGTTACCAAACAGGACAGGTGTGGGGCTGGGGGAATAGACAGAGTTTGAGATTGACATATGCACCCTGTGGTATATGGAATGACTGGCCAATGGGGACCTGCTATATAGCACAGGGAACTCAACCCAATATTTTGTGGTCTATGTGGGAAAGGAATATGAAAGAGAATAGATGTGAGTACACGTATAATTGAATTACTTTGTTGTAAGCAGAAATCATCACAATACTGTAAATCAACTATAATTCAATAAAACTTTTAAGAATGGGAAAAAATTAAAGGATGTGGAGGTGACAGTGGACATATGAGCAAAGAGCACAGCGAAATAAGGAGCAAGTTAACGAGATAAAATGAGTCAAGCTGTCAGCACAGAGCCTGGACCACACAATGATACAGACAAATGGACAGTGATTGAAGATGAGGGAGACATCTATTCTAAATGCCTGGGATTCATCCAATTTGCTCCCCAGGCATTCACTGGGCCAGCCCCTGGGGTCAGGTATCTATCTTCCCTGCCCTCAAGATGCTCATAGTCCAGCGGGAACATCTACAATGACGTAACTGCTCCCTGCAATTGCACTTGCAAGTATAGGTCCAAAGGAATTGAAAGCAGCACTTGAATGTTTGTACGTGAATGCTCACAGCAACACTAGAGACAACAGCCAAAAGTGGAAATAACCCAAATACCATGGATTTGACAGATGAGTAAACTAAAGGTGGTGTGTCCGTACAATGAACTATGAATCCACCATCAAAAAAAGAATGAAGTCCCGATAGCATGCAACAATTTGGACAAACCTCGAAAACATGATGCCAAGTGGAATCAGCCAAATATGAAATGTCACATAGAATGAAATAATGCCGTTTGCAGCAACGTGGATAGACCTAGAGATTATCATACTAAGTGAAGTTAACCAGAGAAAGACAAATACCGTATGATATCACTTACATGTGGAATATAAAAAACAGGATACAAATGAACTTATTTACAAAACAGAAAGAGACTCACAGACATAGAGAACAAATTTAGGTTACCAACGGGGAAAGGGGAAAGGGATAAACTGGGAAATTGGGATTAAAGCACACATACTGCTATACATGGGGTGGGCAGCCATTAGGGACCTACTGTGTGACACAGGGAATTATACTCAGTATCTTGTAATTACCTATAATGGATGACTAACACAACATTGTAAATTAACTATATTTCAATAAAAAAATTTTTTAAAGAAATATCAGGAGTTCCCATGGTGGCTCAGTGGTAATAAGCCTGACTAGTATCCATGAGGATGCAGGTTGGATCCCTGGCCTTGCTCAGTGGGTTAAGGATCCGGCGTTGCTGTGAGCTGTGGTGTAGATCATAGACTTGGCTTGGATCTGGTGTTGCCATGGCTATGGTGTAGGCTGGCAGCTACAACTCCAGTTTGACCCCCAGCCTGAACTTCCATATGCCACAGGTGTGGCCCTAAAAAGAAAAGACAAAGATAAATAAATAAAAATCACATAGTGTATGACTCCATCGGTACGAAATGTTCCTAATAGCAAATCCATAAAGACAGAAATCAGACTAGTGGTTGCCAAGGATGGTGGCTGGGGGAAGAAAGGAATGGGAAGCAACTGCTTAATGACTACACAGTTCCTTCTGGGGTCATAAGAGCGTTTTGGAACTGGATAAAAGTAATGGTTGCACAACATTGTGAATGCACTGAATACCGTGGAATTGTTCACTCTTAAACGGTCAAGTGTATGTTCTATGAGTTTCACCCAATTAAAAAATGAATAAATACAATACGGAATGGGGCATCTGATGTTAGAGAAAGTGCAGGGGAGTGAGAGCAGAGGGGAGGAAGCCAGCTTTCTGGGGCAGGGTGAGGAAAGGCAGCCCAGAGGAGGACACCTAAGCCCAGATCTTGAGGATGAAGGAGACCATCCTAGGAAAGGGGTGGAGCGGAGGAGGGTACGGGAGGAAGGATACAGACAGAAGGATGCAGGACCCAGACCCGGGGATGGCAGAACACGGTGAGTTGGGAGAACCATATGCAGTCTGGCGTGGCTGGGGATATTCTGAGGGAGGGAAAAATCCAAGCCAAGGCTGGAAAGAAGGGCAAAGGAGGACCATTCAAGGATTTACTGTTGTCAATGGAAGGGGATCATGAGTGATCCCTGGCATGGACCTCTTGTGGGGCTCCTGGAAACCTGAGGGCTCACAGCCGTCAAACCCAGAAGGGGCGTGGGTGGGGGAGGGAGCTCTGGTCCAGCACATCATGCATCTGCAAGATCGAGGCTTGGAGCCCAGCCCCACATCACACCCACGGAGGGGCTGGCACTCCCCCAACCATAAACGATGATAGCATGGAGATCCCGCTGTGGTGCAGGGAGGTTAGGAATCTGAACACTGCAGCTCGGGGTGCTGTGGAGGCACGGGTTCAATCCCTGGCCCCATGCAGTGAGTTAAAGGACCTCGTATTGCCGCAGCTGTGGCTCAGATTCAATACCTGGCCCGGGAACTTCCATATGCCGAGGGTGCAGCCATAAAAAAAAAAATTAATTAAAAAAAGATGATGGCATGGAAGCCAAGTTCCTGCCTGGCCACACTGTTCAAGTTTTGGGCCATGAACCCCTCTCATGCCACAGGAAAGGCTGGCTCTCTCAGTGGGCAAATGCTGAGAAGGAGGTTGGGGCTGGAGGCCAAGGTTCTTCCCATCACATCGCTGTTATACCCTGGCCCCTGTTCACTGCTCAGGAAGCAGTTATTTTTTAGCCTGAGAACGTCAGGTCAGGAGATTCTAAAACCTCCCAAGTCTGTCCAGGAGTGTCAAGCTCATCTCAGTTTTTTTTAAAGATATGACATGATTGGATCACGCTCAACTTTGTCTCCTCTCTCATCTGATCGCTGAATCTTCAGAGCAGACGCCCCATGGCCCTGAATTACAGGTCAAGGAGGGGAGGCGGTGAGCATATCACCCACTGACTGACATCCTCAGAAGAAGGAGAGATGTCTCTGCATCTGGAAAGCTTGCTTTCCGAACCAAAAGAATAAGAATTAATTCTAACAGACTCACAGACATAGAGGACAGAGCTGTGATTGCCAAGGAGGAAGAGGGGACGAGTGGGATGAACTGGGAGTTTGGGGTTAGTAGATGTGAAAACCAGTACATTCAGAATGGATAAGCAGGAGTACCCATTGTGGCTCAGTGGGTTAAGAACCTGACTAGTATCCATGAGGACATGGGTTCGGTCCCCGGTCTTGCTCAGTGGGTTAAGGATCTGGCCTTGCTGTGGCTGCGGTGCAGGTGCAGATGCAGCCTCATTCAGTTTGACTGCTAGCCTGGGAACTTCCATGTGCCACAGGTGTGGCCCTTAAAAAAAAAGAAGAGAAAAGGGAGAAAAAAAAAAGAATGGCTAAGCAATGAGGTCCTACTGTATAGCACAGTAGGACCTACTGTATGTCCCAGTCTCTTGGGACAGACCGTGTTGGAAGATAATATAAGAAAGGGAATGTATATAAATGTACGACTGGGTCATTTTGCTGTATAGTAGAAATTGGCACAACATTGTAAATGGACTATAATTTTTTAAAAAAAGAATTAATTCTAAATAAACATCAAACAAGGACATAGGAGGTTTTTGTTCTTTTTATCTCTTGGCGGCGCTCGTGGCATATGGAAGCTCCCAGGCCAGGGACCGAACCCATGCCACAGCAGCCACCTGGGCCCCTACAGTGACAATGCTGGATCCTCAACCCACTGCACCACAAGGAAACTCCAGAAGTAGGAGTTTTTATACACATGGAACACCACGGACTTTGCAACCTGAGGCTGAGAAATTAATTTGCCCCTACCTTCCCTGTGACTCACGTTTCCTCATCTCTAAAATGGAGAGATAACATGAGAGCTTTCCCCTAGGATTGTTCTGACGATTAAATAAGACCACACAGGCAGAGCATTTAGCACAATCTCTGGTACCCAGCAAATGCTCCACGAATGTTAACCACACCAAGAGTAGAACCACCTGTATTACACGATGCTGGTGAGGATCAAAGAGATGGATAAGCACAGAGAGTGCCTGGCCTCCCGTGCCTTTAGCCTGATCTTGCCAGCTGCTGCCCCTACAGACAGCACACCCACAGTCTTCAAAGCCACTGAGTCCTGACTGTGGTCGAACTGGATCCCCCCAGAAGCTATGAAGCCCTGACCCCCAGTGTGGGTGAACGCGACCCCGTTTGCCGACAGATGTAATCAAGTCAGGACAGGTCACACTGGGTTAGGGCGCAACAACCTGCATCCCAGGGACTGGTGACGTTAAGAAGAGGAAAGGACACACAGAGGAGGAGGCCATGTGAAGACAGAGGCAGAGACTGGGACGATGCAGCTACAAGCCAAAGCACGCCGAGGATGGCCAGCAACCAGCAGACGCGGGGAGAAAGGTGTGGAATAGCTCCTTCCCCACAGCCTTCTGGGGGAGCAAGTCGCTGCCAACACCTTGATTTTAGACCTCAGGCCCTCCAGAACTGTGACAAAATACACTTCTGCTGTTTTAAGCCATCTAGTTAGTGAGGGCTTTGCTGGAGTGATCCTAGGAGAAAAACGGAGGCTTCAGCTAAGAGTCAGCGACATTTACCGAAATACAAAAGTTAGCATTTGGAGGGTCCTGCCAGGCTAGTTAGGGACCTCAGTGCTTTTCCTACCTGTCCTGTGAGATGGGTGTTACTGATCTCTTTTATACTTGAGTTCCGGATGAGTGACAGGACGCGGCTCAAGTTCCATGGTTGGTAGTAACTTTCACCTTCACTCTTTCCCTTTACCACATGGCGGCTAAGCTGAGCTGGGATTCACTGCCCTCCACAGCCTACAGTTCCTCCAAATGCACCAAATACACACACACAACCTCCACGAGATTCAAGGAAGCACAGAGGTGCCCCTAAGAATCCCTGTGCTGGAGTTTCAAAGTCTGAGAGATCAAAAGAGAGGAAGAAAAGCTTCACCCCCTTCCAAACTCCCTTCTTCCTCACATTCTCTTCTTCTTCACCCTTACATTTAAAAATCAGAAGTTTGGGGATGAAGGAGCAAAAGCCTCATTTCATTATCCAAATTGCCAGCTGCTCCACTGACAGCGATTTCGACCTCTCTCTGGCGACGCTTCAGAAGTATTTCACTGATGGGCTGTATTATATCAACTCTTTCCCTCTCTCTTTTGATCCTCTTTTTAATAAAGTCTGAGGGAAAAGGGTAATTTTTCATTTTAAATAGGGGAGGTGTGGCTCCCAGGTGCTCTGGGGGTTATTAATCGTAGCCCTCGCTATCTTGTCATCCGTTTCTGGAAAATCATTTTATTTCAAGTCGTGAAAGGGGTGGGGAGAAGGGAATAGGTTTGAAGAAATGAAAGGTCTGAGGATTGATTAAAGGCATTTCAAGGTGCAGGGATTTTTCTTTTGACATTCTCTGATAAGGGACCGAGAGAAATAAAAGCCATTCTCAAGGGAGAAAGTGATTTCAGAAAGTCTCGGCAAGTGTCTAACTTCTTTGTCCCTTCCCATTAAAATTTCATAAACAGGCAAACACGTGGCTTAGAATTTGCCTGAACTTCAGAGCCAGCATCAGAATGAACATACGCTGAAGGGCTAACTTCAGAGGCAGAACTAGCAAAGTGTCTACTACTCCAGAATCACCCCTGCTTGGAACTTTTGTGAATATTTCAAAACGCTTGTTAGTTTGTTTAATCCTCAGAACTTTGCAGCAAGAAACAAAACTTTTATTTTATTTATTTATTTTTTTCTTTTTGCCTTTTTTTTTATCTAGAGCCACACCCGCGGCATATGGAGGTTCCCAGGCTAGGGGTCTAACAGGAGCTGTAGCTGCCGGCCTTCGCCATAGCCACAGCAACGCGGGATCCGAGCCACGTTGCGACCTACACCACAGCTCACGGCAACGCCGTATCCTTAATCCACTGAAGAAGGCCAGGGACTGAACCCACAACCTCATGGTTCTTAGATTCGTTAACCACTGAGCCACGAAGGGAACTCCCCAAAACTTTTATTTATTTATTTAGTCTTTTTAGGGATGCACCTGCAGCACATGGAAGTTCTCAGGCTAGGGGTCGAACTGGAGCTGTAGCCCCCAGCCTACACCACAGTCGAAACAACGCCAGATCCAAACTGCATCTGCAGTCTACACCACAGCTTATGGCAATGTCAGGCCCTTAACCCACTGAGCGAGGCCAAGGATCGAACCTGAGTCCACATGGATACTAGCCGGGTCCATTACCACTGAGCTACAATGGGAACTGCCAAGAATCGAAACTTTTAGATGCTGGATGAATAGGGTAGACTGCAATCATCCATGGACCAGAAATGAAGCGTTTGTACTTTAATCCTTATCACTTTGTGGCAAGAAGAAGAACTTTTATCAGCACCAAGCTCTAACCAACTAAGCTAAGCAGCCGTCGAAGAAACAGAACTTTTAGATGCTGGTTGAAAAGATTTCACTGGAGTCCATGGTAAAGCCAAATAACAGGAACAATAACAATTGTTATCAACACTCATAATAGTTACTATTTATTGAGCACTTACCATGTGCCAGACAGTATTCTAAGTATTTTTTTTTCCTTTTGTCATTTTAGGGCCACACGTGTGGGCATGTGGAGGTTCCCAGGCTAGGGGTCTAATCGGAGCTTTAGCTGCCGGCCTACGCCGCAGCCACAGCAACGCAGGATCCGAGCCGTGTCTGCGACCTACACCACAGCTCATGGCAACGCCGAATCCTTAACTGAGCAAGGCCAGGGATCGAACCCACAACCTCATGGTTCCTAGTCGGATTCGCTAACCACTGTGCCACGACAGGAACTCCCAGTATTCTAAGTATTTTACATGCATCACTTCACATTATCCTCACAAGACCCTTTGGGGGAAATTCTGCTACTGTCTCCATGTTAGAGTGGAGGAAATGGAGGATTTGCAGAGAGATCGAGTTGCCCAATGTCACACAGTCAATAAGTGATACAGTGGGGCCTCCAAAGCATCTCCTCACCATCTCAATTTTTCTGGGAGCCTCCAAATGCCCTCAGGAGGTAAGACCCAGCCAGAAAGCCCTTGAAAGGCCGAACCATTTCACACAGACCTCTTAGATCAGCCATGGGTGCAATGCCACCTGACCCTTCGAAAGTCAGATAGGATACTCATTATAGCCACAATTCCTGAAAGAGTGAAATCTGAAATCCAGGACAAATTTTCAAGCTTCTGATTTGTAGTACATGCAAGAAGTAAATAAGGACAAATGAAAAACACACCGTTGCCAAAGCAATTCAACACTGGCAAGAATCTTAATCTAAGATTGCATTTGTGAGGGTGGCAGCTGGCCAAACTGTGGGTCCTGCTGGGCAGTGTCTCTGCCCCAGGATGTCGCCAAGCAGGACCAAACCAGCGCACTGACCCCAGTCTGTACAGGTCGTCCGGGAGACGAGCCAGGGCAGGGCTCTGACCCAATAATGATTCCCAGGTCCAGCTCTACAAGACTTTTGCAATTTTATTACCCACCAAGAGATCTAGCCAGATTAACCTTTGGTCACTAACTTAAGGGAGATTTTCTGTTCTAAAAAAGCTCCTTTAGAAGTTCCCGTTGTGGCGCAGCGGAAATGAATCCGACTAGGAACCATGAGGTTGCAGGTTCGATCCCTGGCCTTGCTCGGTGGGTTAAGGATCCAGCGTTGCCGTGAGCTGTGGTGTAGGTCGCAGATGCGACTTGGATCTGGTGTTGCTGTGGCTGTGGTATAGGCCGGCGGCAACAGCTCCAATTAGACCCCTAGCCTGGTAACCTCCATATGCCAAAAGTGTGGCCCTAAAAAGACCAAAAAAAAGACCGAAAAAATAAAAAATTAAAAACCTCCTTTAAAAAATTATTGATGTGAAATTTACATAACCATTAAGTGCAGAGCAGTAGCATTTGTTGTCTCTATAAATTCCAAAAAAATGCCAATCAGCCCAACAAAAAATCCCACAGCTATGAAACAGTCACTCCCCACCTTACCCTCCTCTCCCAGCCACTGGCAACCACTAATCTGTTTCCATCTTTATGGATTTACCTATTCTGGATGTTTCATATAAATGGAATCCTAACTATGTGATCTTTTGTGACTGGCTTCTCCTACTTTGCATCATGCTTTCATTTGTAACAAGGTGCAACGTTTGCATCAAGGTTCATTCATTTTGTAGCATCTATCAGAATCTCATTCCTTTTTACAGTTTAATAATACTCCATTCGATGGGTAGACCACATTTTGTTTGTTTACATATTCATGAGCTGATGTACATAAAGGTTGTTTCTACTTTTTGGCTGTTGTGAGCAGCACTGCTATGAAAAGTTGCAGACAAGTATTTCTTTGAACATATCTTTTTCATTCTCCAGGGTATATATCTAGGAATGGTATTGCTGGGTCACTGGCAACTCTATGTCTAATCTTCTGAGAAAGCGTCAAACTCTTCTCCACAGCAGCTGCACCATTTTGCATTCCCACCAGCAATGGACTAGGGTCTGGTTTCTCCCAATCTCAGCCAACTCTTGTTATTTCTCTTTCATCATTTTTGTTGTTATTATTATCATTGCCCTCTTAATGAGTGTTTAACAAAGCACCTTAATAATGACTATAGCTATACAAGAAAAAATGCTCAACGTCACTGATTATTAGAGAAATGCACATCAAAACTACAATGAGATACCACCTAACACTGCTCAGAATGGCCATCATTAATAGGTCTACAAACAGCAAATGCTGGAGAGGGTGTGGAGAAAAGGAAGCATTCCTACACTGTTGGTGGGAATGTATATTGGTACAACCACTATGGAAAACAGTATGGAGGTTCCTCAGAAAACTAAGTGTAGAACTACTATATGATCCAGCAATCCCACTCCTGGGCATATATCTGAATAAAATTATAATTCAAAAAGATTCATGCACCCCTATGTTCACTGGAGCACTATTCACAATATCCAGGACATAGAAGCAACCTAAATGTCCATCAACAGATGAATGGATCAAGAAGATGTTGTACATATATACAATGGAATACTACTCGGCCATAAAAAAGAACGAAATAATGCCATTTGCAGCAATATGGATGCAACTAGAGATTCTCATACTAAGTGAAGTAAGTCAGAAAGGGAAAGACAAACTCCATATGGTATCACTTATATGTGGAATCTAAAATATGACACAAATACAGATACAGAAAACAGACTTGTGGTTGCCAAGGGGGAGAGGAGATGGAGTGGGATAGACAGGGAGTGTGGGATTAATAGAGGCAAACTATTACATTTAGAATTGAGAGTCAATGCGGTCCTACTATATAGCCCAGGTCCTACTATACAGCCTATGTCCAATCTCTTGGGATAGACCATGATGGAAGATAATATAAGAAAAGGAATGGGTGTGTGTGTGTGTGTGTGTGTGTGTGTGTGTGTGTGTGTATGACCAGGTCACTTTACTATATAGCAGAAATTGGCATAACACTGTAAATCAACTATACTTTAATATAAATAAATAAATAAATAAATTTTTTTAAAAAAATGTCCACAGCAGAGTTCCTGTCGTGGCACAGAGGAAACGATTCCGACTAGGAACCATGAGGTTGCGGGTTCGATCCCTGTCCTTGCTCAGTGGATTAAGGATCCAGCATTGCCATGAGCTGTGGTGTAGGTCGCAGACGCGGCTTGGATCCTGAGTTGCTGTGGCTGTGGTGTAGGCCGGTGGCTACAGCTCCGATTGGACCCCTAGCCTGGGAACTTCCATATGCCATGGGTAAGGCCCTAAAAAGCAAAATATAAATAAAAAATAATGGCCACAGCTAATAATCACTGAGTGCTTACTGCACACCACATCTGCCCCACCATCCCTCATCCTCATGCCTTATTTAACTTAATTCTCACAACAACCCTGTGGGGTAGATGAGGAAATTAAGGCTTTGGAAAATTAAAACATCTTTTGTAAGAAAAAGAGAGAGTGGGGGGGTGGGAGAGAGAGAGAGACTGGGTCACTTTGCTATACTGCAGAAATTGACAGAACATTGTAAATCAACTGTAATAGAAAAAATAGAAATCTTACAAAAATAAAAAAATGAAAATCTCCTCAAGGCCAAACTCCAAACCCTGGTAGCCTGACCACTGATCACATTCTCCTGGCAGCTACACATGGCACATCTGAACTAATCCTCATGGTCATACAGGGTGACAGCATCACCAGCCCAACTGTTCAGAAGGAGACACTGAGCCTCACAGAGAAGTAGGGACCTTCCCTAGGTCTACCCATGTAGAAAGTGCCAGGTCTGACGCCAAACACCACGTTCTTTTCCCTCTGCTGTGTATTCTTTTATAATATTCAGTGCTTTAATTGTTGCGTTAAGTCCAATTAAAACTGTGACTAGGATGCATCCCATCTCCAGAATAAAGAGAGCAACCACCACCATCTGTTGGACAGTTGAAACTGAAAAAAAAAAAAGAAAAAAAAACCCTCCCTGAATAGTAGCACAGTTAGAATCTGCATGGGGAATATTGCAATAAAATACCTTCCAGTGTGTGGTCAGGATGTCTGATGGGACAGCAAGCCCTGAAGTACTGAATGGTTCTGACAAACAGCCTAATACGAATGCAGAGTGGATGGCAGAGTGCTTTGCACGTCAGGATTCCTGGTTTCCATGCAGAGCTCCCCCTCTGTTCCCCATAGCACTGAGGGCCCCAGATCTCTCTCTGTTCCTCGCCTTCACCCTCCTTCCCCCTCCCTCTCCCTCCCTCTCCCCTCCTCCTCCTGTTTCACATTCCTCACAACCCTTGGCCTTCAGTGGAATCATTCTTTTTTATCAGCTACTCTCATTACTCACCATCATTACGCTCTATAAAGTCATGCCAAACACTGAATTAGCCAATACTGAACCACTGCTCCTAGTGGAAAGATAAGGTTAGGTTCCTATAAGCCACTAGTCACATTTTCCTCAACTGATCCATAATAATCTTGCCTTTTGTCCACTTTCATTTAAAGACAGAATTTAGTAAGTTGAGATCTGTACCACTAATTCATGAACATTTGACTCATGGCCAACAGCACTATCACTCCTGCCTGAACAAATCTTATGTAACACACACATTTTCTCCATAAGGTACATCACAGTCTGCTTGTGCTCAGGAAAACTAAACAGCACTTCAGCACTATGCTCAGGGGTTATTTTATTTTTATTTATTTTTATTTTCTTGGCTATGCCCACAGCATGTGGAAGTTCCTGGGCCAGGGATCAAACCCCAGCCACAGCAGCAACAATACCATTTCCTTAACCACTAGGCCACCAGGGAACTCCTCAGAGGTCATGTCAAATAGAAAAGTCACCCCAAAAAAACACAAAAAACTTTTTTTAAACTTTAAAAAAAAAATACCACTCATTAACAGTGTGAGAGCTGAAACAAGAAGGCAGAGGGTTGACCTCAGCTGAGAACCTGCACATCAGGCGACTCAAACTTTTCCCCAATCCACAAATTCAAGTAGTGATTTTAGGGCAACAAATAAATTTTAGGGAATAGGCGAATTTACGAAGATGAATATAGAACCCATAAAGATTTAGGACCATCTGTATTTATCTGTCTATCATCTGTCTTTCCCACTGGAATACCAGCTTGAGAAGGTAGAAGCCTGGGTAACTTTCTCACCACTGCATTCCCTTAGCATCTAGCAGAGAGCCCGGCAACAAGTAAGTACAGATATTTTTCCCCAACACATATGTGCATCCAGTCATCATTTGGTACGTCTAAGACTTACACCATGTTATTTGTCCATTATATCTCAAGAGAGCTGGAGAACATTTTTAAAATAAATATTGAATACTTTGTGATGCAGAAATTACATGTTGCTTCAAAAAATATTTGTGGAATGAACTGATTCTTGAACACTCATAAATTCTACCTGCCATGATTGATAACATTGTTTGTATTATCCACCCTGAATTCAGCAAGCAGTGAGGCAGGAAATGTCTTTGCACAGCTAAAACCCCGTTCATGCCCAGGGCTGCCCTGGAGAGACAAAGCTTTCAGAAATAAAGGCCTGATAACCAAAGAAAAAGAGTAGGAAGATGTCCCAGAGTTCCCTGGTGGCTCAGTGGGTTAAGGATCCGGCATGGTTACTATTGTGGCTTTGGTTACTACCGTGGCTTAGGTTTGATCCCTGGCCCAGGAACTTCCACATGCTGCAGGTATGACCAAAAAAAAAAAAAGAGTAGGAAGATGTCCTGGAGTTTCCTGGTGGCTCAGTAAGCTAAGGATATGGCATTGTTACTGCTATAGCCTTGGTTATCGCTGTGGCGCAGGTTCAGTCCCTAACCTGGGAACTTCCACATGCCGTGGGTGTGGCCAAAAAAAAAGAAAAAAACAGAGAGTAGGAAGATGCCCTTACCTGATCCTGCCTCCTTCTGGCTCTATATCATCTGAGGGACAACTGCCCTTACCTGATCCTGCCTCCTTCTGGCTCTATATCAACTGAGTGACAACTGTGCCCCAGCCCCCTTCAGAAGGCTGCCCCGTGGGCCTCTGAGGGAGGAGGAGGAGGTGAGAAGCTGAAGAGGCTCACGGGGCTCAGACCAGCGCCCAGGGATGCAGCAAGAGACAGTCTACATGGGGACAAGCCACATTAGAGAAGGTTGCTCTCTGAGATGCTTCTAATTCCAGAACTCTCTGTCGCTCCATCACTCTGCCTCCCTTTGAGTGACAGGCATTATATTAGTTTTATAACTTCTGTTGGCAAATTCAAGAAAGTGGAAGGTGGCATTAGATGACCTTAGGTGCAGCAAGGCACCAATTTTTATCTCCAGACAAGTGACTGGGACCGTGGGTTTTCTTAATCCTCCCATCTCTTCCCTCGCTGTGCGGATTCAGTGGGCCCGGCATCTGCCCTGATTTCTCTCCCAATTTCTCTCTGCAGAGAAATTGGCTTGTGAAAGCTTTGGAGCCTGGTGCGGCAGGCAGTCAGTCTGTTCAGGTTAGCCACGTAGTCTTGACTCCGAGGCAGATGGAAATGTGGATGCACCCAGGAAAAAGATGTTGGGTGAACTTTTATTATCCTCCATCACCCGCTCTTCACCAAGGCAGACGCCTCCATAGACACCAGGGGGCTTTTCTGAGACATCAAGATTTAGCACCTCCTCAGAAAACTCCTTGGCATAGAACGGCAGGACCCAAGTGAGTTTGAGTCCCAGCTCTACTAATTGCTAGCTGTGTGACCTGGAGACAAGTGCTTAACCTCTCTGAACTGCAGTTAGTTTATCTCAAAAGGGAATGATAAAAGTTCCCACTCCGGAGGGTTGTTTTCAGAATTCACAAAAATAAAGCACCTTGCAAATGGTCCACCTGCCATCACCGTTAAGACATTGCTGTTGCTGCCTAGCTGGAATTCTGTTTCCTTCCCCAGGCAGCTATGCACATGCATCTCTTAGACATCCACTAGGTACAAGGCACTTGGAACCACAAAACCAGCAGCTTCTCCACCCACATAGAATTTATACCCTTTATGACAGATTCTGAAGATTTAGCATGAAAAAGAAGTTTTAAAAACCTCACTAATGATTTTTATATTAACCGTATGTTAAAAGGGCAAGTCTTTTGGAAATACCAGGCTATATAAAACATTTCGTAAAATTTAATGTCATTCCTTAAAACATTAAACACAGAGCCACCACATGACCCAGAAATTTCACTCCTAGGTATATACCCAAAATAACTGAAAGCAGGATGTTGAGATACTCGTACACGATGTTCGGAGCAGCATTACTCACAGTAACAGAGAGGTAGAAACAGCTCGACAGATGAATGAAGATGACAGGAGATAATGTGAGAAAGTGAATGTACATATATAGGTATGACCGGTCACTCTGCTGTACAGCAGAAATTGACAGAATACTGTAAATCAACTATAATCAAAATTTTTTAAATTTTTTAAAAAAGATGAATAAAGAAAATGGGGGTTTCTTCACACAATGGAATATTATTCAACCATTAAAACAGATGCAATTTTGATATATGCTACAACAGGGATGAACCTTGAACACGTCTAAGTGAAATAATCTCTTCACAAAAGGACAAACATAACATTTCCACTTATATGAAGTGCCTAGAATAGTGAACTTTATACAGAGGGGAAGTATAAGGGTGGTTGACAGGGCCTAGGGTTGCTTCATGGTTACAGGGTTGCGGTTTGGGACAATGAGGAAAGCTCCGGGTGGCGGGTGGATAGTGGGGAGTTCCCATTGTGGCTCAGTGGGTAGCGAATCTGACTAGTATCCATGATGATGCAGGTTCAATCCTTGGCCTCACTCAGTGGGTTAAGGATCTGGCATTGCTGTGGCTGTGATGTAGGCTGGTAATTGCAGTTCTGATTTGACCCCTAGCCTGGGAACTTCCATATGCTGCGGGTGTGGTCCTAAAAAGCAATAAAATAAATAAAATAAAAGTAAAATAGGATGCAAATGAACCTATCTACAAAACAGAAACAGACTCAGAGACATGGAGAACAGACTTGTGGTTGCCAAGGGGTGGGGGATTGGGATGGATGGGGATTTTGGGGTTAGTAGATGCAAACCACTACATTTGGAATGGATAAGCAATGAGGTCCTACTGTACAGCACAGGGAACTATATCCAATCTCTTGGGCTAGAACATGATGAAAGATAATATGAGAAAAAGAATGCATGTATATGTATGACTGGATCACTATGCTGTACAGCAGAAATTGACACAACACTATAAGCTAACTACACTCTAATTAAAAAAAAAAAAAAATTGCTGGCTTGACCTGAAGGAGGCCAACCCAAGTGGGCCTGTCCCCATGGCAGCTAACCTTTCTTGACACCCAGACTGTCATCAGAGCCCAAACCATCACACTGACAGTGTTGCCAAAGAACATTTCCAAGAGGAGATGCTGCCAGGCCCAGAGACCCCCCCAAAAAAAATGCAAAATTAAAAAATATTCCTCCAGGTCTAAACAATAATTAAACCTGTTAAACTGATTTTTGAAAGCATAGACTGAGATGAAGCAAAGCGTGTCTAGATATTAGCAATGCAGATGCTCATGACTAGTTACTCACCCCAAAGGACAGTTTGATGCTGACAGATGAAGCACCAAGCTCAAGTCTGCGGTGGCTTACTCCCCCACAAATAGTTACTGAGCATTTCTTATGTAGCAAGTACCTGAGTGGTGCTGGAAGCCTTGGTCAGCTTCTTGCCAACTGCATCTGGACCACCACTACTCACTCTCACATCTGGAGTATCTCCCCTTGCATCATGACAGGAACTTCTGAATAGCATATCATCAAGGGTTACTAAGGAAACTAATGTTTTTAAAGGCCCTACTATGTGCCGGGCACCATGCTAGACATTTTGCCTGTATTTTTAATTTTCACAGACAGAAGAAATTATTCACAAGGTACAGATGAGATGGGGGTTGGCTCTAAGTTTTACTTGTTCTAAGCTATACTGCTATTAAATGGAAAACCCAATTTTGAAACCAGAGCTCCTCTTTTCTTCCTCTTGTGGTGGAGAATAATAAGAAGCAGGAGAAGTTCATCAAAGCAAAAGAAGAAGAAGGAGAAGACGAAGAGAAAGAAGAAAAAGAAAAAGGAGGAAGGGAAGGAGGGCAATAGGGAGGGGGAGGAAGAGAAGAGGAAAAAGGAGGAGAAGGAAGAGGTGAGGGGAAGAAGCAGAGGAAGAAAAGGAAAGAGGGGTGAGGAGGAGGAGGAAACTGGGAAAGGGACGAGAATGGAAACAGGACGCTCAGCCCCCTGGGAGCATCCTCTGGGCAGTGTCAGCAGCTGGGGGAAGAAAAAGAATAAAGATCAAAAATGCTAACTTATTTCCGAAACAAGTACCATCCTCTGTGGTTAAGGATAACATGGTTTCATAAATGACTCAACTCAATAAATATTTACTGAGCCCTACTGTATGCCCATCGCTGTGCTGAGCAACATCCAATATACAAGGAAAAAATAAAAGCAGCGACAATGATCCCAGTCACACTTTACTGAGAGTTTACTGTTTGCCACGCATTGTTCTAAACACTCATATTGCCAAAGCCAGTCCTTATAACGGTGCTGTAAGGTACATACCCAATACTTCCCTATTTTAGAGATGAAGGACCTGGAGGATGTGGCCTGACCCCAGGGGTGCCCCAGTAGAGTAGAGGAGACAAGGTTCCCAGGTAAGCAGTTTGACACCAGGAAGATGCTTTATGCAAGAGCCCAATAACATGAGAATGGCAGTCAGCAGAGGCTTTAGATCCTGGCTTCACCTCTCTGAGCCTCTGTTTCCTCATCTGTGAAATGGGAACAGTATCACCTACCTCAGAGGATTGTTTTGAGGTCCCCTAAGTTGACGTTTATAAAATACCCATGCCAGTTCTGGGTCTGGCCGTGATGGGGACAGCCCACCTTCGGAGCACTGATTACAGCCCAAAACTCTGGAGAAAATGCAAAAGATGGCTTACTTTCCGAGGACTCAAACTAGTAAATGACAGCAGGTGAAGAGGTGAGGAAAGCAAAGACCTAAAGAGTGACCACGATGGTGAATTTCCTTCCTCTCCCAGTTGTGCCTTGAAAGTGGGCAGAATCTAGCAATAATGCGTTGAGTAGGGGGAATAAACACCCTCGGGGAGCCCATCTTGGGGGGCCAAAGGATGGGAACATGGGATCCCATGAGCAGAAGAATGTGGAAAGAATCCTTTTTTTTTTTCTCTCTCTTTTTTTCTCTCCCAGCCTTGTCCCCAGGTCACTCCAGCCATAAAACTGCTCTCATATGACATGGAAACAACACAGGCACCCCGGATGCCAAGAGAAAACTCATCCCTTGGGCTAGAGGAACTGGGAATAGGGGCCACTGTGATGTGAATAAGGTCAGGGACAATCCACGGGAGGGTTTTCTCCCCGTCTTTTCTCACCCCTTCACCCCAAGCCAGGCTCTGTGCACCAGGGCAGGAGGTTAAAACTCAGAGAGAACCCCATCTTCTAGCCAGAAGAACTAGAGAAAGGAGCCCTGAGAGCCAGAGAATGTGGAAGGTATTCCCAAAAGCAAAGAGCGGGAGACGGGCCTTCCTAATTCTGTGTTTCACATGCATGCTCAGAACCCACCCAAGGAAGCATTGCAAAAACTTTGAAGAATGAGCTGGCGTTGGAGCATCACCCACGGAAAGCAAAACAAAACGGACAGCCTGAATCCAACCAGATGGATGGCTTAAGAAAATCAAAACTTGAGTCCCTTGGTGGCTCCAGGGGTTAAAGATTCGGCATTGTCATGTCTGTGGCTTGGGTCATTGCTGTGGTGCTTCAGTCCCTGGCCTGGGAAACTCCGCATGCTGCAGGCATGGCCAAAAAAGGGAAAAAAAAAATCAAAACAAACCAAACAATAATCAATATTCTCCAAAGGAGACTCAGAAGCTCACACTCTTCCAAAAATTTCCAGGAGATACTGCAAAACCACTTCAATGTTTATTGATGTAAGACCTAAGACAACTGCGATGTAAAGGCGAGTGGAAACCCAGACCTCAGTAGACCCTTAATAAGTGATAACATCATACTTGCACGAGTATACTTTGCTATTTAAGGAAGGTAATAGCTTGTGGGTTGCTCTTCTACAGGGAGAGCCTTCTTCCAACCAGGCATGAGATTTCCAGGTCTTCCTGCATATCAACCACAATGCCTGTGTCCTTATACTAAACACGATACGAAACCTTAGTCCCTGCCCTCTGAGCCCTTATAATCTAAGGCTGAGTATCAGGATACAAACAGTCAGACAGAATTAAGAAACCAAAATAAATGGGTTATAATTCTATACATCAGTCCAAGCATCCTTCCCTGACCACCTTATCCAGGTTGGTCCCCACTCCTCATTATGCTCCATCACTGCCTTGCCACTTTGCTCATATTTAAAATAGGATATTTATGTGTTCTTTTCATTTCCTCATCCCTCCAATTAGTCTTGCCCGGCCCTGGCAAGTAGTACCCCGCAGATGCCTGGCACAAGAGCGGGCACCAAAAGATGTTGGAATGAATGAGTAAAACGGACAATGGAGAGAAGTCAGTCATTCAGGAAAAGTCACTCACTTTGCTTAGTCAAAGCAAAATGCAAATAAGGTTTTGGAACAGAAAGTTAAGGTGACCACACCGTTAGGCATAAGGAGATTTCAGGAGAGCAAAACTACCAGACTTCACCTAAACAGGCAAAGGAGAAAGACTGTGATCTCCCCAGATTTTTATTAATAGGCTGGACTACCATCTTCCTCAGAGAGACGGAATGATGATAAACTACTACAGAAGATTCTTGAAACACCCAACACCCGCCTGCCCAATGATAAATGTTTGCCTTTGCAATCACCTCTGGGAAAGAAGCCATTTTAAAGAAGCAATAGCCCAGGAGTTCCCTAACAACGGAAGTCAGACTGTATCTATGGAATGGGAAGGGGAAAAGAGAAATCCCGGCAAGAGATTGCGAAGGGACAGCTATCTTTCTGCTCCTGTCAGGCAGAAGAGGAATTAGATTTGTCCTAGATGGTTCCAGGGGTCTAAAACCAATAGGAGGAAAGGAAAGGAAAGCAGACTTGGCTTAGTGTAAGTCAAATGCTAATAGTCACCGCCAGCCCCTCTAAAAGAAGAAATGGCTGATCTCATAAGGTCAACCATTCCCTGTATCTAGAAGCTTTGGAGAAAAAGCTGCATAACCAGAAATTTAGAGATGGTGTTTGTCTATGTGCTGGGAGATTGGACTAGATCTGTGTTTCCCAAACTGTGTGCCATGGCATAGGAATCATGCGAGTAAATTTGAGAAAGACTGCATGCTATACCCCTCCAAAACCTTTTGGAGACTCACAAAGCACTTTAGCATATTAAAGACTCTGACAAGTCCTGCAGAGCAGGACGAGCGCTATGAAACCCAAAACTTGACTTCTCCATGCTATCTCTATACACAGCCTCCAAATGGGTCTCCTTGCCTCCCTTCCAGCTCCTCTACAACCCATTCTCCAACAACTGATCTTTACAATCATATAACAGACCCTTGCTTCTCTACTGTAAACCTCAGTGGCTCCCTATTACTTTTAGAATCCAAATTCCCTCCTAGTGTCTACAAGCCTCTCCCTAATCAGAGCCCAGCCCACGCCTCTCCCTCCTCAACCCTGCCTCCACCCCAGCCCTCACACCTCCTGCCACACCAGCCTTCCTACTTTCCGTCAAACACATCTACTCACCTCAGGACCTTTGCACTTGCTCTTCCCGATTTGGAAAGCTCTTCCCCCAGACCCTTCAAGAGCTGGTTCCCTGTCACACGAGTCCTGAACTCAGGGAGGCCTCCCCTCTCCTGCCAGGCACTCCCTACTATATCAAAGTGGTATTTTCTGCACAGCAGTGAGTCATTCTCTATTTGCTGGTTTATTCATTTACCATCTGTCTCCTTCAACTGGAATGTAATCTCTATAAAATCAGGAACTTTTGTTTATCCTGTTGACCATTTTCCCACCTTGAACTGAGCTTGGCACATAATAGGCCCCAAATATTTACTGAATGAGTGAGTGAGTGAGTGAACAGCCAAAAAACTCCAAACCCCTCAGCGTGACCAGAACATAAAATGAAGCTGAATGATTTCCAGCCAAGGAATGACACGATCAGAAGTACTTTCTAGAAAGATCCCTGTGGCTCTTGGTATAAGGGGGCAGGAAGTGAGACCATTTGGGGGACTGAGATGGAAATCTAGCAGAGACGAGGATGGCTGGACAGCAGAGACTAGCAGTGGTTTGGGGAGGAGTGACACATATCAACTCAAAGCACATTTGGCCAGAATGACTGACAAGATGTTAAAGAGGCAAGGAGGCCTCAGAGTTCAAGACCCCCATCACAGTCCATCCCACCACACTGCCCAGATAGGCAATTTGTGTGGCAACAGAAATCTACATTTTGTTGGGAGTTCCCACTGTGGCTCAGCAGGTTAAGAAGCCGAATGGTATCCATGAGGATGCGGGTTCGATCCCTGGCCTCAATCAGTGGGTTAAGGATCCAGCATTGCTGCAAAGTTGTGGTGTAGGTTGCAGACACAGCTTGGATCCGGTGTTTCTGTGGCTGTGGCGTGGCTGGCAGCTGCGACTCTGATTGACCCCTGGCCTGGGAACCTCCATATGCCACAGGTGCGGCCTTAAAAAGAAAAAAAAAAATTGTCTCCCTAACGAAAATGTTCTCTGTTTATTTCAGAACCAGAAATGGCTTTTCCATCTCTCTCTCTCCATACTTCTCTCCACCCCCAAAAGATAACTTGCACAGTTCGGGGTCCACAATTAAGTGACCATTTTAGTAACATGTGGAGATTATAAAAGGGAAAGAACTGGTACTGTCTCATTAAGATGCAAGAAGACCAGACCCTGCATCTGTACAGAACTGGTTACACTCTGTGCAGCACCCCAGCAGTATATTGAACTCCTGGGTACCAGTATGCGCATTTGCAAACCAGGGATAACAGGATCCCCTATCCAGTCCTGCAAGCAGAAAACCCTTACACAGAGTAAACAGGACCCTACAGGTAGCAGGCTCGGTACTGTGCCTGGCAAGCCCTCAACAAAGGACTCTACCAAAAGAGCTCCTATTAGGAGTCCTGGCAGCTTTGATGGACTCAGCAGCCTCTCCTGGCCCTTTGGGCTCTGGCCCTCCAGCTCTGTCCCTGTGTCTGACTCACTCTGATCCCTTTCCGTGTCTGGCCTGCTGGTTAGCTGCCATTCCTCCAGAGCTGGAGGATGTCATAATGTGATTGATGCACCCAATCACAAAAATAACCAGTTATTTTGATGTCGGGTGCGTCATCCCTAAAAATAACCAGGTGCCTTGGGAGTGAAGGCGCCACGGCGAACACTGGGATGCATCAGACACGTGTGTATACACTTGCACTCATGTGCACGCACACGCACACACACACGCACACACACACACACGAGAGTCACTTTAACTGGGGTGGGAAAACACACCAACTTTATCCAAGGGGGGAAGTCCTCTGCTCCTTTATCACTCTTGCTGCAAGTTGACGATGGTGACATTTCATCAGAGAACTCTTGTCGCGAGGTACCCGCGTGGGGACAGGATGAGGCAGCCTAACCACAGTATCAGAAAACACTGCCTGTCACAGTTGTCCCGGAGCTACAGCAAAGTCATTGACTCCATCTGCCACCAGAGCATCCTTTCCTCTAAGCTGGCGGCTTCCCTCCTTTGGCAGAGAAATGGCCCCCAGGCATATTAGCCTGACTCGCAACGCAAACGGACCCCGACTCCTCTTTTTCCAGATGCCAGAAATGCCTCCCTTGCCACTGAATGCCCCCAGGAAGCCGGGGCCAGGAACAAATTCACTCTTCACTGCTGGGACCATTTGCTTCTCCCCGGTACCTTTCAGGGAGCACAAGGTTTCTAAACCTCTGGACACTTTAGAAAAGAGATGAAGCCCAGCTTGTCAGGGGCCTCGTCTTTCCAGGGACATCACCAGTGCCTCCCTGTGGCAACTCACTCTGGAAAATGATGAAAGATTAGGATGCCCTGGAGAGAGCTGGCGCTTTTCTTTTTTTGTTGTTTGTTTTGTCTTTCTTTCTTTTTAAAGTTACACCTGCAACATAGGGAAGTTCACCAGCTAGGAGCTGAATCAGAGCTGCAGCTGCCAGTCTACACCACAGCCACAGCAACAATGGACCCAAGCTGCATCTTCGACCTACATCACAACTCAAGGCAACACCAGATCCTTAACCCACTGAGCGAGGATAGGGATTGAACCCACATCTTCATGGACACTAGCTGAGTTCTTAACCTGTTGAGCCACAACAGGAACTCCTGAGCTGATGCTTTTCACTCGGAGCTCAGCATGCCAGGTGGAACAGCCTAGGACAACAGAGAAGAACAACAAGATTCCCGTTATCAGGACATGGAGAGGACCTGGGACCAATCCAGAATCATCACACATATCCCTGGCATCCAGAGGATAACTTTTGCCACCAAGGGGAAGGGAAGAGATCACACCAGCTCACTGGCAGGAGAACGTGGGTGAGGGTGAGGGGGGGTTGGTGTCAGAAGCCTGTGCTGGAATCCAAGCTCTACCTCTGACTAGTCAGGCATCTGTGAGTGAGGAAGGAGTGAGCCACAGTTTACTTGTCTGTAAATTGGGAAGAATAATATCTTCCCTATAAGGTTAGCAGTTGTGAACTAAACAGGATAATGCAAGGAAATCCCTCAGCACCACAGATAAGCACTGAGTTGCCGTCCTTGTCATCATCATCATCGTATTCATCATGCTGATGACATGTGGAGGGATGGAAATAGCCTTGTAAATTTCTAGGCCCACAATACATTCCCGAAAGCACCCAGTGAGACTTTCCACCGGAAAGAAAACCGTTGCATTGAGCAAAGAGCACGGCCTTCAGAGTCAGACCTAGTCTAGTTCAAACCCAAGCCCTGCTGCTTCCCAGGACGTGTGCTTAATTCTCCCAAGCCTCAGCTTCCTCAGCTGGAAAATGGAGCCGATCGCACCTGCTTCCCAGAGTAAGTGTGAGGAGAAACAGTTTCTTATCGCAAAACGAGGATCATAGAAAGCGCTCACAAGATGAGAGCTCCCTCTGCTTCTCCTGAACAAAGTAGCTTAAGAAAGATGAAAAACACCATGACTCAACATGACTCCTCCACCCCATCCCACAGAGGCTGGGAACACAGTGGCGAGCAGAACCAAGGCAGCCCCTGCTCTCCCACAGCAGACCGTGGACGGTTACATCCCTGAAGAAAACTATCACACAAAGACTGGAGTACGGGTCCTCAAAAAGTTAGACCTAGAATTATCACATGGCTCAGCCATCTCCCTCCTAGGTCCCTACCCTCCAATGGAAAACAGGTGCTCAAAGGGCTCCTGGTACACAAGTGTTCACAGGAGCACTATTCACAGGAGCCCAAAGGTCAAAACAACCTAGATGAACGGATGAATGGATAAACAAAATGCGTCAGTCATACAATGGAACATTATTCAGCCATAAAAAGGAATGAAGCATTGATGCATGCTACAGTGTGCATGAACCTCAAAAACATGATGCTGAGTGGGAAAACAAAGCCAGACACAAAAGGAAATTATTGCACAATTCCATTTACATGAAATGTCCAGAACCGGTAAGTCCATAGAGACAGAAAGCAGACTGGGAGCTGCCAGGGGCTTCAGGAAGGAAGAAGTATGACTGCCTGATGGGTACAGGGTTTTATTTGGAGAGAAGATATTTTGGAACTGGACAGAGGTGATGCTTTCACAACACTGTAAATGTAGTAAATGCCACTGAACTGTTTGCTTTAAAATGGTTAATTTGCTGCTATGTAAATTTCACCTCATTAAAAACAAGACTGAATTATGTGTAACAGGAGCAAGTGCTCTGAAGCACCGGGTGCCCCGGCAGCAGTGGGGCGATACGCCACCGTTCACTGTGGCATTACTCGTGATAGCCACGGAGTCCTTAACCCACTGAGTCAACCACTGATGGAAACAACCCAAACTTCCATCAAAGGCTGACTGGATAAACAAAATGTAGTGTCTGCACAATGGAATAACTAGTCAGTCATCAAAAGGAAGGAAGTACTACAACGTAGACAAAACTGGAAAGTATTATATGAAGGGAAAAAAGCCAGACGCAAGACGGCAAATGTGCAATTCCACTTATAAGAAGTCCTTAGAACAGGCAAATTCATAGAGACAGAAAGGAGAACAGTAGATAAGCCAACGGCTGAGAGAGAAAGAGGAATGGAGAGTAATTGCTTAACGGGTACAGAGTTTCTGTTTGGGGTGATGAAAATATTTTGGAAATAGATGGTGATAGCGGTACAATACTGTGAATGTTATCCATGCCACTGACTTGTATGTGTCAAAAGGGTTATGATGGTAATTTTACGTTCTGCCTATTTTGCCACAATAAACAAATATTTAAGAAAATCATCAATGATTAGCAGTCACTGGCTTGATTCTTCCTGAAAGCAAACTTCAGAGGACTGCCATCAGGAAATCAAGTAGATCAGTGTTTGCAGCGCAGTTGCAGCCACCCCTGAGCTGTGTGACCTTGGATAAGACACTTGACATCTCTGAACCTGCTTCGTAATCTAGAATAGTACCCAGAGCTGAAGGCTGTTGTAAACAGAGATGTAAACGGATGTCTGGCCAGAGTGATGAATAAATAGTGATGAATGTTGAGGACTAGGGTGGTACCTAAGAGGCACCACAATTCTTCTCCACCTCCCAGAGCTGTACTTTGTTGAGAGTAAAGACAGGCACCCAGAGGAAGGGTGTAAGTAATCTGCCTGCGGGGCTGACACCTGGGTCCTATGAGACACGACCAGCAATATGCCCACAAGATGACAGTGGAGGTGCTAATTCAATAATGACGGCTCTACCTGGGGACCTATGGGGAGCATTCAAAGGTGTGCTGCATTGACCCACTCGGTTTGTGGTCACTTGTTACAGCAGCAATTGGAAACTGATACCTTGCTGGAAGTTATGTAGCTAGTAAGCGTCTTTGCTCAATATCTCTTCTGCCAGCATATCCCACCCCTCTTCTACTACCTTCTCAGTCACCCTTGTCTTGAGATGAATTGCCATGGTGAGAAATACTTCAGCCCCCCTACCCCAGGCCACTCGGGAATCCCAGATGAGCTGTCTAATGGGCTTTACTCATCTTCTGAGCCCAGGTACCCATGGCCATCAGCCTTTCTGAAGGACCTCAGGCACTCCCTTGCCCCCAAGCACCCCCTGTGATGGGACTGCTCTGGGGGGCACCTAAAGCTCACCTCTGGGCAGAGTTAGGAATAAAAAGGGACAGCGAAAGCTGCATCGGCCCACTGGGTACTACTACAGATGATCACAGGGACTAGGAATGCAGACTGCTCTCACGGTGGCACACACAGGGCCCTTACCACGTGCCCGATTCTGGGGAGTAGGGAGCTCCGAGGATGGCGTGCTTCCTCACCTGCCAGCCTTGATTACCAAAGCACAAAACCGCAAGAGTCACAGAGGCCTGGGTGCTTGTCCCTGGGGATCTGGGGAGGCCAAGCCCCGGAGGCCACTTGCCCGGAAAAGAGCAGACTCCAACCAGATGGAGAAGAGGGTGGAAAAGGCCAGGGGGTCAGGACATGCCAGAGGCTGAGTAAAGCCCATCAGGCAGCTCATCTGGGATTCCAGAGTGGCCTGGGGGGGCTGAAGTATTTCTCACCATTGCAACTCATCTCAAGACAAGGGTGACTGAGAAGGTAATAGAATGGGGGTGGGATAAGCTGGCAGAAGAGATATTGAGCAAAGACACTTACTAGCTACATAACTTCCAGCAAGGTATCAGTTTCCAATTGCTGCTGTAACAAGTGACCACAAACCGAGTGGGTCAACGCAGCACACATTTATTACCTCAGAGCTTTGGTTGTCAGAAGTCCAAAATCGGTGTTAGTGGACTGCAATCAAGATGTGAGCAGAGGGGTGCCCTAGGGGGAAATCTGTTTCCTTGCCTTTTCTGGCTTCTCCAGGCTGCCCGCTTTGCTTGGCTCCTGGCCCCTTCCTCCAACTTCAAAGCCAGTTGTGCAGCGTCTTCAAATCCCTCTGATTCTGACCCTCCTGACTTCCTCTTCCTCTTATAAGAAGACTTGTGATTACACTGGGCACATTGCATAGCCCAGGATAATCTGCCATCTCAAGATGGCAGAAAAGTTCCTTCTGCTATACAAGGAGACATAGCCACAGGTTCCAGGAATTAGGGCAAGAATATCTTTGGGGATCTGTTGTCCTATCTACCATAGCAAGTAAGTCCCTTCTCCTCTCTCTGAGCCTCAGTTTCCTCACCTGTAAAATGGAGATGATGATGATGATGACGATAATAACAGCACCAATGTCCGGGGTTTGAATGAGGATGACAACAGGAAAGCAATGATCACTTAGCACAATACCTGGGACAGAGCAGGTGGGGGTCAGTTGGGGCTCACCCCCTTCCCTCTCCTACCCCAACTCACTATCAGAAACCCCCATGAGGCCTGTTGCATCTTTACAACCCAGTTTTGCCAAACTCCCTGTCCAAGGCGGCGCCTCAGAAGGAACTTAATCTGACAAGTGGGTATCATTCTTCATACAAAAGTGAAAAATGAATCTTCACACCCCCCGATCTGGGAGTAATGGGATTTTTCAGGCAGGCTTCATTACAGTGTCTCGGTGCTACTGGACTGATAATTGCATTCTGAACCGGAATTGATAAATTGCCCATGCATTGTCATTACGGGATGTTTACCTGATCTATTTGATGAATATTAATTCACCAAAAAAATATTTCCATTCCCAAAGCAATTCCGGGCAAAATGATGCCTTTCTCCCTCCCCGCTCCTACCAGCAACCGCCGAAACAATGTACAGAGTTAAATAATAACAAGCCCTTGTCAGAGTGATTTATTGGGCATGAAAACAAAGAGAGGAGGACTTCAGCCTCTCCTCCCTGAAACAACACCTGGGGGAGGAACACCGTGTTCTTTCTTTCCCAGAGCTGGGGGCGCACTGCCGAGAAGTGGAGTCTGCAGGCACGCAGGAGTGCGTTTGAACAACAAACCTCAACCCCCCCACCAAGGTATCTGAAGAGGTATGGAGGTGCCTGCCACCTCCCCACGCCCCCTACCGCACCCCCCAACCCCGGCACTGAGGAGCTTATATAAAAGAGCTGACGTTTCCTGGGCATTAGCTTCCATGCCGGCTAGCTGGACGTGCATCCATCCTTACTACAAATCCATGAGACTGGGCCCACTGCTGTCCCCACTGTACAGATGAGCACGCTGGGGCTCAGGGAGGACAAAGTTACACGTGTCCAAGGTCACCTGCTGGAGAGTGGCAGAGCTGGGTCGGGCACCAAAGTCTGACTCCCAAGACAGTGCTCTTTCCCCTCCACCAGAGGGTGGCAAACTGAAGCCCAAGGGCGGGCTACTGATTTCTGCAGACTCAATTTTATTGCAGCATGGCCACCTTCATTGACAGATCATTCATCTAGGGCTGATTTCGTCCTACAACAGCAGAGTCGCCTAGTTGTGACAGAGACCACATGGCCTTTAAGAGCCTAAAATATTTGCTGTCTGGCCCTTTAAGAAAATCTGCTGACTCCTGGCATTAAACCCTTTGCCGGCATGTTCACGGTCCATTTGGAGTCCCAAAACTAGGTGCTCAGTACCCTAAATAATCATGATCATTATTGTTGTTTTATGACTGTTACTATTATGATTTTACCATCTTTATCTCCCTGACAAAGACACATCTTGCCAACCACCCCATCAAGGAACCAGCCTTCAAGATAACAACTGTTGTTTCCTGCAGTAAATCATGAGATCTTTCAATATATTTAATAAGAGCTTACTGGTTTGCAATGTCCGTAGGATCTTAATGAGAATTGAAATTGCAACTGTACCCTTCAACAGGCTCTTCTGAAGATGTTAGTTGTCCTTCTTCCCATCACAGAACAATTCCAGGGATGTCCAAAGGCACACAGTTGAAACAGGTTGAAGTTATTTACCACGACAGGCCAGACATGGGGCGAATCAAAGTGAAGACACCTTCAGACATCTTTCCCTGCCAGCCACAGCATCCTGTCCCAAACTCTAAGTAGGGAACCAATCATCTTGGCTTTCCAAAGGACTTGGACTGGGGGGCGGGGGGTGGGGGTTGATTTGCAAGGACAGGGACTTCAAGGGTAAAACTAGGAAAGTCCCCAGAAAACCGGGTCATTCTTGCCCCCCATATTCTTGGTATTCACCCCATCGGGAGAAGACAGGAGGCTCTGCTGAAGTGAACAACAGAGCTCTTCATTCAAGGGACCCATTTGTGGATTCCTAACACTCCCACACACCTTGTTATGGACCAACTTAGCTGTGTTGAATTTGGACCCTGAAGACTACCCTGGCCGTCTCTACACCATCTATGGGCAAAGACACACAGGTCTGGCCATTCCCTGTCCCTCCCCTAGAAAGTGGCAAAGGGCAGAGATGGAGAGTCCAGTCGTACAAGTGTGGACAAGGTACTCCCTGCCCCACAGCCTCAGTGTCCTCGTCTGTAAAACAAGGACAGTCGAAACACTTGCTTCAGAGAACCGGTGTCAGGACTAAAAGGACCAGAGGACAGAAGACAGAGCTCAACAGTCAATGACTCTCTTGGGTTCTACGCTCAAAAAAAAAAAAAAAGCCTCAGAACCTGAATTTTCACTGTGCTAATTTACTAGCATTTTAGGCCCTGGCTAAGAGTGATGCCTGGACCAGCAGCATCAGTACCATCTAGAAGCTGGTTAGAAAATACAGATTCTCACACCCATCCCAGACCTGCTGAACCCAGGTCTTCACTGTACTACATCCCCAGGTGATTTACCTGCTCCTTAGAGTCGGAGGAGCCATGTTTGAAACAATGTCTGGCATCTCCTGACAGCTGAGACTTGGGAGGGATGTGGGTATAAACAACACGGGGTGGGAGTGTGGGATTCAGGAGATGTTTGCTCTGGCTCCAGCTCTGCTGTTCACCTGCAATAGTCCAATGCCTGCCTCCTGCCACCCAGACCCCACACACCCTAGACTAATTTAATCATCTCTGGAGGTGAAACCCAGGCAGCCAGGATTTTTAAAGCTCCCCAGGTGACTGCACCTGCAGCCTGGGGTGAAACTCCCCTTCCAGTCCAGCCCAGATCCCAAAACTCCTCCAGAGCTCTGTGTCCCTCTAAGTTGACAGAGGCGGACTAAGGAATTTTTTTTCTTAATTGACTTGAAATGCACACAATATGAATCTGCTTCGATATGCACACTTCAGTGGTATTTGCAGTCACAAACTTGTGCAACCACCTCCTCTAAGTTCTAACATGTTTATCACCCCCAAAGGAGAACCTGTTCCCCTTAGGCAGTCACTCTCCATTTCCTCCTGCCCACTCCCAGGCCACCACCAGTCTGCTTTCTGCCTCTAGGGGTTTTTCTCTCCTGGACATTTCATAGAAATGGCATCATAGGAGTTCCTGCTGTAGCACAGTGGGTTAAGGATCCAGCATTGCTGCAGCTGTGGTGTAGGTCACAATTCTGGCTCAGATTGATCCCTGGCCTGGGAACTTCCATGTGCTTCTGTTGCAGTCGAAAAATGAAAAAAATTAAAATGAAAAATGGAAAAAAAAAAGAAGAAATGGGGAGTGCCCATTGTGGCACAGTGGAAATGAATCTGACTAGTATCCATGAGGATATGGGTTCAATCCCTGGCCTCGCTCAGTGGGTCAGGGATCTGGTGTTGCCATGAGCTGTGGTATAGGTAACAGACACAGCTTGGATCCCACATTGTTGTGGCTGAAGTGTAGGCCAGCAGCTGAAGCTCTGATTCAGTCCCTAGCTTGGGAATTTCCATATGCTATAGGTGCAGCCCCCCCCTCCCCCGCCTCCAAAAAAAACAAAAAACAAAAAAAAAGAGAAATGGGATCATACAATATGTGATCTTTTGTGTCTGGCTTTTTTCAAGGTTCATCCACGTTGTAGCATGAATCACAGCTTCCTTCCTTTTAATTTTTTTTTTTAATTTTTGTCCATGTCCCTGGTATGTGGAAGTTCCAGGCCTAGGGATCGAACCTGTACCATAGCAGCAACCTGAGCCACAGCAGTGACAACACCAGACCCCTAACCTGCTGAGACACCAGGGAACTCCAGAGCTTCCTTCCTTTTAAAGTATACTGGGTCTCTAGTATTCCATGAATCAAAACTCCAATCAATCCCTGTAGAGTCTGAAGACATCAGCTGGGCCTCCAGAACAGGCCTCTCGCCTTCCAGAGTGACCTGTCCGTCCCCTCACATCTGTCACCCTCCTTCCCCCCATGCCCCTTCCCAAGTCAGGATCCATCAGAGAAGGACATGTGCAAAGACGGCCCGTCACATGAACCTCTTCTTCTCAGACCCCCTCAGACTCAGCCCCACAACCCTGACACTTTCTGTTCACGGTGGGGAACTGGCAGTGCCATGGAGAAGCCACAAGGCCCTGATGAAAGCTGACAGGGAGGGGGGCTGATTAATGAGACGGTGTCGCTCTTACCAGACACTCTGCTCCAGAAAGAAACAAGGCAAAGAGAAAACAGCAGAGACACAACCTGGGTGACCCGGGGAACCTGCTTCCAAATTCCACCTGACCACCAGGCTGCCACCCAGCACCACCTGAAAACCACAGCAGGCTTGAGGGTGCCATATAGAAAGGGAGAGAGGGAGAAGAGATCCATAAGAAAAGCAACATGGCTTTAGAACATCTCCCAAATCATGCTCCATTAAATAATACTGCTTCATATATAGAGATGAGGTTTAGAGCAATTAAATAACTTGGCCACATGCTCATGGTCACACAGCTGATAAAGGTGCTAGGTATGGGAAAGAGAGACCAGAGGCTCTAAGAAGTCCAGGTACCATTGAATATCAGCTCCCACTTTCTGAGATTTCCCAAGCAAATTCTCAAGTCAAAGGCTCTGAGAAGTCCTGTAAGAAAGGAAATTAGGCTTATTTTATTTTATTTTATTTTATTTTATTTTGCCGTGCCCATGGCATGCAGAAGTTCCTAGGCCAGGGCTCAAACCTGAGCCACAGCAGTGACAACGTCAGATCCTTAACCCACTAAGCCACAAGGGAACTCCTCTGCTCATTTAATACATCTGATCAAGGAACTGCTTCCCTGTATGTGCAGACCCTCACCTATAAATGCAACTTAGAAGTCCCTACACATATTCGATGCTTTGTTCAACAAATGTTTATTGAGGACCTACTATACGCCAGGCACAATTTGAGGGAACAAGGATGTGGAGGCAGAAGAGTTATGATCCCTCTAAAGCTTCTATTCTAGTAGGTGGAGAGAAATAATTTAAAAATAATAATAATAACAACACCCAAAACTTACTTTTTCAAAGCCCACCTTAAAGATCTCTTCATTCAAACCTTCCCAGGCCCCTCCAATCAGGGGTGACAGCTTCCTTTCTGAGCTCCTATAATATTTATGGTCTGCCTTATCCAGGAGGTACTTAATTATGCTCCGCCTGTGCCAGCTCCCAGATAATTACGCTGGAACTTTCATAATCTCTCGGGTTGTTAACATCCCCCATTTTACCTTTTGCTTTCTCAGCCACGTTGTAAATTCCACTGGGAAAGGAGAGGATCCCCACCTCTCGCTCCCTGTTGTATGAAGCCCTAGGAAGGTTCCTGGAGAACCCCGGGTGGATTACAATGAGTCCATGTTACATATACAGCGCTCTCCAAGGGCCCTGCAGAGCCGTCTAGGCATAAGCAGGAAGGTGGGGCCCAGCAAGCCTTCCAGATGACTCTGATGCACACACAAGTTTGATAACCATTAGCCCATGGTCTCCCCACTGCCCCCGTAGAGCCTGCGATTAAATCCCAGTCCCAACCTTTATCAGCTGTGTGACCATGAGCATGTGGCCAAGTTATTTAATTGCTCTAAACCTCATCTCTAAAAGGGGAATAATAAGAGTAATGATCTTCAAGAGAGTTGGTGTGAGGATTGAGACTGTCATTGAAAAAAGCTTAGCCCATGGAGTTCCCTGGTGGCTTAGCCGGTTAAGGATCCAGCATTGTCACTGCTGTAGTTCAAGTCTGATCACTGGCCCAGGAATTTCCACATGCCACGGGCACAGCCAATGGAAGGAAGGCGGGGGGTGGAGGGAGAGAGAGGGGAAGGAAGGAAGGAAGGAAGGAAGGAAGGAAGGAAGGAAGGAAGGAAGGAAGGAAAAAAAGAAGGAAGGAAGGAAGCAAGGGAGGGAGGAAGGAAGGAAGAGGTTTAGCCCAGTACCCAAGCCCTGCAAGATCTCACTGGCCAGTATTGCTAAGAAAATAGAGAGTGTCTGTCCAACTGCATCTCAGATTGAGGCCTGTGCTCATTCCTCCAACCTCAACCCCTACACGCTCCCCTCCCTGCCCCACCCCAGTCCTGGGAACCCCTTGAGAGGCCTCATCCCCACCCTGGCTCATTGAACACGGAACGCTCGTCCCTTTCCTCCTGGGCCCACATCTGCACAACATGTCCCAGCCTCCTTCGCAGTTCTGGCTGACAGAACAGTGATGGAAGCAAGGTAAACCACAGAGAGAAAGGAGGCCCATAAAAACCATCTCCTCCATCCTGCAGTCCAGACCCCGCGATCCACCTTCTGGGTGTCAATATCCAGGGCAGCCTGGATAGCTCCGTGTTGAAGATGGCACACCAGGGTCCTGGGTTCCTGAATGAGCAGAGCCCCCACCCCACCTCCCATCCAAAACACGCATTTTGGACTTCACTGGGTTAGAAATAAACTTCTACTCTACTGAGCTGCTGAAACGCTAACATTTACCTTCTATAATAACTAATACATAACCTTAGGGGTTTGTACGTGCTGTTTCTTCTCCCTAGAAATTTTTTTTTCTTTTTTGGCCGCCCCGTGGCATGTGGAAGTTCCTGGGAGATAGATCAGGTCCAAGCTGCAGTTGTGACCTACACCGCAGCTGCAGTTGTGACCTACACCACAGCTGCAGCAACACTGGATCCTTTACTCCACTGTGCCAGGCCGGGGATCGAACCTGTGTCCTGGTGCTGCAGAGTCGCCACTGATCCCGTTGCACCACAGCAGGACCTCTGTCTTCTCTCTGGAAATTTCACTGAGGCCACCACTCCTTAAAGGATGGACCATCAATGAGCTTCTGGCCAAAGGAACCTAACCAACTGATCCGGTTTTTTAGATCAAATGACAATAATTCATGAAGCTATTACTCCATGAATCCTGACTCTACAGTATCTCTATCAAACCCCAGTTTAATGTTAGATAAATCCTCTCTCAATTGTAAAGGTGACACCTGACCGGCAATTAAAACGTCATGCCTTAGCCCTCATCTTAACACTCCCAGCTAATATGCGGAAGAAATGACAGACAGTGACTGTATATAGAAATGGTTAAACCACGTTCAACCATCCTGACCCTCAGCTAGTCTATGTTTTATGTTTGTTTTGTTTGGTTTGGGGGTATTAGGTTTGGTTGATTTTAGAAAAAAAAATGAAAAAAAAAGTTAATGAGCTTATCAAAACAAAGCTAAAAATAAGTGAATAAATGAGAGTGATGTTGTGAAACAAAACAAAATTAAATCCACATTAAAATGCACTACAATGTTTTTAAAAGCGTAGCAAATTTGAGAGTAAGATGATTCTCCATAAAAGCCTCCAAAGAAAAGGTTTTTCTCCTGCTCTCTGACCAATGTGAGGTCTCAGCTCAAACCCTCTCTTACATGAGGGAGGCCTGGCTAATACAGAGTTCTTCCTTTTACGGAGCCCAAACTGGGTCAGGTACTTCCGCTTTCCTGACCCTGCCCTGCCCTCCACCCTGACACGGCACTGTCCCCCTCTGCCCTGTGACAGCCCTGCTCATAAGTGACAGCTGGGTGTGACCGTGTACTTCCGGCTTCTGCTTTCAGGAATAAACACCTTGAGTAGCTGCAACCATTCTGCAAGGGAAGCAACTAGGGGGCGGGGTTAACTTGAGCACAGGGCTTCCCAAACTGTGGCCCCCAGACCAGCAGCAGCAGCAGCAGCAGCACCTGGGAACTTGGCTGAAACCGCACATTCCCGGGCCCCCGCCCCAGACCTGCAGAGTCAGAAATTCCAAGAGTCGAGCCCAGCGATCTGTGTTGTAAGAAGACCTCCCTGGGGGATTCCGATGTTCCCTCAAGTCTGAAACGTACTGCTTCACATGAAGACCTTGGCAAGTTACTTTATCCTCTCTCTGCCTCAGCTTCCGCTCTCTAAAACGGGCATGGTAGACGAGTCCATGGTGGGGAGGAATCAGTGACATAAGCTATGCCATGGGACTAACACAGCATCTGCACCTGAGAAGGATGATGCCAAAAGGAATTATCACCCATATCCTAAAGTTTCGTGGCTACTGAATACAGGTGAGTTCTAAACTGGGTTGAAGTCTTCTCAGATGTGCCTGCTCAGAAAGGAAGATGTTTGGAGATGCTGCAGAAGCCGAGGCAGCATTTGGAAGTTCACAGCCCTGCCTGGAGCTTGGAGAAGGGCACAATTATGCTGGCTTCCTTCTGGCACAGGCCAGATGAACATGCCCATGAAAGTCCCTGAGGGGGGGGGGCCCATCCCCTGAGCTTGGTTCTGGGAGCAGCAGAATTCTTCTTGGAGTACATTGGGTTAAAGTCTCCAAGGTGACATTCACTAAAGACCCACCTTGGAGAGCTCTAGAGCTACCCGGTTCAATAGGGTAGCCACCAGCCACATGTGGTTATAAAGCTCTTAAAGTGTGACTCGTTGAATTGAGATGGGCTCTAAGTGTAAAACACACACCAAGTTTCAAAGACTTGGCACAAAATAAAAGAATGTAAAACACCTGAAGTTTTTTAGTTTTTTGTTTTGTTTTGTTTTGTTTTTTGTCTTTTTAGGGCTGCACCCAAGGCATATGGAAGTTCCCAGGTTAGGGGTCGAATTGGAGTTGTAGCTGCCAGCCTACACCACAGTCACAGCAATGTGGGATATGAGCCGCATCTGTGACTTAAACCGCAGCTCACAGCAACGTTGGATCCTGTAACCCACTGAGTGAGGCTAGGGATCAAACCACGTCCTCATGAATACCAGCTGGATTTGTAACCACTGAGCCACAATGGGAACTCCCATCTCAGTAATTTATCTTGATGTGCTATTGCAATAATCATACCTTGGATATGTGAGGTTCAGAAAAACACATTAAAATTAGTTACCTGTCTACAGATTTCATGCAATCCCTCTCAAAATTCCAATGTGATTTTTCACAGAAATAGAAAAAAAAACTCTAAAATGTGTGTGGAACCACAAAAGACCCCAAAGAGCCAAAGCAATCTTGAGAAAGCACAAAGCTGGAAGCATCAAGTTTACTGATTTCAAACCATATTACAAAGCCATAGTAATCAAAACAATTTGATACTGGCATAAAACCAGACACAGAGTCTTACAGAACAGAATTGAGAACCCAGAAACAGACACACACATGTCAATTAATATTTGACAACAGAGTCAAGAACACTCAATGGGGAAAGCATAGCCTCTTCAATAAACTGTATTTGGGAAAACTGATTATTCACATGCAAAAGGATGAAACTGAACCCCCACCTTACACACTCACAAAAACTAACTCTAAATAGATTAGGCTTAAATGTAAGACCTAAAACCATAAAGCTTCTAGGAAAAAAAAAAAAAAAAAAAACAGGGAAAAAGCACCTTGACTTGGTCTTGGCATGATTTTTTGGATATGACACCAAAGGTACAAGAAACAACCTGTGTGTTCCTTAAAGGTAAGGTCTCTACCACCATCACCGTTAACACCCAGCACAGAAACTGACCCAATGGGACAGCTGCCTTCACTGGGTATTCACTGGGGACCAGGCACTGAGCTGAGGGCTCTAGATGTGCAGATAAGGCAACAAAGTTAGAGAAGTAAAGTGAGTTTCCCTGTAGTCCATCAGCTCATAAGGGCAGAGCAAAATCAAAACTACTACGAGGTACCACCTCACACCAGTCAGAATGGCCATCATTAATAAGTCCACAAATAACAAATGCTGGAAAGGGTGTGGAAAAAAGGGAACCCTCCAATACTGTTGGTGGGAATGTAAATTGGTACAACCACTATGGAAAACAGTATGTAGCTACCTTAGAAAACTATAGATAGAACAACCATATGACCCAGCAATCCCACTCCTGGGCATATATCTGGACTAAACTTTCCTTGAAAAAGACACATGCACCCGCATGTTCATTGCAGCACTATTCACAATAGCCAGGACATGGAAACAACCTAAATGTCCATCAACAGATGATTGGATTAAGAAGATGTGGTATATATACACAATGAAATACTACTCAGACATAAAAAAGAACAAAATAATGCCATTTGCAGCAACATGGATGGAACTAGAGACTCTCCTACTAAGTGGAGTAAGTCAAAAAGAGAAAGACAAATACCATACAATTTCACTTATATCCGGAATCTAATATATGGCACAAATGAACTTTTCCACAGAAAAGAAAATCATGGACATGGAGAACAGACTTGTGGTTGCCAAGAGGGAGGGGGAGGGAGGAGGAGGGACTGGGAATTTGGGATTAATAGATGCAAACCATTGCCTTTGGAATGGATAAGCAATGGGATCCTGCTGTATAGCACTGGGAACCATTTCTAGTCACTTATGATGGAGCATGATAACGTGAGAAAAAAGAATGTATACGTGTGACTGGGTCACCTCGCTGTGTAGTAGAAAATTGACAGAACACTGTAAATTTTTATAACAGAAAAAATAAAAATCATTATTAAAAAAAAAAGAAGGGCAGAACAGAAGTGTCAACCCTGGGCTGACCAGGTGGATTCAGGAGTCTACACTCTGAAGCAACACACTTGCAACACAAAGAAGCCACCAGACAGACAAACAGCCAGATGGACACACTTCCTCCTGGAATGGCTGAGCCACTTCTGCCCTTCTGATGTCACTAGAAGCCCCAGAACTCAGCTTTTAACCAAGTTCAAACCCTCTTTGTGGACATTTTGATGAGCCATTTAAAGACTGTCAGAGCCTCTCCATGATAGTCTCTCTTCCTCTGCAAGAGAAAGTCTGCTGACAAAAAAGAAATCCCTTAAGACCTACTGTCTGTTCACATCTGAATTTCTAAACCATTCTAGCAAAACTTCATTAGACTCGGAGAGTGACAGAAGAGATAATGATGAGAGCTCTCCCCGTCTCCATCACCCTCCCCACCTTCCCAACTAGAAAGAGCACGGGAAATTAGACGGCTCTAATGAATGACTCAGTAATTAGAGAGAAGGGGGAAAGGCTGGCACGACACTCCCAGACCATGGATGCACACTGCAGCCAGGAACGCGTGGCCTTCCCACGGCGGGCCCGCCGCTCTTTAAAGAAAGGGCACCCGCTTCCAGGATCTGAGCTGCAGCTGTCATCATGAATGGCCCCCTCCCCACGCCTCCCATTTGCATGCTGACACGGGTGCTCCCCACCAGGTCTGGGGGGACTGTGACAGCGGCGGGAGAAAGACACCTTCCCCCTGCAGAGCCTGGGACTCACCCACCCAACAACCTCCTCCCCTAAAGATGCTCCCCCAAGGAGCAGGTGGAACAGAACAGGGCTCAAGGACAACCTTTAGAGTCACACTGCTGGGGCCAAATCCCAGTGTCCCCATTTGCCTTTGGGAAGTTTCCCCACTGCCCACCCCAAAACCTTCAACATCCTGATCTGGAGAACGGGAACCATAACAGGTTATATAGCGCTTAGGGACTCCAATCACTGATGCTGAAAGTTTGCTCCTGGCTGTGTGGCCTGGGGCCAGTGACTCAACCGCTCTGCCTCAGCGTCCTCATCTGTAAAGTGGGAATAGCAAAAACACGGACCTGGTCAGGATGCAGTGAGGATTAAGTGAGTTAAGAGGCATAAGCTGCTCACCACAGAGCCCCCACCCGCCACGTACTGGAAAGGGTGGGCTCTTATGAGGGAGTTTACACTGTCCGGGGGAGAAGGAGGTGGGTGGGCTCACGGGAAGGGCTGAGCACAGGGAGGAGAAGCACGTGTCGATGTTCACGGGTGGTGGTGTCTTAGGGTGGTTATTGTTGCTCCTCAGCTTTGGACCCTGCTGAAAATTTCCTGTGGCTGGAAAAGGGAAAATGAGGGCAGTCATTGGCTGCATGATTAGGCTGGTCACGTCCTCAGAGACAGATCTCTAGCCTTCTGCTGTCACAGGACGCAAGGACGACAAAAAGCAGAGGAGGGGAGAGAAGTCGGAAAGTCCCGCCTATGAAAAATGGTCCATAGGACAGAAAATGTTTGGTCCAGAGATGAAAAATAACTAAAAAGAAGCCTACCTCCCAACAAAGAAAAGCACACCATCATTTTCTATCCAGGCCTTCCCTTGGCATGCCCCTCAAAAAAGCTCAGCTCCCCATTACAAGGTCTCACAGCTCTCCTTAGACCCCTCTCCTTCAGTGTCACCTGCTCTGGCGTTAAATCGCTATTTCCATACTTAGTCGTTGAATGTCCATCTCCGACACCTAACCGTGAGTCCTGTGAGATCAAGGACTAGATGTGTCACATTTGCCACCAAAACGTTTAGCACCTGGTCCCGGAGGAGATGAGTGGCCAGGGAAAGAAGCAGCAGCCAGGAAGGAGAGGCGGAATGCTCCCCTAGAAGGTGGGAGAGCAGAAGTAAAACCAGAGCACGTAAGCTGTGCCAGGAGACCAGTGCAAGACTGGGTGAGGGCAGAAGGTGCAGAAGCAGCCAGCTGTGGAAGGGGGCTTTTTTGGAGAGTGAGCTCCCTGTTACTGGAGGCATTCAATTCAAAGCAGGGAGGTGTATACACCAAGCAGGAGTTTCAGTTGCACGCTTTCATTGGGCAAACTGCGGCACCTGCTAAAGGCAGGGCATATCCGAAGCTGTGTCCTAGGACCACAACGGGATCTGAAGTTGCTAAGAGTGTCCCAGACATGTGAGGTCACCTCAAAGTGCAAGGAAAGCAAAGTCATTCAAAGACAGTTTGGGGGTGACAGATACATTCACTGTCTTGATTCGTGATTTCTGTTTCCCAAGTTATACATATGTCAAAGCGTCCTATTGTATACTTCAATCTGTGCAGATAATTATATGTTGATTATACCTCAGTGAAGCTCTTTAAAAATATACCCTCTTTAGGAGTTCTCTTGTGGCTCAGCGGGTTAAGGATCTGGCATGGTCACTGCAGAGGCTCAGGTGGCTGATGTGGCATGGGTTTGATCCCTGGCCCAGGAACTTCGCATGCCCTGCGCACGGCCAGATATATATAGATACGCACCTTCTGTAAAAGAAATGGAATGAGAGTAGATAATACAAAGACCAGATTGATACAAAAGATGTTCAGGACACTAGCATTAATGATAACAAAAACAGAAAGTGTAACATAACCAAAACCAATGATTATGCAAATTCACCAGAGCCACTGAAGGAAACAGGGTATAGCTATTCGATGCAATATTTTCAAAAGTTAATTAATGACACAGCCAAAAAAAAAAAAACTGCAAGAAGGAAAAAGGATATGACAAGCTATACAATTTGAT
The DNA here is from genome assembly GCA_004024745.2 of Catagonus wagneri. Classification (NCBI taxonomy): domain Eukaryota; kingdom Metazoa; phylum Chordata; class Mammalia; order Artiodactyla; family Tayassuidae; genus Catagonus; species Catagonus wagneri. Next base: position 17,040,226 of record PVHT021183555.1, read on the forward strand.
ATTGTTTCTAGCCTATTGAAAATCATAGAGAAAAAAAACCCTGTGAATTATCATAATTAAAATGTAATCCTCTATTAGATGGGCAATTTTGAGAGCATTTTTTGGCCACGCCCATGGCATTCGGAAGTTCCCTGCACCATAGCAATGACAACACCGATCCTTAACCACTAGGTCACCAGGGAAATCTGAAAACATTTTTAAATATTGAAAGGACCCACCATAAAATGTTAATATAAGCAAGATTAGGGGTGATTACGGTTTGCTTTTTTAGTCTCTATTTCCAGAATTTTTGCAAGTAAAAATGACTTTAGTATCAAAAAGGGAAATAAATATTACTTTAGAACAATAAATAAGGGGCACATGGGTGTTCTCCCCACACTGGTTCTGTGGGGAGGGAGAATCCAGGGGTGTGTTAATGTCAGGTGACCTGGGCCCCTTTGAAGACAGACCCTCCTTCTAAGGTTTGGGGGGCATCGAGGTTGTGGGCAGTGATGCGGGATGAGCTGCCTAACGCAGATGCCGATTGGATTAGGGCCTGGTTCTGTTTTCCTCTAAGCAGATTATGCTTTTCTTGAACTTGCTCCAGTGGGTCCCGGAAATTCATCCCAGGACAGTCCTGCTGTTCGTTTTCAGAGCTCACTGGAATATGTTTAAGCATGTAATAAATACATTTAAGCCTAATCGGATAAATCACTAAATCATATCGTTATCTTGCAATTTGAAAACCAGACTCTGGTTCCAGGTCCCAGGGGGAAGGAGGAATAGGAAGAAAGAGAAAAGACTTCAGGCCTCGGCAAGGTCATGTTCTTACCCAGGACCATCCAACCCCAAAGGCCAATACGTGCACCACCACCCAGACTTTCAACAGCCACAGCCTGGCCTCAAATGTGCAAACAAAACTTGGCAACCAAGTGTGAAAAAAAAAAAAACCGTCTAGATGCCCACGGAATTTAGGACCTTTCAAGGAACACCTGTGCTGGCGTTCCACATGGCGTCCATCTGGTATACCTCCCTCCGCAGAGCGAAAGAATGTCCAAGGGCTTAGCCAGGACCACCGCAAAGGGCCCACGTCGCCCAAGTCTGCAGATATACTATGGAGTTTTCGTTATGTCAAAGCCCAGTAGTGTGGAGGTTAAAAGGCAAGAACTTGAAAATCTGATAGATCTAGCTCTGCCATTAACTCTGTGTACGATCTTAGACAAGGGACTTGTCCTCTCTGTGCCTCAGTCACTTCATCTGTAAAATGGGATGGACAGTAATAGAACCTACCTCAACGTGCCCATGGGAGGATTAACTGTGATAATGCCCGGACAGCACTTAGCACAAGGCCTGGCACAGAGCCGTTAGCCCATGTTAAATACAGTTACTCTCTGAATTACCTTTACAGAACTTCCTACCTAGTATACCTTTTTTTTCACGTGTACATACAATCTTAAGCAAGCCACCTGATTTGACTGAGGTTATAAGAGCTTAATCTGACTCCAAGTAGAGCAGGGACTCGAGGGGAACCAGTATGAAAGCACGGAAACGAGAGGAGGCTGCTACGGTTATCCAGGCAAAAGACGAGGGTTGTCGCGGTGAGAAGTGGGCATACTTGAGATACATTTTGGAAACAGAATTAACATGACCCGGGGACACAGGAAGAGCAAGGGTACGGCTGAAAAAAGGATGACTCCCAGATTTCCAGCTTAAACTAGAGAGATGGTACTGCCCCTCACCAAGAAGAAAAAAAACTGCCAGAAGCGCGAGTGGGAGGAAGACGGGTAAATGTACTTTACAGAAAGGTAGTAGACAGGGAGGGTACGCCCTTCTTGGAAGCCAAGAAAAGAGAATGTTTACAAAAGGAAGATGTGGCCCATGGTCGTATATGCTGCTAAAAAAGTAAGTAAGAAAAGAGAGATGTGTCTGATATAAAACAAGTTGTTGGTTAATGTTTGTTAGATGCACAGATGGATGGATGGATGGATGGGTACATAGAGGAGCACATGGGTGCATGGAGGGGTGTGCACATGGATAACTGACGGGTGCACAAACGGACGGATGGGTACATGGATGGATAGATGGGTGCAGGAACGTGTGCCTGGGTGCAGGATGGATGTGAGCATGGATGCAGGATGGGTACACAGATAGAGAGATAAATAGATACGATAATATATGCAGGGATGCACAGGTGAATAGCTGAATGGATAGGTGCATGGGTGGATAGGTACCTTGATAGGGGCATGGGTGCAGCAGCCCCAGCCACAGAGAACTCTGGGTAGTTCCTTAAACTGGAACTCCTTTCCCTCATCATACAACCACTCCCTGTACCTAGAGAACTCTTTCTGCCAGTTCCCTATCCCTTTACATTCTTCAGCTCTCAGCTTAAACGTTCCTCAGAAAAACCTTTGCTGACTTCTAACAAACATGGATCTCTCACTACTTTCTTCACAGTGTTTGTCAGATTCTCAAATCATCTCATTTCTCTGTTTGATGGTCTATTGTCTGTCTCCCTCGTTAGATGTTTCTGTGCCCTATAAGAGCAGGGGCCTTGTTCACAATTTCTAAATGTCCGGCACACAACAGAGTGTCTGGTGCAAAGAAGGGCCTTGGTACCTATAAAATGGATGGGTGGGTGGATGGATGGATGATGGATAAGTGGGTGGTTGGGTGGCTGAGTGGATGTATGAGTTAGCAGGTAAGGTATGTGAGTAAATGAATGAGTAGACAGACGGAAATACAGATATATGAATGGATGGATGGATGGATGGATATATGTATGGATGGGGGATGGATGGATGGATAGATAGAGCAAAGGATAGGATAGAAAGAAGGTAAAAGAAAGAGAAAGAGGAAAAATCTGATGAATGAAAGAGTAAGCAAATGCACTCCCTTTTGACCCACGCTCAGGACAACTGCCCCTTTGATCAAGTCTCCCTCTGGCTCTGCTCAGTCATCAGGAGACAAAGCCCAGAGTGGTCACAGAGAAGAAACCCAACCCTCCCAGGTGCTAAGGGACTTAAATTCTCTCTTTGCAAAGGCCAGGGCAATTCTGCTCTGCAGCCTCAGCCAGAACTGCAGCAACGCCCTCTCCCTGGAGGTTGATGTGAGCTTGTTCCTGTTTTATTGTCTTAGATAAGCAAGGCAGGGTCAGGCTACTGAGCACAGGGAAGGAGGAAAAGGGACGATTTTAAAAGACAAGTAGAAAAAAAAAAAAAAAAACACTGGAATGGACAAACAGAAAACAAAAAGGCACTCTTAAAATACAGTGCTTCTGAGGGAGGGGGGTCAAGCCCCCCACTCTCAAAATACTCACAAGATGACAAGCAAGAGACACATGAAGTCTGAAGGGTGACCTCCATGAAGCTCTGGCTGACATTAGCACAGACACGTGTTAGCATGTGGCAAGATCTTTTTTTTAAAATACGCACGGAGACACACACATGCATGCATACAGAACTGATTCGAGGATTAAGGCTTCCGTGTCCCTACACTTTGTGTTTAAACACTTGAGGAAGGCAGTTCTCTCTTTTACAGATCTGTTCTTAGGAGCCCTGGACTGTACTTCTGGCTTCAAAAAGTCATTACAAAGGCTAGAGAGAGGAGGATGAAAGAGAAGCAAGTCTGCCTTTTTGAAAGGGAAAAAAGGAGAAGGCGTCCCAGTGCCCAAAAGTCTGAGGAAGAAAGACTGGATTTGAATGATCTTTGAAAATGCTAAACCAAATGCAGTCCGCCCCGGAGCACCCCTGGGGTTCCCCTCCATGTGTCCCTAAGCTGGATCCCCATCCCCCCACCTCGCAGACACGTCCGTTCCACAATTATCTCCTCCACGTGGGAATAGGACAGTGGTTACAATCTTGGAAACCAGAGTTTGTCAATCCAACTCTAAGCCTTAACTCCAAGCCTTGGGTTTCTCATCTGTTAAACGGAGGTGATAATAATAATTACCAGGTATGCTTGTTGTGAGGAATCAGTTAAACACATGCATGGAAAGTGCCTGGCCCAGAGCCAACAGTCCACCACTGCTGGTTGTTATCTTTACCATTGTTATTGATTATTCTTTTATTTAATATTTATAAAGCACTGCCCATGTGTCAGTGCTTTATAGCTCTTTAAATTCTCATGACAACCCTATGAGGTAGTAGTAGTAGTCTCCTCATTTTGTAGAAGAGGCGACAGAGGCCCAGAGAGGTTGTGTAACTTGTACAGGTCACACAGCTAGGAGGTGGCACAGCTGGTTCTCCAACATCACTGAGTCCGAGCTCTTAGCTCCTATAGCATGCCTCCTCCCAAGTGCAGCTTTATTAACCCCTGCTGAGGTCAGTATTTCTCATTACCTTTCCAACCTCCTGGCAAGACACAGTGCAGCAGGGATTCACATTGTCCCCATTCTACAGAGTCTAACACTGAGGAGCACCAGAGCAGCTTGGGACTCTCGAGTTAACTCTAGGAGCTACCATCAAAGTCCGTGAGGCCAAGGCTGGGTGCTTCCTGTTCACGCTTATGTCCCAGAGCCTAGCGCAGTGCCTGACACAGCGGAAGCCTGGGTAGGTATAACTCCCCCCTCAAACAGCATTCCCCAAAGCCTGCCTCCTGAGACACTGTCTCAACATACACTCAATGAAAACAGGGAGTCAGAGCCATGTCTGGGTTCACTCCTCATATGTTATAAGTAAAATCACAGTACACAGTAACTTACTAGTTGCACCACGAAGCCCTACAGAAAAGAAACCTGTCTGACTTTTTTAAGTGAAACCCCTTAACATCCTTTAGAAAATGCTACCCTGGAGAGTAATTTCATTACTAAACCATTTTATTGAATGCTTACTGTTCCAGGCACTTGTTTTCTACTGTAACTCATTCAATTATCCCAATAATCCTAAGAAGTGAGCATTATAATTACCCTATTTCACAGATGAGGAAGCATAGGATCTCTAAGTCCCTTTATCAAAGCAAATGTACAAACCCTGGACCTGCCTTTGTGGCCAGGCTGTCCCAAGTTACAAGGACAGCTACTCCCTAAGGTCAGCTGGTTCCAATCTTGCCAACCCTGGGACTTCTCAGCCCTGGTCTCAGGCCCTCAAAGGGAAACCAGTATCCAAACCATATGGCTCTGGCTCTCCCTCTCGGACTTGCCCAGACCCTCTATGGAATGCACCAGACCTTGGGTTCTTCTCCCCTGGCCAGCCTCCTAACTGCCATCTGTACTTCACTGTGAAACAGGAACTATGCCTTGGATAATTCTACTGCTAACATTCTCGTTGGCCTCAAAAGGAGAGGAGTAAACTCCAAAAAGAAGAAGTATTTCTATTTGGTTGTGATGCTTGTTGTACACCTATAAATGTAATAAAATTCATTGAGTAATTTAAAAAAAAAGATTAAGTATTTCTAAAAGAAGACATTTGAGACATTTGAGATGGGTACGAAAATGGAAAGCCAGCCCAGATCCAGATCAGCCAACTCCAAAGATACCTGCAGATGAGGTGACCTTGAGGTGCTCCTCAGACTTATGAACCCAATCAACCACACACAGCCCCTAAGGTGTGCCTTGGAAATAATCACAACAAAGACACAGACAGCATTCCTGTCCTTAGAGTGCTCCCATATAGCCTCTCACCCATCTTACTAGTCTCATCTTTTCCCCTCATCACCCAAACTATCCTCCAAGTTGACTTCCAACTCTCTGAGGTAGTCATATTTTATCACAACCACATGCCTCACTGTAGGCTACTCCCATGCCTGGGAGATCACGGTCCCCCAGCCATATGGAAAGTTTCTACTTTTATACCTATTTCAAATGTCTCCTCCTCTTTGCAGGTTCCCCTTTCTCCTGCACCCTGCCTCCAAAACTCTGCCTGTTTCCTGCTTCATTTCACCACACAGCAGATGCAGCCCTCTGTTTGTACCTTACTGCATTGCAATAATTCCTTAAAGACAAGAAGTACTCCTTGTCCCTAACAGAGGGTTTGGCACTAAAAAATTTCTTTCCTATCACTTGATGAATGAATAAATGAATGAGCTTACTTGTTCACAAGCACACACAGCAGAAACAAATGAAAAACCACGGAGGGCCATAGTCAAGGACTAGAACAGGGATTGGCCATTTTTTTTTCTATAAAGGACAATAGAGTAAAATATTTCCACTTGTGAGCTATACTGCCTCTACTGCAACTACTCAACTCTGCCATTGTAATGCAAAACAGCCACAGACAGTACATACGTGAATAGGTATAGCTGCGGTCTTTTTAAAATTTTATTTTAAATTTTTATTTTAAAAAGAAAGCAACTGGCCAGATTTGGCCTGCAGGCCAAAGTTTGCTGGTCCCTGGATTAGATTATTTAATACATCTTGAAATGGCATAAGGGAGATAGTCTTGTTCTTAGAAAATCTTCCCTTATTTTCCCCCAAAGACAGCTGGCCAGGCTAGAACAGAGAAGGAAAGGATGGAAGGAGGGAGGGAGGAAGAAAGGGGGAGAGGGGGTGGGCATGCTCTCGCCTAAAGCCTGAACGGTTTCTTGATGATTAAAAAGATTCTCCCAGAACTCTCTCAGACCTCGAGCTTCAAACCCTGAAGGCAGACATGGGAAGCACAAAATCTGTGTAAGCTACTTGTTAATGACAGATTCCTCTAAAGAGACAGATGTGACTTCAGCCACAAACCTAAGCTAACAGAGGATGTGGTGCTGCTTGGGCTGTATTACAAACTTTACTGTTATCGTTACTAATATTGTCATTTCTATTGATAAACTCTTCCCCAGCCCACATACTGGCAAGGAAAACAGAAGAGAAGATTAGCTCAAGGGAAAAACCAAACTCAAAGGAAATTTAATTAAATAAATAGATTTTCTTGACTATAAAAGAAAAGAGATGTGACAGGTCCCCAAATCCAACTTCCTCCCATGTCCTTGTCTCCTGGGGAACTGACGGAGCATGAAAAATCCAAATACTTCCCCCAGAGCAGGAGACTCCCTGATATTATTATCAATACGCCCTGGCCGCATTAAATCATGTCCGTTCAGGCAGAACTCGTTTCGTTTTGCTCTTCCGCCTTCCCAAACAAGGCATTTGAAAAGAAAGTTTGGGCTATTGCTCAGCTCTTTCTGCTGTCCTACTTTCTGGCTGATGACTTTTCTCTCTTCACTGATATCGGCTATTTCTTTCCTTAGATGAGAACTTTCGTGCCAGCATCACACCAGCAGAAACCATCCCATTTGGCCTATTGTGAAAGAGGCAGAGGAGAGACGAGGCAGAGGAGAGACGGCAGCCTGAGGACCCCCTTCTCTGCCTCTCTGAGACATGGGCTGATCTGCTCTGGCAGCCGTACTTCTTTCTTCATCCACAAATGGGGGCCATGAACCCCAGGCACTTAACTCACACAGAAGGCAGCGTCGGGAAATGGAGTGGCACTTGCAGGACCTCTGGAAGCATTAAATAGGATCAGATAGTTGGAGAAACCATAATTATTGGTCAATAATAGTAACAGCAAGGGACCAATTATCAGGTCCATGGGAACTCCATGCCAGGCACTGGGCTTTGTAAATTTTATCTTATTTAATCCTCCCAACAAGCCAAGAAAGAGGGACAGCTATTATCTGAATTTTTAGGCCGGGAAACAATGGCCCAGACTCACATGTGGCCACAAAGCAGGTACCCGTCCCACAGTACTTGGGGCAGGGCAGTATCTGATAAATGCTGATTAAAGCTGAACACAGGGGCAAACTAGGTCCTTGAACAGCATCTCTTAACTGTCACAACCTCGCTAGCCAGGCTCCGCTTTCCAGGATGAGCCACTGAAGATATTTGAGGGTTTTTCTATAAAATTTGTATCGTGTCTGCAGGCATATGTCTGGAGGCCGAAAACCAGAGCCCTGGGGAATTTAGTTCACGAGCGATTACACCTTTTCTTTGCTAATGGCCCCAGACAAAGTACGTCTAAGCAGACCTGACTGAGTCAGGTGACCTTCACCAAGTGACTTCCGACTTGCGACTTGCATAGAGTGCCTGGGGACTCTCAATTAATGCCACTCCCTTCCTGTCTCTCCTCGGAGCCCCAGGCGGAGGCATAAAGTGGTGGTTATGTGCCGAACTCTCCAGTGTAAGGCTGGCTTTGTGACTTGATTATGCTGTGCAGCTTCGGCTGAATTCATCCACCTCTCTGAACCCCATCTCCTTCCTTTTCACAAGGGACAGGGCAGCCCCAACCTTACAAAAGCTGTTACAAGGATAGCAGGTGACTGTCACGGAAAGTTCTCAGAGTCCATGCGTAACCATGGAGTGATGCCTTGTACACAATAGGGAACAGCAAACATATAAGCAGACAGACACCTGGAGTGGGGCAGGGTTTGAGGGCATTTTAAATCCTCCCTTTCCACATTCTTTGGCATCATGAACATTTGAAAAAAAACACTGGACACCAAGCCCTTCCTTCATAACAAAACCCCTAATCTGGAGTTCCCGTTGTGGCGCAGCGGAAACGAATCCTACTAGGAATCATGAGGTTGCGGGTTCGATCCCTGGCCTCACTCAGTGGGTTAAGGATCCGGCGTTGCTGTGAGCTGTGGTGTAGGTCACAGACGCGGCTCGGATCCCGAATTGCTGTGGCTCTGTTGCAGGCCAGCAGCTACAGCTCTAGCCTAGGAACCTCCATATGCCGCGGGTGCGGCCCTAAAAAGACAAAAAAAAAAAAAAAAACCCTAATCTCTATCCCAACTTTTTCTGGCCCAACCCTATTGTAATAATTTCCCTTTGCCAAAATCCCAGTGTCTCCTCATACAATTAGCATCACCCAGGAACCTGAAATACCTGGCCAAACAAAGCTCATGGTCAGGGGTTAAGAGGAATTTAACTTGAACTCCTCTTTCACCTTCTGGTCATAGGTACAAGGAACAAAGGAAAGCGAATGGAGTTGGGTGAGATCCTGGCATTTTCTGTACATACAACATCCTTCTTTTCAAAAAATGAAAAAGGTGCACTTTCCCCAGAAGGTGTACATGACTGACTTTGGCGCTGGAAGTCTGCAGGCAGCCTTGGCAACACAAAACGGTCCAGAAAGATATTGCAAAAAAAAAAAAAAAAGAGTCCAAGAAAATACTGCAAAAAAAATTTTTTTTTGAGTTAGGACTATTTGAAAGAAAATAAAACACCTTGAACAGATTTGAGAGTTGGGATTTGGGTGGGCAATAGAACCAAAAAATCAAGGAGTTCCCACAGTGGTGTGTGTGCAGTGGGTTAAGAATCCGACTGCAAGAGTTCTCATTGTGACTCAGTGGAAACAAACCCAACTAGGATCCATGAGGATGTTGGTTCGATACCTGGCCTCGCTCAGAGGATTAAGGATCCAGCGTTGCCACGAGGGGTGGTGGAGGTCACAGACAGCTCAGATCTGGTGTTGTTGCGGCTGTGGTGTAGGCCGGCAGCCGCAGCTCCAATTCAAACCCTAGCCTGGGAATGTCTACAGGTGTGGCCCTTAAAAGCAAAAAAAAAAAAAAAAAAAAAAAAAGGAATCTGACTGCAGATTCTCCCTGGCCTGAGAACTTCCATATGCTGCAGGTGTGGTCATAAGAAAAAATAATAATAATCAACCCAGGAAGCAAGTGAAGAAGCCGAAACACAGCCTGTCATCCTTGGAACTCAGCTTAGCTGTTTCTTCCTTTAGAAAGTTCCCCTGAACTGGCTGTGTTCGGCCCTCCCCCTGGCGTTCTCCCAGCCCCGGTGCCTCCCAGTCTGTGACGAGCAGAGAGAGGATAATCTGACTAATACCGTGTAGCGAGCACTTCCCACGGCATTCTAGCTGGGAGCGAATAATGGGAAGGAGCCAGACCCCCAGAGAGCACTGCAGGCAGAGGACACGTGTGCCAAGGTGGGGAACCAGCTTCTTACATTCAAAGAATCCCGAAAAGGTGTCTGAGTTGATACGGGTGCCAATGCAATAACAGCCATCACTGTGGGAAGCCACGGTGTGAACTGCACGGCTGTCTGTGAGGGTGGGGACGCGGTTACTGTCAGCTCACTGGCCCGGCAAGAAGGTCAAATCTGAGACACAGAATCTCAGGGGAAAGGTTTATTGTCCATCCTTCCTGTCCCCAGGTGTTTTACAGACCAAGACGCCAGGCTCAGGGAGGCCACGTGGCTGGTCTAGGCTCCCATAGCCTGAGAGCTCAAGCCGTTAAGAGCTGTTTACCCGCAAAAGTGACCGGAGTTTTACGGAGGCCCCTGGGGAGGAAAGGGACGATTACGCACACGCGAGCACGTGCGTGTGTGTCTGTGTGTG
>PVHT021183555.1:17060205-17074555 GCA_004024745.2 Catagonus wagneri
TTGCGGGGGGTGGATGTTCCATGAAAGCCAGAGCTGACTGTATGCAGTGGCAGGTGGGCCAGGGAGAGGGGCCAAAAGGTGGCCTGCAGGACAGCAGAAGGGGAGGCTGTTTGGGGAAGGGCAGTGAGGCCGCGGACAGGGTGCTAGCAGGGGCTCTGCTTCCCCGGCTGTAAGACAAAGACTGGGGGGCAACGTCCTGCCCCGCAGGGAGCAGCCAGAGGCCGGTGGGAAGAACACCTTCTTTCAGATTCAGCTTGGGAGAGCAGGGGCTGGAGAACTGTGGGGAGAACTGACTTAAAAAATAATAAGGATAATCACAGCTGTTCATATATTAAGCACTTGATTTGCCGGACATCAGGCTAAGCATTTATATTAACTCTTTGACTTTCTTACAACAGCATCATGAGGAAGATACTATCAGCATGCCCGTTGTACAGATGGGGAAGGTGAGGCCGACCCCAAGAGAAGCAGGACTAAGATGAAGGAGGAGTGGGGAACTAATCGATGGACTGAATTTTGCCTAAAGCCAGCTCCATCTATCCTTGACTGATGAGTAAAGCTTAACTGAATCAGGATGATGCCCTTAAAAGCCCCTCCAGCAGCCTCCCATCCTTTCCCTGTCCTGGCTCCGAGGCTCCCCAGGAGCTGGTCCCTGTTGCGTCTTCACCCGTCCCCTCTCTCCTGCCACCTCTGCTCCATAAGCTGCACTGGCCTACTGGCAACTTGGCTAGGCAGGCACCATGTTTCCAGCATCCGCTTCTCTGTAGGGGTCCAGGTTAGGGTTGGCCAAAAGTGTACCTGTACCAGATTAGGGAGGGGAGGGTGAAGCTGCAGCCACCCAGCTCTGAAGGGTGACATGGGGAAGGGGCAGCGGGAGGCAGATGCACTAGCGCTTGCTGGCCTCCTTTATCCTCCATCTTCCCTGCTCCACAGCCGACTCCTTCCTGACAGTGGACCCTGGTGACCCATAGTGACCTCAGGTCCACCCCTGGACAGCTGCAAACTCATAGCAGTGACAGCTCCAAAGAACCAATAACCTCCCACCAGCCCCTCTTCAGTGGTCCCCCTGCAAAAGCTGGACATGCCGCTTCCAGATGTCCCCAACAACCCAGGCTGGCCTCCCATATGGGGGCAGGTTAGAGACCTTTCTCTGAATCTCCAGTTGGCCCTTGTGAGCTTTGACTTTCCCAGCTCCTCCTACAGTTGTATAAGGTCTATACTCCTAAGGTAAATTCTTTTTTTCTTTTTGCAGTGGCACTCACAGCGTTTCTGCTCCCGGATGGACCCCTTACTGATACAGTTACCAGAAAAAGCAACACTGTACCTGTGCCAGAACTAGCTTCTAAGGCAACTGGCAGCTTCCATTTCCTGCCGCCTGGAATGCTCACTCCTGCTATAAGAAGCCCGAGCCACATGCAACGTGTGAGCACCCCCATAAACAGCCCAGGTTGAACTCCCATCCGACTACCAGCGTCAGCTGCCATTCATGCATCTACACCATCTTGAATGGTCCAGCCCAGTCAAGCCCTAACATATACAACCAAAGAACCACCTAGCTGAGCCCTGCCATCCAATGGAATCACGGGAGACAACACGTCAGGTGTTGTTTTAAGCCACTAAATTGTGGAGTACAGTGTTACCGAGCAACGGGTCACCCAAACACACCCCCTGGTTCAGCCACATGGGCTTCCTTTCCGCTTAACACTGCTTTAGAGATTTGATGATCCATTTCGTCGACTCAAAACTTCTTCCCCCAATCTGTTCATATCTGTACCTTCTTGTCATTCAAGTCTTAGTTTAAATGTCACCTCCCCAGAGAAGTCTGCTGTCGTGATCAGTTCAATATGTCAACTTGGCTAAAGTCACAGTCCCCAGTCCTTCAAAAAAACATTAATTTATATTCCTGCTGTGCGGGTATTTTGTAGATGTGATTAAAGTCCATAATCAGTTGGCTTTAAGTAAGGGAAATTATCCTCGATCATCTAGATGGGATGGAACTGATTCAATCCATTGAAATGCATTAAAAACACTAGTAAGACTTTCTTGAAGAAAAAGAAATTCTGCCCGCAGACATCAACTTCAGCTCAGGCCTGGCCATTCTGGCCAGCCCTTCCTGATGGCCTGCCCCATGCAGACCAGCCCAGCCAGTCACCACAGTCTCATAAGCCAAATCTCTGCAATGAGTCTCTTAATGTATTTATTCTACTGGTTCTACTTCTCTGGTGGAGCTCTGACGGACACCCCCTCTGTGGCCAGCCCATCAAAGCTGTCCACCTAGTCACCATTGTATCACTCTGTTTTAATTCTCTGCATAAAACCGATCACCATTTGTTATTTCTCTTATTGTGTCTCTCAAAATATTCCAGAGCACTAACATCCAACAGAACTTCCTGTGATGATGGAACTAGAACTGTGCTTTTCCAATAAAGTAACCACTAGACACAGGTGGCTATGGATCTCTTGAAGTATGGCTAGTGTGACAGAAGAAGTGAAATCTTAATTTTATCTCATTTTAATGAATATAAATTTAATTCACTACGTGAGTCTAAGGGCCGCCATAGTGGACAGCTTGGGTCTAGAACATGAGGTCCATGGGAGCTGGCTGGCCTTGCCCACCACTCACCTTGCCCTTAGTCCCTCACAGTGACCCAAACAAAGGACGTTCAGTCAGTATTTGTGGAGTGAATGAATGAGTGGTGTCTGTGTAAGGTGACTGAGTTAGGTTTCTGTCACTTGCGATCAGAGTCCTAACAGGGGGCCATGCTGTGAGATGGATTCCTGAGAACCCGCAGAACAGGACACTGAAGCACGTGTGAGGACACTGGCCCTGGAACATACCAGACACTGTGGGGCAGGGGAGGGGCGGCTCTCCTCTCCACCCAGTCCAGCCCTCCCAAAGTTAAAGCAGCCAGAACAATAGGGCAATCAAGACGGCTCCTTCTCTTTGTTCCAGTTGAAGGAAGGCTGCAGTGGAAGGCGGGGTTCTGGTGGGCTTCATTCAATGCCCAAACTGCAAAGAAGCCAGACAGCATCCGAGGCTGTCCTATTTCGGGGCGACTTTGCATCCCGTTTTTCTTCTGGCTACCGGTTCCCCGCCCCTCCACCGACCCTGGAACCCTTGGGGGAGGAGGAGATGGAGGTGGTTCAATAAAGCAAGTCCATCTGTTCAGCCACATGCACCCCACCCCTGCCCACCCCCGTCTGCCAGGGGTGCCCGGGCTCCCCCTACACTTCCTGGCATCTCACCCCCAAGCCACCCTCCTATGCTACAGCCAAAGTGATTGAAAATCGGACAAGGGCTGCCATTCCAGCTCCACGCCTCAGTCCACTGTAGGGGCTGGCCCTGCCCGCTGTCTGACCCCAGCTCCCACCTCTCTCCCCAGCATTCCCAGTGGACCAGCCGCACCGGTCTCCCCACACCTTGGATGCTCCACGCTTGCTCGTGGAAGCCGTACACTTCCGCCCAATCATTAGGAGACCTCCTCCCGCTTTGGGTCTCAGCTCCACCCTGAAGCCCCAAAAAAGTCCTCAAGCCGAGAACCCAGCACAGGGCCAAGCGTGTAGTGAGCGCTCGACACACACGTATTGAAGGACGGTTAGGAGGGAGGGAGAGAGAAAAGCAAGGTCTTCCACTGACTTGAACATGGGTTTTTCCTTGGGAAAGTGAAGGTACAAGTGACCACACCTTATAGGGTGAAATTAATTAAAAAAAAAAAAAAAAAGCCAGGACACAGAGTAGAGAGACAGCAGAAACATCAGAAAAGAGAAAGAATACCACAGCAATAGCACTCGGATATCTGAGCCAAGCTCCCACCAGGCTCTCCTCTGATAAGGTAATTGTAACCCAGGAAAGGAAAGTTCAGGAAGGGAGACTCATCATCACACCTGAGGTCTCCAACCTTGGGCTGGACGGGGCCTGGGTGAGGAGCGGGGGTGGGTGACAGGGTGGGGGGAGAAAGGCAAGAATATATTCTTCCAGAAGGCAAATCAACTTCACCTCAGGACCTCAGGTCCATAATGACCACAGGGGTGGGATGGTGCCATGAAAAAAATTGCTTGGAGTTCTGCTTTTACATTTTGGCCAGAGGAAGGTGGGCTACCACTGGAGAACTACCAAGCCAGACAGAGAAGGGAAGCAGATTCTAAAGCAGCATCAAGGCTAGGGGAGACCATGGCTCAGAAGGAAGGGAAATCAGAAAGAAACAAAGAATTAGAGAGTGGAATCAGAAAAACTGAAGCCCAAGGGCCCTTTGGAGGAAATAAAGAGAGGAGGATAGAAAGAAGGGGGAGGAAAGTGAGTTGGAGACAGAGAAAGCCTAGAGGGCCTGGTGATGGGGATGCTGATGGTGACGGTGGTGATGGTGATGGTGGTGGTGATGATGTGATGGTGATGTGGTGATGATGGTAATGGTGGTGATGGTGGTGGTGATAGTGATAACGCTGGTGTGGGAAGTGGATCAGGAATAGTGATATGGTGGTTGTAGGATGGGGCAGGGATGGTGCTACTGCTGCTGATGATAATTAGGACAATAACGTCACCGTAAGACCTAAGAGTTCCTACGAACCTAATCCAGACCAAGCCCTGTGCTTCGCCTGCATCATCTCATGTAATCCACCCAACAATCAGCAGGGTGGAAATGATGGCCTTCTCCACCCTCCTGCTTAGGAAACTAAGCGCAGCATGGTGAAATACCTAACGCAAAACCGCACAGCTGAGGGGCAGCAGACCCGGAGTTTGTCTGATGCCAGATTCCACACTCTGTGCAGACAACTGAAGATAAGAATGAGACAGCAAAAAAGGGAACGGTGAAGGAGATGACATACCACAGCCTCTTCCCCCTTCCCATACGACACTGCCAACCCCCTTCACCTGCTCAAATTTCTATTTTCTCCACAGCGCTCGCGGTTGACCGCGTACGCCGACGACGCTCTAACACCCTTTATTACGTACATGCTTAGTATGATTATCATTTATTGCCTGTCTCCCCCCACTGGAACGCAAACTCCATGAGGACAGACATCTAAGCAGGCATTTTCAGCGATTAGAACAGTACCTGGAATATGTAGCCATTTGAAAAATTCAGCTTAATAAATGAAAAAAATCGGGGGGAGGGAGCTCCTGCTGTGGCACAAAGGGTCAAGAACCCAACTGCAGCAGGTCCAGTCACCGCGGAGGTGTGGGTTCAATCCCCAGGCAGGCTCAGTGAGTTAAAGGATCCTGCATTGCTGCAGCTGCAGCCAGGATTGAATCCCTGGCCCAGGAACTTCCATATGTCATGACTGTGATGGATGGATGGATGGAAGGAAGGAAGGAAGGAAGGAAGGAAGGAAGGAAAGAAAAGGAAAGGAAAGGAAAGGAAAGGAAAGGAGGGAGGGAGGGAGGAAGGAAGTTTTTTGCTTTCAGGCCATACTGATATGACAAGTGATAAGGAAAGTTTACAATATCCTGTCTCAGGGTCCCCTGAGCTTGTTGAAGGAATGACTGAGTGTTCTCTGGTTTCAGGATAAAACTGATCTAATAAGCTGTGGGAAGAGAAGAGTTAAGCTTTCCCATCTTTGGGGGTTCCTTGGGTACTGGGAAATAAAGACACCCCCAAAAGC
The DNA here is from genome assembly GCA_004024745.2 of Catagonus wagneri. Classification (NCBI taxonomy): domain Eukaryota; kingdom Metazoa; phylum Chordata; class Mammalia; order Artiodactyla; family Tayassuidae; genus Catagonus; species Catagonus wagneri. Next base: position 17,065,807 of record PVHT021183555.1, read on the forward strand.
CAAGGAGAAAACTAAGACTAGAGCTAACAATTCTAAACTCAAGCTGCCCCTAGCCTCTAAGAAAGACAGAGACAGAGAGTACACCCATTCCTGGCCAGACATCAAGTTTCCTTATTTCCACATGCTTGGTTTCCACATGTGTTTCTCAAAACAATGTGTATTCCCTTAGTCATTCAACAAGCACGCACTGAGACCCCACTACACCCCAGAATTTAAAATATCTGATTTCGTCACTGCAGGAGACCCCAGTTTTCTGGCTGAGAGCTTGGGATACCAAGATGAAGATGGCGTGACCCTCAAAAATCAAGAGTCTTCACAGATGTAGAGAACAGACTTGAGGTGACCAAGGTGGGGGGAGGACTGGGACTTTGGGATTAGTAGATGCAAACTATTATAGAGAGAATACATAAACAATAAGGTCCTACCGTGGAGCAAAGTATTATATTCAATATCCTGTGTGAAACCGTAATGGAAAAGAATATGAAAAAGCATATACATGTATCACTGAATCACTTTGCTGTACAGCAGAAATTAACACAACACTGTAAATCAACTATACCTCAATAAAATTTAAAAATAAAAGAAACAAGAGTCTGGTGGGAAAGGCATTCCAGTTTTTTCCTAGTTTGGGATAACATTTTTGCTTGAGCTGAGGGGCAGGAAATGACAGGAACCATCCAGCTCTTAAGATCGTTCAGTCTTCAGGGAACCAAATGATCACTCTTTCTTTTTTCTTTTTTTTGGGGGGGGGGTTTTGTTTTTTCTGTTATAGTTGATTGACAATGTTCTGTCAATTTCTGCTGTACCCAGTCATGTGTATCTATATATATACACACACACATTCTTTCTCTCACATTATCCTCCATCATGGTCCATCTCGAGTGATCAGACATAGTTCCTTGTGCTATACAGCAGAATCTCATTGCTTATCCACTGCAAATGCAATAGTTTGCATCTATTAACGCCATTGAGGGAAGAGAATTAAAGCAAGGATCGCTGGAAGATGGCTCACTGCTTCCCCCTTGTGGACAAGAGTAGCAAGCACGTCAGACAGCCTTCCCGAACCTCCTGAAGCGGGCGCACATAACCTGGGCCAGGTACTGGGAATAGAGGGGTGAAGAGCAAGTGACCCACTGCACCTGCCTCACGGAGTCACAGAACAGGGAGTGAGTTACTGTCAGGCATGGCCATCCATTCATTCATTCATTCAACAAAGTGCAGAGGCTTTGCGGCAGGGGTTGGGCCTGAGGATAAGCAGTGATTCACCAGGAGGACAAAGGGGAAGGGAACTCGAGGTGGAGGGGTGAGTAATCAGGATGTGAAAGCCATGCCTAATCTAGGATACCCTAAAGAGCTAATAGATTAATTGGATATTTAGGGCTTGTGGGATGGGGGGAAATGCGAATAGTACAGTTCCAATGGAAGCCAAATCCCGAGGTGCTTTGCCATCCATAAGAAAGAAAGACCAGCTTTGCTGAGTCACTGGGGAGTTTTCACGGGCTACCTGAGGGGGAAGATGAACTGACTCAGATTTACCGAGTCCCTCCTAAGAGCTAGATATGGAGCTGCGAATAAATGGTGAGTAAACACAGGTGTGATCCCCGCCCTCTTGCAGCTTCAGGTCTGAAGGAGAGCCGGCCATTTAAAACATACCCCTCCCTTAACAAGTTTAAATTAAAAATAAAGTGTGATAGTACTCAGCTATTAAAAAGAATGAGGAGGTCCCATTGTGGCTCAGCAGCTAGCGAACCCGACTAGTATCCATGAGGACACGGGTTCGATCCCTGGCATCGCTCAATTAAGGATCCTGCATTGCCGTCAGCTGTGGTGTTGGTCGCAGATGAGGCTCAGATCCCGGGTGGCTGTGGCTGTGGTGTAGGCCGGCGGCTACAGCTCTGATTGGACCCCTAGCCTGGGAACCACCATATGCCAAGGGTGTGGCCCTAAAAAGACATAAATAAATAAATAACATTTTTAAAAGAATGAAATAATGTCATTTGTAGCAACATGGTTGGACCTAGAGATTCTCATACTAAGTGAAGTAAGTCAGACAGAGAAAGACGAATATCACACGATAACGCTTATATGTGGAATTTAAAATAGGACACAAATGAACATATCTATGAAACAAAAACAGACCCACAGATGTTGAGAATAGACTTGTGGTTGCCAAGCGGGAGGTGGGGGAGCTATGGATCAGGAGTTTGGGATTAGCAGATGCGAACGATTATATATAGAATGGATAACAAGGTCCTACAATATAGCAAAGGGAACTACATTCAAAATCCTGTGATAAACCATAATGGAAAAGAATATGGAAAAATATATATAGCTATAACTTAATCACTTTCCTGAACAGCAGAAATTAACACTGTAAATTAACTATACTTCAATAAAATTTTAAAAAATTAAAGTGGGAAAAGGGGCACCACTATGCAGAGGAAAGACAGAAGTAAAGTGTGATATTAAGGCAACTCAGAGCTCAGTGGACAGTCCTTTACTGACTTGAGGTTCTCTCCAAGCTGACCTCGGTGCTAAGTGCTGGAGGAAATGAGGTACAAGCGCAGCCCTGGGCCACTGCTTTCAAGGTCCCGGTGGCTCTAACCTGCCATCAGAGATAGGACATCATCGAAGGAAGCTCAGCTGCCTGGGAAGGGCTGGGGGAGGCGAAAAGATCAGATCACAGTTTTTTTTTTTCAAACCGGGGCTCAGAGCCCAAAAGTGGGATGCGAAATGAAGGCAGTGGGTCATCAGCAGCATCCGGTAAATGACAGAGAATAAAACAGAAAAGAATGTGTAAAATGTCATGCATAGTAACAGTATTGTCTCGTGGAACTCCTTTCAGTTGCGTATGTGTATAGACGTGTGTTTTTGTGTATGTGTGTGTACAGGGCTGCGATATAAATCATAATTCTTGCTGTGTGTCTTGATCAAAAAAAGTTTGAAAAACACCAGGTGAGAGGCCCTCTCAAGGTCTCCCCCAGCCCAGGATGTAACAAAGGATGATGTCTTGGCCCATGGAGAAGCAACACAAACCCCGCTCTCAGGAAGAACTGGGGTCAGGCTCATTTATAAGGGCTTTTTCAAACTCAGGAGCACAACTCAGAGGAAAAGGTATGAACCCTGAAAAGCAGTAAGGAACCTCATGCATTATAGGGGGGTGCGGTGAGGAGGGCAGGGTGGGGGTGGGAAGGTGTAAACTAGTGTGAAGTTTTTGGAAAGCTATATGGCTACACCATACACCAGAAGCCAAAATACGTTAGCCCTTTGCTGCAGGAACCCCACTGCTATGAATTTGCACTACAAGGGTTGCCATGGATGTACCCAAGCTTTATATGCAAAGCTGTTCACTGCAGCAATGTTTATAATAGGAGAAAATGGATACAACCTACATTTCTAGAATTAGGAGACCAGTGGACAGATTTCAGGCATTTAAAATGAGCAGGGGAATGTAAATTGGTACAACCACTATGGAAAACAGTACGGAGGCACCTTAGAAAACTATACATAGGACTACCATATGACCCAGCAATCCCACTCCTGGGCATATATCCAGACAAAACTTTCCTTGAAAAAGACACGTGCACCCGCATGTTCAGTGCAGCACTATTCACAACAGCCAAGACATGGAAACAAACTAAATGTCCATCGACGGACGATTGGATTAAGAAGATGTGGTATATATACACAATGGAATACCGCCAAGCCAATAGGAAGACCAAAATAATGCCATTTGCAGCAACATGGATGGAACTAGAGACTGTCATACTAAGTGAAGTCAGAAAGAGAAAGACAAATGCCATATGATATCACTTATATCTGGAATCTAATATACGGCACAAATGAACCTTTCCACAGAAAAGAAAATCAGGGACTTGGAGAACAGACTTGTGGTTGCCAAGGGGGCGGGGGGAGTAGGAGAGCCTGGGAATTGAGGATTAATAGATGCAAACTATTGCATTTGGAATGGATAAGCAATGAGATCCTGCTGTATAGCACTGGGAACTATGTCTAGTCACTTATGATGGAGCACGATAATGTGAGAAAAAAGAATGTATACATGTATGTGTACCTGGATCAACTTGCTGTACAGTAGAAAATTGACAGAACGCTGTAAACCAGCAATAATGGGGAAAAAATCACTTAAAAAATAAAATAAGCAGGAAATACATCTGTTGGCAAAGGAAGATGTTTATGATAGGATATTGTAATTAGGTGCAATTTTTTAAGGGAGAGAAAACCACCAGCTGCTTCTCATTGTAGGTAGAAAGAAGTCACCACCCTGAAGCCAGTTTTGTCTGTACTGAGTGAGTGAGCGGCTTTTCTTCCCTATGCAAATATTAGGTGAGTCAATAGCATTGTACTAGAGTGAAGAATAACATGACCTTTAGAGCTAGTCAACTGGGGGTAATTCTGCACCCTCCCTGGGAACGTTTAGAAATATCTGGAGACAGACATAGAGAACAAACTTGTGGTTGCCGAGGGGAGGGGGGTTGGGGGAGGGATGGAGTGGGAGGTTGGAGTGAGCAGATGTACGCTATTTTACATGGAGGGGATAAACAACAAGGTCCTACCGTAATGCACAGAGAACTATATTCAAGGTCCTTTGATAAACCATAATGGAAAAGAATATTTTTTAAAAAGAGTGTGTATATGTATGTATATATGTATATATATGAATAACTTTGCTATACAGCAAAAATTAACACAACATTGTAAATCAACAATACTGTAATTTGTAAAATGCAGGGAGAAAAAAAGAAACATTTAGTATATGACAAAATATATATATATGTATATATGGAGACATTTCTGTGTGTCATGACCAGGATGGGGTGGGGGTGTTACTGGTATCTAGTGAGTAGAGGCCAGAAATGCTACTAAACATCCTTCAGTGACAGAACAGCCCCCGACTCAGGGTCCCCTTTTGATGCTGGCTGTATCCATCATCAGAATCTGCTAGCAAGAAAGAAGAAAAAAAGGGCATGCAAGGGGGATGCCAATGACCCGTTTCAAATATATTTTTTGTCCACGTCTGTATCCCCAGCCTCGCTGGCACATGTAATCAGCCCATAAATGCTCCTTGAATGTTGCGGGTTGAATCCATCTAGGGGGCATCTGTGGATAAACACCACCTGCCTGCGCCGGACTACTGTTCAACAGTGCCCCCTTGTGGTGGGAACTGAAACAATCGTGCGGGTGGACCAACAACGCTTTTCTTTGGCTAGTGTTTGCAGCACTGATCTCTTAGGACTGAAAAGGCCCCAGAAATTGTGGAAAAACCACGAGGCTAGAAGAAAGCAGGAAGCCTCATTCAGGATGATGTTTGGTGTCCAGCTAATCGGGGCAAACAGGAATTCGAGAAATGAATGAGAAATGTCAAAGAAAGACGACGATATATTTGACCACAAACTGATCAAATAAGTCAGAGGTTATTTTCCCAAGTGAAAGAAGCAGGTTTCAAAATAATGTGTAAGAAGAACCCTAATTTTATTGCTTTATCGTTTACTGTTTAAAGAAACTATATACATGCCCATTTTGCAGGAAGAATTATACCCCCCCCCCAAAAAAAAAATTGGTTTTTGGCTGCACCCACATCACACAGAGAAGTTCCTGGGCCAGGGATAAACCCTGAGCCACGGCAGCAACCTAGAGGCACTGCAGTGACAACAGTATATCCTTAAACTGCTAAGCCACAAGGGAACTCCTGAATTACACCAAAAATTATACCAAAATAACAGTAGAGGGTGGGGACTTGGGTATTTATTTTTGTTTATTTTCTTTTTAAATACAGAATTTGCATGCTGTCCTTGTGCAGGGGGCATGCTAATCTCTGAATTGTTTCAATTTTAGCATATGTGCTGCAGAAGACAGCACTGTTTTTCTATTTTCTAATTTGTTTTACAGTGAATGTATTTTCTTTATGAAAAAAAAAGCAAAAGTTGGATACTGAGCCAGAATACAAAGGCACTTGACAATGTCTAAGGTTAAAAAAGACCCTGCTGTTTCACACACACACACACACACACACTATTTCCATATCTGGTCCCTAATTATCCAGAACCAAATGCCCTACAACTTCTGAAGGTCTCCCTCGGTCAAAGGTTTCCAGGAGCTGCCCTGGCCATTTCTGGCTCCGAACTCCACGCCCCTCTTTCCTCTGCGCCCGAGCCGTGTAGACCATCAGCCTGGCCTGCAGGTGCAGTCACAGGAGTCTGGACCGAAGGCGACGCGTACTGGGGACTCCATCCCCCGGGGGCCCACTCACCCGACATGTGGACGTTCCGGAGGCAGGAGAGCGAGGCGTTGAGGCGGGCACACTCCTCCCGGTTGGCCCCGTATTTCTCCACGGTCTCACACACCTGCTCATCCGTCATCTCCAGGAGGTCCTCCAGACTCAGCTGGCCGGGGGTGATCTCCTGAAAAGAAGAGAAATGGACGGTCAGCAGACCGGAAGCGCCCAGAGGGGAGGCCTCCACGCCGCCCTCTAGTGGTACCTCACGGAACATCAGGCTGCGGGAGGATGTCTGCCTGGCGTAATGGTTGGGTCTTTTGACTTTGGGGTCAGACAAACCTGGGTTTGAATCTCCGCTTTGCCACTCATAAGCTAGATGACCTGGGCAAACCACTTAACCTCTCTGAATCTCACTTTACTCACCTGTACGATAGGAATCTTAGCTCGTCGGCTTTGTAAGGGAGCATGTATGCCTAGCACCTGGTCAGAGTTCTGTAAATGGTGGCACTTATTGCATGTCTCCCCACACAGCTTCTGAATTCCTTATGGTCAGGGCTCCAAGTTACTCATCTTGGAGGGCCTCCTGTACCTCCTACCCTGCTTTTTTTTTTTTCATTGTTTGTCGTTTTAGGGCCGCACCCGTGGCATGTGGAGGTTCTCAGGCTAGGGGTCCAATCAGAGCTTTAGCCACTGGCCTACACCACAGCCACAGCAATACGGGATCCGAGCCGCGTCTGCGACCTACACCACAGCTCACGGCAACACCGGATCCTTAACCCACTGAGAGAGGCCAGGGATCGAACCCGCAACCTTATGGTTCCTAGTCGGATTCGTTTCTGCTGAGCCACGTCGGGAACTCCTTGAATTTCAATGACTTCTCCCCAATCCCGGGTGAACTCGGAGCAGAGCAAACTGGACATCCCAAGGCTCCTGATGGCTGTTCTCCATTCCCTGTTTCTCTCTTTCCCCACCACACATTCCAACGTCGAGATTGGGGGTTCAGGAACCCTAAGGGGAAAGGGGAACTAGAACCCTTGGGTAGTTCAGTGCTGTTAATGAAATGGGATTTGTGTCTGGTCCCCATGGAGCATGACTTTGCAGTCTAAGACAGAGCTGAGTATAGAATGGAGTGCGAAAGGGGACACCTCCGAAGAGATGGGAACAGAAAGGGTTCCTGCCTATAAATGTGCAGGTTTTCCTTCACTAGCAATTACCCTCCCTTCCACATAACAGTGTGTACACAATATAGATACACCTTGAAATTTGTCAAACTTTTATACACCTACCAAAAAAAAAAAAAGAGCCTTCACACTACGGCACCTAATGGTCAATGTCTTTACATTTATTATTATTATTATATTACAATGATAGTTTGGGAGTTCCCCTTGTGGCTCAGCGGTAAAGAACTAGACAAGTATCCATGAGGACACGGTTTGGACCCCTGGTCCCCCTCGGTGGGTTAAGGATCAAGCGGTATAGGTCACAGACTCTGCTCAGATCTGGCGTTGCTGTGGCTGTGTCATAGGCCAGCAGCTCTGCTTCGATCCCTAACCTGGGAACTTACATATGTCCCAGGTGAGGGCCTAAAAACATATATAAAAATAAAATGAAGTAAAATAAGTGTTTAGACATCCAAAGGTGGAGAATCTAAAGCAATATTGTGGGATACCTTTGCCTTCTTGTGGCCATATCTGTGTATTACAGCCAAGTCAGACACCACCTTGCCCTAAAACCCTCCCCTTCATTTGGTAGGCAGAAAGATGAAAACTGAATCAGCACAAAAACTCTACTCAAAAATAAAAAAGAAAAATTTCAGGGCAAAAGCTGAAACCCAGTCACTGCCTTTCCAACTCCCTAGGCCGGGGCAGAGAGAGAACAATAATGAGTCACTTAGAGATTTTATCATGTTAAAAGGAAGCCCCACTTTAAGAAAGGTAAAAAAAAAAAAGAAAGAAAAAAAAAGGTGACTTCGGAGTTCCCATCGTGGCTCAGCAGAAACGAATCTGACTAGCATCCATGAGAACGCAGGTTTAATCCCTGGCATCACTCAGTGGGTTAAGGATCTGGCGTTTCCCTGAGCTGTGGTGTAGGTCACAGACGCGGCTCAGATCTGGCGTTGCTGTGCCTGTGGCGTCGCGGGTAGCTAGAGCTCCTATTCTACCCTTATCCCTAGTCTAGGAACCTCCAAATGCCGTGGGTGCAGCCCTAAAAAGACAAAAGACCAAAAAAAAAAAAAAAAAAAGTGACCAACCAGCTTAGGAAAGTACAAAATGAATCTCATTTATAAGAGATGATTCACGGAGTTCCCGTCATGGCGCAGCGGAAATGAATCCGACTAGGAACCATGAGGTTGTGGGTTCGATCCCTGGCCTTGCGTAGTGGGTTAAGGATCCAGCGTTGCTGTGGCTGTGGTGTAGGCCGGCGGCTACAGCTCCAATTGGACCCCTAGCCTGGGAACCTTCATGTGCTGCAGGTGCGGCCCTAAAATGACAAAAAGACAAAAAAAAAAAAAAA
>PVHT021183555.1:17074655-17091735 GCA_004024745.2 Catagonus wagneri
AGATAAGGCCTCCCCCTCCCCGCAATATCCAGTTTAAACTGAAGTTTACACACACCCACAAACACAATCACAGAAGGAATAATGAGAGAAAAAAAAGATAAGGCCTTAAGCTTGGGTCAAAAGAAGAAATACACTTCTGTGTGATATACTAATGATAACATAAATATAACAATAATAAATGAAATGGATGGAACACTGTTTTAAGAGCTTTTCATGGAATTTTTTTTTAAGATCACAAAGACCACATAAAGCGGGCACTTTTAAGTATCATCATCAGTCTGTAAATAGGGCACCGGAATTCACCCAGGGTCACATAGTGAGTTTAAATCCAGGGCATCTCACTGGAAGCTTTCTCCACACTGCAGGTTCCTCTATAGAATGGGGACCTCTGGTGGACACACGCATGAGCTGCAGACAGATTGGTGGCCTTGGATTCGATTCTCACAGACTAAGCCAAGAGCCAGATCTCAGGTACCTGCAGGCCAGATGTAAATAAGCAATGCTGCTGATCAGCCTGCGGGATCCTAAAGGGCATCAGAATTCAGTAGATTGACACCAGAAAGGGATTCAGTTCTGTGCGGCCAGCAATTCCAGTTTTCCAAGAGAAACCAAAAAGCTGGGGATTTTTATGCAAACTCTTTCAACTTTTAAAAACTGGCTTAAAAATAATTTTGAGGACAAACAAAAAAATATCTTTGCCTCAGATACAAGGTACAGCGGAGGGCCACCACTTTTCAACCCCTACAGATTTGCCTCCGTCCTCTTTACCTCGCTTGACAAATAAATGGTCCCGAGAGCCTCTGAAGAGTGTATGGAGCCATGCAGATAAAATGTACTATCTGTACTTATACAGGTCCTTTCATTTTAAAGGTATTCACACAAAACAGCCTTCTTGGGGATGAAATTAATAAAGCAGCATACACCATCTGGTGCGCCTGCGCGGGATGGGGTTCGGGGTGGCGACTGGGATGAAGTGGTGGAGAATGGGTCCTGCGTCTCTAGCTCGGGACTGTCAGATGTGGTGAGTTCAGGCAAGATCACATGTGGCACAAGGTTTAAAAAGGACGAAAGATAGAAGAGGATCTTCCGGGCTTCTTCAAGAAGGAAGCAGGGAGCGCCTCGAGAAATTGCATTTGGTCCTGGTACCCAACCTCTCCTCCCGCCTCTCTCTTCAGCTCAGGGACACCCTCACAACAGGAAAGCAAGGCGGGAGCACGGCCCTTCCCACCTCGCGCCCTGGAGCGAATCAGAGCTGGGATTTTCCCGCTAGCCCCGCCCACTCACTAGCAGTGCCAGTCACTCCATCTCCCGCCTCGGTTTCCTGCCCTGTGCAATGAGGCAGTAGTCATACCTACCTCAACATGTCCTTGTGTGGGTCTGAACAGTCTCAAAAATTGAGATCCTGCATTCAAAGCCCTCAGTACAATCCCTGGCACGGAAGATTCAAGGGATGTGAGCCGATTTAATTAGCAAAGGTTACACTCGGTCACTGAAAACAGTGGGGACCCAAGATCCCAGAAGGAAAATCCCAGCATCCTTGAGAACTTAAAGATGGGGTCCGTTCCCGGAGGGTGGATGCAAGCCAACAGGTGTTCTGGTGTCATTTTGGAAAACGTATTGCTTCCAAAGTTTTCAACAACAGCCACAACAATAGCAATAACAATAATAAGTTAACATTTCCTGGACACTATTAGGTTCCAGACTATGGGCTGCACATTTTACACAGATCATCTCATTTCATCAAGCCAGCTACTTAAGAAAAGAAGACGATCATTAGCCCATTTAACAAAAGAGGAAATGAATGTCCTAAGACTGGGCTGCCCAATCTGGTGGCCACTGGCCTCTAGAATTAACATTAAATACAATTAAAAATTCAGTTCCTCAACCACAAGCACTGACCACAATTCAAGGACTCAGTAGCTTCATGTAGCTGGTGGCTTCAGGATCAGGCAGCACAGATATAAACTATTTGCACCACAGTGTAACATCCTACTTGACAGCACTGGACTAACAAGTAAAATGATCTGGCCCAAGTGACTGAGTTCTTAAGTGGCGGAGCTGAAAGGGTCTACCTGACTCTAGAATCACACACTTAATGGCCCCACTTTCTGGCAACATCAGAGATGCTTGGTGCCTTCATCCAAGTCATTTTAAAGTCCAACTATGTGCCAGACACAGCCAAAACCCCACTGCTGGTGGGCTGGCTTCCAGCCAGGAAGGGCAAGGGGCAGGGAGCAGGGGTCGCCTCCGGTCACCTCCAGGACTTCCTTCCGCACGTCGACGATCCGGAACCAGTGCCGGAGCTGGGGGAAGCCGTCCAGCTCAGCGTTGCGTTCCTGCAGGGCCACCTTCTTTTTGCAGGACAGCTGCCGGCTGAAGTACTTCACCAGCTTGCTCTGCAGAGACACAGAGAACAGAGGACGCGTCTCAGAGCCATGGCCACCAGGAGGAGAGGCAAGGATCTCCCCACTGCCCCCTCCCAGCCTCAGCGCCATCCAACTCCGTATTTTAAAGACCAGTGCAACTGCAGTGAGACTCAGTTTCTGTGCCAACCATGCTCGCAAAGAGAAGCAAACAGGCAGCTTCCGATCTTTTGCTGGGTAGGGAGGCGTGTACTGTACCCGCTGCGTGGGGTCGGGGTTTGAGCCCTATACATCCACGTCTCCTTTGACCTTAACAGTTGCATTTCTAGGAACTCATCTCACAGACACCCCGTCCTGTGCCCAGTGACTGTGTTCAAGAATGTTTCTTATAGCTGTGTTTGCAGAGGCAAAGACTGAAAACACCCTGAGGCACCATCAGTAGGAGACTCATGATAAATGACACCTGCCCACAGGGGAGCTCTGCGCAGCACATAGGGAGCGTGCTTTGTCCTACAGCAGAACGGTTTCTAAATGAAAACAAATACTCTGATAAATAAAATCAAATACTCTTTCCTTCTTGTGGGAAATGTTCACATTTATATATCTTTGTAAATGCAGGCACTGTCTGGAAGGAAACCTAACCTTCTAGGGAAGGGAAGGAGGAGGGTGGGGAACCGAGGTGCACTCTTTGAATCTTAAGTCACACACAAGTATTCACAAGTTAACAAACACTTTTCAAAGGAGATGGACCTGAACCCATGTTTCTAGAGGGATGCCAGAAAGGAAAGTTTTAGAATTTTTTCTTCCTTTCTTTTTCTCTTTCCCTTTCTTTCTTTTTTCTTTCCCTTCCTTCCTTCCTTCCTTCCTTCCTCCCTCCCTCCCTCCCTCCCTCCCTTTCTTTCTTTCTTTCTTTCTTTCTTTCTTTCTTTCTTTCTTTCTTTCTTTCTTTCTTTCTTTCTTTTTATGGCTGCACCCACAGCATATGTAAGTTCCCAGGCTGGGGGTCTGATCGGAGAGCTACAGCTGCCAGTCCACGCCACAGCCACAGCGGCGCCGGATCCTTAACCCACTGAGCGGGGCCAGGGATTGAACCCATATCCTCATGGATACCATTCAGGTTCTTAACCCACTGAGTCGCAATGGGAACTCCAAGAAAGGAAAGTTTTTTAATTCCCCGTTACGTAAAAACTAACACCACCAACAAAAGAAAGGCAGTAAGGGTGCAAGAACAGAGACAGAGGTGCAGAAGACACAGGCCAGCCTGCTCACTTGGGATGGTGAGGTTCTATAGGTGGGGGTGAGAAAATAAGGTTGTATTTCTTTATATGTTTTTGCTTTGTTTTCAATAGTCACCCAAAGCATAGCATCATCTTTGTCATTTAAAATCTATTTCATACAGATAATTAAATGAAACAAAAATTTTAAAAATCCTTAGTTATGTAAATGCCTTTGACATTTCAAAGCACCTGTCAACCAATATTTAGCCAGAAGACAGTCTTGGAATTGCAGGATCACACAGTTCGGAGCAGGGGACGACCCAGTGGGCATCTGTTCTTTCTGTTTAGCTGGTCTCCATTTCTACCCCTCCTTTCTGAAAAGAATATTTTAGTTTTTCAAATTATACATTTGGCTCACATCCGTCACTCTCATTATATTTCTAATGGACAATCCTGCTCCAGGGTCTTATCCTAAAGAAATCATCAAGGATGTTCATGAAGTTTGGCTCCAAGAGGAGAAGAGCCATGAAAGACTGGAAACAATCCAACTCTTCAGCAACAGGGGCTAATGCAAACAAATTACAGTGTGTTCATATAACGACATACCATTAAAACAACACACAAAATATGTACATTTGTAATGCACAAATAATGCATAAAAAGATTTATAGGGAGTTCCCGTGGTAGCTCAGTGGTAATGAACTAGACTAGTGTCCATGAGGACGTGGGTTCAACCCCTGGCCTCACTCAGTGGATTAAGGATCCGGCATTGCTGTGAGCTGTGGTGTAGGTCGCAGACATGGCTCAGATCCCGCGTTGCTGTGGCTGTGGTGTAGACCAGCAGCTACAGCTCGTATTGGACCCCTAGCCTGGGAACCTCCATATGCCGTGAGTGAGGCCCTAAAAAGACAAAAAAAAAAAATTATAAAACTCTATGTGTGTAGATGCATACAAAAAGCTTCAGGAAGGTATAGAACAAAATGTTCATAATAAGATCATGGGTGATCTAATTATTTCCTGTTTGCTTCTTTCTGGCAATATTACAAAATACAATATACATGTGTTACCTACTTAACAATAGTAAAAAATGTTTGGATAGGTTTGGCAATATTTTTTATTAAAGTATAGTTGATTTACAGTGTTGTGTCAATTTCTGCTGTACAACATAGTGATCCAGATATATATATATATATATATATATATATATACACACATATATATATAGCCAGTCATAAATATATATATTCTTTTTCTCATATTATCTTCCATCATGTTCTATCCCAAGAGACTGGATATAGTTCCCTGTGCTGTACAGTAGGACCTCATTGCTTACCCATTTGGTAAAAAAAAATTTTTTAACGCTGATGCTATCCAATGTCAGTGAGAATGTGAGAAGCCACTGAGATGGCTGCCAGAGGGTAATCTGATTTGGAAGTATCAACATTTGGTTGGGGGGGAGGGAACATGCCCTCAGCATCTCAAAGTTCCCGGGCCAGGGACTGAACGTCATGGAACTCTTGCAAATATCAAAATTTGACATCTGTGCACGTTGATTCAGGAATCTAACCTCTAGGAATCCACCCTACAGAAATTATTCATGTATGTATGTGGGGTAAAAGACTGGCTGGTTATTGCAGCAAAGTTTGTGATTTAAAAAAAAAAAAAACTGAAACAATCTTCTGAAGGTAAATTACCAGAAAAGCTGAGTATCAATGAGTTACAGCACCCATAGAATCGCATAGTTTGTCCCTGAAAAATAAGGTAGATTGATTGATACATAATGATCTGGGGAAATCTCCAAGATTTTCATCTTTGGAAAAATGATGAAAAAGCCAACTGCAAAGACACTGTATAATATGATTGCCTTTGTAGTTTTAAAAACTCTATGTGTGTTAGTGATAGGAACATAGGAACTAGCAAAACACAATGAACTATAATAGTAAAAAGGGAGAGAAGAGACAGTCACTTTTTACCATGCATATGTAACGTTTTATCTTTATTTTTTTTAAATGCTCATTCTTTCACTGGCTTTATTTTATTTTTGCATGCCCACAGAACTTGAAAATTCCTGGGCCAGGGATTGAACCCATGTCACAGCAGAAACCTAAGCCACAGCAGTGACCACGCAGGATCCTTAACCTGCTGAGCCATCTGGGAACTCCAGCTGTATTTTTTTATAATAAGCACGTGTTGCTTCGCTTTTTTTAATATTTAGAAGAATTTTTAAAATTTGATTCGTTTAGGTATCCACACTTGGCATACACATAATTTACTCATTCACTCAAAAAACATTTCCTAAGGGCCAACTGCATGCCAGGCACTGTGCTACACTCTGGGAATCCGATAAAGCTTATGATTAACCAAAAGTTCACCTTCTTTCTTTTATTTTCAGTACAGAGAACCAAAGTCAATCCCATATTTCACAAGACTGAGATACGAAACGTGCATCCAACAGTTACTGCTCCTGACTCTAGTAAATTTTAGAACAAAAGACATCTCAGGATTGTAACTTTCCTCACCACATTGGGGGGAAAATACCATGTAATTAAAAGCAAAAATGGGAGTCCCCACTGTGGTACAAGGGGATGGACGGCGTCTTGGGGGCACTGGGACACAGGTTTGATTCTCAGCCCAGCACACTGGGTTAAGGATCTGGCATGGCTGCAGCTGTGGCTTAGGTGGCAACCGCGGCTCAGATCTGATCCCATATGCCTCGGGGCAGACAAAAAAGAAAAAGAAAAAAAAAGGAAAAATTTCTCAGATCCTGGGACAATGCCACTTTTTACTAGCGGTCATGTATGTCTGGAAGGCTTGCCCCGTTTGCACAGATTTAAGTCAAGAACTAATTAGTCATCAACAAAACAGAAAAACACCCCATTAGACCAGAGAACTCCGTTGTATCGTTCTATCTTACTTTCTCCCCCAATGCCAATGTGTGGAATAAGAGGCAGTATCAGGGAGGGGCTGGAATCCTTGGGGACCAGAATCAGCCTGACCCGGGTTCCAGTGCCCCCCGCCCCCCTTGGTAGCTGAGCAACCTCAAGGGGATCTCAAAGCTGCTCTAACCCTCAGTTTTATCACCTGTAAAATGAGGGTTAAACTGTACTGTTTCTTAGGATGGCGGTGACGGTAAACAGAGATTAGTCCTGCAGAATGGGAAGAATCACCCATAATATCATAGCAATAGTGCCGACTGTGTATTACATAAATTCATAAGCATTTTCCACGGTGAGCTTGGGGTGGGGGCGATGCCCCAAATATGCTGATTACCAGCATCAGAAAAAGTATTTCTAATAAATCAAAATTAATCCACTTTAAAACAAATAACAGGAAGCTCCCTTATGGTGCAGCAGATTAAGGATCCAGTGTTGCCACAACTGTGGTAGGGTTTCCATCCCTGGCCCAGGAACTTCCATATGCCATGGGTGCAGCCAATAAATAAATAAATTAAACTAAGTAGATATTCTTTTTTTATCCTTTTAGGGCTATACCCACGGCATATGGAAGTTCCCAGGCTAGGGGTCCAATACAAGCTGTAGCCGCTGGCCTATGCCACAGCTACAGCAATGTGGGATCTGAGCTGCATCTGCAACCTACACCACAGCTCATGGCAATGCTGGATCCTTAACCCACTGAGCAAGGCCAGGGATCGAACCTGCATCCTCATAGATACTAGTCAGGTTGATTAACCACTGAGCCACAACAGGAATGCCAAAATAAATATTAAGGGTCAAATATATGGCTCCTGGCATTCCATGTCTGGTCTTAGGCTCGTTTTTCAGTATTCTGTGACATTTGGACATTTTGGGGTTCTCATTTTTTTGTTTTTGGCAGCACCATGGCGTGTGGAAGTTCCTGGGCCAGGGATTGAACCGGTGCCACAGCTGTAACCAGAGCCACAGCAATGACAACACTGAATCTCTAAACTGTTGAGCCCTGAAGGAACTCCTGGATGCTTTTCTTAAGGTTTGAGACACGATAGAGACATTTCACCAAAGTTTAGAGATTAAAGTTATACTGCAAGAGAATGTACGAAGAGCACTAAGTGTACCTAAAAGTACTAAAAGTTGGATTTTAAAAGTTGGGTCTGGGAGTTCCCGTCATGCCGCAGAAGTTAATGAATCTGACTAGGAACCATAAGGTTGTGGGTTCGATCCCTGGCCTTGCTCAGTGGGTTAAGGATCTGGCGTTGCCGTGAGCTGTGGTGTAGGTCGCAGAAGCGGTTTGGATCCTGCATTGCTGTGGCTGCGGTGTAGGCCAGTGGCTAACAGCTCCTATTAGACCCCTAGCCTGGGAACCTACACATGCCATAAGTGTGGCCCTAAAATGACAAAAAGGCAAAAATAAATAAATAAATAAATAAATAAATAAATAAATAAAAATTGGGTCTCCTTAGTTAACTAATGAAATCCTCTTTTGGAAATTAATAGAATCTGAATCCACTCAACTTACAGAAATTGCTTGAAAGGAATACATGGTTTCCTCATCAATGATACTTACAACTTTGGGCTTTTTGCTGACTGGTATTTCTCAGCATTTTCTTCTGAGTAAATAACATTTTACTGTTTATTATTCAATACCTATTTATGCCTTATTGAGTTTCAAATATGACAAAAGAAATAAGGATCTGTTTTCTTTAAATAAATAACAATGCTGTATCAACTTGTGAAAGAAATGAAGGCATCAGTGTCAATTGGAAACAAGTAACATCGTGTTTCAGCATCATAGAAGACTGAAAAACTGGACTGAGAGCAGACACTAATAGCAGGAGTGATGGAAACATGTCACTGCTCCAACACCAATGCTTGAAGAGCAGCATACACTCATTACTTGGGGTGGTACCCCAGGCATGGCACTAAACACTAGACATTCTTTCCTGTCCTAATTTCCCATCGGTCATCTGATGGCATATCAAGGAGACAGTCTCAGTTCACAGATACTGTGTCTCTAACACCCAACACTGGCTACTCTCTATAACAGAGAGCAGAACATAGACACACAATTATGTTTAGTAATTTAATGACACATTTTCATTGTATTTCTCTTCTTAGTTGCATTCAGTTGATGGCAAGTGATACTGGTTTTCCATTACAATAGTGGTACACAGTTGTGTTTTTTTAATACATGGATTTTTCCAGAAAATTGAGTTTGGTTGATGGCAAAATACACACACATGGCAAAAAGAATGCTGAGTTTGGGCAACACTATTTTATAGAATAACGTTCAGACTCCTTGGACTATCAACTCCACTCCACTTCTCTTTCTTTGCCCTCTTTCATTTCCATGCAATTCCCTCACACATCACCTCAGTGTCACCTCTCTATTCATTCGCTTAGGCTCCTCCAACCTAGAAATCCCTTCCAAACCCACCTATGAAAGAGTATAAAGATAACCTGAATCCTTTACCCCTCCTGCCTCCACAGCCCTTGTGATATCATTTGCAGTTAACTCATTAAAGAGGCAGAGCCTATGCCAGCACCTTCCATCAATGTGACTTTCCTTGGCCAACAGAAAGAGGCTTCATGTGTTTCTACTTGCTCTCATGGATCTCCATGAGAATGTGCCCAGGCCGGCCAGCTAGTCAGCTGAAGGATGAGAAACCACACAAAGCAAAGTCAAGTTTTCACAGACATCCCAGCCAAAGTCATCCTAGCTCAGCCAACAGCATATTGTTGCCTGCGGTTGGTTGTGAGTGAGCGCAACCAAGATCAGAATGCCGCTAGTCATCAGGGGACCAAAACAAGTTTATGTTGCATGCAACTGATGTTTTGTGATTTTTGTTATGCAGCATTGGGCGGAACCCATAGCTAAGTGATACACCACCCCATCAACTCATGGAATTCTTTCTCTCCAAAGCCCATCTCTGATGTTACTTTCTCCAGCAAGTCTTTATGAATTCTTCTTGGCATTTTATTGGTACATATGCTATCATAAAACTTATGACTGTTTTCCTTGCATTGGTTAGCAATGAAAAAACAGGAGGAGCCCTTTTCAGATTTGGAAGAGTAAATGAAATAAGACTACGAGGAAAAATAAAAGTACCATTATCAAGTACTTCCATGTATCATGTCACCACATCCTCACAGTCCCTAGGATTGAGGTGCTGTTAAGATCTACATTTTACAGTTGAAGAAAGGAGCCCCAGAGTAATTAGGTCATTTGCTCACCTTCACACAGCTTAAGTAGAGAGCTAGGATTCAAACATAAGTCTGATTTCAAAGCCCCAATACTAGACAAAGGATAACTTTATCTTATTTCATAAACACATCCATATATTTTCCTTGTAAATGCCAACTGGAGACTGGCACTTACCAGCTGCCTCTACAAGGATTAAATCATGAGCCACTGCAGCTGCTGACCTTCAACACCCCCTGAAAGAGTTCAGGGTGGAGGAGTTCCCATCGTGGCTCAGTGGATTAAGAATCCAACTAGTATCCATGAGGATGCAGATTGGATCTCTGGCATCGCTCAGTGGGTTAAAGGATCCAGTGTTGCCACAAGCTGCGGTGTAAGTCATACACGCAGCTCAGATCTGGTGTTGCTGTGGCTGTGGCATAGGCCGGCAGCTGCAGCTCCAATTCGACCCCTAGCCTGGGAACTTCCATATGTCACGGCTATGGCCCTAAAAAGACCGAAGGGGAAAAAAAAAAAAAGAGTTCAGGGTGGAGATCAGGCGTGAGGTACCCTGCGATCTGGGAAAACTGGCAGAACACGTCTTCAGATAAACATTTTTTTCAGAAGATTTTATGAGCCCGATTCTTGCACATCCGCATATCTAGAAAAGCACCAACATCCTTTGTGGTGACATCTGCTCCTCGTGACTAGGACTAGTAGTGACCTTTTAAAAAATGTGGGCTTAACTGCATGGACCTCCCCCTTCACTAAAATCACATATATCCTGACTTTCCCCCTACCTCTTTGGAGCAGTTTCTTAGAGCTATCTGGAATACTGCTTCCTGTTCCTGGGCTATAATCCTCATTTTGGCCCAAATAAAACTTAACTCATAACTCTCGCCTTGTGCATTTTTTTTCAGCCAGTATAAAGAAGAAGCTAGGAGTTCCCATTGTGGCTCAACAGGTTAAGAACCTGACAAAGTGCCCATGAGGATGCAGGTTCAATCCCTGGCCTTGTTCAGTGGCTAAGGATCCAGTGTTGCATAGCTGTGGTGTAGACCAGCAGTTGCAGCTTCCATTCACCCAGACTGGGAACTTCTATATGTCACAGGTGTGGCCGTAAAAGTTAAAAAAAGAAAGGAAGGAAGAAAAGAAGAAAGAAGGAAGGAAGGAGAGAGAGAGAGAGATAGAGACAGAGATAGAAAGAAAGAAAGAAAGGGGGAGAGAGATGGGTGTAGGAAGCAGACAGAGTGGGGAAGAGGGAGGCGGGAGGGGAGTCACAGGTCCAAGCCTTCCTCTTGAGTCAAAAAGGAACAAAAATCACCTTTTGGGACAACAATATGCCTAGTGTGGGAGTTCTCTTGTGGCGCAGCAGGTTAAGGATCTGGCATGTCATTGCAGCAGCTTGGGTTGATGCTGTGGCAAGGGTTTGATCCCTGGCCCAGGAACTTCCATATGCCACGGATGTGGACAAATACATACATACATACATACATACATATATATAGCTAGTCTGAGCAAGGGAAAACTCAGAAAAATTGCCAGAGCATGAAGCCCTGCCCAAACAGAGACCCTGGGAATCAGCAGCTCTTTCCACCAGGTCTCCAGCACTGTTATGTGAAATAACCCACGGCTGCCAGCTCACACGGGCCTTCTGAGCCAAATGCTGTGATAAGCACTTTTTGGAATTATCTCTTCAATCCTCATAATGACTATGCAACATAGGTCCAATGACTGTCCCAATTCCACAGTGGAGAAAATCAAGGCACAGGAAGGTTTAATAACGTGCCTGAGGCCACCCAGCTACTAAGCAAATGAGTCAAGATTTGAACCCAAGTCTAACAGACATTAATTTATTGACACACAAAGTGTTATGATCTACTGCCAAGTGGAAAAACACAACAGGAACATCATCATCCCGTTTTCTGAATATAAATGCACATGTACATACATACACACACACACACACACACACACACACACACAGGAAAAAAAAATGCTCCTAGCAGCTAGCAGCTGCCTCTCTAGGTTACTATATTTAAGATTTGCTCATTTTTATGCCTGTGAACTTTGTAATTTTTCTATAAGCTTGAATTACCTACATAACAAATGTCATGAAAATCAGCTACTTGCCAACCAAAAAAAAAAAAAAAAGTGGGGCATTCACAATGTTAGCCATTTCATTAAATAAATTTTAAATATATATAACACATAAAAATAAATAAATAAATATAAATATACACACACATATATACATATATATGTACATCACCCCATTTTACAGATGAGGAAACTGAGAGCTATGGAGCTTAAGTAACTCTCCTAAGAGATAATTTTACACTATCACTAGATAATTTTACAAGTTAGTTCCCCCTTCCTCTAATTTCCTGACCATAAGAATCGTCTGGAGGTGTTTGTTCAAAATTGAACTTCCAGAGCTGTGCCCTAGAAATTCTGATTCAGGGAATCTGGAGAGGGCCCAGAAAGCCATAGAAACATAAGCACCCCAATGATTCCGAGCATCAGGCAAGCATGAGAAATATTCATCTAACTGCCTGAATTACGTAAGGAAAGCAGTTTGTTTCTCAGACAAGCTTAAGCATCCAGATCCTTGGGCAGAAAACCAGTTCTGGAAGCCGGGGAGCAGCACCGCCCTCCCACCCCGCCAGCAGGGGCCTCTAAGGGCTGTGGGCTGATTTGCACAGCAGGCCTCTACCAAGCAGCTCCTAGGGAGCCGTCCTCATCCAGGGCCTGGGGAATCCAAGGAGCAGGCTGCACCAGTCCAGGCCTGAAGGAGCTCTCAGTGGGGCAGACAAGCCAGCTGTGCAAACACGCATCACAGGCAGAGGACAGGAGTAGAGGGCAGACGGGCAGCCAGGGTCAGCACAGGCATCAAGGATGCAAAATTATCAGAACAGCCTCTTACAAGGTAATGCTCCAAGACCACAGGGTGATAAAGATGGGAGTTCTGCGTTTATCCAAAGAGAAGAAAGGTCTCTCATCCATTCAGTTAAAAGCAGTGTGTGTGTGTGTGTGTGTGTGTGTTTAGGCACTTTCTAAATACAAAGAGCTGGGCAATATAAAATCAATTACACACCCTCCCTGCCTGGAAGGCCCTGCAGGCCAGCCCAGTTAAGTACAGAAATTGAGAGCATTTAGACACTTTCATGGTTATTTGACAGAGTAATTTTCCATGGAATCTGATCGTTCCAAAGAGAGGCTTATGTTCTGTTTGGGGTCTGTTTCATTTTTCTAAGTTATTTTTTATCCTAGCTTATAAACAGTATTGGCTACAAAGTACCAGGCAAGGAAGAAAACTGATCCTTCCCCACACAAAGTGTGAGAGGCACAACTCCACTTGGGGAATTTTCAGGGGACTGATCTTAATCCCCCTGCATCACTAAATAAATTATGTTCCAAAATGATTCTAAAGATACTGCCTCGTAAGAGCGCTGTGACAACACTGAAGTGGGTGCTGGGCTGTTATTGATCTCCACAGATGGGGAGACTGAGGCGCCGAGGCTTTGGAATTATGCCCAGGCTCACATCACTAAAGAAGCAGGAGGGTCAGGATTGGAACTCAGGATAGGATACCCAGGTGCCAGCCCTCTTCCCCATAACACTTTGCTGAAGTGAAGAGAGTTCACACCACCTAGAGGTCAAGGTGGAGAAACACTTAGAAAAGGGTCTCGGCATGACCTCACTCTCCCCAGGTGTCCTAATTTATTTTTAGGTCACCCTCAATTCACGCCCATGCAGAGCTGAACTGCAAAAAGTTCAAAGAAATTCCATCTTCAAGGAAAGAAACACAGGGCTCATGGAAATAGCACTCGCAAGCTGAGCCCACCCTCGGCCCCTGCACCATCCCATACAAAAGGTTTCCTGGGCCTGGGGTCAGAAGGATAGCAGGACTTGGAGAGCAGGCTGTAGTTCTCCATCTCCACACCAGGGGGCAGCCTGGCACTTTCCACCGCAGATGGAAAATTTTTCAGAACCTCCCTCCTGGATCTGAGCATCTTCATGCCTTATTATTGTACTCCGTATTAGCATGATGGTAAATTTAGCATCATAAACAAAAAAAATTTTTTTAAGTCAAGACATGTGATAGATCTATAAATAATCATGTCTGAAATCTCTAAGGTGAAAACGGGGAACTTTTCACTCAGAATCTAAAGCAAGATAAACCCAGAGAGAGACCCACCGGCAAGCCCCTCCGGCTTAGATTGCTGGAGTCCAAAACCTTCACCACTTTAGGTGCTTAAGAAAGAAAAAAAAGCGCTAGGGTCCATGGAAGCTGGAAAGGAGTTCAGTACAGACTGCGGATCTAGGCGACGTTCTAGAAAGCAACTCTCCTGTAAACGTCATGGCAACGCCCATTTTACACAGGTGGAAACTGAGGCTCAGGAAAGAAGTATAATTGGCCTTGAAATCACACGGAGGAAGAGGCAGGCTCCGGAGCCCTCTGTTCTCCTCAGGGTGCCTTCAGCAAGCACCCCGTATCACTGCTGCCTTCTCTTTTGCAGGAAGCAGCTGGTAGCAGAGAGCTCAAAGCCCTGAAACCGAGTGGTCCACGTCTTCCCACAGCTCAGAGTTCTTTCTCTCTGGCGTTAGACATAAACGGCACTTTCCTACCCTCCGGGTGTCATCCTTTCCCAGCCATCCCCCACTGTCACCAGCACAACACCCTGTTGTTTTCCTTGGGAGCACTCATCGCTATCCCACAAATTATCCTGTTTATTGGTTTCCATAGTTACACCCCCCCCCCATTATCATCATCTCACACACCCATCAGAATGTCAGCTCTAAAGACCATGGGCTTTGCCTGTCTTTTACCCCAGTGTTCAGATCAGTGCCTGGCATACAAGTCATTTTTCTTGGTCTTTCGATGAAGCGACATCACTGGGCTGGGGAATCAGGCCCCTACCCAGAAATCCCAACTCCTTTTCCAGCTGGCGCGCCACGTTTAGAACCAGGCTCTGAGGCCCAGGCTCCCAGGTTTTCAGAGGCGGCGGCGGTGGAGGGTAAAGAAATCTTCCGCGGCCCGACGCCTTCCCACGGTTGCCAGGGCGACTATTGTCATAACATCCCCGGCGCAGGGGGGCGGGGGGGCCAGCTGACAGCGGAGAGAATTTATTTGACTCGCTCACGTCTCAAGTCACCGGCCATTTGCATCCGCAGGCAAATTCGCTGCTGAAGCCTGGCGGCCTAGGAGACGTTCCCTTCCTCCTCTCCCCACCGCGTCCCAGTTAGAACAGGATCCCAGGGCTGGAGCCAACCCGACCCACCGGTCCTGCGCTGGCCCCGGGGCTGCCTACTGCGCCGGCTCCCTCTGCCCCAAACCGCCCACTGCTTTGCGTTAAAGCCCTCGGTGCTCCTGGTAGCTTTTCCTTCTCTTTACATTTTTTTAGGGCTAATGAATACTACAAACAGTAGGGGAAAAAAGAGCTCATATATTTAATGACTTCTGACTTAGAGGCCAGCCCCACTGATAACTTCCTCACATAATGATAATGTTTATATTTTTGCCATAACAATACATTTTGCTCTATATTTCTAATATATCTATATACTACGTAACATATCCAGCATATTATATGTTGATATATATTATTGTGTGTTATGTATTATATGTAGTCTATATCTGTATAATATATATTATATTCATAGGTCGATCATAGATAAGAATTCAGGAGTTCCCTTGTGGCTCAGTGGGTAAAGAACCTGCCTAGTATCCATGAGGATGCAGGTTCCATCCCTGGCCTCAATCAGTGGGTCAAGGGTCCAGCATTGCCGCAAGCTGTGGGGTAGGTCGCAGATGTGGCTCAGATCCAGTGTTGCTGTGGTGTAAGCCAGTAGCTGCAGCTCTGATTCAACCCCTAGCCCGGGAACTTCCATATGCCAAAAGTATGGCCTTAAAAAAGCAACCCCCAAAAAAATTCATAGAGATATAATATACAAGATAATTTTAAACAATATTTATATTATAAAGCATATGTTATATATTTATAATAATAAAACTGACATCTGTTGATAGTTTTTACCTGTCAGCCCTGTGCCTACTGCTTTAGTTAAGAACAATGCTATTATCAATAAACTGTTACACAATAATACATTCATAATCATCTTCATAACTAAGTTTTATTGAGCACTAACCATGTGCCAGGCACCGCACTAAGTACTTCCTCAATGTCACTTGATGGTCATATGTGCCTTAGGAGCCAAGGATGTCTTATTCCCATTTTTGAGATGAGAAAATGGAGGCACAGAGTGATGGCATAACTGGCCTGCGGTCCCAGGGATAAACAAGCAGGGACTGAGGTGGCCTCTGAGCCTGCCCCATTCCTTTATTTCCACACCACACTTTAAAAGTTGACAACCATTAACTCCCTTAGGGGAGCTTGTTAAGAACATGCAGGATGGGCCCCTGCTTCCCCCAACCCACACGTGCAGAATCGAATGCTCCTGGGGGGCAGGGGGAGCCTCATTTCTTTTAAACAAGGTCCCCAGATAGTTTTGACAGAGGCAAAAAGTCCAGAACCACTGCCTTCGGGTTCTTAATCCGTCATTGCCCCTGCAGTGCCAATTAGGCGATCTGATTGAATGAGCGAGTCTTGAGGGGCTGATTCCGGAGAGGGCAAGGTGACGATGTAGGTAGGACCAATCATCCCGCAAATGAGAAGAAGCAAGGGGAAAATAAGATTGTGGGGTCCCCTCAGGCAAACTTAGCTTGTGCCCCAGGTGTAACCTCTCCCAGCCTTTCTGAAACAAGGATAACCTGCATGAAGTGCAACAGCGTGCACTTTTGTCCAGGGCTGACCTTAGGGGGGCAAAGCCAGTTGGTGTAAATGACCCCCCCACCCGTCCCCCTACCTCCGCCTTCATCACTCCCCAGGGACCAAGCTGCACAGATAAATAAAAGCTTTCAGGGTGGGGTCTCAGCATTTACATCTACACGTAGAAGCATGAGACCTCCTGGCAAGTGACAAAGATGGATGAAGTTGTTTTAAAAAAAATTTTTTTTCAAGCCAGTGGCTGGGCATTGCACTAGAGGAGGCATGGCTGAGGGGAATCCTGCAGAAGTTCTAGGAGGCTACGCCTGTGGTCCCTGGGCAGCTGGGGGACAGAGCTAGACTCAAAAAAGTAGCAGCCAAGAGCATCTCTGGAAGGTCTGCCCTAGGCCATCTGCTGCCTTGTTCTTTGCTGCCTGAATAAGAGGAAAAGTGGAACTAAGATCCCAGGCATAAAGCAAGTTTAGATGAAGCAAGGGAAAATAACACATGGGAGTTCCCATTGTGGCTCAGCGGGTTATGAACCTGAATAGTAACCATGACGATGTGGGTTTGATTCCTGGCCCCGCTCAGTGGGTTAAGGATCCGGTGTTGCCGA
>PVHT021183555.1:17092735-17118952 GCA_004024745.2 Catagonus wagneri
GTTATGGGAAAAAAATCTAGGATGAATTACAGATATATTTAAGATAATAAAATCCATAACATTAATATTTTATTAAAGAGACTGTGCCTTTGGAGTATTTACTTTACATTCTCTTAATGTTTTATATAATTTGGCCAATTAGACAAAAATTTCATCTTTATAACTCTAATTTGAAATGTGTAATACAATACTTAGTTTAGACATTTTATGTCAAAATTGTATTCAGAGTTCCTGCTGTGGCACAGTGGGTTAAAGATCCGTTGTTGTCTCTGCTTCAGTTCGGGTTTGAACCCCAGCCCAGGGCAGAAGGTTAAGAATCCAGTGTTGTGGAAGTGTAGGTCACAGGTGTGGCTCACACTTGATCCCTGGCCCAGGAACTTCCATATGCCACGGTTGCAGCCAAAAAAAGAAAGAAAGAAATTGTATTCAAATTACATACTATATTAGGAAGTGGCTTAAGGTCCAGCATATTTATAAGTTTAATTTTTTAGATTCTATGTGCTTTGTAAGTTGTTGGGAAGGCTTGTCTGTCAACTGAGTACTTGAAATAAATTCCTTCCTAGGAAACTTATAAATATAGTTTAAAGTGTCTGAAGATGTTTAATTCACCAAGGTTGTCAGTGGAAGCAAACATTATGCAAAAAACCCCTTGTATGTGATTGCTAAACTTTGCTAGACTTACATGAATAGAATAATACTGCATGTAAGCTGAATTTAAAGCATAAAGAGAATAAAAGTATTGAATTTTTTTGCTTTAATAAACTATTACCTTCTAAAACCAAAAAGTAATTACATAAAAGTGAAAATTCAGTTCTTCAGTTGCACTAACCACATTTCAAGTGGCCAACAGCCACATGTGGCCAGCGGCTGTGGTGGTGGACGATGCAGATGTAGAATATGCTGGCATAGAATGTTTCCTCTACAATGCATTCCAATTTTTAGCAGGGTTTTTTTTTTTTTTTTCGTCTTTTTCCAGGGCCAAACTCTCGGCATATGGAGGTCCCAGGCTAGGGGTCCAATCGGAGCTGTAGCTGCCAGCCTACGCCACAGCCACAGCAAAGTGGGATCCAGGCCCCATCTGCAACCTACACCACAGCTCACGGCAATGCCAGATCCTTAACCCACTGAGCAAGGCGAGGGATCGAACCCACAACCTCACGGTTCCTAGTTGGATTCGCTAACCACTGAGCCACGACGGGAACTCCCAAATTTTTAGCATATTTTTGAGAAAGCAAACACAATATAACACTTTCCATGATTCAGGACTGTCCTGATGGAAAATGCAAAACCCTGAAGAAAATAAGGCATAGCTCCAGAGCAGACCTGGGAGAGGAGAATAGTACAAGGAATGCTGGCTGTGACATTGAACCCAGAATGAGAATCCATAAAAATGTGCAGGAGGAAGCATAGAGGTTATAAATGCACCCTCTCGTCCCTTTCTGTTTTATTTCATGGTGGATTTTTGCCAAATTCTTCATATTCCTTTCACTCTGACCCTCGCTCAATATTGAGCAGCTTTGAATGGAATCAGGGAGTGGTTTCATCGATTCTGATTTTTTTCCCCATTTAGTAAATTTCACACACAAACAAAAAAATTCTGACACAAAAATAAACTCAGAAATTTTCAAGCGAGCCAGAAAATGGTCCAGCTAAAATGAACCATCACCACGCCTTTGCATGCCAGGTGAAGAAAGACTAAATGAAACCAGGGACCCAGCATTCGACTCTTTGCAATTAAAAAGCTGGGGAGCTCCCTGGTGGTGCAGTGGGTTAAGGATCCAGCATCGTCACTGCAGTGGCTCGGCTGCTATGGCACTGTCGGAGCCCTGGCCCAGGAGCTTTCACTTGCAGTGGGCACGGCACCAAGCAAGCCCCACGACCTCCCACAGACTCATTTATCTATCCATTGAATGAAAGATTAAAACACACTCTCCAGAGTGACCCCCAGTTCAAAGTTTTCAGGCTTAGATATAGAAGTGACACTGAAGAAGAAAAAGCAAAGTCTTCCTACATTAGTCTGGGCTTTGCTGGGCAAGGAAAACTGTGTGCTGTGCTTGGGATCTTGGCAACAGGATCAGCATTCAGAAGAGAACACTATGTCAGGCAGGTGGGGCTCAGGGTTGGGGCGAGAGCCTCCTGGTTTTGGGTTCGAGCAAGCAAAGCCTTCAGCACACTGCGGCTGCCATGGAAGTGAAATCAGAGAGCAAAAAGGTTCCAGGCTGGGAGCTGTTCAGGAGACCAGGTTCCCTCCGGCTCTCTCCCAAATAAGTTGATACAACGCTGCTTAAGGCAGCACTGTCCAACAGAACTTCCTGTGATGACCCTGGCAACGTCCTGTATCTGCAGCATCCAAGATAGTAGCCACTAGTCACCTGTGACCATTGAGTGCTTGCAACATGGCTCTTGGGTGTGACTGAGGAGCTGAATTCAAAGTTTTATTTAATATTGATTTAGTTTTCTTTTTTTGGATTTTTTTTTTTTTGGTCTTTTTAGGGCCACACCCGTGGCATATGGAGGTTCCCAGGCTAGGGGTAGAATCGGAGCTGTAGCTGTTGGCCTGTACCGCAGCCACAGCAATACCAGATCCAAGCCGCCTCTGCAACCCACACAACAGCTCACGGCAACGCTGGATCCTTAACCCACTGAGCAAGGCCAGGGATCAAACCTGCGTCCTGGAGTTCCCGTTGTGGCGCAGTGGTTAACGAATCCGACTAGGAACCATGAGGTTGCGAGTTCAATCCCTGCCCTTGCTCAGTGGGTTAACGATCCGGCGTTGCCGTGAGCTGTGGTGTAGGTTGCTGACGCGGCTCGGATCCTGCGTTGCTGTGGCTGTGGCGCAGGCCAGTGGCCACAGCTCCAATTAGACCCCTAGCCTGGGAACCTCCACATGCCGCGGGTGCGGCCATAAAATGACAAAAGGCAAAAGAAAAAAAAAAAAAAACCTGCGTCCTCATGGATGCTAGTCAGATTCATTTCTGCTGAGCCACGATGGGAACTCCTTTATATAACCACATATAATCAGTGGCTACCACCTTGGACAGCGCAAGATGTCCTCTGCCCCTTTGCCTTCACCAGCAGTTGTAGAAGTGAGATCCCCAGGCCAGGGCCATCCACATCAGCTGGGAACTTGTTATTATGCAAATTCTCAGGCTGCATCCCAGACCCACTGAATCAAATGCTGGAGGTGACCCAGCAATATGGCTTTCTTTCTTTTTTTTTTTTTTACAGCACAGGTATAACCCTTTCTTCATGTTGTTTCTTCTCCCCGTTTTCCTCCCCCTTGGCAAAAAGCCATAACAGTTCCTTCCCACTTTCCAGGTATGCTGAGGGGGTGAATAAAGGGATTACTATAGAGGGTTGAGGGCTGGCTAATGAAGGTCCCTTCAGAGGTATGAGGTGGTACTGTCAGCACAGTCTCCCACTCAGCTCTTGCTGTGGCCATGGATGAAAGCCCAGGGGCCAGAGACTATCAACCAAGACCTTCCTTTCCTGTGACCTAAACTCTCTCCAATTCTCCCCCAAATGTGCATTCACTGGGTTCCCAGTGCATGCTGAGTACCATCCAAAGGCCTTACCCTGCCTGGCAGGGCTCTGCCCACTTCTTCCCCATCATGAACCCTACAACTCTTTATTCCAAGTCCATGAGAAGGTTCTTCCACTCCTCAGATGAGTCAGCCTCGCTACTACCCCAGAGCCTTTGCATGTGCCAGTCCCTTCACCAGGAACCCTCCCCACACACATCTGGCCAGCTCCTTCTCATTCCGCAGAGCCCCACTCTCATGTCATGTCCTTTCCAACAAGACCGATGAGACCCTGCCCTGTCCTATATCATCATGTTCTCTTCCATCATAACTCTCGTCCCAGCTTCCAATCATATTCCCCTGGTGCCTCCTTATTTAACATCCTTCTTCCTCTGTCCTGGCAGCAGTCTTTTATCCTCCTCTGTATCTCTAACACCTAGCACAGTGCCTGATGTGTAGTAAGTGCTTAATATTTGTTCATTGAGGAAGTGAATGAATGAATGAGCTCTTATACTTTCTTCCTCTGCCCCTTGGACTTCACCAGCAGTTCTAGAAGTGGGATCCCCAGGCCAGGGCCATCCACATCATCTGGGAACTTGTTAGTTATGCAGGTTCTCAGGCTGCATCCCAGACCCAGATCCACTGAATCAAATGCTGGAGGTGAACCAGCAATATGGCTTTTTTTTTTTTTTTTTTGCCACAGCATACAGTGGCTTGATGTGGGATCTCAATTCCCAGAGCAGGGACTGAATCCCACGAAGGCACAACATCCTAACCTCTAAACAAGCAGGGAACTTCCAGCAATGTGTTTTTCATCAGGTGATTCCGATTCAACTTTGGGAGCTCCTGCTTTAGGCCTGTCTGTGCTTCTGAAACAACCTTCCTACCCTCTGATCTCCCGTGCATCCTCCAAGTTCTGGTTCAAACGCTCACTTTCCCTGGAAGCCTTCTTTCTTCTCCACCCAGTACAACCCACCATCCCCAGCTCCAAGACTGCCATGTTTGTGCCTGACAGCTAACATGCATTCCCTCGTATTGAGTTGTTTCTATTCACATATTAATTTTCCCACCAGATTTTAAGCGGGGAGCCTTGTCTTTGTCCCCTCCACATCTTCCCATCAGTGAACACAGTGTGATGTCCCTGGGGAAATGGTTAAAACTGTAGAATGGATTCATGAACGAATGAGGGATGCACAAAATGACCAAAGGTAAGGCTTTCTCCATCTACAAGACCCACAGCTGCCTCATAGGTCCTGAGTTTTCGTATTCCCAGCCTCGACCCCAGATCACATCTTTTGTTTGTTTTGGTGTGTTCAGGGGTGTAGGGGGGTGGTTGGTATACAAATTCAGCAGACTGGCAATTCCAACCATCTGCCAACCTAGGCATGAGGTTGTTGACAGCCGGGAGAAGTGGAAAGCCATTCTTTCCCAAGATAAAGAGAGAAGAAAGAGTCTTTAGATCATGTGATCCTCTTTAGGAGGTGACTGTCCTACAGCCCTTGCTATGTCATTTCTCCCCATCATCTCAGCAGCTAATAATGGCGGCAGCAGTCTCCATTTTTTAGGTTCTTTATGTATAGTCTTTCAAATTCTTATTGCCCACCTACAAGGTTGGCCTCATTGTCCCCATTTTACAAATGAGGAAGATAGGATGTCCGTGGACTTGCGAGGGGGCGTGTCTAGCTGCAGAGCAGAGAGCTGACCCAGGGCTGCCTGCTGCAAAGCCACAGTCCTTCCATGAGCCATGGTGGCCAGCTGAGTTGGTGAGAGGTAAAACCAGAGGCCAAGGTTGTGACTAAGTCCAACAGGGTCGGAGATCCGATGCATCTCAGCCCAATGAATAGCTCTCCAGATCCCGAGAAGAGAGAGAGAACAGGACACTGAATGGCATAGGGCCCCACCCCCAGGACCCAGTCCTATCCAGAGTCCCTCAAAGGGGATGTTGGAGTGTTCTGGACACATTTTCAAAGGACATACGTTTTCCTGAAAACCCAGAGGCAACTACAGGTTTCCACAGGGAAACACCACGGCAGCTATAAAAGGCCAGACAACCTCATGAGGAAAGCACCTTGCAGCTCCCTACAAGGCCCCGCCCTCAAGGAGCTCAGAGGGTAGTGAGGCGGACAGGTACGGGCACAGCTTCTCCAGCTGACTGCAGGGGGAATGGGCCCTAGAATAGAGGCAGAAGCCAAGTGCTCCCAGGACAGAGACATGACTTCCAGAAGGGACAATTTGGGAAAACTCCCTGGAGGAGGTGGCGTCCAAAGAAGGCCTTGACAGACATCCACAATGTCTCGCTTCCACGTTGCCCTTCAGCTGCCCCCTATACCCCCAAACACACCCACAGCAGCTTCCACTTGAGCAGAGGGAAGTCACTTGTGGATGGGAGATTGAACTGGATGAATCGAGTTTCCTTTCAACCCTGGAATCTCTATGATTGCAGAGATCTGGAACCTAACCATTCTTCTATCCATCCACCATCGACCTACTCACCCACCCACCCATTCATCCGTCTGCTTATCCATACAACTATCTGGGCAACCATCCATTTATTCATCCACTTAACCATCCATTCATCATATTCAACATTTCGCTCATGGTACCTGCCTAGCACCATATAATGAAAACACAGGGATGCCAAGGATTTACTCCCATCTTGAAAGCCAAGGACATCACATTAGGCGTATCAGGCTTTGTGTAGCTGCGATATCCAAGTAGCATACATTTCTGTTACTAGTCTTAACAATAATGTTAGTTTACAACCAATCACAGAGTAGAATATGATACTGTTTGAAAAGTCAGAGTTCCCGACGTGGCTCGGTGGTTAACGAATCCGACTAGGAACCATGAGGTTGCGGGTTCGATCCCTGGCCTTGCTCAGTGGGTTAACGATCCGGCGTTGCCATGAGCTGTGGTGTAGGTTGCAGACGTGGCTCGGATCCCGCGTTGCTATGGCTGTGGCGTAGGCCGGCGACTACAGCTCCTGTTAGACCCCTAGCCTGGGAACCTCCATATGCCGCGAGTGCGGCCCAAATAAGGCAAAAAGACAAAAAATAAAAAAAGAAAGAAAGAAAAGCCTCTTGTGCTACCTGACACATGGTAGACAATGAATAAAGAATTGATTCCCTGCAAGTGCCAACCACTGTGATAAGCCTCAGGATAAAATGGTGAACAAGGCAGATTTGATTACTGACCTCATGGAACTTCCATTTTTGTGGGAAGGAGAAACAAATAAGCACTAAATAAAAGAACTACAGGTTGTGATATATGCTATGGTTGTCAATGAAGTTCTTTGCAGAACAGATACTGACTCACAGACTTTGAAAAACTTATGGTTTCCAAATGAGACAGGTTGGAGGGTGGGGGAATGCACTAAGGGTTTGGGATGGAAATGCTATAAAAATTTGGTTGTGATGATTGTTGTGTACCTACAAATGTAATAAAATTCATTAAGTAATTAAAAAAAATAAATGCTATGGTTGTAACAAGGAACCTAGAGCATATAACAGGGGAGGGCAGTTTGTTACCAGGACCAGCCAAAGGAAATCTCCCTACACAGGGGGTCAGTCAGCCAAGCACAGCATGTGCAAAGGTCCTGTGGTGGGGAAGCATTTAGCACGTTTCAGGAATGAGAGCTGGATTATCACGAGCAAAGGGAAGAGGAAGAGGAGATGAGGTAGGTAGGGGTTAGATCCTGTGGGTCCTATTACAGTCATTGCAAGGAGTAGGGTTTTATTCCTATGCAATAGGGAGCTGCGAAAGTTTTTCATCTTTTGTTTATTTAGTTTGGTTTTGGGTTCTTTTTTTCCTTGAAGTGCAGTTGATCTACAACATTGTGTTAGTTTCAGGTGTAGAACAAAGTGATTCAGTTATATATATTTATATATTTGTTCAGATCCTTTTCCATGGTAGGTTATTACAAAATACTGAATATAGTTCCCTGTGCTATACAGTAAATCCTTGATGTTCATCTACTTTATATATAGTGGTATGTATGTTTTAATCCCATACTCCTAATTTATCCCTTCTCCTCCCTTTTCCCTTTGGTAAACATAAGTTTATTTTCCATGTCTGTTAAATCTGTTTCTGTTTTGTAAATAAATTCATTGGTATTATTTTTTAGATGCCACATATAGGTGATACATAATATTTGCCTTTCTCTGCCTTACTCCACTTATTATGATATTCTCTAGGTCTATCCATGTTGCAGAAGGTTTTTTTTTTTTAAGCAAAGAGTGACATTACCTGATAAAATGTGTAAAAAAATCTCATTTGTCCTATAAAGTAACCTTATGAGGGATGGGTCCAGCCAGTGTCATTATGCTCGCTTTACAAACAGGGAAACAGAGGCCCCAGAGGATTAAGGGCCTCCACTATCTGTTCTGACCTGTAACTCTGTAACCCACCCCAGCTGGCCATTTGGGCCTCTTCCTGCCTTTCAACACTGAAAGCCTTTCTCCAGATTACAGCTCCGCATAATCCCCAATCCCAGAGCAAATGATTCAAGCAAAAGAGAGGAAGAACAGAAGCATCAGGCCAAGGATGAGGAGGGATTCTGTCTCCGGCATGGCCTCAACACAGCGATCACTACTGAGCGTGTACGTGAGCTGAGGTGGACATTTGCAGCTCCATATCACACCAGCAAAACCCTCAACTGTGCCAGCAATGACTAGGACCCAAAATGGTCTTCTAAAAGGGAGATCTCTTAAAACCTATTACTTGCAGTGATGGGGGGAAAAAAAAAAGCACCTTCCCAGAATCCTGATGGCCAGCCAGTCCTGCATATTCATTTTCCATCAAAAGATGATACTCAGAAGAGATGTTGCCAGAAACGTTGCCTTGAGACGAAGGAAACACACGGTCTTTAAAGCAGCTATATATTCATGAAAAGCAATGTAGCAAGAATTATTCAAAATTCAAATTACACTGGGAACTATGTCTAGTCACTTATGATGGAGCACAATAATGTGAGAAAAAAGAATGTATACATGTATGTGTGACTGGGTCACCTTGCTGTGCAGTAGAAAACTGACAGAACGCTGTAAACCAGATATAATGGAAAAAATAAAAATCATTATAAATGAAAAAAATTCAAATTATACATCCTTCGACCTCTGCAGCTGTTGTATAGCGAGTGAATAGACAAGATAAAGGCAGATGCCAAACACGGCACTGAGTAGACCTCTACAAAACCCAGTGTGGGAAACGGGGCACTATAATTCGCCAGACTTCTCTGACTCCGTCACCTCTACCATCCGCTCCAGTCCTTCTCTTCAATTTAAGCCTCATTGGCGACAAATGGGGGTAGAGGCAGCAGAGCATCTGCTGTGTAGAAAAATTCAGGTAACTGATGCCTTTCTGTCTTCTCTGCCAACATTCGACAGGCGATGCCAAAGGATGGCCCTGCCCAGAGAAGGGGGAAGCGAGCCCTGTAGGGTGTCCTTGGATACGTCATCTCACTGACCTGGGCTTCAGATTCCAGTGCAATTGGCACAGTCACAAAGCCCTGTTGGATGCAGATGGCAAAGCCCAGGCTCAGAAAGGCTAAGTGGTCCCCTCAGGGTTACACACCTATGAAGTGGCACAGCTGGACCTAGAATCCATGTCTTTCCAATGAAGGTCGTAGGAATCATAACGACCCCTCTTTACTGATTGCTTACTACACACTGGGCATCATACTGTGCATTTCGCATGCATATCTCATTTGATCTGTACCACAAACCTATGAAGTAGATATTATTATTTTGGCCGCGCTCGAGGCATATGCAAGTTCCCAGGCCAGGGATGGAATCTGAGCCACCGCTGCAATCTACACCGCAGCTGTGGCATTGCCGGATCCTTAACCCACCACACCGGACCCAGAAATAAACCCATGCTCTCACAGAGACAAAGCTGCACCCTTAATCTGCTGCACAACAGTGAGAACTCATTATTTTTAATCACATTTTACAAATAAGGAAACAGACCGAGAGAGGTTAGTCAGTTTGCCCAAGATCACACATCCAGGAAAGGTGGAGCCCAAAAATGAACACAAGGGGGTCTAGCTCAGAGCCAAGTCACCTAACTACTCTACTACCCTGTCAGGGTTATCTCTGGGGGAAAGTGTGTGTGTGTGCATGTGCGCACGCGTGCATGTGCGCAATATATACATTACGTATGTAATATACATGAAATCATACATATGTACATGTAATATATGAACATATATAATATATAACATGTATAATATATAACATAGTACAGAATACAAATGTGTGTATGTAAGTATAACTTTTTTTGCTTTTGCTATGTATATTTATGCATATTTATGCATCTATGACCTGTATTATTAAAAGCACAGGGTCATCCTTCCCCTGGAAAAGAGAAAGAATATCTTCTTTCCTTTTCAAAGTTCTCAGAAGAGCTGTGCAGGGCAGGGTAGAGGTGTCCATGATATTTACATGCAGGCCCAACTTGGTCAAAACCCAGTATACACAGGCCTCGATGGAACCACATGGAATAAGAGGGCCCATGACTGATTCCTGAGAATCTAGCCAATCCATGGGCTGCACTCTTAAAGAACTAAAAGCCCTATTCAAATTGGCTTCAACGGAAGAATCTTTTAGTTACAGAGCAGGAAATCCATAAGGCAGTGGCTCCCAGGGTTGGTTCATTCAGAGGCTCATTGACACTAGCAAGGACACATGTACAATGACTTCTCTCACAGTGGGCACAACATACCTGCAGCAGTTCCTTGTAGGTGACAACAAAAGGGCAGCATTTTCTCCAAGAGGTCTCTTTGTATCTGTGATACAAACTTCTTCCATTAGACTTTCCCTGCATCCCATTGGACAGAATGGGAGGTCCCATGGTCAGGATAAGCCAATCATTGCAAAGAGAATGCCATTGGCTTAGACCAGTCATGAGCCATCCATTGAAGGGCACTGCTACTCAAGCACAAACAAAACCAGATTTAGGATTTGGGAGGCAGGGAGGAAGATGGATGGCTTTGGACAGGCAAACAGGAGTGTCTGCTACAACCAGTGTTTACCTGAATAAAGGCTGAATGCTTGGGACAGTATTTCCAACAAGTACTTCTTTTCAGCCCCAGTTGACTTCTGGCTTAAACCCCTGTTGAGGATAACCGTAAAATCACCGGTATTTTTTAGTTTTTATTCAGATGTTTGACCTTTAGTTTTTCCCCAGGGCACTTCCAAACTTTCCACCCAAGTTCAGATTCGGGCCTGGATGAAGCTTCTGGGAAAACTCAAAGAAGGTCAATGCTACAAATAAAAGCTTCCACCATATCAAAAGCATGTTCTTGGAGTTCTCTAGTGGTTCGGGGAGTTAAGGATCAGACATTGTCACTGCTGTGGCTCAGATTCGATCCCTGGCCTTAGAACTTCCCCATACTGCGGGCATGGCCAAAAAAGTATGTTCTCTAAAGGACAAATATTGTGTGATTGCACTTGTATGAGGCACCTAGAACAGTCAAATTCACAGAGACAGATAGAGGTTTGTGAGGGAGGGATTGGGAGTGTATGAACTCAATGTCCGTGTCTCTCCAAAGTTTATATGTTGAAGCCCCAAACCCTCAATGTGACAGTATTCGGAGTTGGGAACTCTGAGAGGCAATAAGGTTTAGACGAGATCATGAGAGTGGGGCCCCAGTGAAGGGACTAGCTGCCTTATAAGAAAAGGAAGAAACCAGAGCACTCTCTCCACCATGTGAGTACAGAGCAAGAAGGAAGCTATCTGCAAGCCAGGAAGAGAGCCCTCACTAGAACTTGACCATGACGGCACCCTAATCTTAGACTGCCAGTCTCCAGAACCAAGAGAAAATAAGTGTCTGCCGTTTAAGCCACCCATTTAATGGTAGTTTTGTTAAGGCAGCCCCAGCTCACAGGGAGTTTTATTTAATGGATGCAGAGTTTCAGTTTGGGATGATGAAAAAGTTCTGGGGACAGATCATGGCAATGGTTATACAACATGCAAATACACTTAATACTGAATTGTATGCTTAAAATGGTTAAAATGGGGAGTTCCCATCATGGCGCAGTGGAAACAAATCCGACTAGGAACCATGAAGTTGCAGGTTCGATCCCTGGCCTTGCTCAGTGGGTTAAGGATCCTGCGTTGCTGTGGCTGTGGTGTAGGCTGGCAGCTGTAGCTCCAATTAGACCCCTAGCCTGGGAACCTCCACATGCTGCAAGTGTGGCCCTAAAATAACAAAAGACAAAAAAAAAAGGTTAAAATGGTACATTTTATGCTATATATATAACAATACAAGGGAAAGTATGTTCCCATAGAAGCCCTAGGTATCACAGTGTCCACCTTACAGATGCAGGAACGGAATGACTTGCCTAGCGAGTCAACAGCAGAGGCAGAATTAGAACCAGGGTCACCCAATTCCATGGCACCACGTGGGGACAATGCCCCCTTCTTCCCCAGCCTCAAATGCCTCTTCCAACTCAGGTCATGTGTCGGAGGAAAATCCAGGCACAAGATTCAGTTCACCAGCAACGGAACACAGATCTCTTCTGGTTATTATTAGCAGGGTGAGGCAGCTGGGTGCCGAGAGCACCAACTGTGCGGCTCTCACAGGAGAGGACCCCAAGGTGAAGTGGAGGGGACGTCATGCCGGCGCATCGGGGCAGCAAGCTCTGCACTCACGACGGCCTGAAACTTTCCACCGAAATCCCCACGTGCAGCCACTAAGCCCTTGGGGGAGAATTAACCTGGGTCCCCGGGGCTGAGATTTTCCATGTTTAGCTTCAACCCAGAGGAAAATTTTGTTAGAAAGTTTGAAGAGTGTGACTATTTTTAAATGAGACATCAGGCCACGATGCCGGCACACCCACAAAAGTTAAAAAAAAAAAAAGTCCTGTCATCTTGCCTCTTTTTTCCTTTTTTCCTATCACAGTTAAATGGCTAAACCAAAGAAGAAAGGAAAGCAAGTTAATGCTTAATTTAGCAGCCTGCCATCGTACCAGGAACTTGCTTTATACTTAAACCAGTGGTTCCCAACTAGGGGCGATTTTGGCTCCCAGGGGATGTTTGGCAAAGTCAGGAGACATACATTTTTGATTGTCATGACGACCTACAGTAGAGGGTCCACTACTGACATCAGGTGGGAAGAGAGGCCAGGGGGGCTGCTCAATATCCTCAAGTGTACGGGACGGCCCCCCACTTCCCTCCTTCCCTTTATTCCCTCCCACAATAAAGAAATAGCCAGCTCCAAATATCTGTAACTGCTGAGGCTGAGAAACCCTCTTGATGGTTCATGGTTCTCAAACTTGAGCTGCATTAGAATCCCCTGGAGGGCTTGTTAGAAAGGAGAGTGCTGGACAGCGCCCCAACCCCCACCCTGCCAGAGTTGTCATTCAGGAGGTCTGGGGAGATGCAACAACTTTGCATCCAGCCAGGTGATGCTGATGCTGCTGATCCAGAGACTAAAGCGTGAGAAGCAACTGTCTTAGGTCATCCTCGCAATAGTCTTGAGGCATCAACACTGTGCTTCCTATCTTCTAGATGTGAGAACGAAGGTTCTAAAGGGGACAGGTGTGGCTCAAAGTCACTCAAGCTATTAAGTGACAGAAGCAGTATTCAAACCCGAATCCATACATTCTCCAACTGCCATGGGTGCCCCAAGGCTTCAGGGTCAAGCCAAGTGTCCTTAGGATCCCAGGATGGTACATTTTGCATGTGTTTTCTCCAACCACCGTCATCCTCCATCAAAGGAGCTTCTAAGTTTCAGACGAAGAGGACCAAGCTCAGATTTCCATAATCGTGTTCTCCTGCAAGCCTGCTTATCAAGCTGGGATTTTTTTTTTTTCTGTTGTGTCTTTGCCCTATCTAGGGCCGCACCTGTGGCATATGGAGGTTCCCAGGCTAGGGGTCTAACAGGAGCTGTTAGACCCACAGCAATGCGGGATCCGAGCCATGTCTGCAACCTACACCACAGCTCACAGCAACGCCAGATCCTTAACCCACTGAGCAAGGTCAGGGATCGAACCCGCAACCTCATGGTTCCTAGTAGGATTCGTTAACCACTGAGCCACGACGGGAACTCCTCAACCTGGAATTTTTAAGTAAGATCACTCTTTAAGGGTCTGCTCTGGGTTAAAGCCTTTTGCAGGTTGTAGAAACTTTTATAGGAGAGATATTTTATCCATGATCTCATTGCATTTAAAGTTGTTTATATATCCATACACCGTAGGGGGTTTTTTTCTTCCCACTTGGATCCACCATGGGACATTTTTCTGCCAAATCTTGCATCACACAAGAATGGTGTAATGGAAATAATGTTGGACTGGGAGCCAGGGGACTCGGGTTCCAGCAGATGGGAAAAGGAAGTCTCCAAGTGGAATATTGCAACAGCCCATCTTCTCCCTCCCAGGGCTGCTGGATTCCCTTGGTGACAAGGAACTACCGCTGGGTCACCTGACGATGCGGTGAAGCACTGCCATCCTTTTAACTCATTCAAAGTCACACAGGAGGTGGGGACTGGGTGGGAAAAGGAAGTGAAGTTCTTAAATTCCTAGACCTTGAGTTCCAATCACAGGTGCTCACCTCTTCTATTAGAAATGTCATAGTACATCTAAAATGCTGTTTTCAAAATTGGTTTGCGGGGAGGGGACTGGGAGTTGCTAACCAATAAATATAAAATTCCAGTTACATGAGACGAGTAAGTTCTAAAGATCTGATGTACGACACTGTGACCATAGAAATCTAACAGAACTGTGTTGTCCACTTAGAAATGTATTAAGAGGGTGTGTCTCATGTTAAACATTCCTTTTTTGTTGTTTTTTTACTTTTTTTTAAGGCCACACCTGCAACCATGGAAGTTCCCAAGTCGGGGGTCTAATCAGAGTTGCAGCTGCCAGCCTACACCACAGCCACGGCAACGCAGGATCCAAGCTGCATCTGTGACCTACTCCACAGCTCACGGTAATGCCGGATCCTTAACCCACTGAGCAAGGCCAGGGATCAAACCTGCATCCTCATGGATACTAGCTGGGTTCTTAACCCGATGAGCCACAGCAGGAACTCATACTAAACGTTCTTACTGCAATAAACATTTTTAATAATTTTTAAAAGACAGTTGAGAGTCAAATGAAAAAGAAAGTGGTTTATATGTCCTTTTAAACATCTCTGTTCTAACTTACAATCTCACTTTGTTTTCTATTTAAAATTCAAGACTAAATGAAGATATCCCTCCAAGACTGAGGACTCTCACAACATAATAGTTCCACTTTTTTCCATTTCCACCTTTTAGAACTCATTTTGTTTCCAGTCTTTCAAAGTTCTATCTTCAACAGGCCAATTTCAGATATTTCCGTGCATTTTTTTCCCCTACTGGCTTTCGATGAGAAATACAACTTCCTTGACACCTAGGGCCAGCACACTATTGCCCACAGGCCAGATCTGGCCCTCAGCATGATTTTGTAAATAAAGTTTCATTGAAACACAGATGCACCCCTTCGGTTTACATATTGTCTGTTGACTGCTTTTGTGCTACAACTGCAGAGCTGTGTAGCCACAATGGAGACTGCAGGACCTGGAAAGCTTAAAATATTTAGCTTCTGGCTCTTTAAAGTTTACAGACCCCTGCTCTACATACTAAAAAAAAAAAAAAAAATTTATGCAAGTTGCTTGCAAAATGGATTTTTACGAATAGTACTGCATCTCCAGTTCTAGATACAGGACTGCAGATGTCTTATCCTCTGTCCTATAAGCAGTATCACACAGTGCACATAGCAGGATTCACTAATTCTTTGCTGAACCAAATAAATGAAAGGCTAATGAAACTTAAGGGGAAAATGGAATGAGATTCTATGTAAACTAAAAAATCCCTTTCAGGAAAAGTGAGCAGGTCTCCGAAGAATTAGTGGCTAACG
The DNA here is from genome assembly GCA_004024745.2 of Catagonus wagneri. NCBI lineage: Eukaryota > Metazoa > Chordata > Mammalia > Artiodactyla > Tayassuidae > Catagonus > Catagonus wagneri. Next base: position 17,108,136 of record PVHT021183555.1, read on the forward strand.
CTCAGTTTTCTCATCTGTACACGAGGACCAATACTCTCCATTCTTTGTACTTTGTAGGGCTGGTTGAGGCTTGTGAACTTGAACCTGTCAGGCATCCTAGCAGGCAGCAACACAGCGATGTTCAAAAAGCAACGTCTCTGGGCACAGAGATCTGGGTCCGAATCTGATCCTGTCACCCACACTACCTGTGTGATTTAGGTCACAGTCACTACCTCTGAACCTCGCATCTTCATCCATAAACTGAGGATTCTATCACCTACTTCAAAGGGATTGTTGTGAGAATTAGCTGTGATAAAATGAGGTCACACAATGAAACTAAAAAGAAGCACAAGAGTCCTACTGTAGAGCACAGGGAACATATTCAGTCTCTCGGGACAGACCAAGATGGAAGATAATATACGAAAAGGAATATACATACATGTATGACATATGCAAGACTGGGTCCCTTTGCTGTACAGCAGAAATTGGTGCAACATTGTAAATCAACTATACTCTAACAAAAAAATCAAAAATAAGGACCTGCAACATAGTAGATGTTTAATTTTCACAACATCTGGAAGCAGGTAAAGGCAGGACTGGGAGAAAGGCGAGGCGAGAGAGGCATTCATTCACCTCAGGTTCAAAGTTCAAGGAGTCACCAAATATTCAAGATGGATTCTATTTTAGCGCAATCTTTTCTAAAACTTGAGATTAATACCATTAAAAAATCCACAAAGAACAAAATCTCACAATTTTTTTCTTTTTTCACTTTTTAGAGCCGCACCTATGGCATATGGAGGTTCCCAGGCCAGGGGTCGAATCAGAGCTGCAGCTGCCGGCCTACACCACAGCCACAGCAATGCCAGACCCGAGCTGTGTCTACAACCTACACCACAGCTCACAGCAACGCCAGATCCTTAACCCACTGAGTGGGGCCAGGGATCCAACCCACATCCTCATGGATACTAGTGGGATTCATTACCACTAAGCCAAAACGGGAACTCCCAAAGCTCACAATTTTAAATAAAGACAGGCTCCAAAAGTGCCAGGATTAGGGTAAGGGGAGTGAGGTAAGCCAGGTCAATGCTGGATCACAGACTGTCTTTACATAAAATGTGACTATTTTGCTTACCAAGAATTTTCTGCATTAATTTTGATTTTTAAATACTACGTTAAAATATTAAATATCTTGGAGTTTCTGTTCCAGGTAGCTCAGTGGGTTAAGGATCTGGTATTGTCACTGCAGTGGTTCTGATCACTGCTGTGGTATGGGTTCAATCCCAGGCTCAGGAAATTCCGAATGCCATGGGTGTAGTAAAAAAAATTGAGTATCTTGATTACTGACTTTTTTTTTTCTTTATAGGGCCATACTTGCAGCATATGGAGGTTCCTAGGCTAGGGGTCGAATTGGAGCTGCAGCTGCTGGCCTAAACCACAGCGCACAGCAACACTGGATCCTTAACCCACCGAGTGAGGCCAGGGATCGAACCCACATTCTCATGGATACTAGTTGGATTCGTTTCCACTGAGCCACAATGGGAACTCTTCTTCTTTTTTTTAATTTTTTTATTAAAACAAAAGGTCACATTCAAATTATTCTGCTTATATGGAATATCCAGAATAGGTAAATCCAGAGAAACAGAAATCAGACTGGTGGTTGCCAGAGGATGGAAGAGGGGAGAATGGAGATTGAGTGCTTAAAAGGTACTGGGTTTCTGTTTGGGGTTATGAGGAAGTTCTAGAACTAGACAGAGGTGATGGTTGTACAACACCATGAATGCACTTAACGCCACTGAACTGTATACTTTAAAACGACTAGAGGAGTTTTATAAAGCATCTTTATAAAGTGAGTGTGCCGTGCTCGACCCCGTCACAGCAAGGTCAAGGCTCCAATAGTGATCAAACTGAGGGATGGGGTGGGGCTTGACAGGGCAGGTGCTGTGCCACTTCCTCTACTAACCGGGAGGTGTGAGGAGCAGTTTCTTCCCCTCTGCCCTGTCCCTCTTTGCCCAGGTCAACAGGGACTGGTTCTGGACTTGGGCCAGGCGGGGGAGTTGGGGGGAGCTCCACCCACACTTCCATTATCAGGAGTTATTGCCTCATAAGCACTCATCTCCCGAGCAGTGGCAGATGCCAGTTTCAAGCCACATTATGCATGGCAGGAACAAGCTGGAGGGGAAAAAAAAAGAAAAAAAAAGAGACAGGTGCCAAAGAAATACATGTGAACTAAGAATAGCTTTGGTGCTCAGCACGCTGTGCAGAAAAGGTAAGGTTGCTTTCCCTGACCCAGCAAGTCTGAGACCTGGGCTCCTTTTAAGAGAAAGAGAAAGCACTCCAGTCAGTCTACCCAGCAGCCTCCATTATCAGGAGCCATGAAAGGTTGACTAGGAAACCACATCAGCCTTGCAGTGTCCAAAAATACAATCAAAGCATAGCTGGCGTCTCCTGTGATTCCCATGCAAGGGGCTGCATTCTGGCTTCTTCCTGTCTCCATGCTTGTCCCCATTACCTGGCTGAATAGACATGCCTTTGAGGTAGCAACGGGCTACGGAAGAGAGGAAAATTCTCCCCCTGCGGAAATCCCCTTTGGTACAAAAATAAGCATTGGGTTGGTGATTTTCCTTTTTTTTTTTTTTGAATGTGAGCGAGGTGACTTGGTGCTAGCTTTTTGCAGGGCACAGAAACCTGGTGATGCCAGTTCATGAATGCAGCAGAAACCACCAAGCAGATGCCCCCCAAATATAATGAGCTCGAGTCCCCAGACTATTGGGAATATTGTTTTATTTTGAAGTCTTCTATGAAAACACCCCCACAGAAGTTTCACTTGGCTTGAGAATATGTCCACCCACATAAAAGCGTTGGCAATTTATCATGCACTCTGTGTGTGTGTGTGTGTGTGTGTGTGTGTGTGTGTGGTACGTTACACAGCCCTCAGAAACTTAGCACCTCTCCCAGGTGGCTTCCTGTGGGCTCCTGCCTTCTTCACATCAACCCCCTGCAAACAAGTTCCCCATCTCCAAGGTTAAGAGACTCAAATGCACTTCAAAAGGGTGATGAGATTGTGAACACAGACACTGATGGTCAACCCCTCCCCCCCAACAACTGTCTTCTTAGTACAGAGCCCAGTGCAATCATACTTCAAAAGCCCTCCAGCTAGAGAAGAGGTTTGGGGAAGCTTTTCTTTCTCCACTTTCTTTAAGAAAATGGTAGGAGGTGTTGACAGGGCTGTTTTGCCTCCTGGGTTGCTTTTGTCCGGGAGGGGTATGGATTCCTGCTTGGAGAAAGGAAGCAGGAAGCAGGATCAGATGAACTCAGGCTCTTCCTTAGATGTAAACTATTGTTAAAACTCCCTCCCTTTCCTAAAACCTTGATACTCTGGATCCCAACGGAAGTACAGATTATTGCAATAGTTGTATAATTTGATTGGTATAGCATGGACACTTGGCATGCGATAAGAACACAAATATCTCTACTTCTCAGGCCACACTTCCAGCGACACCCACTCCCTCTTTGCGACACAATCATAAGTACATTATAGATGAAGTCCTATGAGAAGTAAAACAGTTTTCACAAAGCCCATGCACTGACATCTAAGTGTTTTCTCTGAGGAAGCTGTGGTGAGCAGAATTCTAAGATGGCCCATGATCTGTTATGTCCTGGTACAACCCTGGCTCTTGAGTGTGGGCAGAGTATGTGACTTGTTTTCAGCCAATAAAATATGGCAAAGGTGATGGGATGTCATTGCCATGATTAAGATTCATAATATTAAACTCCCATCTTAGCAGCCTGAAGAATGATTTCCCTTCTGGCCTTGAAGAAACAAACAGCTATGTTGTGAACTGCCTATGGAGATGGCCACATGGTCAGGGAACCTGGCCAACTTCTAGGACACGAGGGTGGCCTCTAGGCAATGGTCAGCAAGAAACTGGAGTCCTCAGTCATAAAGCTGCCAGGAAATAAATTCTGCAGACAACATGAATGAACTGAGAAGCAAATTATTCTCCAGTCTAGCCTTCAGATGAGAATGCAGCCCAGCCCACACTCTGATTATAGCTCAGTGAGACTCTGAGCACAGAACCCAGCTAAGCCATGTCCGGACATGTGGCTCATGGAAACTGTGAGATAATAAACATGGTTTCTGGTTTTGTTTTGTTTTGTTTTGTTTTTTTTGCCTCACCCTCGACACATGGAAGTTCCTGGGCCAGGGATTAAATCCGAGCCACAGCTACAGCGTAGGTCGCAGCTTCAGCAATGCTGGATTCTTTTAAACTTTTGCTGCTGCAAAGACAATGCCAGATCCTTAACTTGCTGTGCCACAGTGGGAATTCCTAAATGTGTATGTTTTAAGCTGCTAAAATTGTGATCATTTGTATGCCGCAATATAAAACTAACACAGAGGTCCTTAACTACTTACTTAGAAGTATGTGGACGCTCACACAAATCCAATACAGAGGCTTATTGGCTCTAACTCAGTACATAAATTGAGGTGTATATTTTTCCAGAACACAGCTAATAGGAAACAATGCTGGAGTTCCCTTGTAGTGCAGCAGGTTAAGGATCTGGTGGTATCACTGCAGAGGTTCAGGTTGATGCTGTGATGTGGGTTCAGTCCCTGGCCCAGGAATTTCCACATGCCATAGGCATGGCCGAAAAAAGAAAAGAAACGTAATACTAGAAAGACATAGCCATCAGGAACAGACCCTGTATGAAAGAGATTTTCTGATAGCAGCCAAAAATGCTAGGATCAGTCCTTAGCACACAGTGTTTAATCAAAGAACATTTCATGAATGCATCAACAGAAAGGAGAGCAAAACAGGAAAATAGACATAAAATTCAAAATAGTAGTGACCACCATTTATTGCAAATCTAGTGTGTGCCAGGCACCATAATAGGGACTTTATATATTTCATCTTCTCAGTAGGTGTGACAAGTTGCTTATTATTTTTTTTTTTTTGGCCATACCTGCAGCATATGGAAGTTCCTGGACCAGGGATCAAACCCAAGCTGCTACAGTGACTATGCCGGATTTCAATTACCTTTGTCACCAGAAATATGGTAAGAAAGGATACAATGTATAAATAAAGTCCAACCAAAAAAAAAGGGTTCGACTTATACTTTTGATTATCTGGAGTCATAAATCAGAGTTGGCCAATAGCTGATCGTGGATTATACTGCTGAGGAGTAGGAAAGCATAGATCTGTCTGTATCCAGCAGTGCAGTGGTGGATAGTGGAAGACAATAGAGCTGCCATATTTGGCGAATAAAAATAGAAGATGTCCAGTTAAATTTGAATTTCAGATGAACGAATCGAGTTTTAGTATAAGTATGTCCCAAATACTGTATGGGACACACTTATAGTAAAAATATTATTTGCTGTTCATCTAAAATTCAAATTTAGGAGTTCCCTGGTAGCCTAACAGTTAAGGATTCAGTGTTGTCACTGCCGTGGCTCAGGTTCAGTCCCTGGCCTGGGACCTTCCACGTGCTGTGGGTGCTGCCAAAAAAATAACAAGAATAAAATTAAGTAAAATTCAAATTTTATTGTGTATCATGTTTTTTACCTAGTGGAAAACAGCTCAAATATTCCAGTCTAAGGCCTACACCATCACTGCACGAGAATGCTTATAATCTATACTGCGAATGATGACCAGGATAATAACCAAAGGTTACATGATGCTTCATCTTTCTATTTAAGCAGGCAAATATTTATATATATATATATATTTGCTTTTTAGGGCCACACCTGTGACATATGGAAGTTCCCAGGCTAGGGGTTGAATTAGAGCTGCAGCTGCTGGCCTACACCATAGCCACAGCAACTTGGGATCCGAGCTGTGTCTGCGACTTATACCACAGCTCACCGGAATCCTCATGGGTACTAGTCAGATTCGTTTCCACTGCATCACAACAGGAACTCCGAGGAGGCAAAAATATTTTTTGAAAAATGTACATTAAAAAAAAAAAAAAAACAACCTTTCCAGGAGTTCCCGTCGTGGCTCAGTGGTTAACAAATCCGACTAGGAACCATGAAGTTGCAGGTTCGATCCCTGGCCTTGTTCAGCAGGTTAAGGATCTGGCGTTGCCGTGAGCTGTGGTGTAGGCTGCAGTCGTGACTCGGGTCCCGCGTTGCTGTGGCTGTGGCGAAGGCCCGCAGCTACAGCTCCTGTTAGACCTCTAGCCTGGGAACCTCCACATGCCGCGGGTGCGGCCCTAGATAAGGCAAAAACAAAAACAAAAACAGAAACCTTTCCAATGGTTTGTCAAAAATGCTTTACCTTGTAGCTCCTGAAGGAGCGGGTGACATGTGCCAGGGAAAACGGCTTACAGGGAGTATGACAGTGTCCCTACACAAAGGGAGAGTTGTGGCTGTGACCATCGAGCCCCTTAAGCAGGTCCTGACAGGTTCACGTCATAGGACACCCCCGCACAAGGGAAGCCCTCTGGTTTGAGGAAGTGTTTCTGGTATATTCAGCACCTCAACTCATTGAACGAAGTTGAAATTCTACAGACAGTGTCACAGGGAGTGTCCAGTGCACATATACTTCCTTTAGTCCTCAGCCAGATACATGGAGACAGAAATTGCAGAATTCAAAAGTCTAGAGTCTACCATTCATATCAACATTTTCCGCATCAGCACTACTGAAATTCAGACCATCTCTCAGAAACTGGAAAACAGATTGATGGCCTATAAGCCCCTTCCTTTCCTAAACATATCGGGTTTCTGTATTCTGGGCATCTACTGAGGGCCAGCACTCTGCTAAGTATTTTTCATACATTTCTCACTTAATCCTCCCCACTACCCTGTGATGGAGGAAATGTTCCCATTGTATGGATGAGAAAACATTTGCTTGGGGATGTTTAATGGTTTGGCCAAGGTTACAGAGCTGGTAAATGTCAGATCCTGAACTCAAACCCAGCTGTGTTTAACCCCAAAGATGACGGTTTTAGCTCTTTAGCCAGTTTCCCAAACTTTTCACCTCTCTACCCCCTTTCTGACCTTTGCCACAGCCACTGCTGTTTCTTTCAAATAGTTCACTGCAGCACTATGCACAATAGTCAAGACATGGAAACTACCTCAATGTCCATCAACAGCTGAATAGATTTAGAAAATGTGGTACAGGAGTTCCCTTCGTAGCTCAGTGGTTAATGAATCCGACTAAGAACCATGAGGTTGCGGGTTCGATCCCTGGCCTTGCTCAGTGGGTTAAGGATCCGGCGTTGCCGTGAGCTGTGGTGTAGGTTGCAGATGCGGCTCAGATCCCGCGTTGCTATGGCTGTGGCGAAGGCCGGCGGCTACAGCTCCTGTTAGACCCCTAGCCTGGGAACCTCCATGTGCCGCGGGTGCGGCTCTACATAAAAGGCAAAAAGACAGGAAAAAAAAAAAGAAAGAAAATGTGGTACGTATACACAATGGAATACTAGTCAGCCATAAAAAAGAACGAAACAATGCCATTTGTAGCAACGTGGATGCAACTAGAGATTCTCATACTAAGTGAAGTAAGTCAGAAAGAGAAAGACAAATACCATATGACAACACTTATATGTGGAACTTAAAATTATGGCACAAATGAACCTATCTACCAAACAGAAACAGACTCATAGACATGAAAAACAGACTTGTGGTTGCCAAGGGGGAGAGGTGAGGGAGTGAGAGGGACTGGAAGTTTGGGGTTGGTAGATGCAAACTATGACATTTAGGATGGATAAGCAATGAGGTCCTGCCATATAGGACAGGGAACTATAGCCAATCTCTTGGGATAGAACATGACAGGAGATAGTATGAGAAAAAGAATGAAAATATGTATGACTGGGTCACTATACTGTACAGCAGAAATTGACACAACACTAAATCAAATATACTTTAATTAAAAATAATTCAAAACTAAAAAATTAATCAACAAAACTCCACCCAAAAAAAATCAGCAGTTGTTACTTCCTTAAAATGTGTATTCAAGTTAATGCAGACCTAATATCACTACTAATTTCAGCCTTGTCCTACATCAAAATATCTGGGATGCCATAATTTTAATATGCTAGGACTGTATGTTTAATAGAAATAAAATTAAACATCTAACTACTGAAATGCAGAATGTTTTGCCCACATGCCACACCCCAGCCACCAGTCACCATGTGTATGTACTATCAGTGGTCAATTTGCCACAGTCTGGGATGCTTGAAACCCTAGAAGTGGCAAAAACAATAATGGGAGGCAGGTGTCCAGAGGAGGAAAGAGAAAGAGCTAATGTAACACCACAGCGATGGACTATCTGCGATGAAAACGTACATGGAACTAAGGATGTACTCATTCCCAATAAGCACTGCACCTTGCAGCAGAAAAAATTACCCTGCGAGGAGGGTGATAAGTGCTAGAACCCCAGCTCTGCCCTATGCCTGGGGACTAGACACTGAGCTGTAATAAGAGGAAAACAATAAATAAAATAACCACAAAATGGGACTCATATATCCTTATCTTCCTAAAGAGATATGGACTAAATTATATCACCTTCCTCTTTTTCAGATCTGATTTCATGCGTTAAAAAGTAGGCAGATATCATGTAATAAGTTGCAATAAAAATGATAATCAGGTGATTGTGATAACAGTTAACATTCACTCCACAAATATTTGTTCAGTACCTACTATGTGCTAGGCATGGTTCCAGGTGCTGGGGACTCATGGATGAAATGTATTTAAAAAAAAAAAAAAAAACACTGGTCTTCATGAAGCTTCTGCTTTACAGAAGAATAAGCTTCTGATATGCTGATGACTCTCTCCTTGACTCCTTAGAATAGTGGTTCTCAGAGTTTAGAATGCATCCAGAAAATGAAGCCATAAGCAAAACAAAAGGACAACCTACAGACTGAGAATAAAATTGGCAAATGATGTGCCTGATGAGGGCTTAATTTTCAAAGTATACAAACAACTCATACAGCTCAAAAACAAAAAAACAGACAACCCCCCAAAAAAAAATGGGCAGAAGAGCTAAATAGACATTTCTCCAAAGAAGACATACAAGTGGCCAATAGGCACATGAAAAGACACTCAACATCACTAATTATTAGAGAAATGCAAAGCAAAACTACAATGAGGTACCACCTCACACCAGTCAGAATGGCCATCATTAAAAAGCCTACAGAGTTCCCACTGTGGCTCAGTGGGTTAAGCATCTGACAGTAGTGGTGTGTGACTGCAGAGGCATGGGTTCAATCCCCAACCCAGCACAGTGGGTTTAAGGATTTGACATTGCTGCAGCTGCAGTGTAGGTCACAGCTGCAGTTCAAATTCAGTCCCTGGCCCAGGAACTTCCATCTGCTGCAGGTGTGGCCATAAAAGAAATAAAAAGAAAGTCTACAGGAGTTCCCGTCGTGGCGCAGTGGTTAACGAATCCGACTAGGAACCATGAGGTTGCGGGTTCGATCCCTGCCCTTGCTCAGTGGGTTAACGATCCGGCGTTGCCGTGAGCTGTGGTGTAGGCTGCAGACGCGGCTCGGATCCTGTGTTGCTGTGGCTGCGGCGCAGGCCAGTGGCCACAGCTCCGATTAGACCCCTAGCCTGGGAACCTCCACATGCCGCGGGTGCGGCCATAAACCCGCGGCCATAAAATGACAAAAAGGCAAAAAAAAAAAAGAAAGAAAGTCTACAAATAACAAAAGCTAGAAAGGGTGTAGAGAAAAGGGAACCCTCCTACACTGTTGGGGGGAAGGTAAATTGGTACAGTCACTATGGAAATGAGTATGGAGGTTCTTCAAAAAACTAAAAATAGTTACCAAATGATCCAGCAACATCTAATTCAAAAAGATACATGCACCCCTATGTTCACAGTAGCACTGTTTATAATAGCCAAGACATGAAAACAACCGAAATGTCCATCAATGAATGAATACATAAAGACGTGGTACATATAAAATGGAATACTACTCAGCCATAAAAAAGAACAAAATAATGCCATCTGCAGCAACATGGATGCAACTAGAATTATCATACTAAGCAAAGTAAGTCAGACAGAGAAAGACAAATACCATATGATATCACTTATATGTGGAATTTAAAATATAACCCAAATGAACTCATCTACAAAAAAGAAACCGACTTGCAGACACAGAGAACAGATTTGTAGTAGCCGGGGGGGTGGGGGATGGATAGGGAGTTTGGGATTAGCAGATGCAAACTATTATACACTCATATCCACGAATCACTTTTCTATAACACCAAAAATTAACACCACATTGGAAATCAATTATATTTCAATAAAATATATTTGAAAACATACAGATATACCTAACATTAAGAGATACAAACTACTAATATAATGTAAATCAACTATACTTCAATTAAAAAAAAAAGAGTAAGAAAAAAAGTTTAGCGTGCATTCATCAAATCCCCTGGAGGGCTTGTTAAAATACAGATCCCTAAGCCCACTCTCAAAGTTGCTGATTCAGGAAATCCTGGGGTGGGATCTGAAAATCTGTATTTCTAACAGGTGTCAAGGTGATGCTAATTCAGGCTACTGGTTGTGGCCCCCACTTTGGGAACCACTGCTGTTCAACAATTCTATGAGACAGGTACTTTCATTTTCCCCTTTGGAGAGACAGGGAAACTGAGGCTAAGAGAAGTTAAATCACTTGTTCTAATTAACACAGTAAGTGACAACACCGAAACTGACACCCGGTTCTTTCCGACTGCAGCAGCTCTGAGATCTGCCATGGCGATCAACTGTCTTTGTTCAGGAGGGGGAGCTCTGCTGTGCTGATTCAGCAGAGGTTGAACAGGTGCGCTTCTTTCAGCCAGAACACAGAAAACTCAAAGACAGTAAGTCCTCCGTCCTGTACACACGGAGGTG
>PVHT021183555.1:17119052-17230501 GCA_004024745.2 Catagonus wagneri
GGGGGAGAAGAGAGAGAGAATATCAGAAAAAGTGAATGGAAAAAGCTGCAAGCAAACCAACCACCTGTAAGAGCACAAGGTCAAAGTAAGCTAACCTCACATTGTTTAGTTGTGAAATGCAAATGAAGTGAAATTAATGTGCAAGGTTCCCAGAATATCTGGAGGGGGGATTGTAGCTACATTTAAAATTTTTTTTTCTTTTTCCTTCCTATAAAAGTTATATAATATCGGCTTCATAACAATCCTTTCACTGTCCCTCTTTGTGAGCTGCCAACTTATTGAAAAGGTATTCAATATAATCATACTGCTTGTCTTCTACAGAGAAAAGAATCAAGTGGAAGCTCCCAGTCTTCAAGCTGGAAGACACTGGAAGATTCAGGCTGGGTGAAAGTAAAGTGATAATTAATTCCCAAGAAAGAAGAATGCAATGAGAAAAAGAAACATGTGGGGTGGGTATTTGCAGGAGAGAGCGGTTGAAAGCAGTCACTCTACAGCATGGCATCAGTAGCTTTCATTGTATCTCGTGTTGAAATGAAAACAATTCATATAGGGAAAAGCAAAGCATAGATTATATTTAAATGAACTTGTCATATATCCATTTACATACATTTCCAAATAAATATCTGGAAAAAATAACTAGAAAACTCATTCCCTCTGGCTTCGTTTATGCTTTCTTGCAGGAAATAATTCTTTACTGAGTTTGGCTTTCTTCTGGATTATATTTTAGAATCCACTGGCATGTTTACTGAGTGAAGCTGCCTTGAGAGAAAAACAAGGGTTTTGAAAGCTGAACGAAAGTGGAAATACATACCTACCTTCACCTTTAAGGGACTTCGTCAAAACAAAATATTCCTAAGCAACCAGCCCTAGGAATAGAACAGTAAACAGCAGCGCAATTAATGAAAGCTGCCCTTTCTACTATCAGAAGATGTCTATGGTTTAGTGCTTTAAGTATCTCTAGGACACAAACATCACAAAGATAATACACCAACTTTGGGATCTAAATCCACAGAGGGCAAAGGTCAAAGAGATGTCGGTGTTACGCAGCATCTCTGAGGTCAATGCAACTTCAGTGACTCTTACAAGGATGGGGGCACGGAGCATGTGAAGTCACGTGCAAATAAGTCGCCATTCTACCATCATACAGGGAAAGGTTTTGTACTTTGAATAAGTTCCCACTTGAGTTTCCAAAGCGAGTTAACAGAATTTCTTTTGGACTGTTAAGGCAAGGAGGTAAGTGGGCAATGAAATGTCTCTTTCAATTCCAGTACTGAAATCATTGCAGTCTATAACTATAGAGAATATTGAAACCTCAAGCAAGCCTCTCAGGACCTCTCACGCAATCCAACTTTATAGGCGAGGAAAGACAGAGAGGGGTGGCATGAACATGCAAAGCCAAGAAGCAAGTTAATCCCAGCACCAAGACTCAAACTTGGTTCTGCCTCCCAGGACCAAGTTGTATGTCCTCGTACCATTAGTTTTCAAACTGGGTTCCACGGAACCCTTGGGGTTCCAATAATCTCAACTGCTTCAACCTAGTAGCTTGATTTTTACCTACTTCCTATTTTTTTAATTTTTTTTTTTACAGCCACACCTGTGACATATGGAAGTTCCCAATCTAGGAGTCAAATTGGAGCTGCAACTATGCCCTATACCACAGCCACAGCAAAACCAGATCCAAGCCAAATCTGCAACCTGCGCCACAGCTTATGGCAACACCAGATCCTTAATCCACTGATCAAGTCCAGGGATTGAACCCCCACTCTCACAGAGACATCAGGTCCTTAAACCACTGAGCCACAATGGAAACTCCTTACCTTCTTTCTTATATTAGAGTCTTTCATAAGATTTCACTTGGAAAAAGGGGCTCCAAAGCTGAACAAAACCTGGGCACTACTTCACTATCCCCACTGCTGTCTCCTAGAAAACAAATTTGCTAGTTCCCTCCTTACCAGGTCTAGGTTGCCTGACATTGTTTACTGAAAGGATGGTGATAAACTGGGTGACAATACTTCTCAGCATCTCCAATTCTCCTTTCACTGCCCTTCACCCCCAGCTCCTATGTCTTTCAACTGGCTCTACACACCTGCCCCAAACAATTATCTAAGACACAATATACCCAAGTGTGGTATGTGCACGCCTGTTACTATGAGGGGATATTTAGCCAGTGTGTGCACGTGGCATTAAATAACCCTAAATCACGTGGTATGAGACATCTTTGCTTTTTCCAATTCTTTTTCAACTACATCGAGATTATACCAAGAGTTTCAGTTTAGTGCTATTCTATCCTTAATAACTCCCCACTGCTTGCTAATCTCCTTCTTCTAAGTAAGAGAGAACCTCTATTTCCTTATTTGTAGTAAGAATATTGCCTCATAGGATAGTATGAGGCTCAAATGAGATATTGCATGAAAAACACCCAGTTCAATGCCTGGCATTCAATGTTGCCTGATGGGATCTTGCTTTGTGCCTGTTCCTGAATAAGGCTCAGAGAAGCAGGCTTGACTGGTCCCCCTGCCCTCAAAAAGCATTGCATTATGCTATAATTACATGGTATCTTATACACTTAATGTATGATACAACAAAACCCCCTCCTCTGCAAGAGCAATACTTGAACATGTATCTATCCAAGAACTTCTGATCATTCTTCAAGTGCTTTTTTTACAATTCCACATCCTCAATGAGACAGCTCCTTGAGGGCAGGAACCACATCTCCTCCAGTTTCTTATATGGCAGGCATTCAACACACAGGCTGAATAAATTACAGTGCTGACACATACCACCATTCATGATGATTACATTCTCAGTCACTGCAGGCATAAGTTTGGGGTTAGTAGATGCAAACTATTGCATCTGGAGTGGATAAGCCAATGAGATCCTGCTGTATAGCACAGGAAACTACATCCAGTCACTTGTGATGGAGCATGATGGAGGATACTGTGAGAAAAAGAATGTGTGTATATATATATATATATATATATATATATATATATATATATATATGTATGACTGGGTCACTTTTCTGTACAGCAGAAATTGACAGAACACTGTAAATCAACTATAATTTTTAAAAAATAAAAATAAAGACTCCAATATAGCAAAATACTGTAAATCAACTATACTTTAATATAAACATATAAAAATAGAAATTCCAAACAAACACAGGAAAAAAAATACTCCGGAGTTCTCGTCGTGGCTCAGCGGAAACAAATCTGACTAGGAACCATGAGGTTGCAGGTTCGATCCCTGGCCTCGCTCAGTGGGTTAAGGATCGGTGCTGCTGTGAGCTGTGGTGCAGGTCACAGACGCAGCTCGGATCCCGCATTGCTGTGGCTGTGGCATAGGTTGGCACTGGACCCCTAGCCTGGGAACCTCCACTTGCTGTGGGTGCAGCCCTAAAACGACCAAAGGCAAAACAAACAAACAAACAAAGATAACATTTAAAAAAAAAAGAAAAAGAAAAAAAATACTCCCAACATATTGCTTGGCAATAAATTAGGGCTTAGGCTTCTTGGACCAAGAGGGGCACTTATCCTGAATTTTGAAGCCAGAAAGGCCCTCAGATTCAGACATCTGACACCACCTCAAAAGGCCATGAATCTCACTATATCATGAGGCTTACATATGCTGATTTCCTAAATGAAAACATTTAAAACATATCACCAACTTGCATAATTTGGTTTGGGCCTTTATTTTTCATTTCCAATATACTGGGAAGCAAAAAAGAATGAAAGTGGCCTAGATCTCTCTCAGCCTCTAGGACAGATGGCAATAAACAAGGGTCTTGGCTGTTCAATGCCATTGGACTGGAACTCAATGTGTTTATACATGAAATATGAAAATTAAGTTCTCCCAAGACCAAATTAAGCAGCCAAGCTGAATGGGGAAAAGCTATTTCACTGGTATTGAACTATTTGGATCTTTAACCCTGTTTAAAGCTTTATCTTAATTTCCTTGTTAAAATAAAAGAAGAGGGAGTTCCCTGGTGGTCTGGTGATTAGGACTCGGCACTTTCACTGCTGGACCCCATGGTTCAATCCCTGGTCTGGGAACCGAGATCCCACGTCAAGCCGCTGCATGCTGTGGCCAAAAATAATAATACTAGTAAATAAAAATAAAAGTAGAGATTAATATTATTGAAATGATAGTACGCTATATTCTGGGAAACACAAAAACTATACCTGTGACCTTAAGATCATTTAGAACCTTGGACACTCATAGCAAAACCTGGCTATAAGGAGACTTCTGTTATAATATATACTCTTGAGGGGGTTCCCATCGTGGCACAGTGGAAACAAATCTGACTAGCATCCTTGAGGACACGGGTTTGATCCCTGGTCCCACTCAGGGGGTTAAGGATCCGGGGTTGCCGTGAACTGTGGTATAGGTCACAAATGTGCCTCGGATCTGGTGTTGCTGTGGCTGTGGTATAGGCTATAGGCTGGCAGTTACAGCTCCTATTCGACCCCCAGCCTGGGAACCTCCATATGCTGTGGGTACAGCCCTAAAAAGAGAGAAAAAAAAACAAATAATAATAATGTATACCGTTGAGGAAAACTGCAGATCTGTTTTCCACAGGGATCTAAGCTGTCGGAGAGTTTTGAAACGACAGAGAAATGATCAAACAAGAATAGAAGGTGAAGCAAGAAAAGCAAAATACAAAGCATTATATGCAGATGACCTCAATATTATAAAGGGGAAAAAATATTAAAAGTGTTTTGGTGAATGCTTGGGGGCGGGGGCACTATGGAAATGCTTTGTGCTCTTTAGTACTTCTGCATACTGTCCAAATGTTCAACAAGGAGCCAGATCTAACGACGTAAAATAGAGGGAAAACACAGCTTAAAAGGAAGAGTGATTTGAGCTTAACGCTCCAGAGGATAGAGTTTTCTCTGATCTCGGCTTCTCGGATGCTATACTTCAGGCAATTGGGGACCTGTAAAGATAGTGAAATGCCAGCCAGCGAGGCTTACCTAATTTAAAAAAAAAAAAAAAAGATTCATTGGCAGTCAGTCCCCTCAGGGCAGACACAGTTAGCAGCAGTTCTGAAAACAGTTTGTTCCAAATTAACCTTTTGATGAGACTCTCCAGCAGGCCCAGAGGTGAGAGGCCCGACCCAGGGCAGGAGAGTCAGAAATGGAGCCAGGAGGACTGTGACTTCTTCAGCCTGGAAACGAATGGCCTGTCTGGTCCCCACCGAGGTGGCTTTGGTAGCGGAGTGCTCGACCCTCCCCCGGGGGCCCAGGAGAAACATCCTGGGACTTGGGTGGTGAATTTGGACCAGGACGTGGGGACCTGGTTTCTTTCAGCTCTGAGATGCTCAAGTGTCACTGGACTTGCGGAGCTTCGAAAGTCGTCCCCAAGGAAGGAGTCCCCACCGCCTAGTGCCGTGGGGCAGGCACGACAGCAGGCTTTCTGCCCCCACTACCCCCCCCCCCGCCCTTCCAGGCCTCTCTTTCTTTAAAGCTGTCCATCCTCCTCTAGACATGAATAGTGTCCCCTCCCAATTCATGTCCCCTGGGAACTTTAGAATGTGACCTTAATTGGAAACAGAGTGCTCGCAGATGTGCTTAAGGTAAAGACTGAGAGGAGATCATTCTAAATTAGGGTGGGCCCTGGATCTGATGAGAGTGTTCTTATTAGAAACAGAAATAGGACACACAGAGAGACATGGGCCCTGTCTGTGCAGACGGAGGCAGGGATTGGAGGGATGTGGCCATAAGCCAAGGGACACCCGGAGCCACCAGAAGCGGGAAGAGGCCAGGAAGGACCCTCCACTGAAGCCTTCAGAGGGAACCTGGCCCTGCTGATGCCTTGATGCCAATCTCAGATCTCCAGAACTCTGAGAGAATAAATTTTCATGGCATTGAGCCACTTGGTTTGCAGAATTTTCTTGCAACAGCCCCAGGAAACAAACACACCACCCATGAAGCCGGCTCCTACCCATCACCCTCTCCCTCTGACCTTCCTTCTCTCTTCTTCTCTTCACTCCAGATGGAATGAGTGGCCCCAACATGGTTCTAAGGGGGTCCTGACACTTCCTGGTTGGGTGACACTGGATATATATCACATCAAATTCCTGGTGCATCAGACTTCCCATCTGAAAACTGAGAAGTGTAATTTGCCAGCTGTATCCTGTGATGAGGAGAATCAAAGAAGTAATCCATGCAAAGCATTTCTTTCTTTTATTTTATGGCTGCACCTGTGGCATGTGCAAGTTCCTAGACCTACAGCGCAGTTACGGCAGCACCAGATCGTTTAACCCACTGCCCCACGGTGGGAACTCCCATGCAAAGCACCTAGCACAGCACCTAACACTTAGGAAACGCTCAACTGATTTCATCTGTCATAACCGGCGATACCTTTACTCAGCTGCTTGTGCCCCTCTGTTGGCACTTGCTCCTACGTCAATCTGTACAGCCTTGGACAACAGTGGAGCTAAGAGAATAATGAAGGATTGTGGGGTTCCTGGCACCAGGCTGGAAAATTAGTGGCTGCTAAATAATAAATTCCAAAAATGGCACCACTTTATAGTTTGCAAGCTGCTTCCACTTTGTGATGTGTTTGAGCCTCATGATAACTTCACAAAGCAGATGTTATTATCCCCATTACATAGATGCAAAAACAAAGCTAAGAGAGTTGAATTCCGATCACTGGCCACTGAGCCCTTACAAGACCCTGATTAGTCCCTCCTGTGCCTGCGTGTCTCGGTGCCTGGCGGTAATAAGTGCTGGACGATAATCGGATGAATATGACAGACAGTGATGAATTTTCACACGCGTAAACTAAATACAGTGTGAACGTCAGGATCTGAAAGCGCAGGAGGCTGTGGGTCAGCAGAGCATCTCAGAAAGATGAGGCCAATAAAAGACACATTTGGGTGCCCAGGATCAGTCACAGTGAAGGGCCGTAACACCAAACGTCAGTGGGAGGTACAGGGTCACCCCAGTCCATTACTACACCAGCAACAGTCTGTGTCTGCAGTGGCTTTTTTTCCTACGTACAAATCAAGATTTGAGATCCAACAAGCCCCAGCACACGTTGACGATAGCAGGGCAGAGCACTTTCAGCCGAAACGACCATGCACTCACCACCGTAAAAGATATTCAGCTGCATTCTCATACGTACCGCGCAGTGGGGGACCAGTGCCGGAGAACGCAGGTGGCCTCTGCCATCAGACTGATCACTGGCAAAACTGGCATATCTGTGTATTTTCCATGGATCCTGACAAGGTTAGAAGCTTTGCCTTGTGATAAAGCCTAAAAAAAAGTTCCTCTTTTTTCAAGACCCAATTCAAACAGCTCTTTTACCTGGAAGCCTCTTTAAGACTTGAGGAAGATCTGGAGTTCCCTTGTGGCTCAACAGGTTAAGGATCTGGCATAGTCAATGCTGTGGCTCTGGTTACAGCTGTGGTGTGGGTTCGATCCCAGGCCAGGGTACGGCCAAAAAAAAAAAAAAATACTTGAGGCACATTTAAAATCTCTCACCCGCACACCCAGAACACCCTCCCTCCATCTCCCCTGCACCCAGAATTATCAAAAGCTTCTCTACCATTAAACAGACTTTGAGGAAATGACCAACTTCTCATTTGACCAACTGCAAGATTAGCAAATCATTCCGCTTTCATTTCTCGTTTTTTTCCCAATCCAATGCATTCTCATGTGGTCAACATCAGTGGTCCTCCAACTAAGATAAATAAAGCCTTGAGGGTCCTCAAGTGAATTCCTGGGGGGGGTCTGTACAAACCACACAGGAATTTCTTAATTTTGAGTTTTCGTTTCAAAGCTCATTTGTCAAAACGGCACATGATGTGTACACACGCTGGATCATCTGGACGCCCGCCTTGTAAACCAGTCCTGCCCGGCAATTTCAGCACTTATAATTTATGAGCCTTTTGGTGCCAAGCTGTTCTGCTTTAATTATCGCAGACTAATGAGAATTGGACTGAGGCAGACTTAATACCTAGATAACGGGTTTCTCCTCAAGGCCAAATCCTAGCATTCCTCCTTCCTCAGAGGACAAGAGAACTCAGGCACCAAGGTGCACACCTGAGGCTCACCAAGACAAAACGAGTAACAGGAGTAAGGCAGAGCCCCACCAGGCTCTAATGAACAACTGTCTACCCTGATGTTATCCAATGGAACACACTGGCTTTGCAAAGCAGTCTGCATTTAATTTTTGCAAATTTGCATCGTCTTCATCATTGTTTAACATCTATAAGCATTAGCCATTTACACTTAGGTTTATGCAGTGGGCTGGGAGGGGCGGGGAGAGGTCCTCCAAATGGGCACTATTGATATTTTGGGCCAGGTAATTTTTTTTTTTCTTCTTACAGCCACGCCTGGGGTATATGGAGGTTCCCAGGCTAGAGGTCAATCAGAGCTGCAGCTGCTGGCCTACACCACAGCCACAGCGACAACAGATGGAGTGGCATCTGTGATCTACACCGCAGCCTGTGGCAACACCAGATCCTTAATCCACTGAGTAAGGCCAGAGATCGAACCCACATCCTCACGGAGACAATGTCAGGACCTTAACCCCCTGAGCCACAATGGGAACTCCTGGCCCAGACAGTTCTTTGTTGTGGGGGCTGTCCTGTGCATTACAGGGTGTTGATTCACATCCTGGTCCCTCCGCACTGGATGCTAGTGGTACCCAATCCACCCTGAAGTCATGGCAACTAAAAATGTTCCCAGATATTGCCAAATGACTTCTGGGAGAGGGCAAAACCACCCCTGGTTAAGAACTAGGCTTGTGTCAACAGACGTTTAAATAACACTAAAATAATTAAGTCTAGGAGTTTCTATCATGGCTCAGTGGAAACGAATCTGACTAGCATCCATGAGATGCAGGTTCCATCCCTGGCCTCTGTCAGTGGGCTAAGGATCCGGCGTTGCCGTGAGCTGTGGTGTAGGTCTCAGACGCAGCTCAGATCCTGTGTTGCCGTGGCTGTGGTGTAGGCCAGAGGCTACAGCCCCGATTTGACCCCTAGTCTGGGAACCTCCATATGCCTAAAAAAACTAAAAATAAATAAGGACAAAATAATTAAGTCCAAGAGTTCCCTAGTGGTTAAGGATCTGGTACTGTCACTGCTGTGGCTCAGGTCACTGCCATGGTGCAGGTTTGATCCCTGGCCTGGAAACTTCCACATGCTGCTGGTGCAGACAAAAAAAAATTACATCTGTATAACTTACCTAAAAGCCTTTTTCCTTTATAAAAGGAATATTCCTTGAGGTTGAGAAACCCCAGCCAACAGCATCCCCACACCCACAGATGGATGTGTCTGTAGATTGATCAGAATGTAATTAACACTCTGAATCCTCAGTGGATCTGGCCTCTCTGTGCTCTCTTTCCTTCTCAGCACCAGAGGATGAAAACGGGCAACTCAAAGGTCAGATTCAGCCCATAAAAGTGTCTTTTAATTGGGTATTATTGGTTTTCAAACTCTGAAAGTTAGGAGAACTCATGAAAGATCTGAATGTCTGGCTTTTCTTGAAACACAAACAAAAGACGCAGAAATTCTGAGCCCACATTCCTGCACGGAAACCCCAACTGGAATCTAGTAACAGTGTCTCCACTTTCCAGGTGGCCCCATCTCCTCCCCACCCTCCTCCTTCTTATCGTAACATCCAGTCAACGGCCTCTCCATCAGGGATGGCTTTCTGAATGGAAGAGGAGGCTGACAATTGACCCGAAATACCCAGAAAGCAGGCTATTGTTATTTGGACTGCAAGTTTATTTCATGGGACACTTCCCCATTCATCACGATGGCATCTTTGGCATCTCTAAGCCTTTGAGTTTGCAAACCTAAGCCCTCCACGGTGCCCTGTAAGCATCCCAAAACATGCCTCTCATCATGCCACTTTCCTGCTCATGAAATTTTACTGGCTCCCACTGCCCAACACACTATGTCTTCAAAGCTCTTGATGATATGGCCCCAGAGATATGGTCACACACTGCACTACAAACCTCAAACTTCCTTGCTCTCTCATCTACTTATTCACCCTGTTACCTGACCCCTACTGTCTCCTAACCACCCTTCAAAACCCATTTCAAATATTATCCCTTATACATCTTATCTGGTCCTCAAGCCAGGTATGATCTTGTCCCTGCTTTGAAAGATTCCTGTGTTTTATCTGTAGCTTGTTGGTGAACAAGTCCCTGAACGCTAAAGAATAAGCAGAAGCATCTTCGGCTTTAAATACAATGTGATAGAAGGTAAGTCCTTAAGTAGGCATGTGCTAGGCTATTTGCTACAGTAATGATTGTAATGACATAGTCAAAAAATCCTAGATGACTTTAAATAATAAAATGGTTAATTAAACTATGGAACACCCATTTTATGGCTGTCATTAGTGTTGCTCACTAATTCCATGTTCATTTGTCACATAAGAATGTACCCCTCCATATCCTTTAAAGTACAGCATGGCCATGTGACCTACTCTGACTGATGAAGCAGAAGCAGAAGTGACATGTGTCACATCCAAATGGGAGCCTTCAAGAGCCAGTGTGGCAGTCTCTTTTCACACCCCCTTTTTCTGCCTTGGTGACTGTAAAGTTGAAGCCTCTGTCAGCCTATACTTGTGAGTAACACTGGTTAACAGAGCTCCCTTGTGGCCTACATTGAACATGTAACATGAAATAAAAATGAACTTTGTTGTGTTAAGGTACTGAAATTTAAGGGTTATTTATCACTGCAGCATATCCTAGCCCATGCTGACTGGTACATATTCTACAGAATACAATGCAGCACTCTAAAAGATGAGACTAGCAACTACACAAAGTATGCACCTAACAACAAAGCCCAAAAAAACATAAACTAAAAACTCACAGAACTGGGAGAAATAAACAATTTAATAATAACAGTTGGAGGCTGTAATACTCTACTCCCAGCAAATGATAGAAGAATTAGAAAAAAATCAGAGAAGATTTGAAAAAGGAATTCATACATATTAAATGAAAAAAATTACAGAATAACGTGTAAGTAAAGGTATAAAATATATATTTATATACAAGTTAAACAGATGTGCATTTCCTACAAGTGCATATATGTATATGCAAATACAAAGAAAACAATCTAGAAGGATACACAGCAAACTTATCATACTACTTAGCCCTGGGGAGCAGAGAACAGGCTCCAGAAACAGAGGGGTTTAAGAGCATTTTAGAGCTATCTGCAATACTCTGATTTTTTTTACTAAGATAATGAATCATGTATCATATGAATAATTTTGGAGAATATAAATGAAAGGAAAATAAAGTAAGTCCTATGACGGTGGCTTTGACCTGGAATAAAGGAAGACTAAGAAACCATTGCCTAGATTAAAATAAGATAGATGAATAATAGTAATATATTAATACCATTTCTTTCTTTCTTTCTCTCTTTTTTTCTTTCTTTCTTTCTTTCTTTCTTTCTTTCTTTCTTTCTTTCTTTCTTTCTTTCTTTCTTTCGCTTTTTTAAGACACAGCAACGCCAGATCCAACCCCATGTCTGCAAACTATACCACAGCTCATGGCAACACTGAATCCTTAAGCCACTGAGCGAGGCCAAGGATTGAACCTGCATCCTTATGGATACTAGTCAGACTCATTACTGCTGAGCCACAATGGGAACTTCCACTTAATACCATTTATTGAGCACTTACTAGGTCAGGCACTAAACCAGAAACTTTGGACGCACTAACCTGAAACCTCACAAGAGCTCTGTGACAGGTTTAGTTATGATTTCTGATTTTTAAAGAAAGCCACAGAGACCTGAGGAGGTGAAAGGGCTTTCCTAAGATTATACTCTGTAATGCAGCCCCTTAATTCCTGTAAGTAAACACAAGCCTTGGGCTGGAGATGGCAGGTCCCCAGGGTGGCTGCTCACACCACAGAACAGCGAGGAGGGGAGGAAGAATTTGAGATAAAACAGCAGGATTTCTGAACTGGGGGCCCACCTGGCTTCATCCCACAAACAGCAGACTCCTAGGGGGCAAACATAAAGCTGGGGGAGATCTGTGGACTTGCTGTGGGTGGGAACACAAAACCCTCCTCATTCTAAACTCTAGCTATTTGGGCACTGTTCTTACTCCTCTGCTGGTGTTTGACTTATCATTAGGGGCAGTAAGAGGGTAGTGGTCCGGCTCAGGGACCTTGGGGACTGGGTGTGAGTCCTGGCTGCTATTTCCTCACTGTCTGACTCCAACTTTTGTTTTAACCTCTCTCGGCCTCAGTTTCCTACTCTGTAAAATGAGAGTAATAACAAAATCTATCTCAAATGGTTATTATAATATCAGATGACACAATATATGTAAAATCCTGAGAACAGCCTGGGACATATTAAATACTATATGAGTGCTGGTTGCTGCTGTTATTCTTAATTCCACAAATGCCAGCTGGGGTGTCTAGCATATGACATGTGTTCAAGTAAATATTAAACAAGTGGGAGAAGACCACACAGTGAGACCTTATCACAAAGAGGCTTTTTAGAGACACTTCTAACTAAAGTGGTTAACACACAGGCTTTGGAGTCAGGCTGACTTAGACTCAATCAATAACAGGCTGTGCGACTCTGGGTAGATTGCTTCACCTCTCTGAGCCTCAACTACCTCATCTACCAGATGTTGACAGCATCCCCTTCAGAACTGCTAGGAGAATTCAAAGCCATTAATATAAAGCTCTTAGCACCACGCCCAGCACATAATAAATATTAAGGCTCATAAAAGAAGTTATCACCATCAGCAACTAAGTCATTGCATTGGGCTCACTTTGTCCTACTCCTTCTCCACCACAAATAATGTTATAATGGCATCCACAAGACGATGCATAGCTAGTAACGTGGTTTGAACATTTCAAAACAACAGGAAGTGATCGGTAAATAGTAGATGCTCTTCTTAACATATATAAATGCAAATCCCTCAAGAGCTTAGCAAATGCATGTTTGTGTGACAGCTATTTACGGAGGCTGCATGATTTTCTTTGCCTCGAATTTGATGCACTAAATGTAAACAAAGTATGATGAAGACGCTCATAGAAGCAGTCCCCAGACAGAAGCCAGGACTCCTTCCCAAGCTCTCTGGAAGCTTAGCTCCTCTGCAGGCATGATGATACAGTATATTTAGGCTGCTAATCACACCCAAAAATGTTCCCACCTATCTGAAGACAGCGCAAACCCAGGGAGGCTCAAATTAGCAACATCCAACAAAAAACTCATCAGCCAATCTAACGCAAATGCTTTAACTTCTTCTCAGAGAAATTCTGTGAGAATTTCTCCCTCACGGACTAAAAATTCATGGCTCAAGATTGCCTACCCCGACAATGTAATGAGCTCATTGGTCAGAGTCCATGGGACTGAAAGAGTACGTATCAATCCACTTGGGATAAAGGAAAGCACAGTTTGGGAGTTCCTGTTGTGGCTCAGCATCCGACTAGCATCCATGAGGATGCGGGTTTGATCCCTGGCCTCCCTCAGTGGGTCGGGGATCCTGTATTGCCTGAGCTCAGTGCAGGTAGCAGACTTGGCTTGGATCTTGCGGTGCTGGGGCTGTGGTGTAGGCCAATAGCTACAGCTCTTATTCAACCTCTAGCCTGGGAACCTCCATATGCCTCAGGTGCAGGCTTAAAAAGCCAAAAAAAAAAAGTGGAGTTTCCCATTTACAGACAATCTCGGTAAATTATATGGGGGGGGGGGGATGATCAACAGTCACAAATGAGACACTTGGGAAATTTTATGTGAATCTGACTTCACAGAAGATACTTCTAAAGACCCAAAACCAACAGAGTTGATAGATTTGATGACTAATGTGCCAGACCAGTGCCTCATAGACAAAGAACCACTATTTCAGAAGAATGAAAACACATCTAAACCACATTAAACACAAATATTTAGAGCTACACAACCCGAAGTAGAAAATACCCATTTCACCTGGGGATGCCTCCATCCACTGTTACTAAGCTCCTACCATGTCCAAGACACATACCAGCATAGAGCTTACAATTTTGTGGAGAATGAAGGGGAAAAAAAATGAAGATAGGCAAACAAAGTACAGTTCACCTTCATTATTCATGGATTTCCTATTGCAGAAATACTACCTGCTAAAATGTGCTTATAACCCCAAAATCAATACTCACAGCATTTTCACAGCCAACTGGGAACACACACAGAGTAGTGAAAGTTTTGTGTTGCCCATTATATGGTGCCAGTTGACACTGTACAAAGGGACACTGGCTTCTTGTTTTAGTTCTGGTTCTACAAACGAGTGTCCTTTTCATGGTCTATTTAGAGCCACTTTCTTGTGCCTTTTTGAAATGCATATATTTTTAAATATATAAATATATAAAATATATTTATGTGTAAATATATTTTATATAAATATATACAAATATATGCAGATATATAAATATATACAAACTATATCTTATATAAGTATATGAAATACATACATATATTATATATACATTTTTTTTAAATAGCCCCCAAGCATGGTTCTGAAGTGCTGTCTAGAGTTCCTAAGCAAGAAAGCTGGGAAACATGACTCATGGAGAAAATACGTGTGTTAGATAAGGTTCATTCAGGCATGAGTTACTGTAGTGTTGGTCGTGATGCTAAATAAAGGATCTTTAAACGGAAAGACACATAAAACAAGGTTATGTGTGGATCAGTGGGCAAAATCATGACTAGAGGCTTGCAGGAACCTAAAACCCTGTGTCTCCCCTGGGGCAATGGTTCAGTATTTGTTAATTCGGTGATGACTTTATAGAACACAACTACGATGAATAATGAGAATCGACTCATTTAAATCTCTAAGCGCAGTGTAGCAAACAACTTAGCTGACAAAGGACTAAACAGGAGAACTTTACTTTAGATGACTAGAGTATGTAGTGTATATAGTATTCTATCTTTTGTGTAAAAAGGGGGGCAATAGTAATTAATATATTTGTCATATATACACACATATATATGTACATGTACACATTTATATTTGCTTTCTTCTTTTGGCCGCGTCCATGGCATGTCAAAATTCCTGGGCCAGGGACAGAACCTGTGCCAGAGCAGGGACCCAAGCCACTGCAGTGACAACACCGGATCCTTAATCCGCTGTGCCACAAAAGAACTCTAGATTTGCATTTGGGGTTTTTTTGTTTGTTTGCCCCCCTTTTTTCTGTATAAGTACGTCAGAAAAAAAAACTGTGTGACTTTAAAACATGTTTCAACTGTATACAATTAGTAGGACATACCCCAATGACAAAAAGAACTGAAAAAATTGTAATTATATTCAACACGCTTATTTAATAGTAGCGGTATAAGTATCATTATTTTGAAATATATATAATTAGTATCAAGGTCAATATAGTTAGAAACCATGATTCTTAGCTAAAAAGAAAACAAGTTACAAACATAAAATCAAAAGTTAAGTAAAATCACATAACCTTATAAATTATGAATTCATTTCTCTCTCTAAAAAATATGTATATTCTAACTCTATCTATTGAAGTGATAACCCAATAGCAATGAGCACCCTAGTGCCCAACTGTGGTTTCTAAATACTATTTTCTCTGGAAGGAATCAGGGCTTCTCTGAGAAATGACAGATTTCAGGTCTAAGGAATAAAATAATTCTGGACAACTTGTGCCAAAAGGCATGGAAGCCATTCCAGACAACTGAGACCACGTTCAAAGAATTTGGGAGCCAACTTAAAATGGCTTTGACCAGTCAAAAGATGGGGCATTTTGAGCTTCAAAAAGAGTAATGGCTGCAATGGACTATAACACGTCAGGTAAATTTTTTAAATCCATGATTTCAAAATAATATCACTAGCCATGTTTAGATGTAACGTACCAACTCCACATTTGAAAAACTGGTAAGTAAAGGGAAAGAATTAACATTTATCCTCTCTCCATGTAAGTTGGATTTCAGAGTAACTAAACAGAAAATAAGCCAAAGTTATTTAAAAAATAATTCTAGCTTAAAATGTAGGAGGAAAGAGAGAATTAGAAAAGCATGATACTGCAACCCTTTCAAAAGGATCTAGATGTGGTCATCAGTGGATCACAGTCATTAGGTGAAAGACGTCTGGGCTATATAATGAGTAGGTCAAGTTGACAGCACAGAGTCCTGTTTGATCACTATTCACATTGCTTAAAGTTGGATATCCAGATGTTGTTTGCTTTCTGGTGTGATCATTACAAAATGCTCAGCTTCACCTATGAATTATTCTTGCAAAAGAATCATAAGCCTGAACTTAATCAAATATCTCTAGATTTAGCTATCACGTGACAGGAAATGTGGAGATAGAGGGACAAGTTAAACCATGCTCCAAGGAGGCATGCACACTCTACAGGACAAATGACTCAGCTTCATCAACCAATAAGTAACATGGAAAAAAGAAGCAGGAACTATGAAATTAAGAACTAAGAGACAGAGAAACCAAATGCCATGTAAGAGCCTCAGATGGATCCTGATTCAAACAAATCAACTGCACAAAGACATTTTAAAAACATCTGGAGGAGTTCTTGTTGTGGCTCAGCAGGTCGAGAACCCGGCATAGTGTCCATGAGGATGCAGGTTCAATCCCTGGCCTTGATCAGTGCAACCTTGTAGGTTCCAGGTGCGGCTTGGATCTGGCATTGCTGTGGCTGTGGCACAGGCTTCATCTGCAGCTCTGATGTGACCCCTAGCCTGGGAACTTCCATATGCCACAGGTGCGGTCATAAAAAAAAAAAAAGCAAAAGAAATAAAAAATGAAAACATCTGGAGAAATCTGAACACGGGCTGTGTATTAAATTATATGAAGAAATTAGTTTTTATTTTGTAAGCTGTGGTTAAAAGCTTTGTGGTTATATTATTTTAAAAGGCTTAACCTGTTTGAGACACATACTGAAGTATTTACAGATCAAAGCTACAACCTTTGGGATTTGCTTTAGAATATTCCAACACACACACACACACACACACACACACACACACACACACACACACACACAGAGAAAGAGACAAATGAAACAAGACTGGCAAAATGCTGATTATTGTACAGTCTGTTAAATTTTTCCATTTAAAAAGACTTCAAATAAGTTGTCTATCTTACTCCTTAAAGGAGTAATGCTGATGATTTTTAACACATGGTGGGATTTTACATAATAATTATAGAATAATGACAACAGCGGTAGCTATTAATGTTGTTACTTCTGCATGCCCAGTCGAACGCATTTTACATGTATTATCTCATTAAATCCTAACCCGGAGAGGTAGGTCCTGTTACAATCTGTATTTTACAGACAATAAGACTGACAGAGTTGTTCTTCGAACACCCACAACTAAGAAACAGCAAACCTGGGAGTTCCCGTCGTGGCGCAGTGGTTAACGAATCCGACTAGGAACCATGAGGTTGTGGGTTCGATCCCTGCCCTTGCTCAGTGGGTTAAGGATCCGGCGTTGCTGTGAGCTGTGGTGTAGGTTGCAGACGCGGCTCGGATCCTGCGTTGCTGTGGCTGCAGCGCAGGCCAGTGGCCACAGCTCCGATTAGACCCCTAGCCTGGGAACCTCCACATGCCGCGGGTGCGGCCATAAACCCGCGGCCATAAAATGACAAAAAGGCAAAAAAAAAAAAAGAAACAGCAAACCTGACATCTGAACCCAGGGCTGAGTCTACGCATCTGAACCCATGCGTATCTGACATGGAACAGGGCCCAACACGCCTTTTCAGAAACAAAGTAATGGCTGCCCATCTATCTTTCTCATGTAGATGTGGAAATAAACAACAGAGAAAAGAGGGCAAAGATGGGCTCTCTTCCCTATCCCAGCCTCACTTTCCTTCTCAGGGAACCAGGCAAAGCTTCACCGGTCCATCCTGTCTTCTGTTACAAAAAGAGAAGTCCTGGTGACTTGTTGACAGGGACGCTGTGAGCCCAGACATCACAGGCAGAGCACCCCAAGGATGACGACCTCTCCGCAGTTCCTAATTAGCATCTCTCCATTCGGTTCGGAATTTGGAAGCTGCTCCTTTGTAGGTGAATTCTAAGTTTGATTTGCATAAGTCAGGGCTGCTTTAGGCACAGGAAAGTGGTTGGTCTCTCCAGGGAGGGACTCCTACTAGTGCTGTTTCTGGGAACTCTCACTGGAACCAAGGAAGTTTCCCTAAACATGCCTTCTCCGGTCATGCATTCACACCACTCGGAGGACAAAAATCACTCAGAGGCCACCGGTGATGAAAGCCACAGAGGGCCCCGCTCTTGGCAGAAATGGTCCAGTGGCCTTCTCCGCCTGCCTTCTCCCTGCAACATGGAAGCATAATTTCGAGCTAAGGGTGCCCTTTGCGGATGGCTGTTGTGTGGACGTCCTGGGAAGCAACATGGCTTGGCCTCTAGGAGATCCTGCCTCCACCCATGATTAGCTGTGTGTCCTCAAGAAAGTTATTTGACCTCTTGTCTTTTTCTCTTGTGAAAAAAATACGGTGGCACCTACCTCCCAGGATTGTCAGGTGGATGAAAATAGAATAGTATATGGAAAGGGCTTTGCCCCTGTTCTGGCATGCTGTCAGCACCCAGTAACAACACTGATCACTGATTTTATCATCACTACAAAGAAAAAAGGACCCGCCCTTTCCCAGACTCCAATCACACACTGGTATGTGAAAGCAAGGCAATCAAGGCATACAGGCAAAAAATGAACACCTGGAAAAGTCATTCTTCTCTTCCTTGTCCTCATTTTTTATATTGTACTAAAACATATAAACAAAATACACATTTTAGCCATTTTTAAGTGTACAGTTCAGCAGATCCATATTGCTATGTAACTACCATCAGTCGATCTCCAGAATCTTTTCATCTTCCCAAACTGAAACTCTGTACCCATGAGACAATAATTCCCCATTTCCCTCTCTCCCGGCCCCAGACAACCACAATTCTATTTCTGCCTCTAAGAATTTGACCATGCCAGCTATCTCATAAAAGTGGAAAAAGACAGTATTACTCTTCTGTGCTGGTTTATTTCACTTAGCATAATATTCTTGAGGGTCATCCATGTTGCGGTATTTATCAGTACTTCATTCCTTTTCACAGCTAAATAATATTCTATTGTATGGACATACTACATTTTGTTTACGCATTCATTTGTTGACAGACACTTGGGTTGTTTCTGCCTCATCTCTTGTGAATAATGCTTCCATGAATATTCATCTAGAAATATCTGTTTGAGTCCTGCTTTCAATCCTGTTGGGTATCTACCCAGAAGTGGAATTGCTGGACCAGATGGTACTTCTATGTTTAACTTTTTTTTTTTTCCCCCACACCCACGGCATATGGAAGCTCCTGGGTCAGGAACTGAATCTGAGCTGCAGTTGCAACCCACACCATAGCAGCAGCAATGCCAGATCCTTAACCCAGAGCACCAGGCCAAGGATCAAACCCACACCACCATGGAGACAACCTTGGATCCTTAACCTTTGCACCACAGTGGGAACTCCTATGTTTAACTTTTTTAAGGAAACTCCTTATTTTTTTCTGTTTCTTCTTTTTTGGCCATGCCCATGACATGTGGAAGTTCCTGGCCCAGGGAGCAAACCTGTGCCACAGCAGCATCCAAAACCACTACAGTGACAATGCTGGATCCTTAACCAGCTGCAGACACAAGAGAACTCTGGAACCTCCCTATTTTTAATGGTAAACAATAATTGTTGAATATTTACAAACCAGGTACTTAAATTACTTTTTCCCACATAATTCTCATAGCAATTCCCATGGGTAGGCATTTTCATTTTATAGAAGGAAAAAGAGAGCTGAAGACTAGATGTGTCCAAGACATTAAACTTGGAAAGGGCAAATGCTGGGATTTAAACTCAGATCTGGAAGACTCCAGAGCCCAAAATTTACCTCCAGGCCATGTTGTCGTCCCCTAGAAAGGAAGAAAAACTCTTGTCTTTCTTTTCAAGGATTCATGTGGCCTCTAGGGCCAATGGATGGGACCAAGTAGGAGTTCCCGCTGCAGCCCAATGGGATCGGCAGGGTCTCTGGAAAGCTGGCCCAGCACAGTGGGTTAAACTGTGGCACAGGTCACAACTGCAGGTTGGATCTGATCCCTGGCCCTGGGGTACCATATACCAAGGAGCAGCCAAAAAAAAAAAAAAAAGAAGGAACCAAATAAATACGGAAACTCAGCAGCTATGTGACTTGAGACAAGTCCCTTCACATCTCTGCATCTCAATTTCTTCTTGTGTAAATGGAGTTAATACTCCCAGGAATACATCCAAAAGGACTAAAATTGAGGAAAGTACAAATGGGTATTGGTACATGAATACTCAGAATAGCATCATCACAGCAGTCAGGAAGTAGAAGACACTCATCAGTGTCCATCAGGCGATGAAGGGTTAAACAACTCCATACAATAGAAGAATATTCACACAGACAGGAAGAGGTGATGACACATACTACAATGTGGATGAACCTTGAAAATGCTGTGCTGGGAGTTCCCGTTGTGGCTCAGCGGATTAAGAACCCAACTGGTATCCATGAGGATACGGGTTCCATCCCTAGCCTCGCTCAGTGGGTTAAGGATCCGGCATTGCCTCAAGCTGTGGTGTAGGTGGTAGAAGCAGCTCGGATGTGGTGTGGTTGTGGCTGTGGCTGGCAGCTGCAGCTCTGATTCAGTCCCTAGCCTGGGAACTTCAATATGCCACGGGTGCAGCTGTAAAAAGACGAGAAAAAGAAAAACACTGTGCTAAATGAAATAAGTCGGACACAAAAGAACAAATATGGTATGACTGCACTTTCATGAGGTCCCTAGAATGTGCAAATTTATAGAGACAGAAAGTAGAACAGAGGTCACCAGGGGCTGGAAGAGGGGGCCAGGGGAATTATTGTTTAATGGTTACAGAGATTTTCTTGGGAATGATGAAGTTGTGGGTATAGACAGTGGTGACGACTACACCACATTTGTAAATGTATTTAATGTCAGTGAATCATACACTGATGGATGGTTAAAACGATAAATATTACGAATATTTTACCACAAGAAAAAGAATTTAATGGAATTAATAATACTGGGGTTGTTCTAAGGATTAAACTGGTGCTTCTCAAACTTTAATGTGCACACAGATCACCTGATTGTATTACAATGCAATTTAATGAGTGGGAGTCAGGGCCTGAGATTCTGCATATTTACCAGCTCCCAGGTTATGCTCATTTCAAGAAGAAAGAAGCCCATTTGATCTGCCTCTGAAATTTCACAAGCCCCAAGCACACTCTTCCCAGAAGCTTTCAGATTCTTGCAGAGCAGAGACTTCAGCAGCTGTGTTTCCCACAGCCATCTAAAAACTTTTCTCTCACAATGGAATATGGATAAAACATCAAGACTGAAAACATTTCAAGTGAACCCATGGAAAAAGAAGCATGCGTAACACACAGGGTGAACCCTGGGCAGGCCCTGTCCAGGCTCTGGGCTTGGGCAGCCCTCAAATGCTTCTGGTGACCCAGGAGTTCATTTGCATTCAACCCTGGCATTTGCCCAGGGTCTATAAGTGAGGAAGGGACAGAAATAGTTAGAAACAGAAGCCATAGAAAAATAACTCAAAAAAGAGCACATCTCCATGGCCTGGATCCAAGTCATGCCCCAATGTCCATTCCCCTTGCAAAACAGAGCGTGCTTACTTATGGGTCTGGGGCAACATCTAGAGCCAAGACTGCCAAAATCATGCCCACCAAGCTTGGGAACAACAGTCCAAATTACTGTTAGTTTTCCCTCCCGTTTCTCCCCCTTCCCCCCAATCTGGAGCTGAAAGCTGCCCACATGTCTCAAGTTCAAGACCGAATCTTGTTATTCTGCTTCAGGTGTTCGATATGGTAAGCACAAAGCCCAAACCATAGGGAGAGTTCAACCCCAGATTTCCCAAATAGAGCTGAGAAGTTAATTTGGAAAACCACACACAAATTATTCTGAACCAGCCAGATTAATTTCTAGAGGTTTGCTATAATTGCAGCAGCTAACACTTACTGAGCTCTTGTCAGGTGCCAGGCACTTTGCAAATATTATTTAATCTCCATAACAACATTACAAGGTAAGTGCTGTGACTCTCCTCTTTGTATAGATGGGAAAACCGAGACACAGTGAAGATTAAGCCCAAGGTTAGGGCACTTAACTGGAAGAGCCAATACTGTTACCAAAAACTTAAACATATCTTAGAATGAAAATTTTAAAATGTGGTATATAGGATATATATACATATAGTCAAATTCAGGAATTTAAACTCAGCTGTACATCCATAGCCCAAAGAGGGAACAAAAAGTTCATGTATCTCCAATCTGAAAACACTAGTGATGTCTATGATTTAGATAAAGTTTCTGATCCTTAACCCACGAGTCCACCAGGGAACTCCCCCTGCACTCTTTAAGTACCTGGATCTAGCCATGCTGAAGCTAGGACAATCCACAGAGTTCCCAGTTATATAAACCAAAGAATTCCCACTTTTTCGTTTGTTTTGGCCGCCCTACGGCATATAGAGTTCCCTGGACCGGGGATCAGATCTGAGCCGCATTTGCAACCTATGCTGCAGCTGCAGCAACACCAGATTATTTAACCCACTGTGCTGGGCCAGGGACTGAACCTCTGACCTGGCAGAGATGCTGCTGATTCCACTGCACCACAGTGGGATCTCCGAATTCCTACTTTTTTGCATAAGCAATTTGAGGTACCTTTCTGTCACTTGTGACCAAAAGAGTTTGGACAGTAAACACTGTCACTTTCGACATCAATCAACAGACAAGGTAAAAAATATCTGGAAATCCCATTTGTTGTACTTTCTAAAATATATCCAAAATCCAACCATAGCTCACCAGTGTGGTGTGAGCCACCATCATCTCTCCCCTGCGAGAGTCTTGTAACTCATCTACCTGCTTCTCCCTATGCCCACTCCAGTCTGTTAGTCAGAAGGGTGCTATTAAAACTCAAGTCAGGCCATGCTACTCCTCTGCTCAAAACACTCCAGTGCACCTCACTTCACTGGCCTGAAAGACCTTACTGATCTGGTCCCACTCTGCTGCTCTGACCTGATCCTCAACTCTCTGCTCCAGTCACACGAGCTTCCTGGTTATTCCTCCAAGGCCTCAGGGCCTTTGCATGAGCTATTGCCTCCCCCTAAGTGCTTTACCCAGTCCCAGATAGCTTCATGCATGGCTCACTTCTTTTTAAGTCTTTGCTCAGTTGTCTCCTTTTTC
Source organism: Catagonus wagneri (assembly GCA_004024745.2). Lineage (NCBI taxonomy): Eukaryota > Metazoa > Chordata > Mammalia > Artiodactyla > Tayassuidae > Catagonus > Catagonus wagneri. The sequence goes on from PVHT021183555.1 coordinate 17,142,237, forward strand.
ATGAAGACTGCCTTAGTCCTTTTTTTCTTCCTTTTTTTTTTTTTTTAATTTGCTTTTCAGGGCTGTACCTGCAGCATATGGATGTTCCCAGGCTAGGGGTCAAATCAGAGCTACAGCTGCCAGCCTGCACCACAGCCGCAGCAACACCAGATCTGAGCCGTGTCTGCAACCTACACCACAGTTCACGGCAATGCCAGATCCTTAACCCACTGACTGAGGCCTGGGATCGAACCCACATCCTCATGGATACTAGTCGGCTTCATAACCCACTAAGCCACCGTGGAAATTCCCTCTCTTTTCATATGTACCACCTTCCAGCACACTTCTAGCTTCCTTACTCTTTATTTACTCTGGTCTCCACTGACCAGAATATGAGCTGCACAACAGCAGGGCTCTTTGCCTGTTTTACTCCAGATGTGCCCTCGGCACCTAGAACTCCACGTGGCACATTGCAAGGGCTCAACCCTGGGAAATCGTGAGTTGGGAAGAGGCAAACCCAGAAGGAAGGAGACGGGTCTGAAAAATAGAAGGGCGGCATCGGGGAGTGGACGAAAAGCTGGAGGGCAGGGAGGGGTCCAGAGACTCTTCCTCACCCCAGGTTCAAGGTGGCATCTGGGCACGGCCCACCCTCTGCTGCCCTGGTTCTACCTTTGCAAAGACCCCAGTTCCCAAGTTAGCAGAGAACTAAGGGCGACTGGCTGTGAGGAAAATGTGATTACACATGTATGACTGAGTTGTAGGGGGAAGCGTCCTCCTCTTAATCTGAGTTAATTTGAGACTTTCTCATTATCGTTAATCTGATCAAACAATGACCAGCGTCTCGGACCTGGATCATGCTACTAATGAATTTTTCATAACTCTGTGGAGACATTTTCTGCATTGCTGTTAATAATAAACCACAAAGCATGGGATTGGAAATGTATTTCCATTTCACCACCTCCTTCTCTCCGGGCTTCATTTTCCCTCCCTCCAGTCCCCCTCCCCGAGGTCCTGCCTGTCAACTATTATTATGGGATGGCTCGTGTTTGCTGTGGCATTAAAGAACCTGCCTCCACCTTAAGGGACCAAGAAATTCACGTTATGCTTTCAAATCGGAATGGAGAAGTGGTGATCATAGATTAGAGTTTTATTCAATTCGGCACAAGAGACTGCCTCATTTTTCTATAATGAGGAGGAGATGAGGCAGGAAGAAGATGCAAAGGAACCCAGTTTAGAGGAAGAAAAAGCGCCGCCCCATCCCCCTGCCTTCAAATGGGCCTGAAGCATTCTGTACGCCAGTCATGATGGACTTTGTCTGGTCCCACAAAAGCCCAGGCTGCCTCCTACCTCTAAGACTTTTGCACATGCTGTCCCTTCACCTGGAACAGCCTTTTTGCAAGTATAACTCCACTGTCCTTCAGGTTTTAGCTCTAATGCCGCATCTTCACATCACTAGATCCCATGAGTCAGTTTAGTCAATATATTCCAGTTTATTCCATACAGCACCTAGAACAACGCCGCATGTGCTACACATATTTATACATCCTAAGCTCCAGGCGTGCAAGACTTTGTGCCAGTCACCTTTGTGTGTCTAATGCACAACACCAAGTGGAATGAACAAATGAGTGAGTGAAGGAGTGAATACACGACGAAGCAAACAGGTCCCTTTTCAAGGCAGACACTGGAAATGGCTAAAGGCTTATCCCAACACCAAAGCTATGACTCTTTGAGTTTTCTCTTAGAGGCCACACCCAGAACATGATCATGATCATTTTCAGGGGCAACACGGCTTGTTCTTTGAGAACGGACTTGCCTCTTCATATGTTTTAAATGGACAAAAGTCATTGGGAATCAGTCAAGCCAAGTCAAGATGGCAGCCTTCCATCCTGAAGGCCACCATTTAGGGTCAAGAAAAAAATAAAGAGACTTGTAAAGTGACTCTGAAGACCGTTTTCAAGAACGTTTTAAGTAACGCCAGCAGAGCTGGGGCAAGATAGACGCCTTCTACCATGGCTGCTTTGAGAAGTTCAGCTCTCTTTTGTGTATATTTTGTTCTCTTGCGGTGCAGTGGGTTAAGGATCCGGCATCGTCACTGTAGTGGCTTGGGTCGCTGCTGTGGCGTAGATTTAATTCCTGGCCCAGGAACTTCCACATGCCGAGGGCATGGCAAATAAATAAATAAATAAATAAATAAATGTTTTGATTTGTTGTTTAGGGAAACATCTAATTAAGGAATTATTGATGTGATAATAGGAATCTGGTTATGCTAAAACCAAAGCACTAGGTATTCAAGAGAAATATAGCTTTGAAATATCTGAGGATGAAATGATGTCCTGGCAATTATTTAAAAAAAAAAAAATTCTTGGGAGGACAGGGGTGTGGAGGAGAAAACTGGCCCTGATTTGATACTTGCTAAATTTTTGTGATGAGCACATAAGAGTCTATTATGCTATTCTCCTTACTTTTGTGTAAGTTTGAAGTGTGAGTGTGTGAGAGAGAGAGAGAGAGAGAGTGAGTGTGTGTGTGTGTGTGTGTGTGTGTGTGTGTGTTCGCGCGCGCGCATGGACTCGCACATCTGGTTCCAGTCACATCTCTAACTTTACCCTCACTGGAGATTGAGAATAAGCCCCCACTAAGATCATAAAATCAACAAGTAATTCGTTCCCTCACCTTCTCTATACTAAACAATACAAAACAACACAACCTAAAAAAATTTTGAAACAGCAATTATCAAACCCCTGGTATTCACAAATTACTTCAGGTATTGATTATCTTCCTACTGTACAACACAGGGAACTGTATCCAGTCTCTTGGGATAGAACACGATGGGGGCTGATATGAAAAAAAGAATGTATATACATGTATGACTTGGTCACTTTGCTGTACAGCAGAAATTGATACTGTATTGCAAATCAACTATAATAAAAAATTAAGAAATTGAAAGAGGGAAAAAGGTATTGATTATCTGTGCCTTCCTTTTCCTTATCCAACAGTTTAACCATATATACATGCATTTGACTTAAAGGAGAGAATAGGAGTTCCCACCATGACATAGTGGGTTAAGAATCCAACTGCAGTATATTGGGTCACTGTGGAGGTACAGATTCAATCCGTGGCCTGGTGAGATAGATTCAACGATCTGGCATAGGTCGAGGCTGTGGCTCAGATTCAATACCTGGCCCAGGAATTTCCATAAGCTGAGGGTGTGGCCATTAAAAAAAAGGGGGGAGGGAATAGTGAAGTTCTTGATCAGATAATAATGAGCTAATGAGCCAATTTCTGCCTTTTACTTATAGTTTTGATTTCTGAGTTCTGCTGGAAAATGGAAATTCCGTGATCAAATGAAGTTTACATCCAATCCACTGACAACATTGACAGCTGTAGATGTGACATACACTCTCCAGTCACCATGGCCCTGAGGTCTTCTCCTAAGTATCCTGCTATCCTACTTTCTTCTCTGAGTTTCCTGCCTGGTCCTGGAAAACAACTGACTGGTGATCCCTGGAAATCAGACGGCCTCATCTGGAAAGCTCACATCCCTTTATAATGTCCTTTCAGAAAATTTTCCTTGTCTCTTTTTCTTTTTTTTTTCCTTTTTTTTTTGGCTGCACACCCATGGCATGCTGAAGTTCCCAGGCCAGGGACTGAACCCGCATCACAGCAGCAATCCCAGCTGCAGCAGTGACAATGGTGGGTCTTTAACCCACTGAACCACAAGAGAACTCTGAAAAATTCCTTTTAAATTAGGTTTCCTTGTCAGGGTTGACACGATTCTAACCCTGTATTTATTTCAACTGAAAGTATGTATCTTTAAAAACCAAGCCTGGGAGTTCCCGTCATGGCTCGGTGGTTAACGAATCCGACTAAGAACCATGAGGTTGCGGGTTCGATCCCTGGCCTCGCTCAGTGGGTTAAAGATCCGGCATTGCCGTGAGCTGTGGTGTAGGTTGCAGACGCGGCTTGGATCCCTCGTTGCTGTGGCTGTGGCGAAGGCCGGCAGCTACAGCTCCTGTTAGACCCCTAGCCTGGGAACCTCCACATGCCGTGAGTGCGGCTCTAAATAAAGGCAAAAAGACAAAATAATAATAATAATAATAATAATAATAATAATAAAAACCAAGCCTGCCTCAAGTTTCTTAGCTCATCATAAGTTGATTCACAGATGCAGTAAAATGACTTTACATATTTTTTATTAAGTCATAGATTTACTGTAAACTTTTACATCTCACAGTTACCATTCTTGAAGACATGAAGCCACAATCTCTACTCTCATAAACTCTGAGAGTTTTAAAGGGTACACACTTTCTAAAGGATCATTTGGCCATAGATGAGAAAAAGTCTTTTTTTTTTTCTTTTGTCTTTTTAGGGCCTCACCCACAGCATATGGAGGTTCCCAGGCTAGAGATCAAATCGGAGCTGTAGCTGCCAGCCTTCACCACAGCCACAGCAATGCCAGATCCAAGCCGTGTCTGCGACCTACACCACAGCTCACGGCAACGCCGGATCCTTAATCCTCTGAGCAAGGCCAAGGATGGAACCTGCAACCTCATGGTTCCTAGTCGGATTTGTTTCCCCTGCTCCAGGATGGAAACTCCCAAGAAAAAGTCTTATTCTTATTCACACGGTAATTCTACTTCTAGGTATATTTCTGAAGGAAACAAGAATGCTTTACAAAGATTTCATTTCAAAAGTAGTCGCTAAGGGTGTGCTTATGAGAGCAAAACAAAAAACAAAAAAATAGAAATAACCTAACTCACCGAAAGGGGTTAACTCAATTATGCTATATCTTTACACTGGTATGTCACCAGCCATTTGAAATACTGTTAAAAAATGGTTTGGGGGAGTTCCCATTGTGGCATAACAAATCTGACTAGCTAGCATCTATGAGGACTAAAAAGCAAAAAAAAAAAAAAAGAAAAAGAAAGAAAGAAAAAGAAAATTGGTTTTGGCAGGGAAAGGCATTCATGTCTTAAATCAACTTTTTAGGGGAAAGGAGAGAATATGAAATAAATAAAATATAGTTATTCTTAAAAGTCATAAGAAAGTACATGTTTGCACTGAGCAAAGCCTATAATACTCTCTAACAAGATGTTCACAAGATGGGATTATAAGTGTATTCAGTTTTCTTTTTAGTTAAATGCATATTCTATTTTTTTCTATGGTGAATATACTTTGCTTAATGGCCATTAATGTCTTTTAAGTGACTATTTTCTTCTTCTTTTTTTTTTTTTTGTACTTTTAGGGCCGCACCCACAGCATATTGAGGTTCCCAGCCTAGAGATCAAATTGGAGCTGTAGCCGCCAGCCTACACCACAGCCACAGCAATACCAGATCTGAGTCGCATCTGTGACCTACACCACAGCTCACAGCAACACCGGATGCTTTAACCCACTGATTGAGGCCAGGGATCAAACTCGAATCCTGATGGATACTAGTTGAGGCCAGGGATCAAACTCGAATCCTGATGGATACTAGTAGTTTCATTACTGCTGAGCCACAACAGGAACTCCCTTAAATGACTATTTTCTTTAATGAGTTCCATTTCTAAAGTCAGTGTGAATGATTCATAACCTGGCCCATGTGTCCAGAATAGCCAACCAAGCACCTGCAAGAGCTCCAGGGAAATGTCACGGAGACCATCACATACAACCACAAAAGGTGTGGAAGGAACTTCCGACTTTAGGGTTCCTCACTGCACACCAGCCTGAAGCTAGGGATGTTCCTTTAGTTTTGAGCAGAAGAAAACATCTGGGCTGCCCCGCTCCCCTTACCCAAACAATGGTCACAGCAGGACTGTTCACAACAGCCACAAGGTGGAAACAACCCAAATGTCCACCGAGGGACAGATAAACAAAATGGGTATATCCACATGGTGGAATATCATTCATTAAAAGGAATGCAGCACTGGAATATTATTCAGCCATAAAAAAGAATGGAGAACTGATACATACCACAACACAGATGGACCCTGAAGACAGCATGTTCAGTGAAAGAGGCCACACACGAAAGGCTACATTCTCTATGATTTCATTTACATGAAATATCTAGAACAGGAAAAACCATGGCAAGAGAAAATATTCATGGTTGCCAGGGATGGAGGGCAGGGAAATTTAGATTGATTGCTAACAGATACAAGCAGTTTTTGTTTTATTGTTTTTTAGTGGTGTTTTTTTTTTTTCACGTGTAGTGATGGAAATGTTCTAAAATGAGATGGAGCAATGGTTACACAACATTGCACATATACCAAAAACTATTCAAATATTTTTACAGAGTTTAAATGGTGAATGTTACGTTATGTGAATTTTGCTTTCGTTTTTAAAAACCTAAAAAAAGAAAAGCTGAGATGGCAATATTAATACCAGGGAAAATAGTTTGTAGAGCAAATTAGATTACCAGGGATAAATAGAAACTTTAGATAATGATAAAGGATGAAGTCACCAAGAAAACAACCATCCCAAGTGTGTCTACATTTAACAAAACAGCGCAAAATACATGAAAGTAAAAACTGATGAAGCTATAAGAAGAAGAAATGGAAAAATCCACAATTACAGTAGGAGATATCAACACTCCACTCTGTCACCAATAAAACTTGAGAGAAAATCAGCAAGGATATAGGGGACTTAATACCATCAATCCACTGGATCTAACTGACATTGACACAAAACCGCACCCATCAACAGTAGAATTTTCAAGTACACTTGTTACATTCACCAACCAAGAATACAGTCTAATCACAAAATAAACCTTAAACATTTTAAAAGAATTTAAGGAGTTCCAGTTGTGGCTCAGCAGTAACAAACCTGACTAGTATCCACAAGGACAAGGGTTCAATCCCTGGCCTCACTCAGTGGGTAAGGAGCTGGCATTGCCATGAGCTGTGGTGTAGGTCACAGACACGGCTCAGATCTGGTGTTGCTGTGGTTGTGGTGTAGGCCAGCAGTTGCAGCTCCGATTAGACCCCCAGCCTGGGAACCTCCACATGCCACAGGTGCAGTCCTAAAAAACGGAAAAAAAAAAAGTTAGAACGCAAAGATCCTGCCTTGGCACAGTGGGTTAAGAATCCAACTGCAGCAGTTGTGGTTGCTGCAGAGGTGAAGGTTCAATTCCCAGCCCCACACAGTGGGTTAAAGGATCCAGCATTGCCACAGCAGCAATGTCGGTCACAGCTGAGGCTCAAATTCAGTTAGGGTGTTTCTGCCCTGAGTGGTGGGTAGGGTGTTTCAGTCCCTGGCCCTAGAACTTCCAAGTGCCATGGGTGCAGTCATAAAGTAAAAAAAAAAAAAAAAAAAAAAAAAATTTTAAGTAAGATGGGAGGAGTTCCCATTATGGCGCAGCAGAAACGAACCCAACTAGGAACCATAAGGTTGTGAGTTCGATCCCTGGCCTCGCTCAGTGGGTTAAGGATCCGGTGTTGCCGTGAGATGTGGTGTAGGTCGCAGACGTGGCTCAGATCCCATGTTGCTGTGGCTCTGGTGTAGGCTGGCGGCTACAGCTCCAATTAGACCCCTAGCCTGGGAACCTCCATATGCCATGGTGTGGCCATAAAAGTACAAAAAGACAAAAAAAAAAAAAAAGATGGTAAATTTCAGGTTCTATATAACATTACAATAAAACAAAATTGAATTTTTGTAAAGGCTGCCTTGTGAAGTAGTGCTCACCCCAAATCACCAAGCCAAAGCTGGACCCTGGGGCAGAGGTGGCCCTGCACAACCTCTCAGGGTCCCCTGCCCCTGAGAGAACATACTCTTGAAGCACTTGGATATCACAGCTTCCGATGTTTCTCTTTACCACGCCAGCTTGAGACAAGCTCAGGAGTTGTAAGGCCCAACCCTGTAACTGGCATTTTGTTCTCCAACTCAGAGTTATGATGAGCACAAGGTTTAGAGACTAAAGCCTGCCAGGCACTGATGGGAAGTGAGTCATCTGTGAGCAAATTCAAAGATGCAGACCTGGTATCAGAATCTTGTTCGCTCATGTCACCTGCAGCCCAGCAGGTGTGCCATTATCCCCTGGAAGGATTCTGTGGGTTTCTCCTTCTCACTCCTGGCTGTGTTGGTCCTTGCCTCACACACACTACGGGCTCTGTCTGCACTGACCAAATGAATGAACTGGCAGCTCCCTGGATGGCTGAAACACGCTACCCACCACATGACTATCTACAGAGAGTAGGAAAATCAAAACCACTGAAGTTAACAATTACTAAGCAATTGCCAGGTGCCAGGCACTTTCCTCAGCTTTTTAACACATGATTCCATTTAATCATGTACATTTGCCCATGTAAAATTGGTCTGATTTTTATCAGCAAGGAAGCCAAGCCTCAGAAAGGAGAGTTTATTTGCCCAAAGTCACTTAGCTAGGAAATCCTGAACTCAGACCGGAATCCAAGCAGCCTTTCCCAAGCCCTCCCAACTACCTGGCTGCTCTGAGCACCCACCCTAATTTCCAGGCACTCAATTAAGCTATGATGTCTGAATCTTCATCTCATTTTTTTCTCCTATTCCAGGGAAATTGAAGGCATCTATCTTTGGAATGCTCGTCCACGGCTTTAATCAATGGCTACCTAGTAACTCCTGGGGGCCCGTGCTTTCAGTCTTTATCAAGAACAAGATTTCTATTATGGTGAAACACAGAAATCACCTCAATGATCAGAAGCTGCGATGACCAAGTGAAATATACAGTGAACTGCCTGTGTCGTTTAAAATGTTCTAATAACCTCGGTGTCGGGGGGGGGGTAAGATACAGGTGAAATTAATTTTAACATAGTAAATTTAACCCAGTATATCTAAATGGTATCACTTCAACATATCAATATAAAAAATATCAATAAAAATATCAATGAGATATCATCCATTCTATTCTTCATTCTAAGAGGTCGGCATCTGGTGTTTTGGGTGTTTTTTTTTTTTGGTCTTTTGTCTTTTAGGGCCTCATCCGGGCATATGGAGGTTCCCAGGCTAGGAGTCCAGTAGGAGCTACAGCTGCACCACAGCAACATGAGATTCGAGCCACATCTGCGACCTACACCACAGCACATGGCAACGCCAGATCCTTAACCCACTGAGCAAGGCCAGGGGTCGAACCCCCAACCTCATGGTTACTAGTTGGGTTCATTAACCACTAAGCCATGACAGGAACTCCAGGTGTGTATTTTACAGTAGCAGCACAATTAGAACTGATCACATTTCAACCAGTCAAGAGCCAATGTGGTAAGCGGCTGGCAAACTGGACCTCTCAGATCTAAAATGTCTCCCTCTCTATTCCTCATCTTTCCTGGTCTCTGTGGATGCCCGACTTTATCTCCCTCAGTTCTCTCTTTCTCTTCAATCGTCATCTGGAATGGTCACCAATGAAAGCATGTTGAGTAACAAAGCATTCCATCACTGTGACTCTTGTGAATACTATAGCCCTCACCTCTGATCACACGGCCCTTATGGTCTGTGCTTCCTCCATCGCTTTTGCTTGCTCTCATTTCTGCTTTCTTCTCTTCCAGGCCATGCCCTCTTTGGGGGACTCCACAGAGCAGCCGTCAACCTCTTCCCATAGGCGTGGCTGCCTGGATTAACAGTCTGGGTCAGACCACTGACTCTAAACCTCGGTCAACTGGCTTGTAAAACAGGAACGACTACAGTTATAATCAACCCTCCACCACCACCACCACCACTGGAGAGGGGTTCCAAGGGTCACAGAAACCCTGCTGAAGAAAATCATTCCACACTTGGGCTTTCTTCTCCAATTTTTAGCGCTTTCCCCTCCCCGGCCCTCAGCCTCTCCATCCTCCCTCCCGGCCGCCATGTCTCCCTGGTCTTCCTCAGCTCCAGAGAAGCAAGTAGGTGCCAGCAGGTGGAGCCCGGAGGGTGGGAGCCCAGAAAATGACATATTCTTGGGGCAAGAAGGAAGACACCCCAGTTTTCTGCCCACTGGAGGAAAGATGAGAGCTCCTTAGTGGAACCCACTCCAAAAACCCAGCGGGATAGAGAACCCTTCAGAAATAACTCTTGCCACTGACTCGGAAGTCTTTCTAAGGAAAAGGCAGAGAAGAGGCTGGTCACTTTGCATGGAAAACCAAGTTATCTTCCTGTCAATGCAGGTCCCCAGGTCATCCCCAACTAGAAACAGGAAAGATGAGACTCTGGCCTAGGACAGCTGTCTCCTTAACCCCAAGCTCTTGGTCATCAAAACATAGGCACCCCCCCCAAAAAATAAAACAAAACAGAAACCCAGGCTGAGGATATGGAACAGTGGGCCCTTTCCCACACTGCTGGTGAAAGGTAATCTGGAAAAACCTATCAAAGGTCCTAAAACTTTGCCTATCCTTGGATCTGGCAATTCCTCTTCTAGGAATTGAAGGCAAGGATTACAACTAGCCACAGGGATCTATTGTGGTATTATTTAGAATAGTGGAAAAGGATATACACTAAAGACAGAATTAAATAAGTTACAGTGCAATGCATCCACAGAGTATTATGCAGACATTAAAAATAATACTTAGGGAGTTCTCTGGTGACCTAGAAGGTTAAGGATCCAAAGCTATCATAGCTATGGCTGTGGTTACCGCTGTGGCATGGGTTCCATCCTGGCCCAGGAACTTCTGCATGTCATGGGCACAACCAAAAAATAAAAACAAATAAATAAAGATAATATTTAATGAGATGAAAAGATATTCCTGACATATTAAGCGAACTTCCTCAAATCTCCAGGCTCACACACCCAAGTGCCTACTTCAAAAATGTAAATGTCTCAATAGGACCTAACTGTCAAGTCCAACATATCCCACCCCACCTTCACATTTCAAATAATGGCACCACCACTCTTAGGCTGAACACTTAGGAATTATCCTCAGTTCTTTATTTTTCCTTCACCCCCCCTTATCCAATTCATGAGCATCTCCCATTCACTTGACCTCCTGAGTCCAGCCACTTCCTCCGTCTCCCCAACCATTACTCTGATCAAAAGCACAGTCGTTCTTGGCTTTGACTCCCACTCTGACCTCCACGGTGGGCTTCCTGCTGTTCTCATAACAAGCAAGATATATTCCCACCCAAGAACTCTGCACCTGCTCTTCCCTCTGCCTGGTGCATTCCCCAGATATTTCACGGCTTGCTTCTTCAAGTCAGTAAAACCTCCTCAGAGTTCCCGTCATGGCGCAGCAGAAAAGAATCTGACCAGGAACCATGAGGTTGTGGGTTCGATCCCTGGCCTCACTCAGTGGGTTAAGGATACGGCGTTGCTGTGAGCTGTGGTGTAGGTTGCAGATGCAGCTCGGATCCTGCGTTGCTGTGGCTGTGGCGTAGGCCGGCAGCTGTAGCTCCAATTCGACCCTAGCCTGGAAACCTCCATATGCCACAGATGCAGTCCTAAAAAGCACACACACAAAAAAAACTTCCTCAGCGGGGCTTTTGTTGATCACCTCGTGCCCCTCCCTCTCCTTCCCATATTCTTTCAGTTTTCTTTGTTTTTTTTTTTATTAAATTATCGTGGATTGATAAAACATTAATTTACAAAGAAACATTATACATACAGAAACATAGATTTACAGAGTTCTGTCAACTTCTGCTGTACAGCAAAGTGACCCGGTCATACATAATATATATTCCTTTTCTTTCTTTCTTTCTTTTTTGTCTTTTTGCCTTTTTAGGGCTGCACTCACGACATATGGAGGTTCCCAGGCTAGGGGGTCTAACAGGAGCTGTAGCCGCTGGCCTACGCCACAGTCACAGCAACGCGGGATCCGAGCCACGTTTGCAGCCTACACCACAGCTCACGGCAACTCCGGATCCTTAACCCACTTAGCGATGCCAGGGATCGAACCCGCAACCTCATGGTTCCTAGTCAAATTCGTTAACCACTGACTGAGCCACAATGGGAACTCCATATTCCTTTTCTTATATTATCTTCCATCATGGTCTTTCCCAAGAGACTGGACATAGTTCCCTGTGCTGTATAGTAGGACCTTGTTGATTATCCACACTAAATGTAATAGTTTTCATCTCCGAACCCCAAACTCCCCATCCATCCCACTCCCTCCCCCTCGGCAACCACAAGTCTGTTCTCCATGTCAGTCTTTCTCTGTCCTGTTCTTTGAGGTTTTTCCCACAGCTGTGGTACACTGTTACGTTAGATTGTTCACTGGCCCCTAGTAAATCACACCTGCTGGAATCCACTCTCTTGGATACTAACTCCCATGCTGACTATGGGTTCATGCATGGGATTTGCTTTGGCCAACGGGACTCTAGTGAAGGTTAAGGAAGCAGAGGCTTAAGAGGGGCTGTGAATTGGAGCTTGCCTTCTTGGAACACAGCTGCTGCCAACTTGTAAGAAATCCAGGCTGTCCTGCTATAGAGGGGTCAGGTGGAAGAAAAGTGAGGCGCCCAGCCAAGCACAAGCCAACCACCAGCCACGTGAGTCTGGCCATCCTGGATCATCCAGCCTCTGTGGAGCCACCATATGACCACAGCATTAGTGGCCCAGGCAAGATCAGCAGGACTGACCAGCTGAGTCCAGCCCTAACTGCAGACTTAGCAAATAAATGACTATTGTTTTAAGCCACTAAGTTTTGGGGTGGCTAGTTTTATAGCAATGAATAACTGTTATGATAGCCTATCGCTAGCTGTGCCAGAGACGACTAGCTACTCAGCCAAATGGCCCCACTTCCCCATCTTGCTCGCAGTGCTGTGACTAAATTCTAGCCAGTGGGACACACACAGAACTGATGAGGGCAACTTCTAGGATGAGGCTTTTATGAGGCTTTGTCTTCTCCACACTTTCACCGCTTTCTGAATGCAAACAATGTTGCAGGATGGAAGGGGTCTGGAGCAGGAGAGAAAAGCCTCCGAACCAAGATCATCTCAGACTGCTTTGTGAGTAAGAACAAGACTGCTACTATACTGAAGCCATTGCACATTCAGGGACCTATTTGTTATAGCCTCTCTGAATTAATACACAACTGAGATTCTCTGTCCACTTGTTTATTGTCTGTCTGCCTCCACCCCACCTTGACATTCACACCAAAATGCAAGCCCCATGAGAGCAGGGGCCTCACCTGTCTTGTTCATCACTCTGTTTCCAGTGCCTAAAACAGTGCCTGGCTCACCGTACACACCGCTCACTAATATCTACACCTATCCAAAATTAAATATGGCCACAGCTGCTTTGCAGCACCTCCCACCAAGAAGTGGAGTCTATTTTCCCATCATCTAAACCCAGGCTGGCCATTTGACTTGTGCCAATTCACTGTGTGACTTCTGAATCTCAAGAACCTTGCAACTTTCACTCTTGCCCTCTTGGAATACCGGGGCCATGGAAGAAACCGAGGCTAGCCCATTGGAGAGGCCACCCAGAAAGAGAGGCGTGGCTGTCTCAGCTGCAGGTCCATCTGCCAGGTGAATGTGGCCACATGGGCAAGCCCAGGCACGACCAGCAAGAGAACCCCCCAGCCAATCCCAACCCACAAAATCATTGAAAATAACAAGTTATTGTCTGAAGTTCAAAGTTTCCCAAACAAAATTAAGTCTACGTATGGTTTGTTAACACCGTAATCAATCACTGAGTTAGAACATATAAAGAACAAATGACCGGAATTCCCGTCGTGGTGCAGAGAAAAAGAATCCAACTAGGAACTATGAGGTTGCAGGTTTGATCCCTGGCCTCGCTCAGCGGGTTAAGGATCCAGCGTTGCTGTGAGCTGTGGTGTAGGTGGCTCAGATCTCGTGTTGCTGTGGCTGTGGTGTGGGCTGGCAGCTGTAGCTCCAATTAGACCCCTAGTCTGGGAACCTTCATATGCTACGGTGCAGCCCTAAAAAATCAAAAAAAAAGAAAAGAAAAGAAAAAACAAAGAACAAATGATTGATGTGTGATGGCTCTGATGCCTTTGCTGCGTAAGGAGATTCTATTACTTATTCACTCCTTCAACCCAATCCCTCATATTTCCCTCCTCTTGCAATTTAACCAAAATAGAACCCAACTCAGTATCACCTATACTTGGCCAGTGCCCACCAATCCTAGAGTCACTTGCTCACTTTTCAGATGGTCTCTGTGCCTCCAGTTTCTTTCCCATCCTTTCTACCCTTTGAGACCAGGGACCAGCAAAATGCAGCCCACCGGCCAAATCTGACTCACCACCTGTTTTTGTAATGTCCAAAACCTAAGAATTGTTTTTACATTTTTAAATGTCAAAAAAAAAATTAGGAGTTCCCCGGTGGCACAGGGGTTAGGGATCTGGTTTTATCACTGCTGTGGCTAGTGTTACTGCTGTGGTGCAGGTTCACTTCCTGGCCCGGGAACTTCTGCATGCCTCGGGTGCAGTCAAAAAAAAAAAAATTAGAAGGAAAAGAATATTTTGTGACACTTGAAAACCGTACTAAACTTGAATTTTAGGGTCCATAAATCAACGTTTATTAGGAAATGTTTATTTATGGATTGTCTATGGCTGCTGCCTGCTACAACAGCAGGGTTGAGTGGTCATGGGGCCCACAAAGCCTGAACTATTTACTATCTGTCCCTCTACAGAAAACGTATGCTGGTCCCTGCTGCAGCTGCCATCAGACTAACCTTTAAACACCTTTTTTACTGTATTCACTCCAAAACCTTTGAAGATTTCTATCTTCTCCCTCAAAGAGACGAAACTTCATTGGCCTATCTTCCCAGTCCTTAGTTAGACCCCAGCAGTTTGTGACCTAAATTTGTTTCCTATGACACTCTACCAGGTACTCTCCACGCTGGGCCCACTAGTCTGTAAGCCATCCCTTGAAGGCAGGAGAATGCCTTCATCTGGTTTGTTGTTTGTGCCCAGAGAGCTCTCCCCACCTGCTGTAATTTAACACCCCTACCACCATAATTTACTCCACCCAGGGTCCCCAGCTCCCCAGACAAGAATGCTTCCCTGACTGCTTTGCCACATGTTTCCCCAGGTGTATTCTATGGAACATCAAGCCCAAGAGACTCTACCCTCTCTTGGAGTTACAATGTACGTGTATGGTATATTAAAGGCTCTGAGAAGTCCTGCAGCCAAGATACCTATTTCTTTTGCTTAACTCCACCTTTCCCCAGTGTGCTAGCCATGGAACTTATTTTGCCTACAGAATACTTGTTGACCATGAGCATCTAGTACAGTGCCTGGATTTCAGCATTTGTTGAAAGAGTAAATAATGCTAAGATTCCACAGGACTAGGGTTCCACAGAACATACTTTAGAGAGCTGCTCAAGCTCTTTATTCCCTTCCTCCAGTCTGAGCTGTTCCCTTCCATGTCATTTACTCTATACCACATAATGCTAACCATCACCATCAAAAGAATTGTCATTTAGCACCTGCAGACACTGCACTACAGAGAGCATTAGACCCTTGAAAAATCTCACCTCCTTTCATCCTCACAACCACCTCTAAGAAAGGTAATGTTATTCTTTCATTGCCATTTTGCCAAAAATGAAGCCAGGGGTCAGAAAATTTAAATCACTAGGCTAAGATAAAGTAAGCAGAAAAGCTAGAATGCAAAACTCCAAAGCTTGTGATCATTCTTCTCTGCCAAAGTACCTCCTGATAACACACTGTCATCAGCTGCTGGCTGTCGACCCAGTATCCCTTCACGCCTTCTTCCATGCTAGCAGAACCCTGATTTTGTATGGAGGGGCAACAGGTAGAACCAGGCAATGGATCACGACCATCTAAACCAATCATGATGGTGTTCCCACTGCCTTGTACCTTGGAGGAGCCATTTGACCCAGTTCTGGCCAAGAAGACATAATGAGACATCAACTATGGGGTGGGGGGGGTGTCCTGTGGAAGCCAAACGAAGGTATAAACACTTCATTCCTTCCCACTCGTTTGGTTCCCCCCCCCACTGCCTTGAAGCCGGATGTAATGGATAATGCTTCAGCAGCCATTATGCAACCACAAGGAAGAGGCCATGAGAATTCGCAAAGACATCAGCCCTGAGCCAACTCAAACAGCTACCTACCTCCAGACTTCCTGCTACTTGAGAAAAAGAAACCATTTTTTGCTTAACCACATTGGTTGGATTTTTCCCTTTCATGCAGCTGAACACATTCCTAATGGACCCACATGCTGTCTCCTGTATGACTTATTGTTTGGACTTTATCATTATTTGACACATACATTAGCTTCATCTGCCTCATCATGAAGTATGCTTCTTGGAGGCCAGGTCCATGTTGCACATTTTTGTTTCTACAGGGGTAGAGGCAAGGTTTTGGGGGATGGTCTGTTTCATTTACTACTTTGTTTAGTGTTTGTGAGTAGGGAGTTGTCACCATCGAATGTTTGAAATATGGCTTCTATCTCCTATTAGATTAGTTTGTCTCAAAGTATCAATATGAAAACATGCATCAGAAACAGCAGGACTGTTCACTAAATGCAGATTCCTGGGCTTCTCCAATCCCAACAGAATTAGAACCACGGGAGTTAGAGGCTGAGAATGTGCATTTTTAAGATGCTCCCTGAGATAGTTTTGATATACAATGTTTGACAACTTCTGGGATCTTAAAAAAAAACAAAACAAAACAAAAAAACTATGGATCCAAAGTCTATGTGAGGTTTGGCAGGAATTGGCTGGACCCTAAGGTACCAGCCCCTTGGGGGCCCCACCCTAGCCCTAGCTACTTGGGAAGACTAAATCAGCATAACTGATCAA
The DNA here is from genome assembly GCA_004024745.2 of Catagonus wagneri. Lineage (NCBI taxonomy): Eukaryota > Metazoa > Chordata > Mammalia > Artiodactyla > Tayassuidae > Catagonus > Catagonus wagneri. The sequence goes on from PVHT021183555.1 coordinate 17,158,857, forward strand.
AACTCTTTCTTAGGCAATATTGATAAAGTCGCTGGCATGCTCTGTGGCATTCTGGAATTGAGAAACAAACAGACCTTTCCAGTAACTGTCACCTCCCACCCTACCAATGCCTCCATCCCCCAGTTTAAAAGGAAAACCACTATAGAAAAGATGCAATGGAACCTGTGGCCCAATGCAACAATCACTGTGATCCAGGGAGCTCTCAGAGGATGGAGAATACTGAGAAAAGGAAAAGAGAACTGGAGAAACTTACACAATAATCCACAAACTAGCATTTGGGACTCCTGACTCAGAGGAGTAGAAGAGACCTCCGGTGGTCCTTTTGGGCTATTTACTTATTTACAGCATGAAATTCTGAAGAGAATCTTCACACTGCTCAGACAGAGGCAGAAGACTGGGCCAGGGCATCCCACACTTTTTCTTCCATCAGTGGAGTCCTAGCCTAGACCGCTCTCCAAAGCTCCAAGAAAGAAAAGACCTGTGTCTCTTAACAGGATTCCCACCCCTCTGCTAACCCTTGACACTTATGCTATTTCATTTCAGATGATCATTTTCCCAGACGATAGGCACACACAGAGATGCATTCTAGGGGAGCAAATCGCATATTCAACACATACACACACATTCACTCACTCCACTTTCAAACCGATCCGGCCTTTGCTCCCAGCCCCACGGCCACTACCCTCAGCAAATGTCAGCTAAGGGGAGTTCCCAAATTTAATCAAGCCGTGTGTACCACGGGGCGGTTTGAGGGAGGAATGGGAGTCGAATCCTTCAGGTGTTTCAAATAATGTGGGTGCCTAATGATTACGTGGACGCCAGGCATTTTCTCTAAAGCTCTCAAAATCTTCCTTTGACCAGATGGCCTTCAGAAGAAATAATTTCTGCCATCTTCTTTTTGAGTAACTTTGCATTCGTCCCACCCCACCCCCCACAACATTGCTTCAAACTCCCCCTCAAGTTCTGTCGGAGAGAATGTTACAACACACCAAAGATAACTCCTCCTCTGACCCCTTTTTTCATGGTCCTACCAAGATTCCAAAGTATTTTCCCACACCACCTGTGTGTGCTGATCCAGGCTTTTTTTTTTTTTTAAACACGTTTTAGGCCTGCAATAGCTCTCTGCATCAAAATGATGCGATCAGAAATGGGTAGCCGAAGGGGGATCTCTTTTTCATGCATCTTGCCTTCTGAAATGTATATCACCGAAAACCAACCAACCAACCAAATCTAAGGAGCAAAAGGGGGGGCTGGGAAGGAGGCCGAGAAAGAAGAGGTCTATATTTATAGGCAGCCCCATTCTGCGAGCAAAAACCACCTTTTGACCACCTGCAGAATGCGCAAGGTCACGTGGGTTCTCTGCAGCGCCTTAATGTCTTACCCAGCACACAAGCCCCCGTGGCATATAAACAAATCCACAAGCGGAAAAAAGAGAGAACTCACTCCTCAGAGAGGAAGCCAATGATAATAACAGCCGCGAGAATAATAATAAAGAATAACAATTACTACTACTACTACCACCACCTAGCCAAGCGTAGACGACAGCAGTACAGTACAGTAAAGGGACATCCAGCCAGTGCAGGCTTTGTGAGATAAATCACAGAAGACCAACCGTGCCCACCTTGCTCCCCTCCCACCCCCACCCACCCCCAACAAACAGAATCAAGGGAAAGGGGATGGTGGGAGAGAAAGGGGAGGGAAGGAAGGATTGCTGTTTTTCCATAGGCAACACCTACCTCCAGGGTCCGGATCTCTTTCTGTGTGAGGTCGTTGGAGGTAGCACATTTGGTCCTAAGCCCTTCCAGGTTGGAGATGCTCAGGTCTATCATGTTTTGGACCAACTCGCACTGCTGTAAGGCTTTTTGCAAACTCAGAGGCTGCTGCTCCTCGCTTTTCGTCATGTTTTCCTCATCCATCGCTTGCTCTGCAAGCCCCCTTCCCCTCCTCCTCCTCCCAGAGAGAAAAAAGGGGGTGTGGGGGGAGTAGAGGTAGGTCTACCCCCTCCGCCTCTCCAACCACTGCGACTTCTCAACAATGTCTCATGAAGAAGAAACCCAACATCTCACACAGGGTTGAGGGGGTGGGGTGGGAGGAGGGGACAAGAGCCAAAATTTATTATTTTATTTTGGGGTATCAAGCAGACTCCATTAGAACGTCTCCTCTCTCTCAGTCTCTGGTCCCTGAAAAGGAGAGATGCTGTTTCTCAGAAGCAAACCAGGTGATGTGATGCTGTCTGTACACTTGAGGAGGAGGAGGAGGAAAAAGAGGAGGAGGGGGAGGGAGAGGAGGAGGAGAAGGAAAATAGCGCTCACTCTTTACACACCGGCTCCGTGAAGGACAAAATTATATATTTTTGGCTGGCTGGCTTTTATGTCAAAAAAAATCTGGTTTGCCCCCCTCCCAGTTGCAGTGACACGGCATTGTCCACCGTTTGAGGTGCTTTAGCGCGTTCTCAAGATGCTGTCTGCATTGCTCCCGCGGCTGCGGCGGCGACTGCGGCTGGCTGCTGTCTCGTCCTCGCGCTGCTGCTGCTGCTGCTGCCGCCGCCGGGCTCCGGGGGTGACGGCTGCTGCATTCGCTCCTGCCTCGCTCCACACCGACATCTTGCCTGTCAATCAAAGCGGGGCGGGGGGGAGCGAGGGAGCGCAGGCGAGGGATGGAGAACGAGCGAGGGACCTGCAGGGTAGCGGGTTGGTGGAGAGGCGCCGTGCGCGCATCCGCCCCCGCCGGGCCCCGGCCCGGGCGCGCCAGGGACCAGCCAGAGGAGGCGGAGGAGGAGCGCGCAGGCTCGCGCACCTGGCGGGGGAGCGGGACGGCTCCGGCGGGGGCCCGGGGGAGCGAGGGGCGGGATTTCTAGGGTATGCGAAGCTCGCGTGGCAAAGTGAAATTACTACCGGGCGTGCGTGCGAGCGAGCGATCGGCGGGCGTGGGCGCGAGGGAAGCGCGCACGGCGGGCCGAGTCGGCTCCCGGGGGCGGTGGAGATGGCAGGGAGTGTGCTAGAGCGCGTAGGTTGGACGAGGGGGCGGGGAGAAGGATTTGGTGGCGGGGTGGGGGCGGGGGCCCCTACTACAGCACCGCTCTCGCGAGACGAGGCCGGAGCGCGACTCAGCAGGTGCGCTATGCCTGGGAGCAGGTGTGCGCCCAACTTTAAATCCCATAGTGCGTGCTGGAGAAACGTCAGCGTAAACCTGGGCACGTCCTCTCTAGCTTTCCGTCTCGGTGTGCGTTGGTGTGTGTGGGTGTGTATCATTTTGTCCTTCTTGATATGGGGTGAGGGGGTTAAAAAAGATTTTAAAAACCCGCTGATCTCCCATGAACTGTAGGAAGGTGCCTCCCAGAATTGGTACCTTGGCCTGCAATGACCCTGACATGTGGCTTTCCATTTGGAGAGTGAAAGGGGCTTTGCCTTAATCTGATTGTTACCATGTCCTACATGTCCTGCATGATCTGATCCCAGCCTACCTAACCGACCTCGTATCAGCAAACTACAGTCCCAGAGCTAAGGATGGATTTTACGCTTTAAAATGGTTAGGGGGAAAAGCTAAAGAATATTTTGCAACATGAAAATTACAAGGAATTCTAATTTCACTGTTCATAAATAGAGTTTTATTGGAACACTGCCACCAGTTTTATTGTGTGTTTTTACCTTTGCATTATGACAGAAGAATTTAGTTGCAACAGACACTGTATGACTTGGCAACACCCAGAAATATTTACTATCTGGTCCTTTACAGAAAATTAGCTAAACCCCTGGCTTAACTGCCAAACGTAGTCTTGCCTCAGAGGTCTTTGTCCTCTCTGCCCAGGCCAAATTTCCCCCTAAATCTCTCCTGGCTGGCTCCTTGTCACTTAGTGTCAACTGAAATGTCATCTCAAAGGTTTCATCTCCCTGATTATCTTAGCAGGACTCCCAACACACATTGCCCAAAGGATGTGTTCAGGATAATCAGCAAAAGGCACAACTTTCTGCTGGTCAGCAGAGCTCCATTCCAGGGACTGGGCTTTTGGGGCAGAATAGAATCAGAATTCGTGGTACAAGAGGTGTCCCTTAAAGGAAGCCACTTAAGTAGAAAGAATGACAATCAGTGATGGCAAACTTTTGAGTGCTGGGGTTTAATGGCTCATATAGAGTTGAATCAGCATATTCAAAATCCCCCTGTCTCCTCTAGGAGGAATTCAAGTGAGTTCTCTATGCTCTCAATCCTTTGGATTATGAAGTTTATGGATTCCAATTCTCTGGTAAAAATCTCCTTTTACCTATTTTTTCCATCTTTTGCTTTGTTTTTCTTGAACGTATTAATCATATTTTAAAGCCCTTGTCTAATTCCAATGCCTTGGTTACCTGCCAGATCTATTTCTACTGTTTTTCTCTTTGTTTTCAGTGATTTGGTCTTGTCTCTTGGCAGGCCTTGACATTTCTGTTGAGTGCCATACAATGTCTGTGCACGAAGACAAAAATATCTAGTCTCCAGGTGATATTATCTAATTCTGGAGAGGGCTTGCCCTTCTCTGCACATCAGACAGCATGTGAACTGACTATCTTAATCCAATCAGAGGCTGAGCTGGATGGAGGCTGGATTGCAGTTGTTTCTGTTGTTGGTTTTTTGTTTCTGTTGTTGGTTTGGGGCCACACTTGTGACATGAGGAAAATCCCAGGCCTGGGAGTGAACCTATGCCACAGCTGTGACAATGCTGAATCTTTAACCAATAGGCCACCAGGAAATTCCTGGATTACAGTTTTGGTAAAACACCATTTAACTTTCACTCTCACCTCTCAGGCCTAGCCTTTCAAGATTTCCACCTGAGAAATGTCGGTGTTCACTGAGGACATTCCCCCCAGTTCCAACCTCTAATCCTTGTCTCCATAACATGGCAAAACTGCTGAAAACTCGGCTCTGTCTTTCAGGAACTTCTTGCTTGGCCTCTTAGCCTCCCGGCCTGCACTGTTTCAGAATTTGCCAAATGGCTTAAGGGGGAAATTGCCATCTATCAAGCTCATTTTTCTGTCCCCTACTCCTTCTCTCTGTGATATTAGACTTTCAGATCCCCAGCTTTGTCTTCCTGCCCTATGAGACTGCCAAAAGTTCCATGGTTTCTATGTTCCCCAGAAGTAGCTCCCCGCCTGGGAAAACTCTAGATTTAGTGTGCCCAAATTTGCAAATGCCCCCAGGGGAAAGTGGCTTCACAATTTCAACTCACCTCCATACAGTTCCTCTCTCTCCAGAATCTTGGTCCCTCTTGTCCTCGTTGCCTCCACAGCTCTCTGAATGCCTCTAAGCAGATGACAATGATAACAATGACAATTATGATGATGACAACAACGATGATGATTATTTGACCTGACTTTTCTAGTTGTTTTCAGAGGTGGAAGTTTGAACAGTGAAAACAGTCCATCGAGGTCATCAGCTGGCAGGATTGAAAACAGCACACATGCATTCTGTTTGACACCTGCCCCCCTTTTTTCCAATGGAGTGCTATAGTGGACATTTGCTATGCTTTGTATACACCCAGCCTCCTTTGAATACCCTTCCTTTGTTTGGAAAATGCCCTCACATTATAAGCCCCACTTTCCCATAAAAGAAGCCAAAGCACTTTTCCAGAAGCTTTTTTGCAGCCAGGTTTCATGTGATGGGCTCTGCCATGAGACACATCACATGAGATTTCTATTGGAAATTAAGCAACAAAAAGGAGAAATGTATATGACAGTGAGCATGGCAACCAGTGCACCTGCTTCCAGGTATAAGATTGGTGTTTGTGCTGAGAAGAATAGCAGGAGCAACCCAAAAGTGTGGTTTGCAAATCATTCCTAGCTACACAGTCTGAACCTGGTTCTCTGTCCTCTTGGAATTTCGACAGGCTTTCTAACTACCTGTCTAAATCTTCCCAGGCTGCCCTAACAAAATACCATAGACATGGTGGCTTAAACAGCAGAATATAATTTTCTCACAGTTCTGGAGGCTGGAAGTCTGAGATCAGGGTGATAGTGTGTTTGAGTCCTGGCGAGGGCTATCGTCCTGGACTGCAGACGACTACTTCTCACTGTGTCCACGTGGCAGACATGGCTCATGTGGCTTCCTCCTCTTATAAGGCCACAGCCCTGCTGGATTAGGGCTTCACCCTTTTGACTTCATCGTTACCTTCTAAAGACTGTAAAGACCCACTGGGTGTTAGGGCTTCAACATATGAACTTCGGGGTGGGGGGGAGAGACACAATTCAGTCCATAGCACCACCCTGTTAAACCACCTAAAGTAGATCGTGCCTTTTGCAACAAAGAACCCTGATTAATGTTCTTGCCAGTAATTCCAAAATCAGGAGACACTACCAATAAATGGAGATTTCTGGAGTTCTCTTGTGGGGCAGCAGGTTAAGGATTTGATGTTGTCACTGCATCAGCCTGGGCTGCTGCTGTGGCACATGTTCGATCCCTGGCCCGTAAATTCCATATGCCACGGGTGTAGCAAAAAAATAGAGATGTCTGGCCTTTCTGGGAAAATGGAAAGACATGGCCACACTGGGCAACAACTGGCTGGATGTGAGGACCCTGACGGCCCTTTCAGATGGGACACAGGCTCTGCAGTTCACCATGGTCCCCACCCAGCCCCCTTCATTCATTACTTGGAAGGCATTTGTGTTTGCTGCCCCCGGTAGAGGGGTCTGCACCTCAAACCAGTAAGAACCTCACCAATTTCAAGCTTAGAGAACTAGAGCTAAGTAGTGAGAAGTGTATTGTATTTCATCCCAGAAACTGCATTTTACCTCTGAACGACAGTGTCTCAGAGTAACTTCATCAGTAGTGGGCTAGTTACTGGGCTACCCAATGAATTGTACTTGGCAATACCTCATTAGAGCCTATAGCTTTTAGTTTCAAGTATCAGAATAGCCTCAAATTTAAACATGAGAAGTACAGTCTCATCCAACCAAAGCTTCAATCTCACATCGGCTTTAACACCTCTTCCCCACCCCTCTGGTCTGGCCCACGGATTGCTCAGGAAGCCACAGTGGAGACCACGGCAGGTGTGTCCTTTCCTGCTCCTCTCCAGCTTCCCCTCCTTGCTGCAGTCCAGGAGCAGAGGAATGAGTGGAAAGGGAGCCTCAGATGGAACACTTTGGGTTCGGGTACCATTCTCGCACGAGAGTCAGAGCCCTCCCCCACCGCCATGTCCTGGTAAGCACTCACATGCTTTCACGTGGGGGCATCTTTGGAGACCTCCATGGGGACCACCTGGGGACTCAGTGCACATGCTGGGACACCCCTTTTCCACTCATACCCAGGGAAGTACCCTCCATTCTCTTTCTGTGGGCCCCTTCCCTGGCAGGCTGCCCTCTTGGGTGAGTTTTTCAGGATGACTCAGGTCCAAGACTCAGGTCTCTGGCCCATGGGAAACAGGATGCACCTTTGCCCTGCTGCTGTCTCCTCACCCAGGCAGGCTTCAGCTGGCAGGGAGGTGCAGCCACTACCCCACCCCCCAGTCTCATGAGTGATTCTTCTTTGAACTCTCCTCTCTCAGCTTGGGGATTGGAAGGGAAGGGGGAAAAAAACCCTACAGAGACCCGTCAAGAGAAACCTCCTCTGGATAAAATCTTGACCTTGTCATGTAGGCCAGAGGCTGATGGTTACTGATGGTCAGAGGACCAGTCTGACCACCTGTTAACAGGAAAGAAGTAGCGTTACCCATTGCCCTCACCTTTGAAGCTCTGGCTGTAGCTCTGGGTTGACAGGAAAAGTCTCCTTCCACACCTTGTGGTATTAGCGATGACGTGCCTCCAATATTCTGTTGTCTAAATTACATGGAGATTAGGGATGAAAAGTGGAAAATGGTAGATTCAAAGGTTAGAGGGGTGGTCGGTGATCCTGGAACTAAACAAACAAAAAAACTACTACTGACTTGTTCCCTTTTTTTTCTTTTTTGGCTGCCCAGAGGCATATGGGGTTCCCAGGCCAGGGATCGAATCTGAGCCACAGTTGAGACCCATGCCACAGCTGTCCCAGGCCAGAGATAGAACCGGGGTCCTGGTGCTGCAGAGACGCCGCCTACCTCAATCCGGTTGTGCCACAGTGGGAACTCCTGACTTGTTCTTAAAAGGGCTCAACATACTGTTTTCCCAGAGCATTGCTTCTTTTCTTTTTTCCTACTGACTTTTTTGAAAAATTTCAGAACACTGGCCCCCCCGGACATGATCAAATCTTCCATAGCTGCAAGAGCATTATTACTGTTCTGTTCTAACTCACTGATCCCCAAAACATAAATGGCTTTTTAAAAAATACCTTTGATGAACGCAGGCAGAAATTTCCCATCTTTAACCTTGTGAAGTTTTCCCAGCATCAGAAAACTGACTTTTTCTAGAGTTCTTCTCCTTTTGGCCTCTTGCCTCTGTCTCTCAATTTTCCATTGTGAGCAAAACAACCAGATCACTCTTTTGATGGTGAGATAATTTGAGCTCATGGTAATGGACAATTTAGTCCGGTGATTTATGCTGGCTTTACAAATTAAGCACTGAATGATGTGCTGTGAATTTTCAGACACAGCACCCTCAGGACAGAAAAGGATGCATACTATGGTGCTCGCAAAATACTGAAAGGTGCTCAGCCAAAGAGTATTGAAAACTGTGCTAAAGTGATGTCACCAACCAAGCCTGCTTACTTCTCACGCCATCTTGTCTATGAAGTTCTGCATTAGCCCCAGTGGTGTTTCTGTGTGAACCGGGAAAATGCATCTGCTCTGCAAGGGTCCCAGGGGTCACACTTTGAGGGGCAGAGCACCGTGTGGATCTCAGTCTTGCCCCAATCTGGGCACCTTATGAAAGAAACAACCCACATGCCATCCATCTGCAGCAGCTGCGATGAAGTTCCCAGTACCTGTGTTTCGCTTTTATTAGTGCAAAATACACATTACCTAAAATTTACTACTGGTGACGTTTAGTGCACTCATGATGTTGTGCAACCATCACCACTATCTAGTTTCAAAACTTTTTCATCACCCCAAAAGGAAACTCCTGACACATTTAGGGGTCACTCTACCTTCCCCCCTTTTCCCTGCCTCTTGCAACTGCTAATATGCTTTCTGTTTCTGTGGCGTTACCTATTCTGGATATTCCATATAAGTGGAACCATACAATATGTGACCTTTTGTGGACCTAGAGATTATCGTACTAAGGGAGATAGAAAGAGAAAAGACAAATACCATATAATATCACTTATATTTGGAATTTAAAATATAACACAAATGAACAGAAACAGACTCACAGACATAGAGAATAAACTTGTTCTCCCCAAGGGGAAGGGGGAGGGGGAGGGTTGGAGTGGAAGTTTGGGATTAGCAGGTGCAAACTATTACATATAGAATGGATAAACAACAAGGTGCTAGAGTTCCCATCATGGCACAGTGGGTTAAGAATCTGACAGCCGCAGCTCAGGTCACTGAAAAGGTGTGGGTTTAATCCCGAACCTGGAGCAGTGGGTTAAAGTTGCCACAGCCTGCAACTCAGGTCAGTCTTTGGCCCAGGAGCTTCCATATGCCATGTGTGTGGCCAATAAAAAAAAAAAAAAAAACAAGGTCCTACTGTATAGAACTGAGAACTATATTCAATATTCTGTAATAAACCATAATGGAAAAGAATATATGTATTTTTTCAGTTATATATATATACAACTGAATCACTTTGCTGTACATCAGAAATTAACAAACTAACACAATATAGGAAACCAACTATAACTGCATTAAAAACATATTTTTAATAAATAAAAGAAGGAACGGGAACCTTCCAATGCACACAGAAGCACTGACTTTTGCCAAAGCACAGAGGCCTGAAGCCATTGGTCATTACAGACAGGTTCAAGGAACATGTATTTGCCACAATGATTTTTAAAGTCACAATCAAAGAGCTCCCTGGTGGCCTAGTGGTTAAGGATCCAGTGTTGTCACTGCTGTGACTTGGATCACCGCTCTAGCATGGGTTTGATCCCCGGCCTGGGAACTTTCACATGCCGCGGGTAAGGCCAAAATAAATAAATGAAATAAAATAAGGTCACAATCAAAATGCTAAAACCATTTGGATTTGGCCTTGCTATGAAAGGGCTTATGCTGGTGAATGACAGAGGTATAGTCAGCTCTTTCTCTACTTATTTGCCTCAGCAGCCTCTATGGGGGCCCATCCATCCTGGTTTATTTGGGACTGAGGGATTTCCTGGGATGTGGGGCCTTCAGTGCTAAAACTGTGATAGTCCAAAGTAAACTGGGACAACTCGGTCACCTAGCATGATGTTCCAATTCTTGAGCACCTACAGTGTGCTTCAAGTTGGGATCAGAGCTATGGAAGTATGTATTATTACAAAAGAACCATCCCTGAGTTGAAAGAAAACTTGCACACATATGTTCATAGCAGCACTGTTCACAAGAGCTAAAAAATGGAAACAACCCAGCTCTCCATTGTCTAATGAGCAGATACAATCTTATTCAGCCATAAAGAAGGAATGAAGCACTGTCGCAGGCTACAGTGTAAACGCTATGCTGACGGAAAGAGGCCAGGCACAAAAGGTCATATGATTCTACTTACATGGAATATCCAGAATAGGCAAATCCAGAGATAGAAAGCAGACTGGCAACTGCCAGGGGCTGGAGGAGAGGAGAATGGAGAGTGAGTGCTTTAAAAAAACCCAACTAGTATCCATGAGGATGTGGGTTCAATCCCTGGCCTTGGTCAGTGGGTTAAGGATCAGGTGTTGCAGTGAGCTGTGGCATAGGTCACACATGTAGCTCAAATCTGCCGCTATTGTGGCTGTGGTGTAGGCTGGCAGCTGCAGCTCTGATTCATTCGACCCCTAGTCTGGGAACCTCCATATGCCGCAGGTACCGCCCTAAAAAAAAAAAAAAAAGACAAAACAAAATAAAATGATTGGAATGGGGAGTTATCTTGTGATGTAGCAGGTTAAGGGTCTGGCATTGTTACTGCAGTGGCTTGGGTCGCTGCTGTGGCACAGGTTCAATCCCTGGCCCAGGAACTTCCACATACCACAGGAGTGGCCCAAAAAGAAGAAAAAATAAGAAACAGAAAAAAAATATTAGAATGGGAAATTTTATGTTAAGTGTATCTCACTGCAAAAAAAAAAAAAAAAAGAAGAAGAAGAAGAAGAAGAAGAAGAAGAAGAATCCACCCAAAGATTTAAACTAGGTGAACTAAAAGGCAGCCCATAGGGCCAAATTTGGCTGCAGATGAGTTTCCTTTGGTTTCAGGGAGTTTTAAAATAATTTGAATTTGTGGTAGATATTTCTAAAAGGGGATATTTCACATAAAAAAATTCTGATGACCAACTTATTGGGGAAAATGGAAAACCCTGGCCCCACTTAGGCATCATCTGGCCCCACTTAGGCAGCATCTTCCCCTGGCAAAGCCAAGAAGGTGGAAGAGCTATTCAACTCTGGGGCCCAGGCTTTCCAGTTCCCTCCGATCCCCTTTCCCCCAGCCTTCACCTGGGGTCCTTCCCTCCTCTGTGGTACCTGCCTGGTCCGCAGAGTCACTAAAGCACAGGATTTCCAATACTTAAATAAAACACTTAGAAGAGAGGCAGAAAATCAAGAATGGAAATCAGGCAGACTAGATGGTGACTTCCATTTTCATTCCTTTGTAAATGAGACAGCAGTGGATTCCCGTTTCCCCCAAAATGCTATGTGCCTTTTGCAAAAGTAAGGAAATTTCCCCTTAAAGCAGTGATTCAGAACCTTAGCTGCACATGGGAATCACCTGGGAAACTTTTCACGGTACTGAGGCCTGGGTCCTACACCACCCACCCCACCCCCTGTGCGATTCTGGGTTTTTTGGTGTGGGGTGCAGCCCAGGCATTGGGATTTTCCAAAGCTCCCCGGGTAATTCTAATATGCGGCCAAAATCAAGAACTACCTAATCGCCCCTTTCTGGGCTCAGATGTCACAGATCAAACTATACATGTAACGAGCTGAAAATCTTGGTAGTTTTTCCTAACATATCTCCTGCTGTTCTCAATATCTACCTGTACAGACACAAGCTATCTTCAAGCCCACAGTCATCTTGACAGATACAGGAAACATATGAGTAAATCATCTATTTTTTTTGGGGGGGGGGTGAGTCCATTGCTTCATTATCTAAAGGACATCTGAAGTGCCTCATAAAATCTAAATGTTCACCCCACATTTGTTTAGTTGGTGTCGAGTCCTCCGCGTGCTGCGGTGGAAGGGAGCAATCTGATAAAGCACACATGCCATTTCCCAGCCTGGAGTCTTAATGGTTTATCATGTGAATGCGTGTGCATTGTTCAAAGTGATCACCGCTTTGCAAAGTACAACCGTGACGCAATTGCTGACATCCTGGCCATGCATTTTCCATGTGCTCCTGCTCCTCAGCTCTCTTTCACTGAGCAATTCAACAGCACAAAAAAGCATCTGCTGGCAGGAAAAACAAAACCTGTTCCATAGTCTGCGCATATTCAAGGCATGCTGCCTACCCCGGGACTGACCTTTGCCGTGGTCAGCTGTGCCCAGGCAGAGAGGAAGCCCACCACTGCCTGCAGCCGACACAGGGAACACGTGTCTGGTGGATAAAAGCAGACCCCGCCACAGCTGTCTGCGTCTCGCCTTGTAGCCCAGTGTTGGCTCGGCTTCCAGCACCCATCTGTGACTTGGGGAGGAAAAAAAAGAAAAAAGAAATGCATGTGATGAGTGAACAAAATTGCCCACGTTGTCCTGGATGAGCCTCAAATCATCCAAAATGTGACTGCCTTTGATAGGTAGAGACCCAGGGCTTATTGAGCTTCATTTTGTACCCAAGTCGGAAAAATGGAACTGAAGGTCCTTAACAAGTCTCATCTGCGATTTTTGGACTTTCCTTTTCTTTGAAGAAATGGGGGAGAAAATTAGAAATGTTGAGCAGCAGAGATCACAGGTTTTCCCCTTGGCTTGTGCTTTTTGAGCACAGAATCAGATAAATCGGTACCAGTTTAGTTTTCTTGGTAAATAGAGATTGCTTTTTTTTCATCATGGGAAGTAGAAATGTTGGCTTTCCATTTTTAAAGACAAAACTAGTCCCTGGTGTCAACTGAGCTAGAAGGTTAATCGTCCTCAACCCTGCGACATTCACCCAGTCATCGATTCGTTTATGTATTCAATCCAAATAACATATTTCTGATTATAAATAGTCTGACCTCCTGATACGATGACAAGAAGACGGAGAATGAAGGGGATGATGATCCTTCATCGTCACAAAGAGAGCTGGAGTCCAGGAGAGATAACGGACTACAGGGAAACACGTGGGCTCAGAGCCAGACAGCCCAGTTCAAATCCCAGCTCTGCTGCCTCCTGGCCCTATGACCTTATTCAAGGAATTTCAGCTCTCTGTGTCTGTGTTCCCTCACCTGTAACCTAAGAGTAATAATAGTCTGCCTCCTGGGGTGGTACTGAGGTTCCAATAACCCAAGGGGCATAAAGTGCATAGAACGCTGCCTGAACATAGTTGTAACTGCTGCCATCCCTGGAAACACAATAGCAGCACACAGGCAAAAACACCTCTGTGGCAAGGCAGGTTCACACACATGCAGCACTATTCCAACCCTATTTTTTAATATTTATTTATTTGTTTGTTTACTTTTTTAGGGCTGCACCCACAGCATATGGAGGTTTCCATGCTAGGCGTCGAATCTGAGCCGCATCTGCGACCTACACCACAGCTCACAACAACGCTGAATCCTTAACCCACTGAGCGAGGCCAGGGATTGAACCCGCAACCTCATGGTTCCTAGTCAGATTCGTTTCCGCTGTGCCACAATGGGAACTCCAACACTTATTTTTTAAAAATAATCTGTATTGGGTTAAAAGTGGAAGATCCAGTTCAGAATTTCTGCAAGTGCCTCAAGCCGACCAGTTATATCAAAATTGCAAAATCCCTGATCATACCTCAGACTTCCTGAGGCTTTCTGAGGTTAAAGTCCTGGGGATCTGCATTTTAACAAGCATCCCATGTGGCCTCGATATAGCCTAAGGCTAGTAAAGTATGAACAGAGTTAACAAATAATAGTACCCATGGAGCCCAACTACTGCTCTTACACTCTTACAGATCCACTAGAGTAACGTCTCCAAAACATTTTTTTTTTTTTGACCGCACCTGCAGCATATGGAAGTTCCTGGGCCAGGGGTTGATTTTGAGCCGCAGCTAAGACCTATAGCACAGCTGTGGCAACGCCAGGTCCTTAGCCCACTGCGCAGGGCCAGGGATTAAACACTCGACTCCGTAGTGACCTGAGCAGCAGCAGTCAGATTCTTAACACACTGCACCATAGCAGGAACTACTCCAAAATTTCATTTGAGTACTACCTTTATGGGCAATATCTTGATCAATTTTTTTACAGTCTGACACAGCATATGCTTACAATTTTCTATAAAGTGGCTCGTTGATTTTACAAAAGTAAATTTAAAGAGGGAAATTTATTTCACTCAGGTGAATGAAAAATAGGTATCTTGCCATAATTAGATGATAACTATAAAAGTAAATAGGAGCTCCCTTTGTGGCGCAGCAGAAAGGAATCCAACTAGTACCCATGAGAATGCAAGTTTCCTCCCTGGCCTCTCTCAGCGGGTTAAAGATCTGCCATTTCCGTGAGCTGTGGTGTAGGTCACAGACATGGCTCAGATCCTGCATTGCAGTGGCTGTGATGTAGGCCGGCAGCTACAGCTCCGATTTGACCCCTAGCTTGGGAACTTCCATATGCTGTGAGGGCAGCCCTAAAAAGCAAAATAATAATAATAATAATAGAAATAATAAAATAATAATGTTATTAAATTCCACCTAGACAATGTTACCTGTTAAAGCTCTGAATCTGCAGCAGCATCTTTGTTTTAAAAAAAAATTGCCAAGGGTTAGAGAGATGTTATAGACATTCTAGCACCAAATGGAGACTTTGTCCTTGATGAAATGATTACAAGGGAATGAAAGAGAAGTAACTTCCTCATTGGGTGATTCAGGACCATTTAATATTATATCTAAGTAGCCCCTGAAGTCACTTTCCAATGAGTCACAATGCACACCTTGGGCAGAACTGCAGTCAGGTCTTTATCTGGAAGTTTACTGATTCTGTATTTGCACATGCACACAAAAAAGAACAAAACCAAAACAAACCCCAGGATATTCGAGACACTGTCATCACAGTTCAGGTAGCTCACACTTCCGCCTCCAAGAGGCTTCAGGACCCACTTCAGCTGTTACTCTCAAGGGAGTCAAATTTGGGTTGGGATCCACTACCCACTCACCTATTTTGCTTTGTGAATCTTGGACGCATCTCCAGAATCCATCTCCACAACTGTAAAATGAGATGATACCTGTTGAAGCCAAGATGACATGAAATGATGTATGAAAAGCCCCTAACACAGAGGATGACGCACAGTTGATGTTCAGTAAGTGGTAGCTTTTAAAAATTACCAAGCCTTGGAGTTCCTGTCGTGTCTCAGTGGTTAACGAATACGACTAGGAACCATGAGGTTGCGGGTTTGATCCCTGGCCTTGCTCAGTGGGTTAACGATCTGGCGTTGCTGTGAGCTGTAGTGTAGGTCGCAGACGAGGCTCGGATCCCATGTTGCTGTGGCTGTGGCGTAGGCCAGTGGCTAAAGCTGCGACTAGACCCCTAGCCTGGGAACCTCCACATGCCGCGGGTGCAGCCCTAGATAAGGTAAAAAGACAAAAAAAAATTACCAAGCCTTTGTATTTTTAACCATTTTTGATAGAACTCTTTGTAAAATACTATTCTACTTCCTAAATCCGGTGTAACTACTTGATGACTCAGGGTTATCATTTTGAATGTCTCTGTAGTCATTTTATCATCCTTGGACGCATTTCTAATAGCTTTCCAAATTCAACCTCCTCTTTGGCCATTTCACATAGGTAGTGGACTGAAAACAAAACTAAGTGTCCACCAATAGAAAACTGATTAAACCATAGCCAAATTACATGGGTAGCCAATAAACACGCAAAAAGATAATCCGATTGTAATCAAAAAAATACAGATTTAAGCACTGAGATTTTTTTGTCAATCTGCATAGCAAATATTAAACAATGTTATCTAAGGTTGGTGAGGAAATGACAAATAAGAACTTCCATACATTAATGGTTGGGAGTATAAACTGATACAACCTTCTGGAGGTCATATACATTTGACCTGGCATTCCATTTCTAAAAATCTATACAATAGAATCTCTTCCATATGGGCACAAGAATATATGCACAAGATCAACTATGATAAAAAAATATAACCAACTATAATAAAAAAATTTTTTTTTTAAGAATTATGGGAGTTCCCGTCATGGCTCAGTGGTTAACGAATCCCACTAGGAACCATGAGGTTATGGGTTCTATCCCTGGCCTCACTCAATGGGTTAAGGATCTAGCGTTGCTGTGAACTGTGGTGTAGGTTACAGATGCGGCTCAGATCCTGCTTTGTTGTGGCTGTGGCGTAGGCCAGCAGTTGTAGCTCCGATTAGACCCCTAGCCTGGGAAACTCCATATGCTGTGAGTGTGGCCCAAAAAAATAATAATAATAATTATGCACAAAACAAGTATTGGTGAGGATGGGGAGAAATTAGAATGCTTTTGCTTTGCTGGTGGGAAGGTAAAATGATAATGCCACTGTGAAAAAAATACGGTGGCTCCTCAAAAAATTAAACATAGATCTATCATATGATCCAGCAATTCCACTTTTGGCTATATAGCCAAAAGAATCGAAAGTAAGGACTCAAACAGATATTTGCACATAAAGGTCCATAGCAGCATCATTCACTACAGCCAAAAGGTGGAAACAATCAAAATGTCCATCAGTGGACGAATGGATAAACAAAATGTGGTCTATCCACACAACTGAATATTATTCTGCCTTAAAAAAATGAAATTCTGATACATACTATAACATGGATGAAACTTAGAGACATAAGTGAAATAATCCAGGTATGAAAGGACGACTATTGTATGATTCCACTTATATTAATTACCTAGAATAATCAAATCCATAGAGACAGAAAGTAAAATAGTGGTTACCAGGGGCTGGGAGAGGGGACGATTGGAGGTCTTGGTTAATGGGTGCAGAGTTTCTGTTGGGGAAGATGAAAAGTTCTGGAAATGGATGGTGGTGATGGCTGTACAACGAGAATGTACTTAATGCCTCTGAACTGTGCACTTTTAGTGAAAATGGTAGATTTCACGTTAAGCATATTTTACAATTTAGAAAATGAATGCACCGCTAAGCCAAAAAGGTATCAATTTGATACCCTGGGGACATTTTTCTTTTTATTTCATTTTCAAGACTATGGATAATAGGAGGACAGAGGATTATACAAATCTGGTCTCTGAATAAGCAGAATGTTATTGAGTTTATCTTTTTTTCATTCTGTATCTCCTATTCATCTTCATTCCCATGGAAATACTAACAGAAAACTGCTAACATTAAACAATTAACAAACAATTAGACATTGTGATATGTTCCCTTCACAAATTTTGCAGGTTATTGAGATTCAATGAGATAATATGGATAAAATAGCATAGTTCCTTAGTTACTCTTTTTATTTTTATTTCATTTAATTTTCAAATCATTCCCTATGACTTGGGTATTATTGATATCTCCATTCTATAAACAAGAAAAACCAAGGCTCAGAGAAGTTAAGTGATTTGCCCAAGGTCACACAGCACATGGCAGAACTGGGGCTAAAAAGCAACTGTCAGACTCCAAAGTCTATGTGCTTGACCACTATACTGAGAACACTTTGCCAAGTCTTCAGTTTCATGAGAAGATTCGAATTGTTCCTGAAAAGTGCAAGTTTTAATTTTCTTTACCTTCCAAATATCATTTACTTATTACTATAGTCAAATATATTATAATACAGATAACTTCTTCCAAGTATTAAATTATTTATTCAAAAAATATAGTTGAAAAGCACCTAATTTTGCACTTCCCATGTGGCTCACAACATAACTAGAAGCATTGCTTCCACAGTGGCTGTGGCTCAACCTGTGGCTCAGGAACTTCCAAAAGAAAAAAGAAAAGAAAAACACCTAATTTAAAAGACCCCTCTAAAAAAGGGGGGGGGGCTCCCTGATGACCTAGCAGGTTAAGGATCTGGCATTGTCACTGCTGTGGCTCAGGTTACTGCTGTGGCATGGGTTCTATCCCTGACCTAGGAACTGCTGCATGCTGTGGCATGGCCAAAAAAAAAAAAAAAAAAAAAAGACCCTTCCCTCATCTCACCTATCAGGTTCTACTCCTTAGAGGTAACCACACTCAATCCATATATCTTTTCTCCAGGAACTTTATTATTTTTTTTTTCCTTTTTAAAGGCTGAACATGTGGTATATGGAAGTTCCCACTCTAGCTGTTCAATTGGAGCTGCAGCTGCCAGTCTGAGACATAGCCACAGCAACTCTGGATCCAAGGCACTTCTGCAACGCACGCCAGAGCTCACAGCAAAACCAGATCCTTGGAGTTCCCACTGTGGCGCAGCAGAAACGAATCCGACTAAGAACCATGAGGATGCAGGTTCAATCCCTGGCCTCGCTCAGTGGGTTAAGGATCCGGCTTTGCTGTGAGCTATGGTGTATGCAGACATGGTTCAGATCTGGCGTTGCTGTGGCTGTGTGTGGTGTAGGCCAGCAGCTGTAGCTCCAATTAGACCCCTAGCTTGGGAATCTCCATATGCTGCAGGTACAGCACTAAAAAGCAAAAAAAAAAAAAAAAAAGAAAGAAAGAAAGAAACCAGACTCTTAACCCACAGAGCAAGGCCAGGAATCAAACCTGAGTCCTCATGGTTACTAGTGGTTGTTACCACTGAGCCACAATAGGAACTCCCCCATGTTACTTATTAACCATCCTTCCAAATAAGAAACTTATACTGAAATGTCTTGATTAATCAATTTTAGAATGTTTATAACTCATTTCTCCCACACTAACATCACTCCCTACTCAGCCTCCTCCTACATCATGACATAGCAATTTGAGAGTGGAAAATGTTTGTATAATGTTTGTATCACAAGCACATAAATATTATTTACTACCAAACCAAGAAGATGCACTACAGTTATGCCTTTCTTTTACAACCTTTTGCTTCTCCTAGAATTAATAACTGACTTTGTTTGTTTGCTTGTTTTGCTTTTCAGGACCATACCCACAGCATATGGAAGTTCCCAGGCTAGGGGTCAAATCAGAGCTACAGCTGCCAGCCTCCACTACAGCCACAGCAACACAGGATCCGAGCCACATCTGCAACCTATACCACAGCTCATGGCAACACCGGATCCCCAACCCACTGCTCAAGGCCAGGGATCAAACCCGCATCTTCACAGATACTAGTCATGTTCATTTCCAGCACGCCACAATGGGAATTCTGACTTGTTTTTTTTTATGTCTCTATTTTTCTAAGCATTGTTGCCAAGTAATTCTCCTAGTGCTCTAACATCTCTGGCATTAGCCTATCAACAAAATGTTCTCAGAGTTCCTGTCGTGGCTCAGTGGTTGACTACCTGACTAGTATCCACGAGGATGTGGGTTTGATCCCTGGCCTTGCTCAGTGGGTTACGGATCTGGCGTTGCTATGAGCTGTGGTGTAGGTTGCAGACATGGTTCAGATCTGACGTTGCTGCACCTGTGGCACAGGCCGGCAGCTGTAGCTCTAATTTGACCCCTAGCCTGGCAATCTCCACATGCCTTGGGTGCAGCCCTAAAAATAAAAAAGCAATTCTCTACATTCAACAAATCAGTTTTATCTTTTTCCCGGAAACCTCCTTCCAAAGTCTATTTTCTTGCTCCAGTGTGGACAAGTTTGCTCTCTGGGGCCAACTACACAGTTGTCATTTTGAATCATTTCTGCCATTGTCCTTGGAATTCCCTGTATCTTTCACTCACTTAAAATCTCTTATCTGTAAACCAGCTATAATGCAAAAAAAAAAAAAAAATCTCTTCCCTGGGGTCTTGTCTCTCTCTTTTTCACTTTCCCCTCTCATTGTGTCAGAACACATTTCCAAAAGCTTACTAAAAGAGGCTAAGTGGGAGGTAGTTTTTTTTAAGTGTCTGCATGCCTGAAAATAACTTTGTTTTAACCTTACTTTTGAAAGACGGTTTGGCTGGGTATAAATTCTAGATTGGAAAGTTGGTGACTTCAGGTATAACACATCTGTGTCTAACACATACCTGTTTTATTCCTTCATATAGTTTTATTGCTGTTTCTAGAAAAAGAAAAGATAAATGTAGGGATATTAGTCTGTCATTTTTAACTGGAAATCCCTCCAAAAGCTTTTTGCCTCCCCAGATTTGTTGAAACCTCCCATCCACTGTTGTTTTCCCTCGCATCCTCTTTGGCCTTGTGAGTTCCTTTTCATTCCTCTATCATTGTTTAGTCAGGTTTTCAAAGAAGAGGAACTAAATGTCTCCTAATGAGCTGTTTTCATTTTTATTTTATTTTATTTTTATCTTTTTAGTGCCACACCTGAGGCACATGGAAGTTCTCAGGCTAGGGGTCCAATTGGAGCTGCTGCTGACAGCCTACACCATGCCACACCAATGCCAGCTCTGAGTTGCATCTGCAACCTGTACCACAGCTCATGGCAATACCAGATCCTTAACCCACTGGGTGAGGCCAGGGATCAAACCCATGTCTTTATGGATATTAGTGGGGTTTGTTTCTGCTGAACCACAACAGGAACTCTCCCAATGTGCTATTTTTAATTGGAGATTTCATGACGGTTTTTTAAACAAAATGCAAATGCCTTGAATCAAACTTTGTTGAGAGGGTATTCTAAGAATTTCACAAATATTTCTTAAATTGGGGACACCTGGAGCTCTGCCAAATGAGGATGGGGAAGCATTGTTCTCTATACTTAATTCTTTCTCTGTTAAAGGAAGATTTCTCTTCCTTTTATTTTATGCAGATGTTAAATTCTAAACAATCTCCCCTTTAGTTAACTACTATTGTCCAAAGCCAAAAAGGTGGGGTTAAGCCCCCCTGTTAACCTTGAAACAAACTTTTAGGGCACAAATTCTTCTCTGCTCACCTCATTTTGTGTAATAAAACGTCCATGCATGTGAACGGATAGTGGACCCACCAAAGGATGATTTTTGTACCCTCTTTTCTCTTTGTCTAAGAGAAAACCACCTTTATAAATTCCTGTGAGGTTTCTACTCCTTAGCTCAACACAGCTGTTACCTAAGCAAGGTGAATTGCTTCCTGAGTGTACAAAATTAACAAATGCAGTTAGACTTGGCTTTCCTATTTGCAGACAAAGCTTTTAAAAAGGTTTTGTGATTCCCAAATCGAAATCAGATCCTTGATTTTATTTCTTATTTATTTATTTGTTTTGGCTGCACCCATGGCATGGAGAAATTCCCAGGCCAGGGACTGAACCCACACCACAGAAGTGACCCAAGCCATTGTGATGATAACCCCGGATCCTTAACCCACTGTGCCACAGCAGGAACTCATATTTTATTTAATTTTTAAGAAAAGGACAGAAGAGTGGAAAATGATGAAAGGATTGGGGGTAAAACACTAGCATTTTCTACCTTTATTGGAATTTTAAAGTTTCTAAAAAGCTTTTCAAAATTGGGACAGTTAAATAGCTATCTATAATCTGGAATGCACTGTCTTTCCATTTTAGATTGTTTTCTCCCACAGATTGATTTTTTTCAGAAGTAGAACACTGAGCCAGAGTTTGAAGTGCAAGAGTTGGGAATCAACACCCCTGAAAGACAGAGGGCAAAAGAAGAACTGGGGAGAGGGAAGAGTCCAACTATGATCAAAACAGCTCACCAGGAGTTCCCGTCGTGGCTCAGTGGTTAACGAATCCAACTAGGAACCATGAGGTTGTGGGTTCGATCCCTGGCCTTGCTCACTGGGTTAAGGATCCGGCGTTGCCATGAGCTGTGGTGTAGATTGCAGACGCGGCTCGGATCCCGCGTTGCTGTGGCAAAGGCCGGCAGCTACAGCTCCTGTTAGACCCCTAGCCTGGGAACCTCCATATGCTGCGGGTGTGGCCCTAGATAAGACAAAAATACAAAAACAAAAAACAAACAAACAAAAAAAGCAGCTCGCCAGACAGGAAATTCTGCAACTGAGTTGGGCCAAGATAGCCAAGTGTATCCCCATCTCACCTTATCCCATCCCCAACCCTGCTTCCCTCCCTCAACTATGTCCTGGAGAAAGGACATGAACTTGGAGGAGGCAGCTCTCTGCAGCTGAGGCTGACCCCAAAGGAGCAGACAGCAGAGTCTGTCTCCAGATCATGCCCCCAGCAGATGGTCATTCCTTGAATAGGGTCTGGCCCACCTCCAGGCCCATCGCTACTATGCAAGTCAGCCGTGGCTGCTACAACAAATTAGCACGAACATGGTGGCTAAAAACAACACAAATTTATTATCTTATTGTTCAGGAGACTAGAACTCTAAAAATATCTCACTGAGCTCATCAAGGTGTTGGCAGGGCTTTGTTCCTTCTGGGGGCTCTAGAAGAGAACATATTCCTTTGCCTTTTCCGCCTTCTAAAGACAGCCCACGATTCTGGGCTCGTGGGCCCCAGCCAGCAGTCACATCGCTCTGACCTCTGCTTCCCCTGTCACATCTTTCTCTGACTCTTCTGCCTCCCTCTTTCACTTATAAGGACTCTTGTGATTACACTGGGCCCACTGGGATAATCCAGGATAATCTCCCCACCGCAAGGCCCTTAACTTAATCATGCCTGTGAGGCCTCTCCTGCAGGTGAGGTAACATCTTCACAGGTTCTGGGGATTTAGGAAGTGGACATCTTTGGGGGTGGGGGGCATTACACTGCCTGCCAAAGTCACCAAGGAGATGAATATTCTAGAGTAAGACTAGCACCACCAGATACACTGGACTTGATCCCTGCCTTGGTCAACAATGACACCACACGCCTATAGAGAGCTTATTCTGTCCCAAGCCCTGAGCTAAGTGTGCCTGAGGTAAATATCTCATTTATTTCCTCTCAACAATTATCTGAGGTAGGCCCTATTTTTATAATCCTTATTTTGCAGATGGGGAACACGAGGCCCTAAAAGGTGAAGTTACTTGCCTTTGGTCAAACAACCGGTAAGTGGAAGAGACCTCAATTCAAACCCGGGTCAGCCTGACTCCACAGCTGGTGCCCTTGATCTTGTCTCGCTAATCCCCCTTTGTTTGTTGTTCATTTAGGTCTTTAGGCTGCTCAGTAACTACCTCCCCTCACTCTACGTGCCAGCTCAGGGTGGCACAGGACAAAGGCTCAATAAATATTTGTCAACTTTAACACCCCTAGTCCTCTTTTACACCCTTTAGGGCATTCCCCAGTTCCCATATCATCCTTCTTGCATCCAGTATGCTGTCATTGGGCATTTACGCATGGCCCACTGGAGAAATTCAAAGGTGAATAGAACACATGGTTTACTTTCAGGGAGCGCACTGGCCAGTGAGGGGGTCATGATTATGACCTTGCCGTAATTTGAAGTTTTTCTCTCTCTTTCATCTCTTTAGACAATTAGCAGCAAATTTGAAAAAAAAGGAAGTATCATTGTTATTGTTTTTTCCCAACTATCCACGATAGAGAGTAGAAGAACCAGAAGAGGCTGGTAGCTCTTTCAGATTATTTTTCATATTAATATATAATTTTACTATGCATACACACATAAGGGCAATTTCAAGTTCTATTTCCCTTTTTTAAAAATGGGAGCATGGGAGTTCCTGCTGTGGTTCAGCGGGTTAAGATCCAACTAGTATCTGGGAGGATGCAGGTTCAATCCCTAGCCTTGATCAGTGGGTTAAGGATCCACCTGAGGCATTGCCTCAAGCTCTGGTGTAGGTCACAGATGCAGCTGGGATCCTGCTTTGCTGTGGCTGTGGTGTAGGCCGGCAGCTGTAGCTCTGATTTGATCCGTAGCCCGGGAACCTCTATATGCCTCGGATGCAGGCCTAAAAAGCAAAAAAAAAAAGAGCATGGGAGTTATTTTGTGGCCCAGCAGGTTAAGGATCTGGCATTGTCACTGCTATGGCTCAGGTCACTGCTGTGGTGCAGTTTCGATCCCTGGCCTGGGAACTTCCATGTGCCACAGGCATGGCCAAAAAAGGGAGAGGATATTCTATATATTACACTTGTGCCTGTTTTTCCATTTAGGAATGCACAGCAGATGTATTTCCAAGTTTACTTCCTCTTAACTCTTTCATTCCCCTATTGATACTCATCAAAATTGTTTCAAGTGTTTATCTCCCCAAACTTGCAAGATAGGCATTTCCTATTGCAGCTCAAGTCCTGGTTATAACACCTTGAGGAATGACAGGTCAACCTTTTACTAAAGCATTCCACACCTCGTCCCCAGAATGATCTTCCCAAAGCAGAAGTTTGAAGATCTGTCCTCTCCCAAATTTCCCCAAGGCCCTGAAGGAAATTTTCAAACCCTAAGTGCCTGGCATAGCAGACAAGATTTTTCAGAATGTGGCCCCTTGTCCAAAATCAGCCTTGAGTGGTGATAGTCTGTACACACATTCCATGCCCCCACAGGCTTTCTCCATTCTGCCAGAGTGGACTTCTTACAGGCTGCACCAGCCTGGCTGGAATCCAGGTAAATTTTACTCATTCTTCAGTCTCTGTTGAAACATCACTTCTTTAGGATCCTCCTTGGCTCCTCCCAGCCTGCGTCTCCCTTTACTTGCCTTCACCCCAGGGACATGCATCACACTAGTAATGAACTTAGTGTCTGTCTACCTGCCCTGCTCTCTCACCAGCTGGAGGGTCTACCTCCTTTACCTGCTGTGCCCCCCGGGCATAGCATAGTTGGTGGCCCATTGCAGGTGTCAATAAATGTTTGCTGAATGGGTTACGGTGAATGACTCATGGGGAAATTTTACTGCTTCTAGTTAATACACAAATGCGTAGGAACAGTCTCATGTTGAATATTTGGTTCCACTGACGGTGATAAAAAAGAGAAAGATCGCTTACCAAAACACAGGCATCCTACTTTCATTTTCAGAAGCACTTTATCTATTTTAAGAGTCGTTCTTTTCTCATGGCTTTTATTAATTTATTTGTGGCTTACTTTTTTTGGCCTTTTTTTGTTTTTAGGTCCGCACCCATGGCATGTGGAGGTTCCCAGGCCAGGGGTCCAATTGGAGCTGCAGCTGCCAGCCGATGGCACAGCCACAGCAACGCGGGATCCGAGTCGCGTCTGCAACCTACACCACAGCTCATGGCAACGCCGGATCCTTAACCCACTGAGTGAGGCCAGGGATCGAACCCGCCATCTCTTGGTTCCTAGTAGGATTCGTTAACCACTGAGCCATGATGGGAACTCCTTATTTGTGACTTTAATCGCTGTGATCCAATTTATTTTAACTAAGTCTTTAAAAATGTAATTATCTGAAGCAATTGGGACCTTATCTTGTTGTTTACTGTTTCTATTGTCTCTTGCTCATGGTGGATTGTTTCCTTGTGTGTTTTGTAATTTCGAATGAGTAGATCTTTACTTGTGGGGAATACTGTATATCTAGGCTGAAGATTTGTTTTTTCCAGAGCTTGTGTTTGGCTAATTTCTTGGCATGGGGGGTTCCCCATAATATAAATTAGAACCCCAAACCTATGTGAGTACAGTCTTATTGGGACAAATTCAGAGAGGAAATTTCTTGCCCACCCAAGGCCCAGAATAAGACAGATAAACATCTTAGCTATAGCCCTATGCTGGCTGGGCAGATTTTTCTAGACACACCCACACACACCTCTTTCCATAAGGGTGTAATTCTTTGAGAGTCCTTTGTTTGTCTGGAGCCTTATCCCCAGTCCTTTGGGACATTATGTATTTATTTTTGGCCAAGCCCACAGCACGTGGAAGTTCCCAGGCCAGGAATCAAACCTGAGCTACAACAGTGACAAAGCCAGATTCTTAACCACTAGGCTACCAGGGAACTCCTGGGACCTTTAAAACTTGAACCCTTCCCCATACTACATGCCCATCATCCTTATCACTCTGGAGGTCATACCTTCTTTTCTGACTCCAGAGGATTATCCCTATTTTCTGCTTTTCAAAGGGTGTTTATTATATTTTATCCAGTTTTTCTAGATGACTATCAAATGTGGGAAAGTTTTTAGATTATCTAGTCCAAGATATTGCTAAAAATGGAAACCCAGTGAACTAGTTTTTAGAACCTTCCCTCAGTCTGTATGCATGAATCTATTTTTTTAAGTCACTTTGTTCCCCTCTTATTTTCTGCATATTTACCAGTTTTCTCCTATTCTCTTACATTTTCAAGTTATAATACAGAACAAAATGCCTTATGCTAATAATTTTTCATGTATAAATTACTGGGGTTTTTTTTGTGTTAGTACTGGTTCTTTTTCAGCTCCTATCCTAACTATACTTTTTTGTAATTTCCTAGTGAACAGGCACCAAATACAATTAGTATTTGATCTATACGTCACCTGCTAATTTAAATGCTTATGTCTTTAAAAAAAAAAAATCTATCCCAACCTGGCAGTTAAAAAAAATCACGAGGCGTTCCTGTATGGCTCAGTGGATTAAGGATCCAGCATTGTCACTGCAGCAGCTCAGTTGCTGCTGTTACACAGGTTTGATCCCTGGCCCTGGAACTCCCACATGCTTTGGGTATAGCCAAAAAAAAAAAAACTTGAGGTCAACAAAACTGCCAGCAATGTTTCCATGTATACCATTGTGAAAAGGCTGGCAAACTTAGTAAAAATTCAGTACTAGTAATGCAAGTCATAGGTATAATTTGAGCAAAAATTCTAACTTGCTTCAAACTTATTTTGGGCCTAGATAAATTATTTTTATTCTTAGATCTAGGAACATATACATATAAATATTCTATACTGTGTACTTTGTACAGATAATATTTGCAGCCTAGAGATACTGTTGCAGAGGGTCCAGTTTATAATACTCACTCATGGTTTACAGAATTTCTCATTTACCTAATACCAAGTAAGAATTAAATAAGTATTGAAGTGATTATTTTGTCATTGCTATAGTCAAGGTTACACACTAACTTTTAAATAAATGAATCACTTTCCATGACAGAAACTTTAGCAACTGAAATAGTTTATAAGCACAGTCACAAAGCTTTTTCAAAAGGACTCTTAAAAAATTCTCTTAGTTATGTCAGCTTCGCTTAGCGAATATTCTACCCAGCTTTTCTTTTCAACCTTCGAAAAAGTTTTAGGTGTTGGTAAATCCCACTTTTAAGGATTGAGAGAGTTGTCACTGAGGCAGTCATCCCTGGCTGCGTAACAGTCCACACCTAAATGTAGTGGCTTAAAATAACAATCGTATGATTTGTTCCTGAGTCTGTGGCTCAGGAACTCTGGCAGGGCTCAGAGAGGGAGTTCATCTGTGTTCCCCCCGCCCCCAACCGCGGTATTGGCTGGGGTAGCTTCCTGTGGGCTGGAGGATCCTAGATGCCTCCATCACAGGGCTGGCACTTCTGCTGGAGTGGCCTGAATGACTGGGGGTTGCCTCTTCCCCTGTGGGTTGGCTGGACCCTGCTAGTTCCTGGACTCCCCTGTCTTGGCCTCCTTCTCCAGCAGGATAGCCTGGATTTCTTGACATGGCAGATGGAGTTCCCCTCTGGTTAAAGTTGAAACCTCCAGGCCTTAGCCTGGAAGTTCCAGAATAGTATTTCCGCTACATTTCATTGGTCAAAGCAAGTCAAATGGCAGCCTTTGAGGAATGAGGAAACAAACTCACCTCTTGAGAAGAGAGGTGGCAGGTGCCCACAGGGTTGGGAGGAATCGCTGGAGGCCTTCTTTGCAGGCAATCTACCATGGCCGCTTTACGCAAATAAGTCAATAGCACACATTGTTTATAAAGTTGCTACAAATCAAAGGGGAAGATTATTAACTACACTTTAGGATATTTAATAACTAGTATTAGCATAGTTTACAATACTTAGGCAAAAGATGTCAAAGTATTTTCCTAATAAACTTAGGGCCTTGTTTGAATGTCACTTCTCACTTACAAGCGAGAAGGCACAGTCTCACTTGATTAACATTAAAGCCTAAGCTAAACTCAGCTTGTCTTTGGGATCTCGGGGATTACCTTTAGTTTGCTACCTCTGTGTGTGTTTTCTCTCTGGTGGTCACTTAGGAGCATGGGGAGACATGAGTAAATTATCTTGTTTTCTTGTTCTGATAGTACCATATTGCAGGCTTGGAATAACTTTCTAATCCCACGAATTGTTTTTAAAGAAATAACATGATTTTGATTTTGCAATTTTTATGACAGCAAGTTCTCCATAATCGGGTACACCAAGATCTTACCATTGAAACCCTCCCTGGTGTTAAGCAGATGGATAATTTTGAAATATGTACGTATGGAATTAAGTTTCATGACTATCCGAATATGCCAACCACTTCCACAGCATTTGGAATTATGCAATGGAAAACATTTCCAGGGATGCCCTTTTATATGTTAATTTTGCAAAATTTATTCTCAATTATAATTTCAAATCACCTGAGCAACAGAAGAAAATTAGAAGTGGTATCAAAACCAAGAACGTATTTGAATTTTGCATTAGGACAACATTTTAAATTAATTGGCACAAGTTGAAGATAGTCCAAATTTAAAAAGCATTTGGTTAACATTTGCCAAAATATGATATATTGAATATGTTCTTTTTATTCAATACCCCTTAAACTGTGAAAAAAATTGAAGCAGAGGGTATAAAATAATTTACTCCCATGAGACTCAGGAAACTTTAGACACCCCTTTAAGAAAGAAATTTGCTTTTGTTAATTTTTTTCAAAATCTGTACTTTAACTGAACTTTAAATTTTAAGACTTTTCCAAGACACAATTGTCCAATCCTCACATTAATGAATATGCCAGATATTTTAATTTCCTGCACATCTGCCAAGTCTCTTCAGTTTAGAACATGATTTAATTCTAAGGTGCCTCCCTTTTTAAAAAACACTTTTGACTTACGGTCAAAAGAATTTTAAAAAATATATTACAAAAATATTTGACCATCTTTGAAACACTTAAATTACCTTCAAGTTTAAGAATTCTCCTGCAGGAGTTCCCATCGTGGCGCAGTGGTTAACGAATCCGACTAGGAACCATGAGGTTGCGAGTTCGATCCCTGCCCTTGCTCAGTGGGTTAACGATCCGGCGTTGCCGTGAGCTGTGGTGTAGGTTGCAGACGCGGCTCGGACCCTGCGTTGCTGTGGCTGCGGCGCAGGCCAGTGGCCACAGCTCCGATTAGACCCCTAGCCTGGGAATCTCCACATGCCGCGGGTGCGGCCATAAAATGACAAAAGGCAAAAAAAAAAAAAAAAAAAAAGAATTCTCCTGCAGACGGACTTGGGGCAGCCTCAGATCTTCAACATTCAATACTACTCTCTTGCTTGGCTTTTCAGCCCTGCATTGATTTAAAAATATACATTTTTTTAAAAAATCACATTTCCATTGAACTTGGGCCAAATGCTTTGAAAGAGTGAGTTTAAGGGGACTGGAGGAATGGGATGAAATGTCTTTAAATAGCAACTCGTTGTGTCGCATCCACTGTATAATAGAGTGTTGTGTGACTCTGCCATACAACATAAATAATGATAGTAATTTGCATTTTCTTATTACTATTCATCCTCAAAGTGAATATGCGGTCTTTTGCCAATATTAAGGTCTATTTCTCACTTCCTTACATCCCCAGGGTCCCTACTATGGTAGGAGCGGGTGGTA
Source organism: Catagonus wagneri (assembly GCA_004024745.2). Classification (NCBI taxonomy): domain Eukaryota; kingdom Metazoa; phylum Chordata; class Mammalia; order Artiodactyla; family Tayassuidae; genus Catagonus; species Catagonus wagneri. The sequence goes on from PVHT021183555.1 coordinate 17,188,567, forward strand.
AACAATCCCCTGGTTCTATGCACAGGCTTTACAACAGGTATGCGCCCAGCTGCTTTCTTGCCCCTGCATTTTCAGTCTCATAAACCCAAAGGCAGTGTGGTCCACAGCTAGATCAAGGCCAAACAGAGCCGGCAACGTACCTACATGTCCATCACATCCTTATTAACACGTTTTTCTCATATTAAATCATAATGACCCTGGAGATTCTAGCCCAAGGCAATAACGCTGGACTCTAAGTAGGAAGAATCAGGAAAGAGTCCAGAAGAAGAAATATTCCTAAAATTCCACTAGCCTGGAGGGCCTATAGTTAGTATGACAGAATAATATGATTGATCATTAACTGGATTTATTTTCTACTGTAGACTCATCACAAACAACTAAGGGTTTTTTTGTGTTTTTTTCCCTAAGCAATTAAGTTTAGTCCTGGGATGCTGGGCTTGCCTTCCTCAAGGGAACCTGGATGCTAGGAACTTAGGGACTTGGAGATAAATTATCAAAATGCCAGGGCCATTGAGGGAAAGAGGTGGGAGTGTGGCATGAGAGGGGAGCGGCCCAGCTCCCTGAAGAGCAGGAACGGGAGCAGCACGGTGGGAGAGAAGTACGTTATACTATCCGGCTCATCAACTGAAAGGAGCACACAAATTGCCTCTGGAACTTGTTAAAAAGGAATTCTGACTCAGGAGGTCTGGAGTGGATCCAGAGACTCTGCATTTCTAACAAGCTCCCAGGTGGTGCCAAGACTAAGGTCCTGGGACCTCACTTTGAGCAACAGGGGGTAAAGAAGAGTGGGTGGAATGACTTCGAAGGAAGGGCACAGGAAGTCTAAACCTCATTCACTGTGACGTCAGGAACAACACAAAAGTTCCTGGTGGCTGAACTGTATGTACACTGAGGGAAAGGCCACTGTTATCAACAGAGCCATCCATCTTCAAAAGTATCATTCCTACACAAAGAGCATCTATTCCAACAGACCGTGCAAAGAACTGAAGACTAAAAGCCCTTCCTCAAACTTTCTGGCCTATTTCCCTACAAACTCTTAGACCTCTTGAATGACCCTCGGGAAGAGAAGGAACCCAACTCCCAACATCCAACAGACTGAATTCCCAAACTGCTTTAGTTTGTGGAAGGAGCAGCAGAGGATCTCGAGCCAGATAGATTTAGTGTAGAAAAAAAATTTTTTTTTAATTTTTTGGCTGAAAGGGGACAGCTGGGGGGTGGTGGGAGAGATGGACTAGGAGCTTGGGACTGGCACATGCACACTGAGGTATATGGAAGGACTGGCCAACAGGGACATGCTGTACAGCACAGAAAACTCTAGTCAATATTCTGTGATAATCTACGTGGGGAAAGAATCTGAAAGAGAATGGATATGTGTATATGTATGACTGAATCACTCTGTCATACAGCAGAAATTATCACAACCTTGTAAATCAACTAAATTTCAATAAAACTTTAAAAAAAATTTTTTTTGGCTGTGCTCATGGCATACAGAAGTTCCCAGGCCAGGGATCGAATCTGAGCCACAGCAGTGACCTAAGCCACAGAAGTGACAATGCCGCATCCTTTCAAAAACTGAAATTTTTGACTGCAGGTGTCATGGAGCAAATTCATGTGATTTACCTTTTCAATATCAAACTTAAAGAGATTCAATTTCAGGAATCTATAAATAGCCATTTCATTAGTTATTCAAAGACAAATGTTTAGGAGGTGCTGAATGAATTTCCCTAAGTTCTGATAGGGGGCATTTTAGGGACTTCTGACAAGAGAAATTAGTTGTAGGGGACAAGTATCCCAAAAGATCTGAGGATTTAAATTGCTTGTCAATGGTCTTGCCATGATCACCAAAGAAGATAGCCCTTCCCCTTATACACACTCTTCAAATTGCCCTTCAAAACTGTTCCCTCCTTCAAGTCCTTGCTCTTCATTTAAACATGACTTCACCAGTATAAACACAGTCAGGAGAAAGACCCAGTTTGATTTTCTTCTGCCAGCCTCTTCCAAAGATAGCCTCGAATCCCATTCTCTCATAAGAACAAGTCTTAAAAATAAACTAAGGCAGTAAGTGCTGTGTCCAAAGCCAAGTTTGTTGCAAAGCTGAAAATAATAAAATTCAGGGTTCCCTTTCCCTAATCCAGTTTTAAGAGCAAATGCCTTTTGCTGTTAATTTTGTTGTCAACCTCTGATCCTGCATCTTCAGGACCTGATGTTTTATTAAAGCATTTCCAAATCTGGTTCTGATTATATAAGAAAAGTTTGTGCCTGTGCTCGTCAATGTCATAATTCACATGGAGATAGCAGCTTGATTTGCCTTAATCCTCCAGAAGGTCTAAAATCTAGGCAGAGGGTAAGAAGGAATTACTGATTTTTTGGCCCAATCATCTGTCCTTGAGAAATAAAAGAAGTCACAAAGGGCTCCTACAGTGTTTTTGCTTAGCCAGCAGCTTTTTTTAAAATTAGTTGTCTGTGTTTAATATACGAGAATTTCACATAAAAAATCCAAATTTCTGGTTTCTCTTGAAAACTCAGAAGATCTGGCAACATTTGGCTGCTGTCCCTCATGACTGAGCATTTGTGATCCTTTTGACTGTCAGCATCCGAACCCCTCTCCTGTATTTGCGGATGTCCCGAGTTCACAAGTCTTGGTGGGAGGCAGATGTCACTTCATGACTCAAGTTATATACCAGGTCCTTACTAGCATGTGACCCAGGCTAGGCCAATTAGGCATTTAGGCATGTCCCCCCAGGTTTTTAATGGGGCACCAGCTTTAGGAAGACTCCAGTACAAGAGAGAACTGATTATTTCAGACAGTAGAAATGGTGAAAGCAACATTCAGTTTTTAGGGGCACCAGGGACAGTAGCATCTGAAAGTCAGCAAAATAAACAGTTTCCTTACTGGCTTAGTTCTGAGGTAATTTTGACCATGGTTTCAGTTTCATGGCCCATCTTTGTTCCATTTTCCAAGTCAAGTTCTCCAGCACTCTTACTGATTATGAGCTAGCCAACATTTCATTGTTACAATTCTTTTCTGCTTGTATCTTTCACCTGCAAACCCTGCTCCCTAGAGGCAGGGCATGGTGTCCGCCCAACCCTCTTCCTTTGTATATTAACTTTAGGCTACTCATAAGACTTGTGCGCCTGGAATGCACTCTTTCTCCTTCTCCCTAAAGTGATACAATTTTAGCACTGGGAGAAAAGGTAAAGACTGCCTAGTGCAAAAATCAGGAAAGTGATGAGAAAAGTTTCCCAAAGGCACCTTCTCACCACAACCACTTCCCCTTACATCTCATTGGGCAGAACTGGATCACATGCTCACCCTTTAAGCCAATCAGAGAACTAGAGTCGCTGTGATTGCCTTAGGCTAGAGCCGTAGTTCAACTTTAGTTGAATATTAGAATCAACCTAGCAGCTTTTTAAAATGCTAATGCAGGGTCACACCTTTGGGCCAAGTTTAATTGGTCTGATTGGACGTCTGGTCTCGGAATTTTTAAAAATCCTCTGAATTCTTTTTTTTTTTTTTGCCTTGCCCACAGGGTTTAAACCTGAGCCACAGCAGTAACAGCGCTAAATCCTTAACCACCAGGCCACCAAGGAACTTCCTCTCTGGTGCTTTTACTATCAACTCTCTCTAAGTCAGACCCACCCATTTTACAAATGCCAATACTGAGGTGCAAAGAGATATTAAGTTGTCCAAAAGACTATACCTTCAATTAACAGCAAAAACAGACACAAGGAAAACCACATACACAAAAATGACATTGACTAGGACACGTTTGTTTTTCCAGAAGAGGCAAGTAAGTACTCATTCTTTTTCTTAGGAAGTGAAGTCTTAGTAAGGTCAACTGAGAAGCAGTAGAATGTAAGGCGGTAGTTATCAAACTTGAGTGTATTGGAATCCCTTGGACGGTTTGTTACAAAGCAGCAGCCTGGGGCCACTCCCAGAATTTGGATTCATCCGGGTTTGGCCTGGGGAGGGAGAATAATTAGCGTTTCTAACAAGTTCCCAGGGCATGCTGCTGCTGCTGGTCTAGCAACCACACTAGCCACTAGCTAGCGGCTAAGAACTTGGGCTACAGAATTACACTGTCTCCATGAGATCCAGTTCTGCACCTTACATCAGGTCACAACATGGGCAAGTTACTGAACATACCTATGAAACGGACCCAAAAATGGTAGCTTGGGCTTATGGCAACAACTATTGAGTTGTTGCCATAAGCCCAAGCTACCCAATATGCATTTAGACTTCAAAGCACTTGAAACAGTGTCTGCCCCGTGGTAACTGCCTAATGAAATATTAGCTATTATTTTTCATTCACTCCTTCATCAAACAATTATAAATTGAGTGCTTCCTTTGAGACAGGCACTATTCCAGGCACCAAGAGAGCAGTGGTGAGGAAATCAAAGCCTTGCCTCTCCATGAGCTTACAATCCACTGGGGGAAGCACACAACTGATTACCTTGTAAATATACAATATAAGGTCACACAGAAGAATCATGCACTCCAAGCTAACTGAACAGCAGGTGCAAAAGGAGTTTTATGAGAATTTGGTCCAGTCTTGTTTGCATCTTCCAGCTCAAGGAGGTGGTGGCATTGTGTTTCTAATGCAAAGTCCCCTGAGCATCTTGGCTCTTGCTATAGCAGCTGAATAAAGCCCAGGTTACAGGTTACCTGGGCTTTATTCAGCTGCTATAGCAAGCTCAGGTTTGCCAGAGAAACAGAACCAACAGTCTATATGTCTATATATATGTATATTTGTATTTATGTGGTAATATAGTATAGTCAAATATTATTTATATTTATACTATATATTAAACTTATATAGCTTTAAAATATTTTATAATATGTACTATATAATAAATATTAATTTATTATTATACATATTATATGTACTATATATTTTATACTTAAAACATATTTTAGATATATTTATATTTGTCTAGATATTTATATGACATAAATATCACAGGAATTGGCTCACGTGATTCATAGAGGCCAAGAAGTCCCATGACTTGCTGTCTGCAAGCTGAAGACCCGGCAAAGCTGGTGGTGTATTCAGTCTGAAACCAAAGGCCTGAGGATCAAAAGCACCAATGTTTGAGGGCAGGAAAAGATGGCTGTCCCAGTTCAGAATGAGAGCAAATTCACTATTCCTGCACCTTTTTTGTCCTATTCAGGCCCTCCATGGACTGGATCACGCCTACCTGCACTGGTGAGAGTGATCTGCTCTACTCAAGCTACCAATTCAAATGCCAATCTCTTCCAGAAACACTCTCAGAGACACACCCCCAAAATAATGTTCACTTAGCCCAGTCAAGTTGACACATAAAATTAACCCTCCCAGGCATAGTCACACTGGCCAGTTGTTCAGGTTTTGTTTGAAAGGAAATATCTGAGACAAGAGCAGAATGGGTGGAGAGCCTGCTGGAAGGGGAGAGAGAAAGGTGGAATGCGCTGGATGCTTGCTTAGATTATTTCATCTAATCCTTACAAACATCTTGGAGTAGATATGATGAGGATGAGAAGTAACCTGCCCAGAATTTAGCAGAAAAAAGGTGTATCCTGGCGATCTGCACAGCCAGTGTTAGGAGGAAGCAGAGACTGGGGCACTGTCATATCACAAGTCACATTTGACCCCCTTCCTCTGACTCCTAAGTAGGAGCTAGGGTGAAGCCATAATTGCCATTGTATATTTGCCCACTGTCCCTCTACTCTGCTCCTAAAACAGGTGATAGTGATGTAGTAAGATGCCAAAAGCCGCTAATTCTGAATCAGAACTTCTTCTTCCCCTTCTCCTCCTTCTTCCTTTTTTTTTCTTTTTAGGGCCGCGTTTGTTGCATATGAAGTTTCCAGGCTAGGGGTCAAATGTGAGCTGCAGCTGTAGGTCTTCACCACAGCCAGAGCAAGGACAGATCGACAGATCCGGCTAAATCTGTAAACTACACCATAATTCTCAGCAACACGAGATCCCTCACCCACTGAGCAAGGCCAAGGATCAAACCCACCTCCTCATGAATACTAGTTGGCGGGGTTGTTACCACTGAGCTACAATGGGAACTCCCTGAATCAGAACACTTCTGATCCCAGGCCAGCCTCATCTCCCAGTACTGTTGTCTTTCTCAACATGTTTTCTGTTTTGTTTTGGCCGCACGTACCAGCAGCATATGGAAGTTTGCCGGCCAGGAATCAAACCTGAGCCGCCACATAGACAACACTCAATCTTTAACCCACTGCACCACAGCCGGAACTCCTCCACAAGTTTTTAAAAAAACTTTGTAATGGGTGTAATACACACTCATTGCTGGGAAATACAGACAAGCAAAACAGGAAACAAAATGCCCTCTTCTCAGAAAAAAATATTAGCATTTTGACATATTAGCATTTCCCATACCAATCAAAGGGATCCTGTCCTGTATGTTTAGTAACTAGGCCTTTCCAGTTACACATATTAACCTAACTGGAGTTATTTACTTATAATTTTTCTTTGTGGAGTTGTTTCTGGAGGTCGGTTCTGTAAATTTCGTTGGATGAGGGGCACGGATCTGGGAGACAGACTGGAGTTCTGTTTGGAATTGTTTTCCAATTTGAAGTACTCACCTCCCAGCTTTGGGGCCAAAAGGTATTTCGAGCCTTTTTTCATACTATACCTATATTCAAGAACTGGCCGTGTCAATTTGGACTGGTTTTTCCCCAGGATTTTTTGCGGTGGCAGCTTTCTGTTCCTTTGAACGGTAAGTGTTTGAACTAAGTTGATGGCTGGAATTAGCTTTGGCCGTGAGACTAATTCGTAATGATGACAGGCGGCCCCAGTGGGTGGTTTGGCCTCTCCTGCTCCTTGTCCCGCTGAGCTTAGGGCGCCCCTCCGCACCAGAGAGAACACTACTCGAACTAAGAGGACGGAGTCGGAGGGAGGCGGGCTGCGGGCACCTTCGGTAACCCGGCAACGGGGGCCTTAGGAACGGGGAGGGGGCGGGACCGACGGGGGAAGTCGGAAGCAGGCAGCTAAATCTCGCGACAGTTGCTTTTGCGCGCGAACTCTAATTGTTAGGGTCGTGGGGTCAGGTTCGCGTTTGGACCTAGACACCTTCATCACCCCGTCATGGAGACCTCAGCGCACAAGCAGCAGCAGCCCGAGGCGGCCAAGATCAGGAACCTACCATGGTAGGACGAGGACCGCTTGCCTCAAGGAAGGGGTGGGCCGCGCGGGGAGGCTGTGGCCGGGGCGGGCAGCCCTTACTCGCCCCGCCGCCCACGGACTCGCAGCGCCTACGTACCCCTTAACTTTCCAGTCACACTCCATTCCATTTAGAACTTTTCCCAGGTGCTCCCCCCCGCACCCCCGTGTGCCATAGTTGGCCCCCTTTCCTGTTGCCGGAAGAGGAAAGCGGCTTTGCCATCTGAGTGACAACACAGGGCGTCGATCCCTTGTCTTCTCCTGACATTGCGTTGGCCTCCGTGGCAAAATGTTCTCTCTTGCCGTATATTCTCTCGATGCAATTACTGGGCAAATTCTAAACTAGAAGAATAATAGTAACAATGCTGGAGTTCCCATAGTGGCACAGCGGAAACGAATCCAACTAGTATCCATGAGGACGCAGGTTTCATCTATGGCCTCGCACAGTGGGTTAAGGATCCCGCGTTGTGGTGAGCTGTGGTGTGGGTCGCAGACGCTGCTCGGATCCCGCGTTGCTGTGGCTGTCCCCTAGGCTGGCAGCTGCCGCTCTCATTCGACCCCTAGCCTGGGAACTTACATATGCCTGAGGTGCGGTCCTAAAAAAGACTAAAAAAAAAAAAAAGTGCTCCCTAGTTAAATTTTATTTAAATGATTTTGTTAGATTAGCAGGCACCCTATTCCATGTTTGACCTTTACAAAGACCCTAGGAAGTAGGTACTGTTAATTCCAGTTTTACCAAAAGGTTAAATGACTTGCTTAAGGTCCAGAGTTCGAAAATAGGTTTGGATTTGAACCTAGGTGGTCCAGATTCAGAGCTTGCACTTTTAACCATCCTACTTCCACAACTCACGATGGTTTAAAGACTGATGGGATTTGGCTTGACTTCAGAAAACTCGAAGTTCTTTCTTTTCCAATAACAGGTTCTGTTTGTTTTTATCGTGATGAAATACATAACATGAAATTTACAATTGTAACAATTTAGAATGTACAATTAGTTGGCATTAAGTACATTCAGAATGTTGTGTAACCATCCTACTGTCTTCACCCCCAAGTGACTCCATACCCACTGGCAGTCGCTCCCCATTTCCCACTCCTTCATCCCCTGGCAACCACTAATCTACTTTCTGTCTCTGTGAATCTGCTTGTTCTGAATAGTTCATATAAATGGAATCATACAGTAAGTGGCCTTTTGTGACTGGCTTTTTTTATTATATCAGCAGTTCATTTCCTTTTATTGTCAAATAATATTCCATTGTATGGATATACCACCATTCTTTTATCCATTCATCTGTTGACTTATATTTGGATATGAGTTCAATTTTGGATTAACTTTAGGTGCCCATCCAGGTTGAGATTTTAGACAGACAGCTGGAAAGGTGAAATTAGAGCAGTTTTTCAACACTACTGATATTTTGAGCCAGATATTTAGAGTTGAGGGAGGGTATGGGAGTTACCCTGTGCATTGCAGGATGTTTAACAATATCCCTGGTCCCTGTCCACTAGATGCCAGTAGCATCCTTCACCCAGTTGTGACAGTGGAAAATGTCTGCAGGTATTATCAGTTCACTGGAGGACAAAATTGCCCCTGGTGAGAACCACTGGGTTAAATAAAGGGTTTTGTATCTCTTCGTCTTTTAGTTAGGATATGAAAGGATTCTTTTGCACGTAACAAGATATTCTTGTATTTATATATGTTGTAACCCATGCTAAATTGTATTTCAGGGTTGAAAAATACCGACCACAGACACTGGATGATCTCATTTCTCATCAGGACATTCTGAGTACCAGTAAGTATCCGTGTGTCAGTTGCTGGTATCCTAGTTGAAGGACCTAGGAATGTTGTCTCTGCTAGGTAATAACTTTGAAGAATCTGACTGAGCTTTATGGGATGTGGCTTTAACAACTGAGTCAGATTTTTCATTCCTAAATCTGGCCCGACTTTGAACACAGGGCTGAAGGGCACCAACCCAACTCAAGTGCCCACAGGGAATGAGGCGCCTCTCAGAGACTGACGGCGTCTCTCTTTTTCCCCGATCTTCAGTTCAGAAGTTTATCAGTGAGGACCGCCTGCCGCACCTCCTTCTCTATGGTCCTCCAGGGACAGGAAAGACATCCACCATCCTGGCCTGTGCTAAACAGCTGTACAAAGATAAGGAATTCGGCTCCATGGTCTTGGAGGTAAATGGGAAGATTACTCTTACTCTCTAAGGACCCCAGTCGCTTACTTTTAGTTCTGCTAGTGTTTTGTTTTGTTTTGTTTTTTAAGGGCTGCACCTGGAGGTTCCCAGGCGAGGGGTCGAATCGAACCTACAGCTGCCGGCCTGTTACAGGCACAGCAATGCCGGATCCGAGCCGCGTCTGCGACCTACACCACAGCTCACGGCAACGCCAGATCCTTAACCCACTGAGCGAGGCCAGGGATTGAACCCACATCCTCATGGATACTGGTTGGGTTCATTAACCGCTGAGCCATGATGGGAACTCCCCTCACTAGCACCTTTTAAAATCTCTCTTCTTTTAATTCTCTTCGTTTTACTGAATTTGAGTATGGGGACTTGACTGATGAACTTAGATTACAAAATTCTAAATATTGTCTATTGTATGAAAAAAAAAAGTTTAGCTTACTTTTTTGTTACAGATCTTGGAACCTTGCTGCCACCAGTGTTCTTACTTCCATGTATTAAAACACTTGATAACTTATGGGTTGCTCTGGGTTGTGGTAGATAAAATTTGTATCATTCTGCACGTGCCAGAAGTGCTGTTCACAGCAACTGGACCAATTAATTATTCCTCTTGTCAGTGATTGTCCCCAAAAGGGGAAGAAAAGAAAGTCATTTGCCTTTCAAAATATATATAGTAATTAGTGAGCTGTGAGTTTTAAATACAATTGTGGTCTTGTTTTTAATGATTATCTCTTATCTGTCCTTAGACCTTGAGACATAGCTTGCTGAGCAGGACTGATGAAGATACGGTAACTAATGGGTAGCACACCAACATGTTTTCTGTTCATTCTGGCTTCTTTCTTTCCCATTTAGCTGAATGCTTCAGATGACCGAGGAATAGACATCGTTCGAGGACCTATCCTGAGCTTTGCTAGCACAAGGACAATATTTAAGTAAGAATTCTCTATGTACTTTCTGCCTATAAAGATTTTGATCAGTGAGATGATAGAGTTTAATTTGTAAAACCCTCTCCTTTGCCAGTTTGTAAATGTTAAAAAAAAAAAAAAAAAGCTTTGTCAAAAGCAGCCGAGAAAAAGTATAGGAATGGTGGTAAGAAATGTTAAAGTAAAATATTATCTAAATCTGTATTAGCCAGTTCTCTGGGGAAGCAGTAGTTTCACTTTATATTAGTTGCCATCAACAGACTGGATGACCTAGTTTGAATTTAAACAAAGTGAACTGAGATCAGGGCAGATAACTAAGATGGTGGTAAAAAAGGAAAAAGATGAGAAGACAGGCTTAAGAAAAAGTGGTGGGGAAAAGCAGCAGTGGACTAATAGGCTGCTGTGGGGAAGAAAGATGGAGGTGCCAGAGGACATAATCTAACAGATACGGAAATTAGACTCCATTCTCTTTGAGACTTGAAGCAGTGATGGGGCATTTGCTTTCTTTGCCCACAGATGGGCTGCTCTGGTCAGAGTTCTAGAAGAAATGAACTCTGAGACAGGGCCTGATGGCACAGATGTGAAAGCGTAGGTTTGGGCCTGGAAGTCGAAGCGAGATGTAAGAAACCTTTAGGTGGTACCATTTGTTTTCCTAGGAAAGGCTTTGTTTTTTATTTTTTATTTTTTTGAACAATGTGCAGTTTATTTAATGAAGTTTGTACTGATAGCAAAACCAGCCAAACACGACAAAACAATAATACACCCATATTCCTTGACTCATATTCCCCTTTCTTCATCTTTGAAGCCCATGAAAGCAGGTTGAGTCTGTCCCCTGCTTTGTTTTTTGTTTTTTGTTTTTTTAGTATTAACAATGAATTTTATTTCAATTATAGGTGTACAAAGATCATAAGTCAATTCGATAGATTCTGTGTCCCAAACCCACAGTGCATCCCCCCACCCCCCAGATTGTCTTATTTGAAAAACCAAGGTTTTCCAAAATCTGTGAGTCATTGTCTGTTCTTCAAAGAAGTTCATTGTGTCTCTTTAGTTTCCACAGTAAGTGGTAGCATTGGGTGTTGCTGTCTAATTGTCTGACTGGTTTCACTTCATATGATAATTTCTAGGTTCATCCATGTTTCTATAAATGTTGTTATTTCATTCCTTTTAATGGCTGAGTAATATTCCATTATGTGTATGTACCATATCTTCCCTATCCACTTCTCTGTCGATGGGCATTTAGGTTGTTTACATGACCTGCCTTCTTCCCTCTCTAGCTGCTTTATATGTAAAGTTAGGTTGTTTATTTGAGCTTTTTCTTGTTTCCTGAGGTAGGCTTGTATTGCTATATACTTTCCTCTTAGCACTGCTTTTGCTGAATCCCAGAGGTTTTGGAGTGTTGTGTCTTTGTTGTCATTTGCTTCTAGGTATTTTTTAATTTCCTCTTTGATTTCTTCGGTGATACATTGGTTGTTTTCTTGTTTTTGTATCCATTCGGCTAGTATATATCTTTGGTTGGGGCATTCAGTCCATTAACATTTAAGGTAATTATTGATATATATGTTCTTATTGTCATTGTATTAACTGTTTAGGGTTTTTGTTGCTCTTTTTTTTTTTACCCTGAAGTTTTGATATAGGAGTCTATATACAAATGAGATTGTTTTAAGTTGTTGGTTTCTTAATTGCACGTGCGTCTCCAGTGACCTGCATTTGTGCTCTCTTCTCACGATTTCTGATTTTGGTAGCATAGTTGTGCATGGATGATTTAGTATCTTTACTGTATATACATACGCCTTTACTGGTGAGCCTTGTCATTTGTGGTGTTTTTGTTTCTGGTTGTGGCCTCTTCTTTTCTGACTAGAGAAGTTCCTTTAAGATTTGTTGTAAAGCTGGTTTAGTGTTGCAGAAATCTCTTAGCTTTTGCTTATCTGTAAAGGTTTTGATTTCTCCTTCAAATCTGAATGTGAGCCTTGCAGGGTAAAGCAATCTTGGTTGGAAGTTTTTCCCTTTCATCACATTAAGTATATCATGCCACTCCCTTCTGGCCTGCAGAGTTTCAGATGAAAAATCTGTTGATAACCTTATTGGGGTTCCCTTGTATGTCATTTGTTTCTTTCCCCTAGCTGCTTTCAAAATTTTCTTTTTGTCTTTAATTTTGGTCATTTTGATTAATATGTGTCTCGGGGTGTTCCTCCTTGGGTTTATTTTATATGGCACTCATTGCGCTTCCTGGATTTGAGTGAGTGGTTCCTTTCCCATATTAGGAAAGTTTTCGGCTATAATCTCCTCGAATATTTTTTCTGTCCCCTTCTCTCTCTCTTCTCCCTCTGGCACCTCTATAATATGGATATTGGTGCGTTTAACATTATCCCAGAGTTCTCTGAGACTCTGCTCATTTCCTTTCAATCTTTTATCTCTTTTCTCTTCCACATTAGTGATTTCCACTAATCTGTCCTCCACCTCGCTGATTCGTTCTTCTGCCTCCAGTATTCTACTGTTGGCTGCTTCTACTGAATTTTTTATTTATTACTGTATTTTGCATCTCTTCTTGTTTAATTTTTACATCTTGTATTTCTCTGCTCAGTGTTTCCTGTAAGTTATCAATCTTTGCCTCCAGTTTATTTCCAATGCCTTGCATCATCTTCAGCGTCAGCAGTCTAAAGTCTCTTTCTGAGAGGCTGGTGATCTCCTCATCACTGAGCTGTTTTTCTGGGCTTTTCTCTTTCTCCCTTATCTGTGTTATAGTTTTCTGTCTTTTCATTTTTATAGGTTTTTGGTGTGGTGGCCTTTTTTCCAACAATAGAGTTGTAGCCTCTCTTAGTTCTGGCGTTTGCCTCCCCTGTGGCTAAAGCTGGTATGGGCGGGGCTTGCTGTAGGCTTCCTGTTGGGAGGGAGTGATGCCTGCCCACTGGTAGGTGGGGTTGATTCCTCTCCCTCTGATGGGTGGGGCTTTGTCTCTGGATGAGATTAGAGGCTGGCTGTGTGCCTGAGGGGTCTTTAGGCAGCCTGTTTACTGATGGGTGGGGCTGTGATCCCACCTGGATTGTTGTTTGGCCTGGGGCTTCTCAGCACTGATGGGAGGGACGAGATTTTCCCAGAAATGGCCACCTCCAGAGAAATGCAGGCTGATGAATGTTCCCGAGAGCTTCGCCTCCAATGTCCTTCCCCCACAACAAGCCACAGTCACCCCTATTTTCCCAGGAGATATTCCAAGAATTGCAGTCAGGTTCCACCCAGATTCCTATGGAGACTGCTTTGCCCTGGGACCCAGTGCACGTGAAAGTCTGTGTGTGCCTTTCAAGAATGGGGTCTCTGTTTTCCCCAGTCCTGTGGAGCTCCTGCACACAAGCCCCGCTGGCCTTCAATGCCAGATGCTCCGGGGGCTCTTTCTCCCTGTGCCCGATCCCCAGGCGTGGGGTTTTGACGTGGGGCTCAGAACTCTCAGTCCTGTAGGTGAGTCTCTGTGATGCAGTTACTTTCCAGCCTGTGGGGCTTCCCACCCGGGAGGTATGGGGTTGCTTCTATCGCGTAATCGCCCCTCCTACCTCTTGATGTGGTCTCTGCTTTGTCTTCTGGAGCAGAGTATCTTTTTTGGAAGTTTACAGTCCATTTGGTTGAAGGCTGCTCGGCATTTGGTTGTAGTTTTGCTGTTTTTCGGGAGAGAAGTTGAGCTCCAGTCCTTCTATTCTGCCATCTTAATCCAATCTCTGTCCCCTGCTTTGAATCTGTTCTTTCTTCTATCACCTCTCTCTCCCTAGGAAAGGCTTTAAACTAGTGATCTTGGATGAAGCTGATGCCATGACTCAGGATGCCCAGAACGCCTTGCGGAGAGGTAAGGAGCGCTGCTGTGCCAGTGTTGGCTGAGGAGTGCTTTGGAAGAACTAGAAACTCTAGACATGACATAAGACGTGGCTTCTTTCAAGTTTTGGTTCATCCTCTGGCCCAGAGAAATCTCTGTATGCCTTTCACCATGTATCCTACCTGATGAGCTAGACAAAAATCTCTGTATCAGGGGTTACTCCTCTCAGTAGGTTAAAGACATAAGCCCTTTGGGGACTTTTAGGTATGACAGACACTGGGCTGTCACCCTTTTCTACTAGGTTCACTTTCAGGGTTGGGCATTTATACTGTTTGACGGACTAGGCCTCTCTGCTGCTGGTACCTTTAGATACAAAATGGCCAGGGAACAAATCCTAGAAATTTAGTTGCACTGGGAAAGCTGACATTACTTCACCACTTGCCAAGAGGATGGTGTGGCAGGGAAGGGAGAGTATACTGTGATTTGTCAGTCTTAGGGTGCCTGGTGCACTTAACTTCTTTGCAAGGACATTCTTAATTTCTCTCATGAAGATTCAGCGATACACAGCTAGGAGAGAAGATGATCTTTAGGGGTTCTGGGGAGGAGGGGAGTGCCGCCCATGTTTAAGAGGAGGAAGAGGAATATCTTCTGGTCCTGGAGGCTTTGGCAGCCTTCCTTCATCATGTTCTTTGGGGTCGGACAGGTCCCAGCCTGAGAACATTAGTACCTACAGGATTAAACCGCTGTCAGAAGGATCTCTGAATTCAGGTTACTACCCTCTCGAATGCTGTAAGGGTTCAAGAAGAGTTCCACTGGGAAGTCTACACAAAGCATCTCCCTCCCCCACCCGGTAGAAGGTGGAACATCATCCATCTGCCAAACAGAATTTTATGCCAAAGGACAGGATTACCAGGTTTCCTATCTTAATGAAATGGGATGGCAGGAGTGCCAGAATTATGGCCAGTCATGGCAAAGGAGGCATTTTGTATAGTTCTGAAGAAGTGACACATTCATCGGGTCTAGAAAGAGAGTGGCTGATTTCCAGTCCTGATCCCCCAGGGATACCCTCTGGGTTTCTGGGTCCTTTGAAGACTCAGGACGGATGTGAGGTGGTTTTCTTTCCCTTGCCAGTGATTGAGAAATTTACTGAAAATACCAGATTTTGCCTGATCTGCAACTATCTGTCAAAGATCATCCCCGCCTTGCAGTCCCGGTGTACAAGGTTTCGATTCGGCCCCCTGACTCCCGAACTCATGGTTCCCCGCCTGGAACATGTTGTAGAAGAAGAGAAGTGAGTATGTGAGAAAGCAGGGCAAGGGGAGGGCCTTGGAGACTGAGCGTAGTATACGGCGGCTAGCTGGTACATTTGTAGAGGTGATAAGGTGTGTAAACCACTCAGGAGAGAGCCTGGTATCTCACAAACATTCTTCATACAAGTCAGCTGGAGAGTTCCCTTGGTGGCGCAGTAGGTTAAAGATCTAGAGTTGTCACTGCTATGGCTCCGGCAGAAGCTGTGGCACGGGTTCAGTCCTTGACCCCAGAACTCCCACATGCTGGGGGTGCAGCCAAAGGGAAAATGAAAACCATTTGGTTCTGTTGATTCCATCCTCCTCCCCTGGAAGCTGTCCCAGTTCCCTCCTACTCTTCTTTTGTCGTTGGAGACAGCAGCTGCCAAGTCCCTTCTGCTGAGATGCTTCTAGCCCTTTGTGACTAGAAGGGAAGGTCTGAGACATCACATTGTGTGTAATCAGGTGCCACACCAGTAGCCAACCTGAGCTGCTGCTGATCTGAAAGGAGGAGCTTGAGCTCTGGGACCCCAGAGCCAGTGCCCTCTCCTCTCAGCGGATAGAATTCAAAGCCACTTGCTCAGCACAGCAGGGCTTGGTCCTAAATCAGGCTCTTTCTGGACTCTGAGCTGTGACGGCTAACGTGAGGCTCGCGTCCCCGGAAGCCAGAGTGCGGCCTGGATCCTGCAGACCAGGGGCGCACTGGGAGCTCTGTCCTCCCCTTTTCTTCTTCTTCTTCCTTGCTTCAAAGCCTTTATCATCCCAGGCCATCATGCTCCCTCAGGGAATGCTCGTGCTGCCAGGGCCTCTAAATCCCTTGTGCCATTTTCTTTTAGAGTCGATATAAGTGAGGATGGGATGAAAGCGCTTGTAACACTTTCCAGTGGAGACATGCGAAGGGCCCTGAATATTTTGCAGGTACGGTACAACTCGCAGCAAACCTCAGTTGTTGCTTCAGAATAGTTTTTCAAGAAAGACATGCGCAGCAGCACGACCAGTCTGTTAATTCAGAAATCTGGAACTGATGAGATCTTGATCTCGTAACATGTCAAAGTCATACTGCCACCTTTGTGTTTTAATTGAAAAATTTATTGCAAACAAGGGAAAGATAGGGAGGGACTCCGCAGCAGGAGCAGAGCCAACAAGCCACGGCATCTTCCTGTGAGGCTCCTCTCAGCAGTGTACCGGCTTTGAGCTGTCCTGCGCCCGCCTGCACTGCCGCCTCTGCGGTGCCTCCCGGTCCGCCTCCACAGCTGTGCTGATTCTCCCGCATCTGCAGAGCACCAGCATGGCCTTTGGGAAGGTGACGGAGGAGACCGTGTACACCTGCACGGGACACCCACTCAAGTCAGACATCGCCAACATTCTGGACTGGATGTTGAATCAGGACTTCACCACGGCCTACAGGAGTATCCTTTCTGTCCGTGCTGGGTGCCCTAAGTGCCTGAGGCCTGGCCATGGCCCCAGGAGCTCAGGCTGCTGGCAGCACCTACACCCTCCTGGTAAGACAGCTGGCTGCGTGTGCCCCCTTCCAGCTCATCCTGGGAGCAAGATGTTTGCGGGTAGGATGGGCACTTGTCTTTAGTGCCCCAAAGTTCTTCCCAAAGGGCCCTAAGCTGGTTTGGCTTGAAGCCACTTCACTCACACTTAGAAGGGAAGCAGTTAGACCTGGGATGGGAGGTACAGGCATTTTCAAGCAGTCAGGTTATTCTTGATGCAAAGCCTTTTGGGGAATGCGACAGAGACACAGCCATATTTCTCAGAAAGCCCTTATTGGCTATGAAATGTAGAAAGATAAGAATTGGGGTCCAACATGTGCACCTCCAGATTGGAAAACAGCTGTGTTGGGATGAAAAGCCCTACTTTTTTTTTTTTTTTTTTTTTTGTCTTTTTAAGGCTGCACCCACAGCATATGGAGGTTCCCAGGCTAGGGGTCAAATCAGAGTTACAGCTGCTGGCCTACACCACAGCCACAGCAATATCAGATCTGAGCCGAGTCTGCAACCTACATCACAGCTCACGGCAACACCAGATCCTTAACCCACTGAGCAAGGCCAGGGATCAAACCGGCATCCTCATGGATCCTAGTCATATTCATTAAACACTGAGCCACAACAGGAACTCCTGAAAAGGCCTATTTTGAAGTCATTCATCAGGGTTTGGATTCCAAATTCCATGCAATATGTTTGTTCTGGGAGTTGTTTCCTTTACCTTAACTGCTCCTCCCTAGATATTATGGAGTTGAAAACTCTGAAGGGCCTGGCATTAAATGACATCCTGACAGAAACACACTTGTTCGTGCACAGAGGTAACTTGGGTTGCTCCTTAGCTGGGAAGCTGTGCAGAAGGCCGAGTGCTTTGGAAATAAGAGTGGTTGAAAACAGAACATAAGGCTTCACTTTGGAAACAAAGAAAGAGGAATGAAGAGTTATAAACCTGACCCCTCATTTTTAGTTTTATCTTACTATTTAAATGCTCTTTTGACCTCTAGAATACTAGGGGGAAAGAGGAAAGAAACTCCTGAAGGCTAACATTTCCTCCAAGGGTTTGTATTTTACAGCAATAGCTAGAATATTTTATTTCGTATTTGTAAAAAGATATTTTCTCCAAAAGGAGAGAGGGAGAAGGAAGATCTACCTTCACGTAAACCAAAGCGGTCTCCACTAAACAATCCTAAGTTCCACACTTGGTTCCACCTGCTGTAGAGAACTGGTTCTCCACCTCGGCAGTATATGCGAATCACCCCAGACCAGTTCAGTTGGCTCTCCAGGGGCACAGCAGATGATCTAAGTGATCTGCTCTGCGTTCTGGAGAAATTCTTGCTCCCATAGCAGCCAAGTGAGCAGAATTGACTTTTAAAAATCAGTTGTTTTTAAAACTGGGACAGCAACTGAGATTTCAACTTTCAAGTTAACTTATGGAGCGACCCAGTTGCTGAAAGAGCTATGTTTTTGACGGCTCTTCCATTTTCTTATGATCACTTTGGAGTCTGCTTTTTTTTTTTCCTTTTTAGCTTCCCTATGAAGACAACACGGAGTGAATAAAAACCTTGAAAACCTATTCATATTGTGCCTTAGAGGTGTGATCATGAGATCTGTGGCCTCAGGAGAAGATTAGTATTATCTATGTAATGAGATCTTATGTGACTTTTTTCCCTTAAATAGTAGGTAGTGACAAACCCCACTCATTTGATGTTTTTCCCCCAGTTGACTTTCCATCTTCAGTTCGAATACATTTATTGACCAAAATGGCAGACATTGAGTAAGTATTTATTTCCTAATTTGAACTTTTTCCCCCCTTGTGAGCTTTTTTTTTTTCCTACTTGCTTGATTTCACTGTTGTATCTAACTCATTCCTATACTGCAGTCAAGTTTGGGTGGGGTTACTGAATGAGGCATGGGGAAGGATGGCAGTTGCTTTGTTTAAAGAACATGTATCAATAAATACAAGGACAAGTACAGCTCAGTTATGTATTTGAGATAAAGGCCTCTCCTTAGACCTCAAAGGCTTGATCCTCCTTGGTTCTGGACATGCTGTCGTTATTTAGGAGGCCTCTTTCAGTTCAGACATCAAGGTCATTTGGGGATGACCAGCTATCCAGCTGTTATTAAGAAGGCATTTTGGCATATGGTGGGGAAAGTAAACATAAACTCAATTTTCCACTTTGCCTGGTTCAGAAAACACAGTGATTAGCCCCCAATGAGGCTGGCAGCTATCATTTAAGTAGACAAAAGCACTGGGTTCAAAATAGATGTCCACGTAGACCAACTCTAATTTGCTGTCATTGGCTTTCACACACACCAATTAGGTCACTTCTTAGCGCTACACTGAGAATATCATGATTTTGTTTTCAATGGCAGGGCACTTAAAATGTGGCAAGATGAAATACCAGTGTCTTGCTTTATTGACTAGACAACAGAATCACAGATACGGCAATCAAACTTCCCAGTGAATTGGGAGGAAGAAAATCTCAATTATAATTCCTCTTGATGCATTTTGCAGGTGAAATAAGAATCCTTCATCACATAAATTTCACATATCCATATAGTTTGAACAAAGTTAAGTTCAGAAAACTGCTACTGGTAATTTTTTAAATTTAATTTTTCCTCCCTGGTTGGAATCAAATTTATTTTTAATAACATCAGTTTTTAATTTCGCCTTGATTTGTCCTGAAATGCTGACTAAACTCATTTTGTAAGGAAAAACTAATTGAAGCACTGCACATTAAAGGGTTGTTTTGGGTTCTTTTTTTAACCTTTTTTGGCTGCCTTGTGGCATACAGCATTCTTGAGCCCAAGGATCAATTCCAAGCTGCATTTGTGACCTACACCACAGCTACTGCAATGCTAGACCTTTAACCCACTGTGCCAGGCCAGGGATCAAAGCTGCCTGCCAGCACTCCAGACGCCACTGATCCCATTGTGCCACAGTGGGAACTCTTGGAACTAAATTTACAAATGAGTGTTTGAGGCAGTAAAGAAGATGTTAGGAGACACATAAGATTACCGGCCAATCTGTTACCTCCTCTGTCCTCCACCAGCTGATTTTCAGTCTGATTGCTCTTGTTCTCTCGTCAAGGCACCTGTCATTCTCTCTTACCTTTTGATTTATTTTAGGTACAGACTTTCTGTTGGCACCAATGAGAAGATCCAGCTGAGTTCCCTCATTGCCGCCTTTCAAGTCACCAGAGACCTGATTGTCACGGAGGCCTAGATGCCAAGGACCATTCACTGCCGATTCTCAGGCCCAGTAGTGACTGGAGAGCAGGGGATTCAGTCATAGATGAACTGCTGCCCAGGCCAGGGGATGAAGCCATAGTCACCCCCAGTTTGGGAAAACTGTTCCAGGCATGGGTGGGCAGACATTAAAAAGTGCCATGTTTGTGACTGTTTGGAACAGGGATGTACAAAAGGTTTTTTTTTTTCCTTTAAGAGCACACCCACTGCATATGAAAGTTCCCAGACTGGGAGTCGAATTGGAGTTGTAGCCACTGGCCTACACCACAGCCATAGCCATGTGGGATCCAAGCCACATCTGTGACCTATACCACAGCTCATGGCAATGCTGGATCCTGCTGAGCGAGGCCAGGGATTGAACCTGTGTCCTCATGGATGCTAGTCAGGTTCCTTAACCACTGAGCCATGACAAGAGCTCCCCAAACATTTTTAATGTACAGCTCTCTTACTGCACTACCCGTTTTTGTTTTATGGGGGGGAGGAGGCAGAGCAAAAGCCTTAAAAAAGCCTTAAGGCTTTTACCTTTCAGTTGCTTGGATGACTGGAAACTGGCCTATCCCATTCGGAACATCACGCTATCAAATCTAGTATGTTCCAAGTATCTTCCAACTCAAGGTAGAGAACCTCTCCAGAACTGTCTGTAAATCTAATCTGTGGCACCGTCTCCATTTACTTTAAATAGGTGTTAATGGGCTTCTGGCCCAAACTATTATACTCTTATAAAATGCACTCAGTTTGCTTACTTTAAAAACTGGCCTTTTTATTTCTCTTGAAGTGCAAGAGTTGCTAGCAGGTTCCTAATTGTGGTGTGAACAGGAGGGAACGTTCATTTTAACTGATGCCATTGGGGCCAGAGGTCATCCAACACAAGAGGCTAAGCCTGACTCTAAAGTGCAGCCGCTGAAAGGATTAGGATCTGTGTACAAACACAGTAGTTTACCCTCAAGTATTTATGCCGCATTTGTGATGGTGTACTTCCCAGTAAAAATAAAGCAGCTTGCCTGATGTGTTACCAGTGATGACTCTGTTTCTTAGCCAGTTATAGACACTGACTTGTTCAGCTTGTGTTCATGTGAAAAAGCCTCCTCCATCCCTGGTGTCACAGAATCACTTTCTTTGGAGGCTGTTTCTTTATGAAGATGTCCAGTTCTTACCCCCAAGAGGAGAAGTGCTTATGCCTATAGCTCACTCAGGACTTGCTGCCCAAAGGGGAAAGAAAAGTTTGAAGCTAATGGGGAGGATGGGGGGATCTCAAGGAAGCTGCCCAGAGCCTCTCAGACTATGCTGTATGTGATATTTCAAGACACCCACAAAATTCAAATTTTGCCCAAACCACTCCCAGCTCTCTTGTACTCACTAGTTTTAAAAGGTGATTTCTTTCTCCTTAATGGAAAAAAATGAAACGGCGAGCCAAAAGCTTTAAACTATTTTCCTTCAATGAAAACATCTCATCTTGAAAAGGAATCTTTCTTTCAGCAACAAAGGCGGCAGAGGAGAGACTCCTCTGCCTTTTCTACACATTTATATGTGGTACACAGGCCTCCACAGAGCACCTAGTAAGAAAGCCAAAGGATAAGATGGTGCATTTCTTTTAAAATAATTTAAAATATATTAAATTTTCCAAAGGCAGACTTTGAATGAGGTGTCTTGATTAGATAACTATACGCTGCTGAAGGAGAACAGTACTTCTGAAGAGCTAGTTTTGTTTGGGAATAGAGTTGAAACTAGCTGATGAGTCCAATGAGGTGAAGCAGTCAAGTCAGAACTCGTACAGGAGGAAATCAGCTGAAGTGATGGTGACACGGATTCTTTACACGACTAAGACACATCTTCACAACTGCTGGAATTAAGTACTATGGTTTTTAGATACCATCGAGAAAAACACAGTTGTACCTTAACGTGTTGAGAAAAGCAAATAAATATGCTAATGGATGGCAAACAACTGACAAGTCAGTAGCCACCTTAACAGTCATGCAGTTTAGGGATACATCCTGTGTAACCTGACACACAAATCTGCCACCTCCTGCACATGCACACCATTGTTTAAAAAAAAAAAAAAAGCCAATTCTAGTGTCTGTCAGGAGCATGGCCTCTGAGTCACCTGTACTTCTTAGTACCTCCCAGCAGACGTCAGAGGGGGCGAGAGGAAGGCAAACACTTGCCCAGGCCAAGGCCACTCTGACCAGCGGGAGATGGACACTCGGCAGAAGCACACCCAGTCGAGGGAGTTGAAACTTCTCTGTCACCACAGAGGGGCTCGAGGCCCAGGTGCTCCTCTCAGCAACTGCATTCTGAAAATGGCACTGCCTTGTGTAGGTGGGCTAGAGTCAAGGTCAGGCTCTGTCACCTTGGGAGTGGAATTCCCTCTTCTCTGACCGACTCTCTCACGTGTCACGGAGAAAAGACCCGTGACGGATCCCCTGGAATCTGGTTTTGCTACATTCTATTCACAATCCCAAAGAGAAATTCTATTTCCATCCACGACCAGATGTTTGGCCCATTATTCTGGCTACTCCTTTGTTAGGAAGAGTCATCCTGCTACAAGGAAAACAAGACTATGGAGAATGGCTTAAAAAGTCCTGTACGTAAGGAACTCTTTCATTTTCTTGGGGATTGGCAGTGCTAGCACTTGGTACGTTGTCAGGAAACTTCGGAGGGCTTTCCGACATAAGTGCTTCAGTGATGACAGGACCCTAGGAGCTGTCCAGAACTGGACATGGCCATCCCTTGTCCTGAAATAAAATGGAAACCAACGTGTTAAGACAGACCTTGGAAAGGTAGGTTTTCACTGTGACAGACAGTCCTGTTTCTACTCTGCCTTGCACCTGCAGAAGACTCCAGGAAGTGAAATGCAACCTGGGCCTTGGAAACATGTAAAAGCTGCGGTGCTGAATAATTAAGGCTGCTGAAAGGATCGGGAGAACTCGGGACTCCTTTGATTCCAAAGTGCTCTGTCAGCACAGCCCTTTATAAATCATACTGTGGGCTCCTGGGGAACAGGGCAGGGCGCCACCTACTGAAGCACAGATGTTCCCTCTAAGGGGGCCCCTGCCCGAAATGGTTTCCCTGTAAATTCTGCATCACCTTAATTTATGAATTGTAGATCTTTCATTATATTTAGGTTAAATATGAAAAGTAAATGATAAACTACATTGGCATAATAGAGTATTACAATTTTATGTAATCTTGGGTTTTCCTAAAGGCTTCCTCGTAGGCAAGAAAATTCTAGATGCCTTCTTTCCTTAAAAAGCTCCACGGTATACTAAGCAGAAATCGCTACCCATCTGTTCAGCTAAAGGATACATACCCCGTGGCAATAACTCCACCATGTGGAAAAAATGTGCAGCAAAGACCATTGGTCATAGGAGCAAATGCAATTGGAGTTTTCAGTTCCAGAGCCCAGATCCTGAGGAGCCTGGAGGAGGAAGGCACACGCGTGCGTCAGCAGACAGGCCCCGAGGGTGATGCTCCAGGTTCTCCCCACACCGGCTCTGAGGCTGCGTAAAGACGTTTCTCTTCCTTACCTGTCATCCGCCACCGTGGCGAGGTATAAGCCTTCGGGGGAGAAGCACACAGATCTCAGGGAGCTAATGTGGACGTCACTGTCATCCATGGGGGGGCTGAGCTGGGTGTGGCTGAGGAGAAGGAAACGGGACAGTAGGTAGGCCTGGAGGGACGGCCACTCTCCGCCCTCCCATCTTCATCTCCAGGCAGGAGGCCAAACTGCATGGCTATGAAAAGATTCCAGACACATCTTGGACTGCGTATGGAAAACCTAGGGATCTGCAGACTGGAAGAGAAGACTGGGAAAAAGTGCATTTCACACAGCTCCAAGTGTCTCGTGTAGGGGCTGAAGGGTTACTAACACTCTCTGTGCCAATTTCCTTATGCAAAGTAGGTCAGCCCCCACTTTCATGCCACAGCACAAACTGAAAGTCTTTTTTAGACTAAGATACATGATAATTATAGGACTACCTATTATTTGCTTCAGAAAACAACAGAGACAAAGGGGAAAAGTAGACCAAGTTGGTGAGAACATGAAAACTCACTTTGGAAATAACAGTTTCAATAAGAGGATCACTCTGAACTCGTTACTACAGTTATTAGTAAATGGCAAGAAAGAGTCACTGTGAGGTTTCATAACGCTGAATCCAGAGTAGCAAAGTAAGCCTCCTCTATCGGGAGACTTGAAGGCACTTGGGTCTAATTTGAGAACTTAACTGACAGCAAAACACTGCTGCCTAGAATAAGCATGAACACATTGTGTCCTTTCACCCAGGCTGTCCCCTCCCGTGTCCTGGGCCAAGGCAGTCATCCCACCAGGAAGCCATAAGCAGGGATGTGGTCCTTACTGGAGTGACCTCAGCCTCTCGCCAGTGTAGGGGTCCCACATGATCACACTGGTATCGTAAGAAGCCGTGACAAGCAAGGCAGAGTCGGGGGAGAAGTCACAAGAGACAACGCTGCTTTGGTGGCCCTCTAGCTTCCGGATTAACGTGTAGGACCGCATGCTCCACAGAAAGACCTGTGGAAAGTAACAGGTGCCTGGTCAGCGCGGAAACACAGTGCTCAGGATGTGAACAGAGAAGGTGCGGCCATGCCTCTCCAGACCCCACGGCCAAGGGAAGCCACCCCCCTTTTGCTGTTTCTTCTAGAATGTATCATATAGGTATACATAGAGCGGCGTATCTGAATTTTGAGGGACCTAACCAACACACATGCTCAGGAGCTTATTTTAGGGGAGAGTTAAACCAACCGACCTGAGGAAAGTGTCAGCTAAAGCACATCAGGGGAGGTTTCTGAGCCCTCTGAGCAAACAGGGCAATGCACGCTGAAGACCTAAGCCAAGGGTATCTTGTCCTTTCATTCAAAACCAAAAACAGGGGTCAGAAGCACACCCCAAGGCACCCAACAAAACCATCTTACGCCCCCCTCTTCAGTTTACAGGACCACAGAAATCTGCCCCTTTACTTAGGTCTGACTTAGCTCATTACTTTCAACCATTCTGAGAATCATAAAAAGAAGGATTTTCTTTACTTTAAGAAAACTCACATAATTCCAAACCTCGAATCAATGATTAACCACCTAGGCTGCACCAAATAGTGAACTCTTTTAACTTTCCCAAGTCAGTCACCAGAAACAACAGCTCGATACAGATACAAAACTCAAACTGTTCCCAAATTGTTCTTGGGTTTCTGCTACTTTTCTTGTGATAGACAGAATTTTAGGACAGAGTTCAGTAAGAAACTGTACATTCCATGATTTGAAATGGAAATCCTAATTCTAATTAGGTTCAAAGGAAATCTGGACCCACACAGGGGCTGCAACTTTTAAAATCTAGAGTCCAAGGGGAAAGAAATCTAAAAGGCACGCCTTTCCCATTTTGTGAAGGCAAACAGCCCTCCAATGATACAGTGATCTGCTTCTAAACATCCCTTCTTGTCTGGTTCAAGGTCAAAGTGCAAATCAAAAGGGAGGTGAGCAGGAGGGGCCACAGCCAGTGTGCTTTCCATGCCTCCTGTGGGGGCTTCTTTGCAGGTGGATTAGAGGACACTGGCCACTCACTCACACACCAGGCTGCCTCAGACTCCCACATCTTGCTGAACTGAAGCAACAGAGCCAAGGGCACCCCACGTCTGAGACTTACCGACTTCTCTCCGGCTGCGGAACACAGCATGCTGCAGTCTGGCGAGATGGAGCAGCAGTAAACCCACTGCAGGTGGCCTGATAACACCTGAATCTGTTTACCTGGCAAAGAAATGGAGCAAACCGTGAGCCACAATCAGGAAGATGGATGAAGGCGATAGTGCTCCCCCTCCCCCTACTGTGTCCATTGGTTCTCTGGCAGCTGAGCCCACAGGCCACTTCTTTAATGCAGAAAACGAAATATGACAGGATTTGTGATTTAAACACCTGAAATCTACTAACACATTATTCCAGTGCCCAAGAGACGTCATTACCTACTGTTCCACCAAAACCCACAAGGTCAATGGGATAAAAGCTATCCACAGATCAAGTTTGAAAAATTCCTTTGATAGGAGAGAACATTCTTTTCAGATCCCCAACCACCTCACTTACTTTGAAGCATTCTTTCAAATTTCACTTTCCATTCTCTATGGTTTACACTCTGTGATGGTTTCTCCCAGTTATCAGGATCCCACTCTCACCCCCCTCACCCCCCAGGGTGTCCAGGTGAGCAGTGGTGTGGGGTAATTAGGGCCATGTGCTCTGGCGTTACACAAGCTCGGTCTGGACCTTGGCTCACTGCTTATGCAGCACATAACCCTGGGTCACTCATGTAACCTCTCTAGGTCTCCATTTTTCGGAAAAAACTCAATGCCCATCAACGGAGGAATGGGTGGATAAAGGGTAGTATTTCAGTTGATAATTCAAATGAAATTAAGGAACCAGATTTTCCATGGAGTACCATTTAATTTAAAAAAAAAACAAGATGGGAGTTCCCATTGTGGCTCAGCAGAAACGAATCCAACTAGGAACCATGAGGTTGCAGGTTCGATCCCTGGCCTTGCTCAGTGGGTTAAGGATCTGGCATTGCCGTGAGCTGTGGTGTAGGTCACAGATGCGGCTTGGATCCTGCATTGCTACTGCTGTGGCGTAGGCTGGAAACTATAGTTCCAAATCGACCCCTAGCCTGGGAACCTCCATATGCTGCAGGTTTGACCCTAAAAAGAGAAAAAAAAAGCAAGACGCAAAAAAATGTGAAGAATATGATTCCATTTTTGTGAAACAATGACTCCAAAACACATAAATGTAAACATTGAGTGTATGAATAGGACTATACAAGTACAGAGAAAAACATGGAAGGAAATACGGAAGGCTCTTAGCTTGGGTTACAAGACTGTAGGGGAACTATGCAGGAATGCAACAGAGGGGAGCACGAGGAAGTTTGAGGGGAAAAGCCAAAAAAGGGGAAAAGCGTACATGGTCATACATAAGCATTTATGAAAGTATGTGTATGTGTGTACACACACACACACACGCACATTTTCTTAAAGTCATGGTTTCTTCACATAAGAAGAGTAACTGCCCCCCAGGGCAGCTGTTAGTGAATAAGTTCCAGTGGATGGCAGGGCCTAGTACCTGGGAACAGTACTTTAGTCCCCTCCTCCCTTGAAAAGCCCTAATAACTGGCCTAGTCCAGTCTTCCCACTCTCAGTCTCCTTCAGCTAGTCCTCCTTTCCCAGCCACCAAGAGATCTTCCAGGCCACTTTAAGGACCTAGCTGCCTCTGGACATTCACTAAAGACGGTGCTGCCCTTGAGCTGCCTTCCTAGTCAGAGGCCTGCCTTAGACTGTGACTGCAAGCTCCACAGCAACTGGCAGGAAGCACCCAGAAAGTTCTGGGTGACTAGATGCCTTCGGAGAGGACACCACAAGCCCCTCCTGAGGTGTCTGACAAGTTATTAGGCTCGCTTCCAGGAAGGCAGGGACAGGTCCCTCTCAAGGTTGTGGGGGCTGGACAAGTCATGGACTTTGCACTATTAGTGATGAGTGTGCCCTCTGTGAACTGTTCACATCACCATTTCCTCCTTCCCCCTCCCTCCAAGCCCGTGTCCCTGCCCACATGAGGGAGAAACAGCTGGGCAATAAATTTCCCTTCCCCGTGTCACCTGCCCAGCTAAGGACCAAAACCAGAGACGTGTGGGATTCTTCATCTGGCTGACTACATAAAAGCTGACCCCCACCCCCAGCCTGAGAATTCTAGACCTAGATTCTACTTTACAGAGAAACCTTATTTATAACATGAAGTATCCAATATGCGTGACTTCTTCTAGATCAGGGGTTCTCAACCCAGGGAGACTCTGGCCTCCACGTGGATACTGGGCAATGTCTGGAGACATTTTTGGTTGTCACAACTGGAGAAGGGGGCTCCTGCCATATAATGGATAAGAGTACAAGGATGCTCCTTCACATCCAAGAACATAGAGGACAGCCCACAACAAAGAATTTGCCGGCCCCAAGCGTCCAGGGTGCCAGAGCCGAGCAAACCTATTCTACATCATGTACTTTCAACAGGGGTGAAAGGTGGTTCTTGATGGCCAGTAAAACCTTACCTTTTAATGGTATGAAGAATAGCTATGCATTCAGTACATGAAGAGACACGTGTCTTTGATATGAAAATCTCCCAGGTGGTGATGGGAGGGAAACTAGGAGGAAAAAATGACTAAAAAGTCTCCTTAGGAGGTAATAGAAGAAAGGTTGAGAAACCCTGTTCTGGATAAAAATGGCACTGGTCAGGTAGAGAGAGTGGCAAACACAGTACTTGTGGAGTTGCCAGGTCGTACCATACCGTGTTTATTCAGGTCCCAGATGCGCAGAGTCTTATCTCGAGACGCAGAAACCAGAATCAAACTGCCACTAGGCGTGAAGCTCAGATCTCTCACGACGTCTTGGTGGCCAGAAAGATTCAAAAGCAGGAGCCCTGGTGTGAGAGAGGAGCACCCAGTCAGTGGGAGAGGGAGCAACTGCCTGCCGGGCAAGGCCACACCCATTGCAAAGGATCAGGACTCTGGCCCCTGATCAGAACAGGCACTCAAGCCTTCGGGACCTGATCCCAGCTGGAAATGACCTACCTGTCTGGACCTCCCAAATCTTGATCTGCCCATCGTTGAGCCCAGTAGCAAGGATCAGGCAAGAGACGTCTGGCACTTGGGGGTGGTGGCGCACCCAGAGCTTCCTGCTGGGTGGAGAAGGCCACGGGCTGAAGGCCAAGCCCCAGACAATCTGCCCACAGTCCAGCGTCTTCTCCTTTGGGCTGCCCCGCCCTTTTGTATCATTTTTGCTGCTTCGGCTTTTTGCTTCAAACCCTTTAGGGATGCTGGGGAAAGCAGAGAGTTTTTAGTGAGTCTGAAATTGCCACCAAGTCAACCCATTTTTCATCCTGGGGTATCTAAGACTTTAAAGTCCTGTAAACGAATTGGCCTTTAGTGAATTCTAATGAGATTTTTTATTTCTTTTTAGAATTCATGTAACAGAGACTTCATTGGCAGTGGCTCATCCAATTTGTGACAGCTCTGTAGTGGGGTGACCTGCCTTGCAGACTAACTAGATCACAGATGCTCCAGGGAGCCGTTCCCCTCCTCGGAAAGTTCTCCCGGGTGCTGGTGCATGGAAAGACAGAGGCACTCAGGTTTTTCCACAAGAAAGAAAGCATGCTGAAGGTTTGGAACTAGGACAGAACTCAGAGCCTGAACACCCATCTGCCATTCTCCTGCCTGATGACACACCCCCAACTCTAGCTTAGCAAAACCCCAGAGGAGCAGGAAAATAAACCCCTTTCTGGGAGTTTCCATTGTGGCTCAGAGGAAACAAATCTGACTAGTAACCATGAGGATGCACGTTCGATCCCTAGTACTTGCTTAGTAGGTTAAGAATCCAGTGTTGCCGTGAGCTGTGGTGTAGGCCAGCAGGTGCAGCTCCAGTTTGACCGCTGGCTTGGGAACTTCCATATGCCACGGGTACAGCCCTAAAAATAAGGGGAAAAAAAACATCTTTTTGGCCAGCAGTTTGCTTGGTACATGGTGATGTCTATCTTCACCCACTTTTGTTCCAATCAATGAAGGAGGCTCTTTCACCAACTTCTCTGATGGTACATCCAGTCCAAAAACCAAGCAGCAGGGTAGTCAGGAAAGAACTCACAAAACTGCTGAGGGGCACACTGACCTTCAAGATCTCACAGCCTGACCTTTTCCTTTTACATCACACTCAATGCTGAAAGAAAGGCCCAAGCAAACTAAATAACACTCAGTCCCTGAGAAACAGGGCCCTGCCCACCACACTCTACCTCACAATCTCTCAAAGGCCTGAGCAATTAGACAACCCTGGGGTTCAGCCTGCAAGTGCGGCGTTTCCTGTCTGTGGTATACTTTATCAGTGTTAAGTATCCAGGCCTACTTTTCTCCATGACTCTGACCACACTGTGGGGCTTATCAAACTGGGGGAAATGGCCATGATAAAGCAGGGACTCATTTCTTTGACAAATCCTATAGTCAACACATAAGACTGAACCTCTTCTGAGTTACATTTGTTCCCAAAAGTTGTTAAGTAAATCACATTTTGTCAATTGTGTGGTTGAAATATATTAAGGAATTTTAGCTGAGCTCCCCTATAAAACTAGAAGGGAGACACTGAGGCAAATGTAGGCTCCTTCAGCTCTGAACCGTCTTACTGTAAAGCAGAGGTTGGCGAAGTATGCCCAGGTGGGCAACCTGTTTTGTACATGAAGTTTCACTGGAACACATCTCGCTCACTCGCTCACAACTCATCCAGTGATGCTTTTATGCTCCAACAGAAGAACTGAGTCTTGACAGAGACGAATGGCCCAAAAAGCCAAAATATGTACTATCTGGCCTTTACAGAAACAACTGGCTGACTCCTGGTCTAAATGGCCGAATGAAGTCTGGAAATTTGTCATTCTGACAAAACACCTGAATGTGACAGTGAATGTCCTTTCAATGAAGCCAGCCCCATCCACCGCAGCCCCACTGAAAACCTGCCCTGACCGGGGCCTGAGTTTGTCATCCAGGGAAGAAGCAAAGGCAGGCTGCGGGCAGAGCTCTGCAGGACAGCTTGGAACTGCCAAAGTTATATTTTATTTTTTAAATGTATATTTAAAATATAAAATTTATATTTTATTTTTTACAAAATCCTAATTTCTATACTGGAATTAAGGGATAAATCTACAGCTACTTTATTCCAAAGGCATTGAGGCACATTTACATATTTTGTCTTAATATCATAAATTCAATTTCTCAAAAAAAGAGATACTACCATCTCTCTGTTAAGGGTAGAGTTAACTTTCCTGTGGCACAAAATCAGGGAAGAATTGGAACTAGCACTCAAGGCTTAATGTCTAGCCTAGTGCTCAGCAGATGCCCTGGACTTCAGAGTCTGTCAGTGAAGTCAGGGAATAAGCAATGGGGCAGGTGGGAGGTATAAGCGTGGGATAGGGCAGCTCGGGGCCAGGGAGGTTCATCAGGAAAACTTCACCAAAGTTATAGTTTCTGAAAATTTTATTTCTAAAAGTAGTACATTTATTTAGTTAATACCAATTAGTTGCTTAATATCAAAAGTACTTCATTATATGATTTTTTAAAATGTGTAACAACCCTAACAAGAATATAAAGCCCCAGACTGCCCCTTTTAAAGGACTTCTAAAATATTTTAAATTAGAAAAACAACAGAGAAACAAGGGGAAATTTTGGAAATGAGAAAATTATAAAAATTATCCAGATCCTAACACCACTCTACCCACAGTAAATGCTACACTATAAATTTTTATTCATGTGTACATTTATGTTTTGTTTTGCTTTTTTCTTTTTCAGTCAAACCTGCACATATGGAAGGTTCCAGGCCAGGGAATCAAATCAGCCGGAGCTTCAACCCACACCACAGCTGCAGCAACACTGGATCCTTAATCCACTGCCCTACAGCAGGAACACCTACATGTTTTTAAAAAAACAAATCTGGAATCTGGGACAGTTTTATAGCTTGCTTTTTTCCAATGAACCTTGTACTGTAAGCATTTCCTCAAGTCATTATTCTTCAAAATGTGATTTTTCCCTAAAACAAATAAATGTTTATTTAACATATTAAACAATATTTCTCTCAATATGTTAATGATACACAAAAAGGATTAATGCTCGAATTTCCATTTTCCCAAGTTAATATGGAAAAGGTATGTTTATGAATAGTGATATTCATACTTGACTACAAAAGTGATTTTTCAGGGGAAATAACAGACTTGCCATTTTATGCTTTTTAAAAAAATCTTCTTCAGACTATAAATCTATATCCGACTGAAGTCTGGATATGGGAGTGGATAAGCAATGAGATCCTGTTGTATAGCACAGGGAACTATATCTAGTCACCTGCAATGCAACATGATGGAGGATAATGTGAGAAATAGAATCAATGTATATGTATGTATGACTGGGTGACTTTGCCATACAGAAGAAATTGACAGGACATTGTAAATCAGCTATAATAAAAAAATAAAAAACTTAAAAAAAAAACCTCAAAGCATATTAGAAAAAAAGGCTGAATATGAAGTATTTAGACTGGAGAAATCAATAAATAATGAATGAGCTTGGCATTATCATGAAACTGAGCACAGAGGGAACTGAAAATTTTGATTTAAAAACAAAAAACAGGAGTTCAAAAAACTTTTTGAGGTCATCATTTCATGATGTGTATAAGTCAAATCAAGAGTTCCCTTTGTGTTGGAGTTCCCATCGTGGCACAGCAGAAAGGAATCTGACTAGGAACCATGAGGTTGCGGGTTCGATCCCTAGTACTTGCTCAGTAGGTTAAGGATCCGGTGTTGCCGTAAGCTATGGTATAGGTTGCAGACATGGCTCGGATCCCGTGCTGCTGTGGTTGTGGTGAAGGCCGGCAGCTACAGCTCCGAATGGATCCCTAGCTTGGGAACTTCCATATGCCACAGGCGCGGCCCTAAAAAAATGACAAAAGGCAAAAAAAAAACAAAAAAAAGAGTTCCCATTGTGGCTCAGAGGGTTAAGAAATCAATATAGTGTCCATGAGGAAGCAGGTTTGATCGCTGGCCTCATTCAGTGGGTTAAGGAACCGGTGTGCCTGTGGCTGTAGTGTAAGCCGGCAGCAGCAGCTCTAATTCCACCCTAGCCCAGGAACTTCCATTTGCAAGAGGTGCGGCCCTAAATTGCCAAAAAAAACCCTACATACACAACAATCTTTGATGTGTGCAAAAACACAAAAACATCACGTAGCAATGCCACAATTTCCTTAACCATTTTCTCATTACCAGATTTTAAGCTATTTTTTATTTTTACCTATTACGATTAATTTCATGTTGAAAATCATTGCATGTAAACAAATGACCTCATTTCTGAGATTCCTAATTGCAGGTAGAACATTTTAAGGTCCCTGGACGGCCTTCATCCAGAAAGTGCACAAATGTATACTCCTCATCAACCCCAGCAGTGTGCAAAGTACCCATCTCAGCAAACTCTCATCAGCATTATCAAGGCAACAGGTCTCAGACTGAACTTATATAACTTGTCTATTGTGCGACTAAGAAATGCTTAAAGCAAAACAACTGAGACCCTCAAGGGCAGAGGCCATGTTTGATTTATTTCAGGATTCTCAGCCCCTGGCTCTGGTCAGGCAAGAAAGATCTGCAACAATTGCTGGCTGAATAAATAAACATGGACATAGAGTGGCCTTGGGACAGATGAAAAATGCAGATGTTAGGCCATCTGACTGGGAGTTCACAGAACTCAGACACTGGGGCTTGTCCAGCCCGAAGAAAGCAAAGCCAGTTAGTATCAGAAACTAAACTTGCTGATAATAAAAGAACTAGCCAATTTTAAAATGGGCCAAGGATCTGGACATTCCTCCAAAGAAGATATGCAAAGGGACAAGAGCACAAGAAAAGGTGGGCAACACCAGCAGTCATCAAAGGAAATGCAAATCAAAACCACAATAAGAGGCTACTTCACACACACCCGCGGCGCGGGATGGCTTAGCTATAATAAAAAAGACAGACAGTAACAGGAGTTGGTGAGAAGGTAAAGAATTTGGAAATCTCCAACATTGCTGGCGGGACTGTAAAATGGTACAACCACTTTGGAAAACAGACTGATAGTTCCTCCAACAATTAAACATATATGAAAATATACATCCACACAAAAACTTGTACACGGGTGTTCACAGCAGCATCATTTGTAATAACCCAAAAGTGAAAACAACCTAAATGCTCACCAGCTGATAAACGTAGAAATAAAATGTGATGTCTCCATAAAACGGAGTATTATTTGGCAATAAAGAGAAATGATGCAGTCTACAACGTGGATAACCGTGCAAATATTATCCTAAGTTAAAGAAGCCAGTCAAAAGACTACAGAGTGTATGATTCCATTTGTATCAAATGTTCCAAATGGGCAAATCTATAAAGACAGAAAGTAGATCAGAGGTTGCTCGGGGCTGGAGAGCTGAGGGGGATTAGGATGATGGCTAAGGGATATGGGTTTCTTTTGGGGGTGACAAAAATGTTCTAAGACTGATCATGATGATGGATGCCTAACTTTGTGAATATACTAAAGTCACTAAATTACACATTTTTAAATAGGCAAATTGTAAAGCATGTAAATTATGTTTCAATAAAACTGTTTAAAAACAAACAACTTGGGGCTAACACAACAGAATTAACTGTCACAGGTACAGAATGTAGGACTCTGGAAACCACACTGACCAGTGCCTGAACTGTTCCACCATCCTCCACCTCCTGCTCCTGGGCAGGGAAGTCACCTGGAAAGTGCTCCTGTCCCCCATGAAGCCCTCATTCCCTGGTTATGGGAGAACTTACAACTGCTCCTCCAGCGGCCAGGGGATCAGCTTGACGATGCAGTGTCCTTGAGACCAGGCGAACCAGGAACCATCTGGGGAGAAGGCAACGCTCCAGGTTTCACAGCTTGACTTCCAATCAAACTGGTGGGGGCGCCCGGGCTTGAGTTCGGCCAGCAGCAGCGGTTCCTCTGGGGCAGGAGACAGCATGCTTCAGACAGACACCCTCACTTCCCAGAGAAAGTGCAGACCAGCCTCTGACCACCCTGCTGACTCAGACACAGGAAAGCCAATGTCTCCCCAGGGCAGAAAGTGACACTCTGGATTCCGGGAGGGAGTTGTCATTTAAGTGACTTGGGGCAATAACAGTAGCCACAGGCCACATTCCAGTGGGGTTACTCAGTTCTGGCACTCCCCACCTCTGGTTAACCATGACTCAGAGGAACCTTTGTAAGGGTGAACCCAGCCCACAGAGGCCTCATTTTCCCATGAACGCCTGGGGAGGAGGAAAGGAGAGAGCAAGGATGGTGCTAGGTGGTGCAGATTAGGAGGCCTTCCAATGTAAGGAAGGTCTCCCCAAAGAACCTGCCTCTGGGAAACAGATGAAAAAAGGAGCATCTGACGGAGTTCCCTGGTGGCCTAGTGGGTTAAGGATCCAGTACTATCACTGCTGTGGCTTGGGTCACTGGCTGGGGTTCAATCCCTGGCCTACGAACTTCCACATGCCACAGGTATGTCCAAAATGATAAATTCATTAAATAAAATAACACTAAAAAAGGAGTATCTGAAACTCAAAGGCTGGCCCTCACTCACCAGCATCAAGCCTAAAGCTGTGGGCACTGGCCCTGCTTC
This sequence comes from Catagonus wagneri, assembly GCA_004024745.2. Classification (NCBI taxonomy): domain Eukaryota; kingdom Metazoa; phylum Chordata; class Mammalia; order Artiodactyla; family Tayassuidae; genus Catagonus; species Catagonus wagneri. The sequence goes on from PVHT021183555.1 coordinate 17,223,854, forward strand.
CTGCTGCTCAGACTGGATCTAGCCTTCCACCTCTCTGTTCTGGCGTAAACCTTCATCCTATCTTGCCCAGATCTTTTACAAGCGTCTCCTGATTTGTTTTTTCTTGCCTCTTGAGACCGTGCTAAAGCTAAAACACACATCACATCAAGACATTCCTTGCAAACACATTCCAAGGTGCCCACCTGCCTACACAGGCTGAGCATGGGCCTCCCACCCCACCCTGCCCCTCAGACCCACATGCTGGCCACACATCATGCCCCAAGGAGCTCACCTGCGTTCACACCCAGACTCATGTTCTGCTTATGAGAACCTCATTTAGTAGCAACTGAGAAGCATACCCAGATCTCACACTATCAAAGCGGAAAGGAGTCCCACCCTGCTAATTTCCTTCTCTCCTGTAGTAACCAATTTCCCTCTGCCTTAGGCCCTCCCCCGAAAATCTGCACACTCTCCTTCAAACACCAGGGTGATGCAATCCTTGCTTCTTTCAGGGTCTGGCACAACCTCCAGTGAGGATGGGGATGGGACCGCTGCTTGTCCATCCCTAGTTCAAGTCTCTCCTCCAAGGGAAGGGTCTCAAACAGCTGTCAAAGCTTGTAAACTCAAGGCCTTGAGAACTGATTTTTGACCGCTCCTACTGCCATACATATGACTATAAGAACTGGCTTCCATTCTGAATGAGGTCACTGTCTGGTGTGTATGTTCCACTCCAGCAGTTTGGAGACTCTGACCCTTTGACAGCTGTCCCCAGACAGATACTAATTTAAACAGCCTCTATTTCATACATTTGGTCACATCTTTACTAAGTCTTCTCACAGTGTGACCCTGGTGAAATGAGGATGTACCAAGCAATGACTTTTCATAGTTAAATAGGCAGTATTTTTTAGTGACACATAATGGCAATACGATCCACGGTATCTTTGAGTCAATTGAACAGATGGTAAAGATGCATATATGTATATAATATTTACATGTATGTATACATAATACTTTCTGGTGTATGCATTATAGGAAAATACGTGGGAGTATCCTGCTTCATGATAAATAAAATGTATTGCTGAAAATTATGTCTTTAAATAGAATTTTGATAAATCATATCAAGCCTTTGTGGCTTTGCTTTTTATAAATTTAAGGAAGTTTCCTTTGTAAAGAAAATATTCCTTCCTTAAGGCTGTATGTATAAATCTAGGTTTTAATATATTAGATCTGTCTAAATTGGCATATGTATAGGCCCAGGTAATTCCTCCCAGAAATTTTTATGTGTTTGCACATGTGATCCTTTAATTTACACAATTACATGTCTCACTGAGCATACTCCTTGGATGTGAGTATCTGCATGGTAAGAAGCCACTTTATCTTTTAAATCAAAAACAAGTCTCAGAGGAATTCCTGTCATGGCTCAGTGGAAAAGAATCTGACTAGTAACGATGAGGATGCAGGTTCCATCCCTGGCCTCGCTCAGTGGGTTAAGGATCTGGTGTTGCTGTGAGCTGTGGTATAGGTCGCAGACGTGGCTTGCATCCCGAGTTGCTGTGGCTGTGGCATAGGCCAGCGGCTACAGCTCCGATTTGACCCCTAGCCTGGAAATTTCCATATGCCAAGAGTGTGGCACTAAAAAGCAAAAAAAGACAAAAAAAAAAAAGTCTCAGAGTTCCCATTGGGGCTCAGTGGAAACAAAATGACTACTATCCATGAGGATACGGGTTTGATCCCTGGCTTCGCTCAGTGGGTTAAAGGATTTGACATTGCCATGAGCTGTGGTGTAGGTTGCAGACACAGCTCAGATCTGGCGTGGCTGTGGGTGTGGCGTAGGTCAGCAGCTGTAGTTTGGATTCTACCTCCAGCTTGAGAACTTCCATATGTCGAGAGCATGGCCCTAAAAACCAAAAACAAAAAAACTCTCAATGTTATACAGCAATCCTATGATGTTTTTCCTCTCTCTCTCTCTCTCTCCCTCTTTCTCTCTCTCTCTCTCTTTTGGGGGGGCCACCCCCATGGCATACGGAGTTCCCGGGCCAGGGTTCAGATCCGAGCCACAGTTGCAGCCTAAGCTGAAGCTGCAGCAATGCTGGATCTTTAACCCACCGTATCTGGCCAGGGATCTGACCCAGGTCCCAGCACTCCCAAGATGCAGCTGATCCTGTTGGTACCACAGTGGGAACTCCCATGACATTTTCTTTATTCTCATTTTCTGTAGGTATCTTCTGAAGAAGGAGATAAAGACCTGCTAATGTTTCCTTCACGCAGTGCCTCTCAGCTGCGGGCAACTTTGCCCCCTGGACATGTGACAATGTCTGAAGACATTCTGATTGTCATAACTAGGGTGGTGCTACTGGTATCTAACGGATGGAGGCCACGGATGCTGCTAAAACATCCTACAGTGCATGGGATGGCCTCCCACAACAAACATTTGCTCAAAATGTCAATGGTGCTGAGACTGAGAAACCATATGTAGTCAAATATTAAACAACACTGACTAACCTAGAGATACATCCCTTGACCTGGGTGAAAATGTCTCTATTCCATCCTGGTACTATTTATTTAATTACTCTTGGTTTGCTTCCTCTACAAACTGTACATTATCTGCCCTTTTGACACCATGGAGACTACACAATTTGAAAAGTGGTCACCTCTGACTTCTTTACCTCCCAAACCAAATCTACCAACAAGTTCTATTTGGGTCTGCTTCCCAACATCTTGGTAAATCTAACTTCCCTCTATCTCAAGGCTAGTCTAACCTATGCAACATCTCATCAAGACTATTTCATCTCACCTACGTGATATTATCTCTCACCAAGCAGCCTTCCCACTGCTCTCCCAGTTGCCTCTCTGCCCTCACTAGCCATTCTCCTCACCTCTCAGAGTGACCAGTCACTCACAAAATCCTCACCCTGCCCTTGAAGTCCTACATACCTCTCATACCCTGACTGTGCTCCACTGGTCCCGACCTCAGGGCATTTGCACCGGCTATTCTCTTCAACTGGAATGCCTGTGTGCCCAGCATCTTCTCTTCACACAGGTTTCAGCTCAATTCCTTACAGAGCCCTTCTCTGCTCCCAAGTCAACATTCTTCAGAACGCCTCACTTTATTTTCTTTATTTTCTTCACTGCACAATCACCATTATGCCCAACAAGGGCATCAATTCCACAGAACACGGACCTTGTCTGTTTATCTCAGTGCCTAGCAGAATTCCTGGCAGAAAGCAGACAATCAGTAAATATTTGTGGAATAAATGTACATGATATCTCTCTATAACAGAAATGAAAGGAAGCCCCTTAGACTATCACGATGCCTCTGCCAAACATTTCACATGAAATGCTTCTTAAACATAAGCCATACCCAGATTTCACACTCTATTTCTGTGACTTGGGGATTTAATCTCCTGCTATTTCAGGCTCTGGAATCCAAAGACTGAAAGAAGAAAAAAGCTAAGGAACTAAGGAAATTCTGAAGGGGAGTCTGGGCCCAAACTAAACTTAGCTGCTGGAAAAGAGAAGCCATAATTAGTGCAGAACTTTAAAAACAAACAAACAATAAACCAGAGGCAAGAAGATCCAGCTTCATCTGGGATTGTACCTGCACTGGTCTTTCTTAGTGAAAAGGCCTATGGATCAAAGATGTCTAATTAAACATTGGGATATGTTTGGATAATCAGGCCAAGTGGAAAGATACTTGCTAGGGGCCGCTTCTGTGAAAGGAGAGTCATCTTAACACAGAGACAGAAGCTATGATGACTGCAGCTGGCAGTAAGTTTGGGACCGTCCTGCCTAAGGATTCATCGGCCTAAAAACTCTGCCTGGCTGGCCCCATATCTTTGCCGGACTGCTCTGTCTTACCGTCTAGGCCCTGGCGCTAATGTGATCTTCTCAAAGATCTTCCTGGCCTCACTACCCAAAGTGGCCTAGTGACTTTCCCTTCGCTCCATTGAATTTTCTGTATAGCCATCACTCACCCACCTCTTTTTCTTGATTGCTTACTTGTTTTTATGCAATTGCTGTTTCTCTCTTCCCCTCCCCCAGCCCAAACTGTTCACTGCCATTGGGCTGCACTATCCAGTACAGTAACCACTAGCCACACATGATTACTGACCTTTTGAAATGTGGCAAGTCCAAATTAAGATGGGCCATTTGGTACATAAGACACACTGTATTTCAAACTTAGTACAAAAACAAAAATCTAAAAATTTTCAATAATTAATCATTACATGTTGAAATGATAACATTTTAGATACGCTGGATTGACAAAGATGTAATTTTAAAATCAATTCCAACTGTTTCAATTTTTCTTTTTTTTTAGCACCGCACCTGTGGCACATGGAAGTTCCCAGGCTAGGGGTAGGGACTGAATCGGAGCTACAGCTGCCAGCCTACACCACAGCCACAGCAATGCCAGATCTGAGCCGCATCTGTGACCTACACCACAGCTCGTGGCAACACGGGATCCTTAACCCACTGAGTGAGGCAAGGATCAAACCCACATCCTCATGGTTACTAGTCCGGATCATTTCCACTGAGCCACAATGGAAACTCCCCATTTCGATTTTTTTAAATGCAGCTACCAGAACATTTCAAATTGCCTATAGTGGACCGTGTTATATTGCTATTGGCCAGTGCTGGCCTAGAGAGTGCCTGGCACATAGTAGATACTCAATAAATATTTGAATGAATAAATGCATTCTAATCACTGCTCTGAAGATATCTAACTGTTGTCCACTGTAATCCCATTACAATGGGCTTTATTCAGTTTCAAAAGAACGTTAACACTCTGGCCCTTTTTTTTAAACCATAGCTTGGCAACTCTCAACAATTCTGCCCACATCCCAAAACACAGTAGTCAATCATTAGGAAAAACCCAGAACTGGAAACAGATTCTTGCTAAAAAGAGAGGCTAGCTCCATATCGCTTTCAGATATAACTAAAAGGAGTCAATGGAACTACAGCGGAAGCTATAAAAAGATTCACAGAAGATTTCAGGCAAACAATAGGGGCCATTTAAAAAGAGTTCTATGGGTAACATGCTCACTGAAAAGAAAGCCCTTATCTAGATGGTAAGGTTGAGAAAGCTACCTCTGCACCTAGTACTGAATGCCTGACTCCAGCAAACAAAGAAATGTCATTTCCCAAATTAAAAAGTTAACACCACCCCAGGGAATACCCTGATTTAAACCTACCATCCCTGCTCCATCAAACAAGCCAAGAAAATACACAAACAGCCATAATCAGAATCCCCCAGACCAATACTAAGCTTGAACTTCATCGGAAGAATAAAAAGGGAGTCTGGAACAAATTCTGAGCCCAGGCCTGACCCCTTCTGAGGACTTTCTCTAAAGAAACTTTGCCTTTAAGCATGGGAGTATTCAAGAGCTGGCACTCCCAGAATAAATCACAAGCCCACCCCAAATTTCTGTATTAGTGGGGTTTAGGGGCAATGTGGTTGGAAGGGAAAAGCCTGAAGAGCGCCCCTTTACGTAACAAGCACACCATCCTCACTGAGACTGCTCTTTCATCTGGGTTGACCCTTCGAGGGTATCCAATATTCTCTGATTTTGATACCGCTTGCCGATGACAGCTGTTAACAAGAACAGAGACAAGCACCTCACTCACCGGTGTTTCCTAAACTTGTCCCATCATCCTTGTCACCAGGGATCAGCATTCCTGTTCTACCCCCACCTAGGCGAATCAGTTCCTATTGGGAGAGGCTCGCAATACATTTTTTCAATACGGACCCCAGACCCCATTTTCATACAAGTTAGGGAAGCCCTCAACCACCCGCTGAGGCAGATACTATTATTAGCCCTTTTTGTAGATACAAAACGGACTTGGATTAAGTGGCTTGTCCCCAGTCACACCGCTTGGAACCGGCAGGGCGGACTCGCATCCAGACCTACAGCGCGTCACCTGGCACCTTGGCACCCACACCCTTGGGTATCACCCCCCGCCCCCCACTCGGAGGGAGGCGTCGGGATCCCAGCGACCCCCACTGTCCCGGGGGGTGGGGAGCCGCGCCACGCAGAGGCCCGTCCTCCCCCGGTCCTAGTCGGCTGCAGGAGACGCGGTGGCGGCCTCTGACAGCGAAAGCGAAACAAAGCTGGGAGCCGGGCGCGCACCCCGCGGCCTGGCCGACGCTGACCGCCCAGGCCCGGCGCCTCCGCCGCCCCCGCCCCGACCGAATCCGCGCCCGCACCCCACCCCCGGGGAACGGGCCCGGCCCCGCAGGCGGGGAACGCGCGCCACGGCCCCTACTCACCTCCGGCCTCCATGAAGGACACGCGCGGCCCGCGGCAGGCGGCGGGCGCCTCAGCCCCCCGGGCCGCCGGCCTTCATGCCGCCCCCGCGCCGCCCGCCCCCGCCCCCGCCCCGGCCCCCACCCAGGCCCCGGCCCCGGCCCCGGCCCCGGCCCCGCCGCCGCCGCGCCCGCCGCCGCCCGGAGAGGCCATCAGCTGCTTCCCGTCACATGGCGGCGGGCGCGGGCGGGGACGCGCGGGGGGCGGAGCTGGGGGCGGCCGGCAGAAAACCCGGGAGCCGGGCTGAAGGAATAGCGGGGGCGGGCAGGTGGAAGCAGGAGGGATCCGCCCCGGGTGGGGGAGCCGGGCTGACGGGAAAGGGGGGGCGGGAAGGGGGGCAGGTGAAGGCCGACGGGATCGGCAC
>PVHT021183555.1:17231501-17293592 GCA_004024745.2 Catagonus wagneri
GGGAACCCAGAGGTTAAACGGGAGCCCAAGTAGAGAAGTAAAAGGGGCTAAAAATAGAGGATCAGAGGAAGGAGACTCCGTTTTTTAAAAAGTGGAAACCAGGAAAGTAATGACCATTGAAAACTGGAGGGTGCGAATGGACATTCTGCGGTTAAGGGGGGGGGGGATGAGAAACGGGCAGACGGCCAAAGAAAGAGAGGAGTCAAACAGGAATGGGGGTCCAAAAATGGACAAGCTGGGTGAACTTGGGGGTGACCCAGGAGGCCTGAGGGATTGCAGGGAACAGAAGTGAAAACAGGCAGAGATAAAATGAGGGTCTGGGAAGAGTCAGAGTAAACACACACAGCATGAAAATGGAGGAACTGGGTCAAACAGAACTTGGGAAACGGAGGTTAAGGTAGGAAACGGGTTTGCTTTGCAAAGGAAGCAAGTTGGAAATGGGAGAGCTTTGATTAGAGCTTGGAGGGAAGTAGAGAAGACTGACCAAAGGGAAAGCCCCAGAACGGGAGTAGGGGATGGGGAGTTCCCAGTGGGGCGCAGCAGTTAACGAATCCGACTAGGAACCATGAGGTTGCGGGTTCCATCCCTGGCCTTGCTTAGTGGATTAAGGATCCGGCGTTGCGGTGAGCTGCGGTATAGGTTACAGATGCGACTCGTATCCAACATTGCTGTGGCTGTGGCGTAGGCCAGTGGCTAGAGCTCTGATTAGATCCCTAGCCTGGGAACCTCCATATGCTTGTGGGTGCAGCCAAAAAAGGACAAAAAGACCAAAAAAAAAAAAAAAAAAAGGGGATGGAATTGGGTCCCAAGTGGGAGGTGAGGCGAGACATTTGGGGGACTACAATTAGCTGAGCCCAGTGAAAAACTTCAAAACTACCAACCACTACTTGATAGCTGATGTAAACTGTCTTTTTTTTTTTCTCCTTTTGGCTGTACCAGGGCCAGGGATTGAACCTGCATCACAGCAGCAACCCAGCCTGCTGCAGTGACAACTTCGAGTCTTTAACCGTCCGTGCCACAAGAGAGCTTCTAAATTATCTTTTCAGACAGCCCATCAGTTTCACTGCTTCATGATAACTCCTACCCTAACCCTTTAATATTAGAAAGCATGCAGTCTGACCAAAAAGAGGCCCATGTTTGAGGATATATGGTGAGAAAATGAAGAACAAATTTCTTGGGGAGTTTAAGAGAGATGAGAGGGTGGGCAGTATCTACGAGTTGTAGAAGAGAATAAAATGGTAGAGTTCCCAGGTGGCACAGTGGGCTAAGGATCCAGCATTGTCATTACTGTAGCTCAGGTCACTGCTGTGGCGTGGTTTGGTCCCTGGCCCCAGGATTTCCCATGCCATAGGTGTGGCCAAAATAAATAAGTGAATAAAATGGCAATGAGGACAATATTGTTACCAATATTGGGAAAGCTAGTTAAAGAAAAAAAATTGTGGGTAGCAAACCAATTTCCCCAAATCTTTCATCTTACTAATCAGGTGTAAATGAAGATCACTAAAGCATTTATTTAAAAATAACTTTATTCCATTATCTTAAAAAATCCATATTATAATCTCAGAATGAATTTCTCCACACCAAATATTAAAATGTAAATAATGCAGAGGGATCTGTTGATTTCTTCTTGCAGCAGTTCTTGGCCCGGACCATGGTGAGAAATACTGGTTGGCACTTACTGCATCATGACAAATTTTACCCAGCAAGGATGATTTTCAGGTTTCAGTGCCTGAGTTGGGGAAATTTCCTATCATGGCTTTTCCTGCTACACTAGTAGGGGCTCTACGTGCTTGTGAGAATGGGAGCTAGTATCAAAGCCACAGGATTAAGGGACCCCTTTCCCAGTGTCCACCAGGTTTTGAGGGAAAGGAATGTCAGTTGTGATGGCCCTGAAGTATTTATCTTCAGGGGCCTGATAAGTAGATCTCTTGGTCTCCAGTTCATAATACATTCAGATAAGACTCTTTTTAAAAGCACAATGTAACGAGTTGGACTTTGCCACAGAAAGCCTGTAACCCACTGTCAAGGTGCTGGTAGATTTGGGGCTGGATCATTTTAAAGGAAAGAAAAGGAAAAGAGCCCTAATTCTTTAAAAATCCTTAAAGCTTGAAGACCACCAGAACTTCAGCTCTTAACTGACCCAGCGATATTATCTGTGCACACAGCACTCAGATATAAGTGACAGCAATCACAGCTCAGATAGACAAGTGTTTATAATGTTTGGGACCAAGACCTTGAAGCTCCCATTTGCCAGTGGAAAAATCCCGCCTCCAAGATTTCCTGTCCTCAGGAGTGAGAAGTCGAAGGAAGCATCTCAGTGATCTTGCAAATCCTCCTCTGTGTGCCCTGCTAGGGATTTTTCTCCCTAAGGTTCCTTTGCTTTTTCCTTTTTAAAAGATGGTTGCCTCTGCAGAGTGGACTGTCAGATCCAGGAATGGATTCACTGAAGACTCTAAAAGAGAGACTAGCTCAGTGTTCAGTGACTTTAAACACAACCTGTCTGAGTATCCCATTCTGAAATGACACTAACTTAGGCTGGTTAAAGTGGTTAAATATGTGAGGTACTAGGCAGCAAAAGACCCAGCCCAACCAGGGCACAGCTATTCCTGAGGGCTGGACACTGCAGCCAGCCCCTGACCTCCCCAGTGTTAAGCTGGGGACAGGGCTCACTTCTAGTGACTTCCTCAGTTTAGTTCCTTCAACCAAGAAAATAAACCTCCCCCAACCACAACTGCAAGGTAACCCTGCAGATAACCAGCTTCTCATTCTAGGAGTCCCAGGTCCTATTATTAGAGAAGGGACATTCTACTTTAAGCCCTGGGTCTTGCCCATTAGAGCAGGATATGCAACATTGAAGAGTGCAAATTCAAGTCAGATTTTCAAGTATAGCATACATATTTTACACCCTTATAAGGTCCCTGACATTGAAGAGATTAGGGTGAAATCAGAAAGAAGAAAAAAAAATCTCTATAAACTGTACAGGGATCTAGTGGAAACATCAGCAGCTTAAACTCATCATGTGTTATTTTCATTCAAAACTTAGCGTTATTGAGCAGTGTATCCTCACAACATCCTTAATAAGCAGGAAAGAGGAGTCCTGTTGCGGAGAAGAGGGTTAAGGCTCCTCCCTGTCTCTGCGGTGGCATAGATCCAATCCCCAGCCCGGTGCAGTAGGTTAAGGATCTGGCCTGGCTATAGCTGTGGCCTAAGTCACAACTGAGGCTCAGATCTGATCCCTGGCCCAGGAATTCCCATATACTGCGGGTGCAGCCAAAAACAAAACAAAAAGAAGTAGGAAAGAAACAAGTTTTCCCATTTCCGAGATTAAGAAACTGAGGCCAGATGAACTGGCCTGTCCAAGGAGTCTGTATCACCAGGTACTCCGTTACAAAACCTTCCTCCTGCCTCTTTCAAAGCCGCAGGAGAAAGGAAGGATGGGAAAGTGCAAGCTAATAGGACATTACCAAAGAGGCTTTTCTATAAATATAATGCTCTGGAAATGGTGAGGTTCTAATGAAAGGCACTTCCTCTTATCAGCCCCTACCTCTTTTGAGAAGAATTCTATCTCCAGGAAAGCAAAAATCCTCAGGAGAGCAGAGCTCTGATGATGCCCTGGTCTGAAACCGTTCTTCAGAGAATGAAAGGCCCAGGTAGCAGTTTATAACTGAAGAGCCGACATTGTTTTTTCCTTCCGCTCGGGAAGGTAAAGAAGATACTCACATCTATGGAGCACCTCCTCAGCATTGTCACATCCAAAGTACCTCGGCCCCCACCACAGCCCTGTAAGGTAGGTGGCATTTCACCTGTTTCACAGATGAGGAAACTGAGGCTCAGGGGAGAGGTAAAGCTACCTGCCCAAGCTCGTGAAACACGTAAGTAGCAGGGTCTAGATTCAAGCCCGGGGGTTTCCGACTCAAAACCTGAACCAAACTGCCTTCTTCTGATTAGCATCAGCAGCTGGCGCTTCCTCGCCTTCTCCCGAGCACTGATGTTTGCCTGGTTCCTCAGCACACCTGGGCAGCGAAGAAGGCAGCATCCTCACCACCCCCAAGCTATTCTCTGTGTGCCAGGGGCAGGCCAGTTACAGACCTTCAATGGCGACAAAGTGCGCTGAGGCCGTGTGCCCCACCCCCACCCCACCGTCCCCAACTCAGCATCAGTCACCCCAGGAAAGCTGGGGGTCACAGCCCCAGGGGCACCTCTGATGCTCAAGGCAGCTTCCCCCGCCCCCACACTGCCCACTCCCAAAGCTCTTCAACATCGCTGAGAAAACTTACAGTAAATCAAAGGGATTTAGGGGGGAAAAAAAAAGGGAAGGAAAGATGTGTGTTGTTTTCCTTTTTCACCGAGAGCCCCAAATTGTTTTCAGCCCTCAGGCAGGGGTGCAAGTCAAGTAAAGCAGAACACAAAACTCATCTTCAGCGGAGCTGTCCAAGCTATTAAGACCGGCTAACAAAGGACAGTTCTTTTCTTCAAACTGGCCTGTCTTCTTCTTGCGTGATGTCACTCTGCTGCTCACTGCTGTCGTCTGGACAGGAAGGAAAAGGAAGACCGGGCCCTGAGTGGTCTCAATAGAGTTGACTCGCTTTCCCCCACCGGTCTTCAATCACCTGGACTGATTTCCGGTCCTTTACTGGTGCGCTTCATGGAGGAGCAGGTGGGGCACGGTTCTGCCACCACTTTTCACCTGTTTTTTTCCACTTAAAATCCTCTGGATGTGCTTGATGCTGCCCACCCTCCACACTCGTGGCTCTTGTCACTACCCTCACCCGGACCCCCCTCACCCTTCTGCTTATTCAAATCAAGCATCCTGAAAGTGTCATGGCCCTTCTTCCATAAAACATCTCTTGACCAAGGCACCTCTCAAAACTCTCATCTTTCTCCTGAGGACCTATATATAATTTATAACCGTATCATCTATCAGGCAATTCATGAGATTTTTTTCTCTCTTTCCTTTTTTTTTTTCCTTTGGCTACACCCCCAGCATGCAGAAGTTACCAGGCCAGGGGTGGAACCCACGCCACAGCAGCCACCCAAGCCATTGCAGTGACAATGCCGGGTCCTTAACCTTCTGCGCCACCAGGGAACTCCCGTCAGATTCCTTCTTGCCATGGCTTTTCTACTGCCCTCTCAAAGGACTGGTTAAATCTTCCTTCTGTTTTAATTTTCCCCTCGTGTTTTAGTCTGTTCACCCCAAGACTAAGTGTTAAGTCTGTTTTGTCTTTTTTTGTCCTTTTATGGCCACAGCCATGGCATATGGAGGTTCCCAGGCTAGGGGTCTGAATCGGAGCTGTAGCCGCCGGCCTACACCACAGCCACAGCAACGCCAGATCCGAGCCGCGTCTGCGACCTACACCACAGCTCATAGCAATGCCAGATCCTTAACCCACTGAGCGAGGCCAGGGATGGATCGCGCAACCTCATGGTTCCTAGTCGGATTCATTTCCGCTGCGCCACGACGGGAACTCCAGGTCTGGTCTCTTAAAGCCCCTCACCCCAGACTTTCTTTTCTAGTGCCTGCCAGTACCAATCTGTGCCTTTCCCAGAGCCTGTCCTTAATAAATATGTGTCAATTTAATTGTTGTGTTGGTAGCGGACTATAGATTCTCAGAGTCTAGATTAACCTTCTTTCCCAGCCCTTAAAAACCAGGCCCTTGGAGATTTCTTGGGCAATCTCACCGCCACCTAGCAGAGTCCTTTTAAGGAAAAAGAGCTTACCCTGCAGAGCCTGGAGGCCATTGCCCATCTGGTCCATATTCCCATTCACCAGCGCGGTCACTCTGTGAATGTGGCCGTATTTGGTTATTTCTCTGGGCAACTCCTCCCTGTCGCTTGCAGCATCTTCCTCTTCTGCAGCATCTTCCTCCTCCTCCACCTCTTCCTCTTCTGAATCCACCAAAACCATGACATCACCCATGTCTTGCCTCCTAATTTCCACCGGGGGGCAGGGGGGAGATAATCAAGAAGATGTCCTGTTTTCTCCACCCTCCGCCTTCTCTGAGTAGGAAACACTTTGCCACCCCTTAGGTAACATGGAAAATTCTTCCTGCATTCAACCTGGTTGAGTCGTGAGAATATAGTGCGACTGTAACCTTTCAAAGAGGTGCTGCCAAACTGTCTAGATAATCCTGTCTTGTGTTGGATGAGTTTTATCTCCCCCCACCCACCCCCTTCCACCCTGCTGCTCCTTGGTCCTCGGGCAGGTGACCTCATTGTCCCAAACACCTGCCGTCTCAGTTCCCCTCACAGCACATGCACAGAAGCTCTGTTTCTTTCCTGAAATGTCCTTATTCTCCACTTACTAAAATATCTACTCCCCCTCATTATTCAAGGTCCAAGTGAAGTCGTCTCCCTCCTGCCAAAGCCTTGAACTATGACTGAATTTGGAGTCCACGGCCAGCGGCCTAGCATCAAGTTGTTCTCTAGTTTATGGCTAGTTTTGCCTGCCTAGCCAGACTGTACACCTCACGGCCAGTCCCAGTCCCAGGAGCATTTCATCCTTACTCCTCACAGCCTCCCTCTGAGAAACAGATGAGGAGACGAAAGCTCAGAGAGGGTCGGGGATTTTCCAGAAACCCTGCTCCACTCATTCCAAAGCCTTCTATTAAGCCAAGCTGCTACCTCCCATGAGAGAGAAGCCTGGGGAATGACAGATTTATTCTAGAATGGCCCTCAGAAACAGGACAGTAAAGGTAACACTTCCCCATGAAGGAAGGTCCCAGAATAATACAATTCCTCATCACGAACAATGGTCTCAAAACAGTAACACCTCACAGTTATAAATGGATGAGAGGGGCAAAGACTTCTTTGTTCCCACCCAGAATCTGAGGACGCAAAACACACAAGTTCCATTTAGTTGCTTTGCCCTTAAGGAGGGTTCCTTTTGGGGCTTCTGGGCGTGCTCAGACTAGTCTTCCAAAACATGCTGTAAGACTGTGACTTCTTCTTCCTTTTAGCTCTTTGCAGAAAACTAGATAAAAGAAATGCATGGCTAACTGGGCTCCATATGTGCACGCTGTCTTTATGCCTCAGTAACAAACCAGCAATGTGCCTTTGCCCTAAGGTCGGACGTAAAAAGAGCACAGACTTCAGAAACAAATTATCAGTGAAGGCAGATTGTGGAAATGGGTTTTTGATTTGAGTCTAGGGAGCACTTACCTGAAAGTGTTTTCTACTGAAAGGAGAAAGGAAAAAAAAAAAAAACATTAATATCCAGTAGTACCCACTTCAGCCTCACAAAGGTTTCTAATCCATCTAACATTTACAAAAGGAGGGACAATGAGAAAACGGACCCAATATGAGAGAGGACAGGGCGTTCGGGAATGGTACTTAGGTGCCTCATTATTGCACATCTGTACCCAATTTGGGAGCCTATGGACCTTAGATGGGAGCAAAATAGGGACCACCTTCCCCCACCCATACCCTCTCAAGAAGCCTGAACGAGAAGCAGAGGGACCCAGAAAGCCCTCACCTTTCCAGCAGAACACGGGGCTGTAATACAGCAGTAGCCCGGAGAGAACGGCCAGACCCAGCAGGAGGAGGCTCACGATGGTGCCCACGATTCCCCCGATGTTTAAAGGTTCTGCAGAGACAAATCACATCGTGGACAAATCACACCCGACACGCCTGCAGCACACCTGCAGCTAAGAGGGTAACACCTCCCCTTCTCTGCCCGGGTCCTATTCTTATCTTGGTTTGACGACCTTGAGCCAGGCATGTGACCTCTCTGTATAGCAAGATAAATATCTCATTTTCCTACTGCAGACAGTTTGCGGGAATCAAACAAAGCACATGAGGCAAAAGAACACTGGAAAGTTAAAATCTCTGTGTCTACCACACGTCAGGACTGTTCACAAGGCCACAGGAATTCAGAGTGTGAGCTATAGGTGTCTCAATGACATTATTAACAGAACAGAATAGAGAATCCAAGAAGAGGGCTGCAACATAAAAGGAAACATGATATCGGTAAGATTAGTGAGTAAAAGAACTCTTCCGGAAGTGGTGCTAGACCAAATGGTTATCCAGATTGGGGGCTGGGAGGTGGAAATGTGATCTTCACCTCATACCATTCACAAAAATCAGTTCTGGACAGACTCCAGATCTCACTGTGAAAAGCAAAGATTAAAACTTTAAGAAGAAAATATAAGAGCATATGTTCATGACCATAGGACAGACAAGGATTTTTTAAGACACAAATGATCCAAGCAAAGTTGCATAAAATCAACAGCATTCAAGTAAGAACATGTGCAGATCAAAGGACACCATAAAGAAAGCAAGAAAAACAAAGGCAATTCCCTGGTGGCTCAGTGGGTTAAGGATCTGGCGTTCTCAACTGCTGTGGCACGGGTTCGAAGAGGTCTAGGATATATGCATTTTTATCTTTGATATAACACCAAATTATTTTCCAAAGTGGTTACACCAATTCCCAGTTACAAAGTAGAATTGTTCCACATTTTCACTCACAGGCTTTGTGATTTTTGCCTATCAATTAGGTGTAAAATGGAATCTCACACGGTTCTAATTTGAAATTCTCTAATTAGTAAGAAGGTTGAGCATCATTTCATATGTTTATTTGCTATTTGTGTTTCTACTATGAAATGCATATTTGTGTCTTTTGATCTTATCCCCTTTCTTATTGATATGTAGGAGCTCTTCAGAAATTCCACATACTAATTCCTTGTTAGTTTTTCATGTTACGAGGACTGTGAAGTTCCCAGGCCAAACTGAACCTAAACCACAGCAGTGACAATGTTAGATCCTTAACTGCTAGGCCACCAGGGAACTCTGTGTATTTTATTTTTATATTTTTATATATTTTTTCTAACATATATATTTTTTTCTTCCGGATTTAACGGATAGTAAATAACCTATTTATCCCTATAGAAATGTTAGAGATTTAGGACTGAAAAGTAATTTTCCCATCCATCTTATCAAGCCACCGGCAAGCAGGTATGCCTTCTCCCAAATGGAAATGGCCCATGTGTAAGGAAGCACCACACTGTCCCCACACTGGCGCCAGGTCCTTGCACGCTCGGGACCCTTCTCCTCTGGGGCCACTCCCATCACTCACCCTTCACAGTCAGCCAGATGTCCACCTCCCTCACCCCCACGGGGTTCTCAGCCCGGCAGACGTAGTAGCCCTCGTCCAGGTCCTGGGAGCAGTTGCGGATGGTGAGGGTGGAGCTCTGGCCACTCCGGGTGATAAGATAGTGGCTGCTGGGCTGGATGACCGTGTCAGGCTGGGTGAGGTTCCTCAGCCAGAGGATCTGGGCAGCAGGGGAGGCTCCAGACACCTGGCAGGTGAGCGTCACATTGCCCCCCACGAGGCAAGTCTTCATGGGCTCAGAGAGAACAGAGGGGCTCCCTGGTGATCAGAAAATAAAAAGAGACAGACGTTTCAGGAGATTCAAGTCGTGGCCAGAGAATTTCAAGTTATTTCTCTCCAAACAAAGCAACTCTGGGAGTCTCCGTATCACACCTGGTCTAATGTAATAATAAAAGCTAACACTGTCTGACCATTTACTATGGGCAAGGCACTGTTCTGTTTCTTAACTCAATCAGTTTTCACAACAGCCTTGTCGTCATCCCACTTTTGCAGATGGGGAAACTGAGGCACAGAGAAAGTTAAGGAACTTGCTCAAAGTCACACAACTAAGTAAGTGAGCAGCTAGTACTAAGGGTGGCCAACGGTACTGGTTTGTCCAAGGCTGAGGGGGGGCTCCCAGGAATTGGGACTTTCAATGCTAAAGCTGATCCCCACAAACCAGGGTGAGTTGGTTACTCCATGTAAGGTTGGAACCTACAGAGTCCAGCCTTTGTGGCGCACATGTCCCTACTCCTGTGCTATAGGCTTCTGTGGATAACCATACTAGTCATATAAAATATCAGCACACAGCCTGACAAGGGTCTAACAGGGGACAAGAGGGCAACTGTATTAGTTTCCTGTTGCAACTGAAACAAACTGTACCAACTTAGTTGTTTAAAAATTTATCCTTTTATAGTTCTGGGGGTCAGAAGTCCAAAAGAATCTTACAGAACGGAAGTCAAGGTGTTGGCAGAGCTGGTTCCTTCTGGAGGCTCTAGGGGAGAATCCATTTTGTTGTTTTCTCGGCTTCTAGAAAAGAGCCACCTGCATTCCCTGGCTCCTGGCCCCTTCCTGGCATTACTCCTGCCTCCTACATCTCTTAGCACATCTTACTACTGCATCTGAATCTCCAGCCTCCCTCTTAAAGAGGACCCTTGAGATCACCCAAATAATCCAGGACTCCCCATCTCAAAATCCTTAATCACATATGCCAAGCCCCTTTACAATATAAGGGTACAAGTTCTGGGGATTAGGACATGGACACCTTTGGGGGGGCCTTATTCTGTCTACCACAGGTGTGTCCTAGAACACTCAGCATGTGGCATCTTTGTGGCCTTGGGGTCTGATTTAAGCGGGACACGTGGAGCTGTAAGGTCTGCTATAGCGATCTATTTGGATTCTTTGCCCAAGAAGCCTTTTCCCAAAACGCACATCCTCTTAGGAGGACTGACTAAATCCCTATTTTCAGCAGCTGAGGGATACAGAGTGGCATGTTGGGTTCTTGCCCAGGAGAGTGAAACTACATCCTTCCCCTTGACAAATGTTCCAAGAGAGAATCTAGGGTTTCACTGCTGGGGTGGGGTGGGGGGAGGGGCAGAGGGTGGGGGTGAAACAACCCCAAAGCCTTTCTCCCTAGGTCAGGTCAACAAAAGAGAATCCACTTGGAGTTCCCTGGTGGCCTAGTAGTTAAGGACTTGGCATTGTCACTGCTGTGGCTCAGGTTTGATCCCTGGCCTGGGAATTTCTGCATGCTGTGGGTACAGCCAAAAAAATCAAAAAACTGAAGAAAAAAAAAAAAGAGAGAGACAAGAGAGAAAAGAGAAAGAATCCCCCCAAACCTTGCTCAGGAAACTCACCTGTGAGCACCCCTTCTGGATCAACTGTCAGAGTCCTCCCATGTTAAATCGCTCCTTCCCCTCTTGGTGGTTAGCTAGAATTTCCTTTGGGGTCACAAGGCCAACAGCAGTGACAAGCCTCATCAGTATGTTTACACTTGGGGACCCCAAACCAAAGTTTGAGAAATGGTCCCTCATCCTTTATTAAAAACAAAACAATCCCACCACAGCACCTCCCCTGCACCCCAAACAAAGGTCATGAACTTTATCAAAAACAGCAATTACTCCTCAGAAAGGTGTGTCACCATCCACAAGTGTGGCACCTATAAACTCAGTTTCGCTTAAGAGGATGCTGTGTGCAAGGGCGGGGCAGGGGTGGAGCAGGTGCGGGGGGCCTTCACACATCTGCAGGAGGTGGACAACACGCTGGGGCTCAGTATCACTGCAGCTTGTCATAAGTTGAGTTGGTTCCTTCAGTTTAGGGGTCTACAGGCCAATTAAAGAGAGATCTGAGGGGAGTTACTGTCGTGGCTCAGTGGAAATGAATCTGATTAGCATCCATAAGGACACTGGTTCGATCCCTGGCCTTGTTCAATGGGTTAAGGATCCGGTGTTGCCATGAGCTGTGGTGTAGGTCACAGACATGCAGGTTTGATCCCTGGCCTCGATCAGTGGGTTAAGGATCCAGCGTTGCCATGAGCTGTGGTGTAGGTCACAGACGATACTCAGATCTGGCGTTGCTGTGGCTGTGGCGTAGGCCAGGGGCTACAGTTCCGATTCAACCCCTAATCCTCCATATGCTGAGGATGTGGCCCTAAAAGCAAAAAAATAAAATAAAATAGTGAAGTGAATATTATGTGAGTTATAGCTCATTTTTTAAAATATTGCCCAAAGAACAATTAGGTGAGAGTTGGCCCCAGGGGCTCAGCTTGTCATCTTCTATCCTAGGGCAGAAAGCCTGTCTTGATCCCTTATGTTGCCCAAGGCCAGATACAGTACCTGACCCAGAGGGGACATTCAGGGCAAGTGTGCTCAGTGAGGGAGTCAGCGGGAAGGGTCAACCCTTCCGTGTCACCTGCCCGAGCAAACAAGCCCTGGATGGCACAGCGGGGCTTACTTCTCAGCATGTCACCTCCTCTGAGGATGAGCCTCAGAAACTGTGAGGAAAACCTCACCAGGGCCAGCACAATCCAGCACGCTCTGCTCCTGGCTTACTCATTGCCCTGGCTTCCTGGAGCTGCTGAAACAAACTACCACAAACTGGGTGGCTGAAAACAACAGAAATTTATCTGCCCAGTTCAGAAACCAAAAGTCCTAAATCAAGGAGGAGTTCTTATTGTGCCTCAGTGGATTAAGAATCTAACACAGTGTCTACGAGGATGCAGATTCAATTCCTGGCCTCACTCAGTGGGTTAAGGATCCAGAGTTGCCATGAGCTGTGGTGTAGGTTGCAGACTCAGCTTGGATCCCAAGTTGCTGTGTCTGTGGTGTAGGCCAGCAGCTGCAGCTCTGATTCAACTCCTAGCCTGGGAATTTCCATATGCTGTAGGCATGGCCCTAGAAAGAAAAGGAAAAAAGAAGAAGAAGAAGTCCTAAATCAAGGCCTCTGGAGACTCTGAGGGAGAACACATCCCACGCCTCCCCTCAGCTTCCCATGGTTGCCGACACTCCTTGGCGTTCCTTCACTTGCGGAAGAACCACTCCAATCTCTGCCTCTATCATCATGTGGCAGTCCCCCTACGCATCTGGCTCCAAAATTCCCTCCTCCTACAAATACCAGTCATCAGACCACAGCCCACTCTAATCTTAACTTAATCACATCTGCAAAGACCCTAATTCCAAATATGCTCCCGTTACAGGTACTGGGGGCTAGGATTTAAATATGTCTTTCTGGGAAACACAGCTCAACCCACAACACCATCTAAGCCTCACCAGTACTTCACACAAAATGCTCTGGCCACACTGGCCTTCTCTTGGTTCTTCAAATGCCAAGTATGTTTCTACCTCAGGGCCTTTGCATTTGCTGCTCTGTCTGCCAGGAATACTCAACCCACGGATCTTCCCTGGGTCATCGCCTTCTCATTCATTAGGTCTAAACCCAAGATATGACCTCCTCAAGGAGGCCTCCTGGCACCCTGGGAAGCGTGGCCCTCTTCCTATAAAGACTCTCCTTTACACACTCCATTTTATGCTCCTCACACTGATTATCACTGTCTGAACCTATCTTACTTGTTTTTGTACTTTCTGTCTTCCTCCAAACCCCACCCCACCCAGAAGAGTTTAAGCTCTGTGAAACAGGAATGGTCATGCCTTAAAAAACATGTCCAGAAATACTCTGACACTCCGCCTTTCAAAAAGGAGAGCCCTAATTCTCCCCGCTCCTTTTGAAAGTGGAGCCGGGCTTAGTAACTCATGGCTAATGAATAGGATGTGGGAGAAGGGATGCCTCACACTCAGGATGTGACTCCTGGTGCTAGGCCATAAAAAGGAGAGCCTGGCTCCCTCCCCCTTGCATCATTTGCTCTGGGAGAAGCCAGCCACCATGTTGTAAGGACACTCAAGCAGCCCTGTGGAGGATCCCACATGGAAAGGAAGTGACTTGTCCGGTGTGTTAGTGAGCGCCTTGGAAATGGATCCGTCCCATGATTTCAACCACATCTTACAACTAAAACCCCTGGCATAATGTAGCAGAGCAAACCATCCCCAAAGTGACCTGTATGAATCCCTGGCCCACAGACATCATGAGACAGTGACAGTTGTTTCAAGCCATTAAGTTTGGCAGTAATTTGTCCCCCAACAGGAGATAACTAATAAATAAACTCTGTCTGTCTTGTTCCCTGCTCTACCTTCAGTACTTAGAAACTGCCTGGCACATAGCATGTGCTTAGTTAGTATTTGTCAAGGGTAAACCAACTTGGACTAAAACCAAGAAGCTAAATTAAGCATCTTTAAAGTTTGAAAGGAAGGAAACATGAAGAAAAAGAAGGGAGAAATTGAAGGAATCCAGTTCATTCTAACATCCTGGGATCTCTTTCCCAGACCTTCTTTCAAGGGTTGTCCCAAAAGAGGAAGGTGGGTGGACCCCAATCCCAGGACAAGGCAAGGCAGACTCACGGATCTGTACCACACAGCTGGCTCCCAACTCCGGCCCCACTATGTGTCTCCCGACGCACTTGAACTTCTTGCCATCCGAGAGCTGGGACTGGTTCAGCATCTCCACTCTCAGCTTTGACGCCCCCACGACCACACCTGCTGGCTCTTCTGTCCACAGGAAATCTGGGTCTGGGTATCCCCCACCCCAGCGGCAGCTGAGCTTCAGCGTGAACAATCCTGGCGACATCTCCGCTGAGCACTCAGGAGCTAACGGAGGGGGTGCTGCAAAACACCAGAGGACGTGGCCTGAATCACAGGCGAAGGTGAACTACTGGGCTGACCCTAAGAATTACAGAATCAGAGTATTAGAGAAACATCAACCTCAGTTAGTGTACCCTTTTTTTTTTTTTACAGTGCCTGTGGCATGCGGAAGTTCTAGGGCCAGGGATCGTACCCAAGCCACAGCAATAACAATACTGGATCCTCAACCTGCTGAGCCACCAGGGAACTCCCCAGTTAGTGTATCTTGAAATAGCTCCTAGCACAAGTCAGGTTTCCTCTGTGGGGTGTTAAATCTCTGAAGAGATTTGCATTTCTCACCAGCCATGGGTGGCTATTTAAATTAATTTAATTACACATTGAGTTCCTCCGTTACACTACCCACATTTCCTAGTAATCATGCATGGTAGGTGGCCCCTGTACTAGATGACAGAGAACAAAACATTTTCATCATTACAGGAAGTTCTACTGGACAGTGCTGGTCCCTAGAGGGAGTGACAGTGAGAGGGAGACTTGTTCATCCCCAAACCTTCCACATATGCTTTTTCTGTCTTCTTCTTTTTAGGGCCACACTTGTGGCATATGGAATTCCCCAGGCTAAGCGTCAAATCAGAGCTGCAACTACTGTCCTATGCCACAGCCACAGCAACACCAGATCTGAGCTGCATCTGTAACCTATGCCACAGTTTGTGGCAACACTGGATCCTTAACCCACAGAGCAAGGCCAGGAACTGAACCCACATTGTGGACACTAGTCAGGTTTTTAACCCATTGAGCCAAAACGGGAACTCCACACATATACTTTATTTTTGCTTTGTGCATGTACTACTAAAAATGCACATGAAAATTTAACAAATCACAAAACTGTAAATTTAATGTAACCCATGTGTTCCTAAGTATATAAAAAGTAATGTATATTAAATCTGTATATTATAGTATATCTATTATGTGTGTATGTCATATACCTTTATTTTATATAATATACATACATAGAAATTTGGATCTTATGTGGCATCTTCAAGAAAAATTATTGGAAATATACCAAAATGAGGTTAGAGTACAAGTGATTATTTTTTCTACTCATCTATGTTTCCTACAACAAGTGCATATGGCTTTATATACAATAAATGTCATTTATGGAGTTCCCTGGTGGCCTAGTGGGTTAAGAATTGGACATCGTCACTACTGTGACTTGAGTCGATGCTGTGGAGCAGGTTCAATCCCTGACCCAGGAACTTCCACATGCCAGGGTGTGGCCCCCAAAAATGTCATTAGGAGAAAGAGCACTGAGACTTACAAAGGCTCTGAATAACATATGAAGTGAAGTGTCATTACCCTGCCCGCTAATTTGCTGTTTTCATGCTCCCTTGCATTAGCATGGATTAGGAGTACACCCTGCACTTCTACAGTGGTTTTCCTCCTGTAAATATGTGCGTAGGTGCATTTAGTCATTGTTTCCTAACCCCTAAGATGAAGCTTATGAACTGTTGGTTCCACTATGGGTTGAATCGGAGCTACAGCTGCAGGTCTACACCACAGCCACAGCAACGTGGGATCCAACCTGAGTCTGTGACCTGCACCACAGCTCATGGCAACACCAGATACTTAATCCACTAAGTGAGGCCAGGGATTGAACCCGCATCCTCATGGATACGTTGAGTTGGTTACCACTGAGCCACAATGGGAACTCTGAACTATTGGTTCATAATAGTGCTAGAGGGCCTGAGTCCATAGAGAGCATGAATGAGGGCAGATGAATGTATAAACAAATTGTGGTAGATCCATATGATAGATACTCTTTAGCCACGAAAGGAAAGCAAGTGCTACAACATGGATGCACCTTGAAAAGAGCAAAATAAGCCAGTTCCCTAAGGTCACATATTACATGATTCCGTTTACATGGAATGTCTGGAAAAGGCAAATCCAGAGAGATAAGAGACTGGTAGTTCCCAGGGGCTGAAGAAAAGGCACATGGGAGTGACAGCAAAATGGAAACAGGGTTTCCAACGTGGGGTGATGAAAGTGTTTTAGAACTAGAAAAACATGATAGTGGTTTCTCCAAAGAAGACATATGGATGGCCAACAGCAATATGAAAAAACGCTCAATTTCACTAATTATTAGAGAAATGCAAATCAAAACTACAATGAGTTACCACCTCACACCAGTCAGAATAGCCATCATTAACAAGACAACAAATAATAAATGCTGGAGAGGGTGTGCAGAAAAAGGTACCCTCCTCTACTGTTGGTGGGGATGTAAATTGGTACAACCACTGTGGAAAGCAGTATGGAGGTACCTCAGAAACTAAATATAGAACTACCATATGACCCAGCAATCCCACTGCTGGGCCTCTATCCAGACAAAACTTTCAATGACAAAGATACATGTATTCCTATGTTCATCGCAGCACTATTCACAAAGGCCAAGACATGGAAACAACCTAAATGTGTCATCGACAGATGAATAGATTAAGAAGATGTGGTACATATATACAATAGAATATTACTCAGCCATAAAAAAGACAAAATAATGCCATTTGCAGCAACATGGATGGAGCTAGAGACTCTCATGCCAAATGAAGTAAGCCAGAAAGAAAAAGACAAATACCGTATCACTTATTTGTGGAATCTAAAATATGGAACAAATGCTCCTATCTAAAAATAACAAACAAACAAAAAACAGAAACAGAGCATGGCCAAGAAGGGCAGACTTGGGGTTAGGTGGGGGGAGGGAAGGGAGTGGGAGGGATGGGCATTTGGGGGGTTTCTGCAGATGTAAACTATTATATCTGGAATGGATGGGCAATGGGATCCTACTGTACAGCATAGGGAAATGTGTATGATTGAGTCAATTTGTTGTACAACAGAACTTGATGAAACATTGTAAATCATCTATACTTTAATAATAATAATAATAAAAGAAAAAAAGGAGGAGTTCCCATCGTGGCTCAGCAGAAACGAATCCGACTAGGAACCATGAGGTTGCGGGTTCGATCCCCGGCCTCGCTCAATGGGTTAAGGATACGGCGTTGCCGTGAGCTGTGGTGTAGGTTGCAGACACGGCTCAGTTCCCGTGTTGCTGTGGCTGTGGGGTAGGCCGGCAACTGTAGCTCCAATTAGACCCCTAGCCTGGGAACCTCCACATGCTGCATGTGAGGCCCTAAAAAAAAACAACAAAAGGCAAAAAAAAAGAAAAGAAAAAAGGAAAAAAGTGCAAAAAACCCCCAAAAAAACATGTTGGTGGCACAACACTGTGAATAGAGTTAATGCCACTGAATTGTACATCTTAAAATGGTTGGTGTTATGGTTAGTGTTATGTTATACACTTACACCTCAATTTAAAAAAAAAAAAAACCTGGGAGTTCCCTGGTGCATCAGTGGGTTAAGGATCTGATGCTGTCATTGCTGTGGCTTGAGTCATTACTATGGCATCGGTCTGATCCCCAGCCAGGGAACCTCTACATGCCATGGGCGCAGCCGAAACCCCCCTAAAATGTATGACCCAACATTATCTCCCCTCTGTGGCTCCCAAGGACTCTTCTGAACCCCTAGTTAGAAGCAAGCTTCCAAAAGAGACTCCCTCTCTGATATGCAGCCCCCTGTAAGTACTTGTGTTGAAGGAGCCACAGAAGCACATCAGGACCCATACATCAGGCATGCATCTGTAGACAAAGGGAAGGCACAAACAGACTTCAGGAAGATCAAGGGGAAGGATGTGGAGAGGGGAGTGCTTCTTACGCACAGTAGACCAGGAGCTCGGTGGTCACCTTTCGACGCCTCCCGCTGAGCATGTTTGTGGCCAAACAGGTATAGTTCCCTTGCAGGTTTTGTGACATCAGCAACAGAGTGAAGCAGCTGGCCGTCACGTTGTTTCCAAAGGGCTCGGGGCTAGAATGTGGGGCCTGGAACCACCACTCAACCCTGGGCGGAGGCCAGGAGCTGCTGCTGCAGCTGAAATCCACATGTGAGCCCTTGGCTGCATAGACAGTGCCGTTGGGGAGCCTGCCGGTGCTGGAGATGTTGACCTCTACCTCAGAGGGGCCTCCTGGGAATGACAGAATGGGTGGGGAAGTAAGAAGAGTTAACTGGAGCTCTGATGATCAGGAAACAGCCAAGGAGGATGAAATATCAGACACTCTGTGACAAAGGCTGTGCCAAGTGCCCCTGGGTATGCTCTCATTCACTCCAGAGTAATTCCGTGAGATTTACCAAGGGGATCAGTCCTTACAGAAAAGGAAGAGTGAAAATTGCTTCTTTTCAAAAACACTGATGAGTGGAGAGGCTATCTGTACATTAAAGAGTGAACATAAGTTCCCATTGTGGCTCAGCAGTTAGCGAACCCGACTAGCATCCATGAGGACGTGGGTTTGATCCCTGCCTCGCTCATTGGGTTAAGAATCTAGCGTTGCCGTGAGCTGTGGTGTAGGTTGCAGGTGTGGCTTGGATCCCAAGTTGCTGTGGCTGTGGTGTAGGCCGGCAGCTACAGCTCCGATGCAGCCCGTAGCCTGGGAACCTCCATATGCCGCAGGTGCAACCCTAAAAAGACAAAAAAAAAAAAAAAAAGGAGTGAATATAGTAGACCTGAGTCTGCTTTCCTTAGAAAGGCCTGCTTGGGAGTTGCCTGGTGGTGCAGTGGATTAAGAATCCAGCATTGTCACTGCTGTGGCTCAGGTTCGATCCCTGGCCCAGGAATTTCCACAAGCTGTGGGCACAACCCTCCTCCCCAAAAAAAGCCTGCTTACAAGGTCCGCCTAGGTGGGTGACTAGGGACTTGAATTTCAAGAGGGCTCCCAATATTCCTAAAACTGGTAAGAGTAGGGTTCACTGGGCCCAAACAGTGTGGTTTATACTGAACACCTGCTTTCCTTCCGGGTCTGGTATTTTGGTATGTGCTAAGCAGGTTATGCCTGTGTGACAATCAGCCCCAATAAAAACACAGGGTGCTGAGTCTCTAACGAGCATCCCTGGTAGACAACATTTCCTGCATATTGCCACAACTTGTTGCTGGAGGAATTAAGCATGTCCCAATTAAGCATGTCCCATGTGACTGCACTGGGAAACGACTCCTGGAAGCTTGCTCCTGGTTCTCCTGTAAGTTCCAGAGAATCAGTGAATCTGCAGGTGTTCTTGGAGACCTCCAGCAAAATTTCACACTCAAAGACAAAAAACACTGGCTCCAGGTCCTTTTTGAACTCCAGTGACTAGCTGTGCGACTTTGGACAAAGTATTTAACCTCTCGTTAGCCTCCATTTCCTCATCTGTAAAATGGGGGTGATGCTAAAAAGCCACCTTATGGGATTGTCATGACAATTAAATGAATCAGTACAGTAAAGCACTCAAAACAGTGCCTGGCCCTTGATAAGTGCTAGGTCTTATCTTGGGTCTATTCACATCTCCAAACTTCTTTCTTGTCCCCGGAAATGGTACCCAGTACACCTAAGATGCTACATCCTCTTTGATGGTAAGAAGATATCACCTACTTAAGCTAAAGTCACGTAGTGTGTTACCTTCCCCAGAGACTTGCTCTTAAGAAGAATTCAGAAATTACTTTTTGCTTAGCCAAAGAATAAATCTATGACATAGAATTTTAAACAAAAGTATGGCAGTGAGGAGTTTCCACTGGTTCAGCGAGTTAAGAACCCAACGTGGTTTCCGTGAGGATGCAGGTTAGATCTCTGGCCTCGCTCAGTAGGTAAAGGATACGGCACTGCTGCAAGCTATGGGTCAGGTCACAGATGCTGCTTGGATCCTGCGTTGCTGTGGCTGTGGTGTACGCTGGCAACTGCAACTCCCATTCAACCCCTAGCCTGGGAACTTCCATATGTCACAGGTGTACCCCTAAAAAGAAAAAAAAGAAAAAAATATGCCCAATGGGATAAATTATTAGAGGAAGAAAAAGGCTTTCCCAGAGTCCCTCAAAATACAGACGTTAATACAACTTGTGGTGAATTTGTGGATTTTTGCAGAAAATATTCTTGGCAATATGCTTGCCACATTGGGGCTGGCTCCTTATGGGTGCAATGACTTGCTGGAATCACAGCACATCCCGCAGAGGGTCTGGGGGACAAACTATACTGTGGTTTGGGAGGTGCTCAAATATCCCACTGACTGCTGCTGGCTAGTCGGGCAGGTATGCGGACCAGCAGGTCCCAAGGAGTGCTCACAGTGGACGAACACCCAGGTAAACACGAGGTACCTCTGTGGTACTGGTAGCTGATGCCTGGACCAGTAAAGGCATGTTAGATGGGACAACCTGGATCTTCCAAACTGTGGTCTGGGGGGCCACAATGGCCTCTCATGGACAGTGTAGGCTCCCAGAAACTGGATTGGATGGGCTTTTGATCAGCACAATTCTCAGCAAAAAATGGGGCTAGAGAGTTGCCGCTGTGGCTCAGCAGGTTACGAACCCAACTAGTATCCATGAAGATTTGGGTTTGATCCCTGGCCTCACTTGGTGGGTTAAGGATCCAGCGTTGCTGTGGCTATGGTGTAGGCCAGCAGCTACTGCTCCGATTCAACTTCTAGCCTGGAAACTTCCATATGCTGAAGGTGCGGCCCTAAAAAAAAATAAATAAATGGGGCTGGATACAGAGAATGGATGAGAATGCAGCAGGTGGAAAAGTTTTTGTTAAAAAAACCAACTAAGAGAAACTGAAGGACCTCAGGTTGAGTCTGCTTCCTTAATTAAAGCTGATGCCATCTTCTTAAATCCCTGGGGTTCTTCCCCTACCCTGATCACAAAGAAGGTACCCATTTTCATCCCTCCCACCTCTCTCTCCACTTTGCTGATAGTCCTAAACAGCAACTACAAGCCCTTTTTGCTTGCAGGGTGATGACAGCAATCACGTGGAGAGTCAGACAGGTAGGGGAGGAAACAAAAATAAAAAAGCAAATAAATAGAGTGGTTACAAAGGTCCTGTATCTCATGGAGGCTCTGGTCATGTAAGTTTCAGGGCTGACTCTTGGACGGATGCCTTAGCCCAGTGGTTACAAGCTTGGCCTCTGAACTCCGACAGACTTGAGTGTGATACCTACAGCCACCTCTAGACAGACAACCTGGGGCAAGTGTCCATCCTTCTTATTCTCATTCTGCTGCCCTTCCTACGAAATGAAAAAAAACAGAAGTAACTTCTACCACTGGCTTACTGAAGGATCCAATGAAATAATCTAAGCAAATACTTAGCCTGGTTTTGAGATACGCTCAATTTTTTATAAATGTTATCTGACATTATCACCAGTAGTCTTCTTGTGGATTGATTCTAGAACAAGCATTGGCAAATGATGGCCCACTTTGGGGGTTTGGGATTAGCATATGCACACTGTGGTATATGGAATGACTGGCCAGTGGGGACCTGCTGTATAGCACAAGGAACCCTATCCAATATTCTGTGATAATTTATATGGGAAAATAATCTGAAAAAGAACGGATATGTATATATATATACAACTGGATCACTTTGTTGTATAGCAGAAAACATTGCAAATCAACTATACTTCAATGAAACTTTAAAAAATGAAAAAAAAGAGGCCATAGATGGCCCAGATGTCAAAAACAAACAAATAAATGAAATAATGGCCCACTCTCTGCATTTGCACGGCCCACAAGCTAAGATGGTATTTATGGATGAATATTTGCAATCGATTTGATGAGAGAGAATTTTAACTTTGAGCCCCAATTAAGTGAAATGTTATCTCCCCCCAAAAAAGAATCCCATTCTTCTCATTAGTAGGCCTATACTACCAAAAAAAAGTACCAAATAATTATTATATTTTGAATTTTATCAACAAAAAATTTGTGAAAATTTGTTTTCTCTCTTGTTATATAAGTACTTATACGATATCCCTATTTTTAACCTGTCAACCCAGAAAGTCTAAAATATTTGCCGTCTGGCCTGAATAGAAAAATTTTATTCCAGTTCTAGAACAATCCACTACTGTTGCTGCCTTCCTGTTCTCTGTGGTCATTCTTGACATCATAACTCTTTCCTTCCCCACCATAACTATAGGTTGGCCAGTCAAGGTCTCAAAGAGTTAATTTACACCAGGACCCACCAAATAAGAGATTCCCATCTCTGTGTCTTGGGTTCTTTGACAAGAGGAAAAGTTATTTTCCTACATTTATTCTTTTTTTTTTTTTTTTCTTTTTCAGCTGTGCCCAAGGCATATAGAAGTTCCTGGTCCAGGGATCAAATCCGAGCCAGAGCTGCAACCTACACCACAGTGGCAGCAAGGCCGCCAGATCCTTAACCCACTGTGCTGGTCAGTTGATCGAACCGGTGTCACCACAGAGTTAGGCCGGCTCATTAACCCACTATGCCACAGTGGGAACTTCCCTATATTTACTCCTCATACCATCATTTTTTATTTGAAAACGACCTAAGAATGTACCATCTAGTCTCTGCTAACCAGTGGGCCTAACTGTTGTTCCACAGTGGGACAAGATCCTTGAGGAAACTTACAGATTTTTTTTTTTTTTGTCTTTTTAGGGACCCACCTGCAGTGTAGCCTAGAAGTTCCCAGGCCAGGGGTCTAATCGGCACTGCAGCTGCTGACCTACGCCACAGCCATAGCCACAGCCACAGCAACACAGGATCCGAGCTGCACCCGTGACCTACACCTCAGCTCATGGCAACAAGGAATCATTAACCCACTGAGTGGGCCCGGGGATGGAACCCACCTCCTAATGGATACTAGTGGGGTTTGTTACTGCTGAGCCACAATGGGAAGTCCCAGACTGTTCTGCTATCACTTTTAGAGGTGGAATAGAAAGGTAAATGGAACAACCCCATTGCCTCTCCATCTCCCTAGTGACTGCTGATCCCGTCCCAAAGGCCCAAGCTCAGAGGTCTTCAGCCTCCTACAAGCACACATCTCTGCTTCAGACAAGCTTGGCGAGGCCCAGACTAACCAGTCTTTGGGCAAAGGTCATCCCATCTCCTGCCAGGGGTCAGCGATCTTTCTCCAGGTTGCCCTACATCCCTGTTCCCTAGGGCCTTATGTCATGATAGGCACTGCATCCCCACCACCATGATAGAACAAGTACAAATCAGAAGGGCCCAATTAGTCAGGGAACGTGGGGCTTTCCTGAGACTCCCTTGCCTGGAAGTCTGAGGGGGAAGCCACATCCCTGGCTAGACAGGAGCCCTCCCATCCCCCAAATGAATCCTAAGGGGCTCTTGGAGGCAGATACAAACCAGCTTCCTCATTGCCCGTGTGCCCACCAGCTCCAGTGCTCCCTCAACACTTGCTTGGCCTTAGGAAAACAGACACAGGGAGAGTCTGGCAGTGTGTACCACGAAGTCTGATGGGGTTCTTTCATGGGCTTATCTTCAGCAAGATCACTCAGCTCCCCAAGGCCTAAGAGACGCTCACTTTTTTTTCTTCTTTTTATGGCCACACCTGTGGCATATGTAAGTTCCCTGGCTAGGAGTCAAATTGGAGCTGCAGCTGCCAGCCTACACCACAGCCACAGCAATGCCAGATCCAAGATGTATCTGCAACCTACGCTGCAGCTTGCGGCAATGCCGGATCCTTAACCCACTAAGTGAGGCCAGGGATCGAACCTGCATCCTCATGGATACTAGCTAGGCTCTTAACTCATTCAGCCACAACGTTTGGGTTTTTTAGGTTTTGTTTTTGTTTTTTTTTCCATCTACACCTGTGGCCTATGGAAGTTCCCAGGCCAGGGGTCAGATCTGAGCCATATCTGCGACTATGCCTCAGCCTGTGGCCAAGTCAGATTATTAACTCACTGAGCAAGACCAGGGATTGAATCCACACCCTCATGGACCCTATGTCCAGTTCTTAGCCTGCTGAGCCACAATGGGAACTCTGAGTTTTTTTTGCTTTGTTTGCCTTGCCTGAGGAGACATATCCAAAAAAATGTTACCAAAAAAAAAAAAATTTACTAAGCCTGATGTCAAAGAGGATAACACATGTATTATCTTCTAGTAGTTTTATGATTTCAGGTCTTACATTTAGTTTTAAGTCTTTAATCCATACAACTCATATAACAATATCAAAAAAAAGGCCCTATTAAAATATGGGCAAAGGAACTGAACAGACATTTTTCCAAAGAAGACATATAGATAGATGGCCAACAAGCATATGAAAAGATGCTCGTTATCACTCATCATGAAGGAAATGCAAATCAAAATCACAGTGAGGAGTTCCCGTCGTGGCTCAGTGGTTAATGAATCCGACTAGGAACCATGAGGTTGTGGGTTCGATCCCTGACCTTGCTCAGTGGGTTAAGGATCCGGCGTTGCCGTGAGCTGTGGTGTAGGTTGCAGATGCAGCTCAGATCCTGCATTGCTGTGACTGTGGCGAAGGCCGGCAGCTACAGCTCCTGTTAGACCCCTAGCCTGGGAACCTCCATATGCCATGGGTGCGGCCCAAATAAGGCAAAAAGACAAAAAAAAAATCACAGTGAGATATCATTTCACATCTGTCAAAATAGTTATTACTAAAAAGACAACAAATTACAAATGTTGGAGAGGATATGGAGAAAAGAAAATCGGTGCAGGAAAATGGAAAATAGTATGAAGACTCCTCAAAAAATTAAAAATAGAAATACTACACAATCCAGCAATTCCACTCCTAGGTGTTTTTCCAAAGAAAACAAAAACACTAATTAGAAAAGATAACGTGTACCCCTATGCTCATTGCAGCCCTATTTACAATAGCCAAGATATGGAAGCAATGTAAGTGCCCACCAATAGATGAATGGATAGGAGTTCCCGTTGTGGTGCAGAAGTGAATCTGACTGGTATCCATGGGTATAAGGGTTCCATCCCTGGCCTTGCTCGATGGGCCAGGGATCTGGAGTTGCCGTGAGTTGTGGCAAAGATTGCAGATGTGGTGTAGGCTGGCAGTTGTAACTCCAACTCGACTCCTAGTCTGGGAACCTTCATATGCCTCAAGTGTGGCCCTAAAAAAGCAAAAAAAAAAAGATGAATGGATAAAGATGTAGCATATATATATATATATATATATATATATATATATATACACACATACACAGGCCGTCTATACATACACACACACACACAATGGAATACTACTCAGTCATAAAAAAACAAAATCTTGTCATTTATGTGACAATAGGGTACTATGCTAAGTGAAAAAAGTCCAACAGAGAAAGACAAATGCTGTTTGACTTCACTTATATGCGGAATCTAAAAAATACAACAAATAAACAAATAGAACAGACCAGAAACAGAGTCTTAGATACAGAGAAAAAATAGGTAGTTGCCAGAGGGGAAGGAGGTAAGAGGTAGAGAAAAGGTGAAGGAGATTAAGAAGTACAAACTTTCAGTCCCAAAATAAATGAGTCACGGGTATGAAATGTACAGTGTGGGGAATATAGCCAATCATTATGTAATATCTCTGTTTGGTGCCAGATTGTAAGTAGACTTATTATGATGATCATTTTGAAAAGTATAGAAATATTGAATCACTGTGTTGTATAACAGGAACTAACATAGTGTTGTAGGTATTGTAGTTCAAAAACAAACTCATAGAAAAAGGGATCAGAGTAGTGACCAGAGGTAGGGGGTTGGAGGAGGAGAAACTGGATAATGGTACAAACTTCCAGTTATGAGATAAGTACTAGGGATATAACATACAGCATGATAAATATAATTACAATGTTGTATGTTACATATAAAAATTAAGAGAGTAAAATTTTTTTGGCTACACCTGCAGCATATGGAAGTTACTGGGCCAGGAACTGAACCAGCGCCACATCAGCGACCCAAGTCATTGCAGTGACAACACTGGATCCTTAGCCTGTTGTGTCACAAGGAAACTCCCTTAAGCAAGTAAATCTTGAGTTCTCAATACAGAGAAAATTTTATTTTTGTATTTAATTTTGTATCTGTCTGAGAGGATGGATGGTCACTAAACTTACTGAGGTGATCATTTCATGATGTATGTAAGTCAAATCAAGAGTTCCTGTTGTGTTCCCATCATGGCTCAATGGAAACAAATCTGACTAGCATCCATAAAGATGGGGGTTTGATCCCTGGCCTCACTCAGTGGGTTGAGGATCCGGCCTTGCTGTGAGCTGTGGTGTAGGTCGCAGAGAAGACTTGGATCTGGCATTGCTGTGACTGTGGCATAGGCCAGTAGCTATAGTTCCGATTCGACCCCTGGCCTGGGAACACCATGTGCCATGGGTACGGCCCTAAAAAGACACACACACACACACACACACACACACACACACACAAAGAGTTCCTGTTGTGTTTCAGCAGGTTAAGAACCCAATACAGAGTCCATGAGGATGCAGGTTTGATCCCTGACTTCTCTCAGGGTACGACCCTAAAAAGACACACACACACACACACACACACAAAGAGTTCCTGTTGTGTTTCAGCAGGTTAAGAACCCAATATAGAGTCCATGAGGATGCAGGTTTGATCCCTGACTTCTCTCAGTGGGTTAAGGATCTGGTGTTGCTGCAAATTGCCTCGTAGGTCACAGACACAGCTTGGATCTGGTGTTGCCATAGCTATGGTATAGGCCAGCAGCTGCAGCTCCAATTTGATCCCTTGCCAGGGCACTTCCATATGCCACAGGTGTGACTATGCTTAAAAAAAAATAAAAGTCAAATCATTACACTGTACACAAACTTAAACAGTGCTGTAATGTCAATTATATCTTTTTTTTTTTTTTTTGTCTTCTTAGGGCCGTGCCTGTGGCATATGGAAGTTCCAAGCTAGGGGTCGAGTCAGAGATGTAGCTGCAAGCCTACACCACAGCAACTCGGAATCTGAGCTGCGTCTGCGACCTACACCACAGCTCATGGCAACGCCAGTTCCTTAACTCACTGAGCAAGGCCACGGATTGAACCTTGTCCTCATGGATACTAGTCATGTTCGTTACCACTAAGCCACGAAGAGAACTCCCTCAATTATATCTTAAATAAAGCTGGAAGAAAACAAAGTTTTAAAATAACAAAATAAAACAAGAAAACAAAATCACTTGTGATAACAGCTCTTCACATTTCAGATTTTTTTTTCCCCTGGCTTCCAAGGCCACGTTAGAATGTTTCCAAACTTTTTTCTTTCTTTTTTTTTGGCCCTTTTGCCTTATCTAGAGCCGCACCCGCGGCATATGGAGGTTCCCAGGCTAGGGGTCTAACAGGAGCTGTAGCTGCCGGCCTTCGCCACAGCCACAGCAACGCAGGATCCGAGCCGCGTCTGCAACCTACACCACAGCTCACAGCAACGCCGTATCCTTAACCCACTCAAGCAAGGCCAGGGATCGAACCCACAACCTCATGGTTCCTAGTCGGATTCATTAACCACTGAGCCACGACGGGAACTCCTTCAAACTTTTTTCTTAAGAAACTAAATTATCAACCATGTCAGCTGAAAGACAGGAAAAGCAAGATCTGGGCACGCAGTCCCTGACCCACAGAAGTCTTGTTCAAAAAGCCCAGATATACTAATTGATGGGAACTTGAGATGCATTTTTTCCCAAAGGAACCCCATCATCTGCTTAATACACTGATGTAGGTCACATGGACCAAGTGTACATATACCGTGTGTCTAACCCTAAGCAGAAGGCTGTGAGGGTCTGCCTCATGAATACTTGCAGGGAATCTGTGCCCCTGAATTCATGAATGATAAGACTAAGATTAGAGGAGTTCCCGTTGTGGCTCAGTGAAACAAATCTGACTAGCATCCATGAGGCCACAGGTTCAATCCCTGACCTTACCCAGTAGGTTAAGGATCCGGCATTGCCATGAGCTGTGGTGTAGGTCGCAGATAGGCTCAGATCTGACATTGCTGTGGTTGTGGAGTAGGCTGGCAGCTGCAGCTCCGATTCAACCCCTAACCTGGGAACCTCCATACACCGCAAGTGCGGCCCTGAAAAAGCAAAAAACAAACAAAAAACTAAGGTTGGAGGAGTTCAAGTGATTTCCTCAAGGTCATCAAGACAACCCAGCAAGACCTGCATTTGAACCCAGGAAGCCAGGCCTCAAGAGTGTGTGCTCTCGGCCACTCAGCAATACCACCATCCTCCCAGAATTGGGGGGCGGGGCGGGGAGGGTCAGGCCTAATCCATTTTCTGAAATCTCCCATGCAGAAAGGAGGGTGAGTTCCAATCTGAGATGCCAAGGCCTCCCCTTCAGGTCCCTAGCTGAGGAGTAGGAAGGGGCCACCTGGTGCCTGAAAGGGTCTGGTGTTGGCCTGGGGTCTCTCCTGGAATGAGAACAAGGCCTGACGTTCCCGCGGGCTCTGGTGTATGTGAAACCAAAGGACATCTGTGCTGTGGACTGAAGGTTTGTATCCTGCCCCCAACCCCCATTCATACGCTGAGGCCTATCCCAGAGTCGTGGTATTTGGAGGGAGGGCTTCTGGGAGGGGATTAGGTCAGGAGAGAAGGAGACGAGTGCCCTTATAAGGAGAGACCCCACAGAGCTTGTTTCCTCTTTCTCAGCTCTCCAGTTCTCCCGCCAAGGAAAGAAGACACACATCTGCCAACCAGAAAGCAGACCCTCACTAGACGTGGGATCTGCTGGCACCTTGATCTTGGACTTCCCAGACTCCACAACAGTAAGAAAATGTTTGCTGTTTAAACCACCCAGTCTATGCTATTTCACAGCCAACTAACTAAGACGGCCTGTGTCCTATTTCCACAAACAAGCCCTATACCAGTCAGGGACCCCTGTGTTTCAAATGAAGATGTTTCCGTAACATAAATCCCACCACAATAACTCAGGGAGCCCAAAGCACCATTTGAGTTCAGTGATATTTTTTAAACTGTAAGTTCACTTTCATCCTAAGAAGACCTTGCATTAATCTCCCTGCAGGGCAATAATGAAACTAAGCCATCCTCCAATAAACGTAGCCAATGATCAATAAGTCAGTGTCAGCTAAAATCATCATAAACCAGAGAGAGGAGTTCCCGCTGTGATACTAGTGGGTTAAGGATCCGGCATTTCAGCAGCTGTGGATCAGATTCCATCCCTGGCCTGGGAACTTTCATATACCGGAGGTGTGGCAATAAACAAACAAACAAATGAACCAGAAAGAGTAATCATAAGAAAAAAAATACCCAAAAGTTGTAATGGCACCTTACTCCTCTGTGACCAAAAGTATAGACATTTATTGACAAGACTGACATGAAGGAATTATTAATTACCGTTTGGCAGCTGCTGTGAGGAGGCCTGTCAGCTCTCACCCATGGACCCACAGTGGGAACCAAACTGGGCCAAACTGGGTGACATTTTTTGATACACCCACATTCATTCCTGGCCCTTCAGCAATTCACCCATGGCATCTCTGGACCCCAAAACACTGAGTTCACAAATTCCATAAGCCTTGCGAGTTGGTGGAAACTTCAGAAACTGTCCAAAAAATCTGTCCTTAAAGCCTCTCTTTCCTTTGTCCTCCAAACCACCAGAAAATCTTGCTGGTCCACCTCCAGGATATTTTCTGAACCTGTACATTTTCACCAAGCTCAGCATTGCCACCCTGACTCTGGCCACCAACATCATGTACACACATCTGGCTTCCCTGTTTTTATTTTACCGGTCTTTCCCTAGATCACACACATCTATTCTCCATGCACGATTCTTTTTTTCCCTTCTTTTTCTTTTCTATTTTTGTTTTTCTTTTTAGGGCCTCACCCACGGCATATGGAAGTTCCCAGGCTAGGAGTCGAATTGGAGCTGTATCCGCTGGCCTACACCACAGCTCACAGCAACGCTGGATCCTTGACCCACTGAGTGAGGCCAGGGATTGAACGTCCATCCTCATGGATGGTAGTCAGATTCATTTCTGCTGAGCCATGACGGAAACTCCTTTTTTTTATTTATTAAGGTTGCACCTGTGGCATAAGAAAGTTCCCAGGCTAGAGGTGGAATCGGAGCTGCAGCTGCCAGCCTACACCATAGCCACAGTAACGCCAGATCCGAGCGGCATCTGCAACCTATGCAGCAGGTTGTGGATCCCTAACCCACTGAGCAAGGCCAGGGATCAAACCCGCATCCTCACAGACACTATGTCGGGTTTTTAACTGCTGAGCCACAACAGCAATTCCCTCCACATATAATTCAAAGGATATCACACCCCTGCTTGCTTATGGCTCCAGGAGTTCCTCCTACACCCAGAATAAACCCCAAATTTTTATTGTTATGGGGCTGCCATAACAAAGTACCTCAAACTAGATGACTTAAAACAATAGAAATTTTTATTCTACAGCTGTTCTGGAGGCCAGCAGTAGGAATCAAGGGGCCAGGAGGCCATACTCCCTCTGAAGGCTCCAGGAGCAAACGTTTCCCTGTCTCTTCCCTGGCTTCTGGCTGTGGCCGTCAGTCTCGGGCACTCCTTTGCTTGCAGCCGCACTACTCCAGTCTTTGCCTCTGTCACTGCATGACGTCCTCCTCGGGTCTGGCTATGCATGCCTTCGCCTTTTCCTACACCAGTCACTTTTAATTAGGGCTCACCCTAATGACCTCATCTTGAGCTGATCACATCTGCAAAGACTCTATTTCCAAATAAGATCACACTGACAGGTACCAGGGGGTGGGATTTCAATGTATCTGTCTGGGGAACATAATTCAACCCCTAACACCAGTGCTGCTGGCCCGCATGGTCTGGCCCCGCCTCTCACATCTCACAGGTCCCGCCCTCTCGCATACCGGGTTCCCACCACACCAGCCTTCTCCTCATCCACATGTGCACCATGCTCAACTCATCCTGCTCTAGCTCAGTATCTGCCTGGATCCCTTTCTCTCTTACCTTTGCCTAACTGGCTCCTAAGTTTTGTTCAGCTTCAATGTCACTCCATCCAAAAGCTCCTCTCAGACGCCCCCCCACCCCCACCCCACGTAAAGCGTTTCAGAGAATCACATCACCCCAACTCAATTCTCTGCACAGCACCTGTCACTCTGACACTGTCTGATGCATTTGTTTACCTGCTTATTGTCTGTCTTCCCCCACTAGGATGTCAGCTCCATGCACATAGGGACCTTCTCTTTCTTATTCGTTCATGCGGCTCAGTGCCTAGAACAGTGCCTGGCATCAGGCTCTCAATGAGCACATGCTCAAGGAAAGAGCAAATTCTTTAGTTTACAGATGAGGAAATCAGGGAGCAGTAAAGTGATCACATGGGCACATCCCTGATATAGAATGTGGATGTCCCTCTAAACTAATGACCAAAAGACTTTTTCTATAAGGGTCAGAAACTAAATGTTTTAGGCTCCACAGGACATGCAATCTGTGTCACAGTCACTCAGCTCTGGTGCTCTAGCACCAAACGCAGTCAGAGATAAAATGTGAATGGATGAGCATGGCTGTGTTCAAATAAGACCTTATTTATGGACACTGAAATGTGAATTTCATGTAATTTTCATATGCTGCAAATATTATTCTTCTCTTGATTTTTTCAGACCATTAAAAATGTAAAAAAAAAATTCATATCTTGTAGGCCGTACAAAAATAGGCAACAACCTAGAAATGGCCCACAGGCTATAATTCATATATCGACAGATAGCTGATAGACTGATTTAGGAAAGACAGCAGTAATACTAGCTCATACCAAGCACTGTCCTTAGCACTACGGCATAAGAGCACATACCTGCTAAGTTATGCAATGCATTGTCCCTAATTAACAAATAAGGAGAAGTGAAGCTCAGAGATAATAAGCTTCATACTGAAGGTAATCAAGCCTTAGGATTGGAACTCAGCCATTCTGACTTGATTATGTTATACTCTGATTTTGCTGCATGATAAACTGAGGTTAACAGCAAGGATAACATTAACAAGCTAAAAGTAATAGCCAACTAATATGCCAGTAGCCATTGTACAGCACTTCATATAGCTAAATTGACATCTATTCCTTACTGCAATTCTTACGAGGCAAGAATTCCTTTCATCCTCATTTTACAGATGAGGAAATGACAGGTGTGAGAGGTCACTCAGCCTATAGGCAGCAGAGCCCAGCATGAAATCCAGGCCACTGACTCCAAAGCCCTCCTCAAATTCAAGGCTCTGAGCACCATGGCAGCTAGTCCCGGGTCCCGCCCACCACTTACTGGCCACCTGCAGACACACTTGGAACCACCGAGTCTCGTTCAGGACCTCCCAGCAGGTGTAGTTCCCCTCATCCTGCAGGCTCAGCGCCTCAATGTGCAGGGAGCTGGCATTCACCAGAGAGAAGCGTGGCTGGGCTGATGGGAGACTGGAATTGGAGGACAGGAGGAAGACAGGCTCCGAGTCATTCCGGTACCAGGTCACGAGGCCCCTCGGTCCTGAGATGTTGCCACAGAGAAGCGTGACATTCTCGAGAACTTCTCCAACGACGACAGCCTCTAATTCTGTATGAGGAAAAGTCAGGCTGTTACTCCCTTTCTTTCCTTTTTTTTTTTTTTTTTTTGCTTTTTAGGGCCTCACCCACTGCATATGAAGATTCCCAGGCTAGGGATCGAATCGGAGCTGTAGCTGCTGGCCTACACCACAGCCACAGCAACACAGGATCAGAGTTGCATCTGCGACCTACACCACAGCTCACGGCAACGCCAGATCCTTAACCCACTGAACAAGGCCAGGGATCAAACCTGAGGCCTCAAGGACGCTAGTCAGATTCGTTAACCGCTGAGCCATGACAAGAACTCCTGATACTCCCTTTCTTGATCTCTGAACAATCTCCATTTTTGCACAGTCCCTCTGTATTAAAATTTTTTTAGAAACCAGGCATGTGTTTTTGAGATGCGGTAACACACAGAGCCCCAATCCGTCAGGATTATCGGCCAATACCTGACAGTCACGAACTTGTGGTGGATCACAACTACAAACAGCTCTAATAACCCCTGGCCCCTCTATCCATGCCCATCGTGATGTCACTCTACAGCAACCTCCCACTCTGACTCTGGTAGGGCCATGTGCCTTGCTCTGATCAATGCGGGGTAAG
The DNA here is from genome assembly GCA_004024745.2 of Catagonus wagneri. NCBI lineage: Eukaryota > Metazoa > Chordata > Mammalia > Artiodactyla > Tayassuidae > Catagonus > Catagonus wagneri. The sequence goes on from PVHT021183555.1 coordinate 17,264,721, forward strand.
CAAATGCAGTGCAAGCAGAGGCTTACAAAACACCGGTATAACTGGCCTTGCTGACGCTCACCTTCGGCCACCACCTAAGGACATGCCTAGATCAGGTGTCGGGGAGGATGAAAACTACACAGTACAGACCCCAGTAGTATCAATTCTCCCAGCCGTGGCCATTCTAGATCAGTCTCTGGCCACTCCGTTGATGCCCAAATATGGGAGGGAGCCCGGGCAAGATCAACAGAGCCAACTGACTCACGACCCCAGGCCCTTGAACAATAAGCACTTATTGCCATTTCAGGATGATTTCTTATGTGCATTACTGTGGCAATAAATAACTGATAAAGAACTCGAGTGGTTTTATTTGCCTAGAAATCCAGAAGGGTGGGAGGAAGAGAGCTCTGGCTTTGTTCCCTCTTTCCTGCTACTCTCTCTGTCTCTCTCCATCTCTGATCCAATGCAAGACCTCTAGGCGGCTCCATGCAAGAACAGGCTCACTGGGTGGACTTTGGGGCATGCTCTATACTAGGCACCGGGGAATCAATGGTGGGCAAAAGAGACAGAGACCTCCGGGATCTCACAGTCTAGTGGAGGAAACAGACAATAAGCTGGCAATTACAATGCAGTGTGATAAATAAAATGATAGGGGCTCAAGAAGGGGCTCCGAAGTCCAGCTGTGGTTTTTGACAGGGAAGATCTGATGGTCATAAAGGACTCAGCCAGGCAGAGGTGAGGCTGGGGTTCCCAGGCAGAAGGAAAAGCCCAGATCAGCAGGAGCCCTGTAGAAATGCAGACTATCAGGTCCAACCCAGAACATTTAAATCAGAAACCAGGGGTAGGGTGGGAAATAGCACTCTGCAGCTTTTCTTTTTTTTTATTTCATCCTGTTATTTATTTTTGCACATAGTTCATACACTTTCATTACTGATATATATATACATGTCTTTTTTAGGGCCGTAGGTGCAGCATATGGAAGTTCCTGAGCTAGGGGTCAAATCAGAGCTATAGCTGCTGGCCCACGCCATAGCCACAGCAATGCCAGATCTGAGCCGGAACTGCAAACTACACCACAGCGCACAGCAACGCTGGATCCTTAAAGCACTGAGCAAGGTCAAGGATCGAACAAGCATCCTCATGGATCCTAGTCGGGTTTGTAACCTGCTGAGCCACAATGGGAATTCCCCATTCCTGAATTAAAAAAAAAAAAAAAATTATGCCTGCACCTGTGGCATGTGGAAATTCTTGGGCTAAGGGTCGAGTCAGAGCTGCAGCTGCCAGCCTACGCCACAGCCACAGCTGTGCCAGATCCAAGCCACATCTGCAAACTACACCGCAACTGCAGCAATGCTAGATCCTTAACCCACTGAGCAAGGCCAGAGATCCAACCCACATCCTCATGAGATTACATCGGGTTTGTAACTGCTGAGCCACAATGAGAACTCCTAGCACCCTGCATCTTAACAAGCCCTCCCGGTGATCCTGGTGCTCACTCAATACTGATAAATGCTAAGACAATTTATTTGGCATAAGACTGTCACCAAGTGACAAGAATCGAATGCAGCCCATTTTGCTGAGAAGTGTTGTAATTTTCCAGCCCCCTCCATGATCAGCGCCCAAATACAAAGAGGTCACAGGCACAGAGATAATGGGCAGGAAGTGGTAGGAGCCTTTAACTCTTGCTGTCACATTCAGCAGATGAGAAAATGTGATGCAAAGATGGGAAGTGGGCTGGCCCACAGTTCCACAAGGAGAAGGTAATAGTGTGGGACCTGAGTCTAGATTTCTTGCTATCCTCCATTTAATTCTTTCCCCACCACAACAGAAGTTTTCAAAGTATATGAATATGTTGTGATTTTGTGAAAGATGACATTTCGTTACAAAATAAAATGTCTTCAATAGTGGTATTGGGACAATTGGATATCTATATACAAAAGAAGGAAGGCGGACCCTTTGCCTCACATCATATATAAAAATTAACACTCTTTGCTCTCTTGGGGTGCAGCAGGTTAAGGATCTGCAGTTGTCACTGCAGCGGCTCAGTTTGCTGCTGTGGCATGGGTTTGATCCCTGACCTGGGAACTTCCACATGCTACAGGCAAAGTGAAAAAAAAAAAAAATTAACTCAAAATGGACCATAGGCCTGTATGGAGATGAAACTACAAAACGCTTGGAAAAAAAAAAAAAAAGAATAAATCTTCGTGACTTTGAGTTAAGCAATGTTTTCTTAGATGACACCCAAAGCACAGTGACAAAAGAAAAATAGATCAGTTGGACTTCATCAAAATTTAAACTTTTGTGGAGTTCTCTTGTGGCACAGTGGATTAAGGATCCAGTATTTTCACTGCAGCATCTTGGGTTGCTGCTATGGTGCCAGTTTGATCCCTGGCTCAGGAACTTCCACATGCCATGGGTAAAGAAAAAAAAAATTTTGTAAACGTTTGTGCTGCAAAGAACACCATCAAGAAACTGAAAAGAGAAGCTTCCATCGTGACTCAGTGGAAACAAATCCGACCAGTATCCATGAGGACACAGGTTTGATCCCTGGCCTCACTCAGTGGGTTAAGGATCCGACAGTGCCAGGAGCTGTGGTATAGGCCACAGATGTGGCTCAGATCCTGAGTTGCTGTGGCTGTGATGTAGGCCAGCAGCTACTGCTCCATTTCGACCCCCAGCCTGGGAAGCTCCATATGCCACGGGTGCGGCCCTAAAAATACCGAAAAAAAAGAAAGGGAAAAGAGGAGTTCCTGTTGTCACTCAGCAGTAACAAACCCTACTAGTAGTATCCATGAGGATGCAGGTTCAATCTCTGGCCTCACTCAGTGGATTGGGGATCCAGCATTGCCGTGAGTTGTGGTGTAGGTCGAAGGCATGGCTCAGAACTGACGCTGCTGTGACTGTGGTGTAGGCTGGCAGCTGCAGCTCCAATTCGACCCCTAGGGAACTTCCATTTGCCATGGGTGTGGCCCTAAAAATAGAAAGAAAGAAAGAAAGAAAGAGAGGAAGGAAGGAAGGAAGGAGGAGAGAGAGAGAAGGAAGGAAGGAAGGAAAAAGACAATGCACAGACTGGGAGCAAATATTTGCAAATCACATCTGAGAAGGGATTTGTATCCAGAATATATAAAGAACTTTCACAACACAACAATAAGACAAATAATACAATTTTTAAAAGGGCAAAGAATTTGAATAGACATTTCCCCAAAAGATAGAAAAAGACCAAGAAGCATATGAAAAGATGCTCATCATTAGTCACTACGGAAGTGCAAATCAAAGCCACAGTAAGATACCTCACACTTCACAACCACTAGAAAGGCTAAAATCAAAGATAATAACAAGTGTTGGTAAAGATGTAGAGAAATTGGAACCTTATACATTGTTGGTAGGATTTTCAAATGGTTGCAGTTACACTGGAAAATAGTTTGGCCTTTCCTTACCAGATTAAACTTACCATATGACTCAGCAATTCCACTCCTAGGTGTATTCCCAAGAAAAATGAAAAACATATCTACATAAAAACTTGTATATGTATGCTTACAAGCATCATTAGTGACAGCCAAAAGGAGGAAAGAGCCCAAATGACCATCAGCTGATGAAAGGATAAATAAAACGTGGTATATCCATATAATGGGAATATTATTTGGCCATAAAAAGGAATGAAGTACATACTACAGCATGGATGAATCTTGAAAACATTATGCTAAGTGAAAGAAGGCAGTCATAATAGACAATGTATTGTGTGATTCCACTTGGGTGAAATGTCCAAACAGCCAAATCTATGGAGATAGAGAGTAGATTGGCTGTAGTCTAGGGCTGGGTAAGTGGCTTGTCTGGGAGTAGGGGCAGGTAGTGGGGAATAACTGTTAATACTTAAGTAGAGGGCTTCTGTTTGTAGTGATGAAAATGTTCTGGAATTAATTAGTGGTGACTGTTGCACAATCTTGTGAATATACTAAACACCAGTGAACTGTGCATTTTAAAAGAGTTAATTTTATGGTATGTAAATTACATTTCTAGTAGGTGGTTACAAAAAAAATAAACTGCTACCTGCTTCAGGAACTCCTTCCCTTTTACAAAAGAAAGTAACAGTAATCTGTATTTGGACTTTTGTCTGGTTAAAAGGGGCCCCTCTGAAAGATGAGAAGCCAGGCTGGAGTCACAGGATGTTCTGACTCTCTCCCCATTTTGGCCATACCTTTTCCAATAAGCCAGGGCAAGAAGAAAAAAAAAAGGAAAAGAAAAAATTCTAAACCACTTGCTGCAAGGCAGAGAATGTCACCTAATACTAGAAATTCCAAAAGAGTAGAAAAATCACATGAAAAAACAAGTGAGAATTATTTTTAAACAATTAGGTCTGGGAGCCAAGTTCTCAGGGGCAAGCCCCACTGAGGAGAGAACTAGAGAATTACAGACACAACAGGGTGTGCTCATGAGATCTGTAGACCTGCCCCTTCCCAGGCTCCTTAGCATAGTAATTAAAAAAAAAAAAAAAAACTTGGAAAAGCCCTGGTAAAACACTGGTCTTGGAACCTGGGCTAATATTGTCTTTTCTTCCAAGGAGTAGAACGACATAACCACAAAATCCACCATTTTAAGGCATTTCACTTCTCCTGGCTTTGCTCACTCCATTCTTTTTAACCACTGAAGCTGAAGGTAACCTGAGAGATCGTTCAGTCCTGAGATGTGGCGGTCCTGAGGGCTGGGTTAAAGACCAGGGTGGGCTGAGTCAGGGCTCAGAGGAGAATACATCAGCGATGTCTGACATAGACAGGAGCGGGGAGTCCTTCAGGATGCACTAGTTCCACACCTGATCATCCTAAACCCCCTCATTTTATTTTATTGATTTTTTTGGTCGTGCTCGAGGCATGTGGCAGTTCCAAGGCCAGGGGACAAATCTGCACCACAGCAGTGACCCAAGCCACAGTAGTGACATCACCACATCCTTAACCCACTGCACCACAAGGGAACTCCCATAAACCCTCTCGTTTTACAGTTGAGAAAACTGAGGTTCAGAAAACTTGAGTGATTTACTTAAGGCCTCACACAAGCCACTGGGAAAGCTGGGACTGCCATTCAGTTCTTCAACGCTCCAGGTCACAGGAATTTACTCTGGTCTCCCAACCAGAAGGGTGAGACAGTAAGACATGGTAACAATTCGTGCTGCTAGAAATCATCCACCAGCTGTCCAGAGGGTCCCCCAACCTTAAATTCAGGAAATGGACCAGAGGAAGGAGCAATATAAACAACCATTTCCCAATGCTGCCCTCATATTATCAGGTACAGAGTTGATTTTGTACCCAAACATTTTGTTTTCCTGCACTTCCCCCAAGAATGACCCCAGGTTTACAATCTGAGGTGACAGTGGGGGCATGAACACCAACTGGAGTTAAGTGACAGGAGAAAGATGATTTTTCCTCCCAAGACAATTCCTGACTTGAAAAACAAAGAACAAAAATACATCAAGCCAGGGAGGCCCCCCGGCACTGTACACAGAGGTGAACTTGGCCTGGGCATCAAAATAACTGGGCATGGCAATGGAGGAAGTTTCTCTGTGTGGTGAGCTGCAGCCAGTTCATTCCAGTATGATGATTTCAACCCACGCTTCTGATGTCCTCAGGCCCTTGACAGTCACAACGCAGTAAACACTGCAGATAGCTGGGGAGAAGGGAATACACAATCACCTTTAACTTCCAGGGATGGCCAGGTGGAGACTGTGTGTCCGCTTCTCCTCCCCCCTGCACGGTGACCACCAAGTCAAATGCCTGGAAGGGCCAGCAGGTAATGTCCATGACTGCAGTGGGCCAGGGGTCAGTACTACAGCAGGAAGAGGGGGAATAAATTTCACGTCACTTGCCCTGGATGAAAACAGGTGACCACTGCTCAGAACCATGTTGGAAGACAGTCCCTGTGCCGCCAGATCTTCAGATGTTTCCAGATAAGCTAGAAATCTAACTTATGAGAAATTTAACTGTTTTAAAAATTGCTAAAAGCAAAACAAAATAAAAACTTAGGATAGCCTCACAATTAGGAATTTTGGCACTTGCTGCTAGGAAGCTCAGAGGGGCAATTTCTCTAGGAACCTACAGATCAGCTGCATGTGCTGTGTGCCAGACTGGGTAACCCTGAAAATAGGACTCTGCAAGTATTCTATCAAACTAACATCTCCTTTCGCTCCACTCCATTCCTCTCACTGCATGTCACACCACCCTGCATACACAAGGATGTTTGGCTGGTGAACTAAATACAAAAAACATTTTTTCATTCGTTTTAAAATTCTCTATGTTTTTGTGAGCGACCTTTTATTCTTTATTGTTACAAGGCAGAGAGCATAGATGAAGCATTTAAGACCTTTTGCCAATCATGCTAAGTTTAAGAGATGATGTCAAGTGCAGTGGAGGTTTTCTGTAAGTCTGAAATTATTTCAAAATAAAAGTTTTGTTTTGTTTTGCTTTTCAAGTGAAGGAGAAAAGCCCAACTTTGCGCTAGTCCACATAGGTCGGTTTGCAGGGGTTCTAGGGAAATCCACAGGTTACAGGTGCAAGGCGAATTCAACCTTGTGTATAGGAAGGAGAGGAAATAAAGGAGCCTCGAGTTTGAGAACCAGCTCAGCACGTAAAACCAGAACTCGAATCTACATCTGACGCTTACAAAATAAAAATAAACATCTTCCCCCTCTTCAATTTTCCCATCTTCAATTACCATAGTTTTCCCATCACCTCTCTGCAGGCCCTTTGCAGCCTTGCCCGCTGCCCACTCCAAGAGGGTGAGAATGTCCTGCCCTCCATCAAGCGCCCGGGAAAATTCCTCCCTGCAAAAAACCGAGCTGCGAGCAGGAAACTCAAGACCCTACCGGGGAGACTCCCGGGCGGAGGCCACAACTGGGTTCGGCAGGCAGAGTCGGAGAGAATTCAGTCTCCGGCTCTACCCTCCCTACCGCTGCCTGGCAAAGCTCAACTTTTCCCTCCAGATCGCAGCCCCTTACCTGCGGCGACCCAGCGGGCCAGGAGCGCCCACAGGCAGACCAGGACCCGAGGCTCGGGTACGCGGACGCCTGCGGCCATCTCGCTCCAGTTGTGGGCAGGGGTCCCTCGAGAAACGCAGGCTCCGGCTAGGCTGGGTATCCGCCCCCCAGGGCCCCGGACCCTGGGGTGCTGAGTGCTCCTCTCAGGTCCTCGGAACGACTGAGTAGCTCCGCTTTCCACAGCCCCCAGGAAGGATGCTTGGGGTGAGCCCGACGTCTGGCGCTTGGAACTGCGCTGGGCTCCGAGCGCGACTCTCTCTCGGGAGCACCCGGCCAGGGCCAGGGTGGGAGGGTGCACCCCGCCCCCTGCGCCCGCCACCCACTCCGGCTCGCGGAAAACAACTGGAGCGGGGCTCCCTCCCGCCTCCCATCCAGGCGGGAGTTCAACTTCCTCTACCTTGGCCGGGGAGGAGGGCTTTATGCAGAGGGCGCGCCGAGTCGGGTCCGGGCCGGCGGGGGAGGAGCGCCGAGGCCGGTCCTTCCCAGAGCCCACTCCGCCCGGGACGGCGGCCGGGAGTCGCGCGGAGAGCTGGGCTGGGCAGATCCCTGCAGCTGCCGCAGGAGGACACCCCCGGCCCCGCCGGTTGGCTGCTGCCTCCCGGGCGCTCGGGCTGCTGCACCCGGAGGGGCTTCGCGAGCAGGAGGGGCCGGCTGCCAAGCTGCAGAATTCAGGGTCACCTCGGCTGAGCTGCTCTAGGGATTCTCACTTGTTTTCCTGGGCGCCGGGCGGGCGCCAGGGCCGCCATCGCTGCCTTTCTCAACCCTTTGCAGAAGCAAGGCAAGTCTAGATAAGAAGAAAGATGATCTCTTAGACCTTCCAGCCAAAAGCAGCCACGAGACTCTGGTCCTCCGGTTAACTGACTGAGACCTCACAGTAAGAGCGAGGGCCAAAGTTCAACGGAACTGGGTTCTCGAGAGCTTTTTTGGTTTTCCCTTTTAATTCCCCCACCCCCATCCAGTCTGGTTCCCAGAGAGCTACATTCCCGGGTTAAAATCCCCCTCTTCCTGCCACACCCCCATGCCATTCTTCTGTCCCGAAGAAAACAGGGCTACAATATCCTTAGGAAGAGCTGCTCCCTGTAACAGCCCTACCAACAACTTCGTCTTAAAAAAAACAACAACAAAAAAAAAAAAAACTGCAACTAATACAGTGACATATTAACTGTAGACTGCAGGGGGTCTAGGAATGTTCCCAGTCTTTCGACTTTTCTATGTTTGAAAATTTTCTCGTCACCTCATCATAAAATGTTGGGGGGAGGGGACAAAATGCTGTAAGAAAATCATTTGCTCTGTTGCCCAAAGGTCTCTTATTGAAATACTTCTTCTATGAGGAAATCCTCTTGAAACTAGTGAAGAAGCATTTTTCGCCCAAGAACGGAGCCACAAAGTTGCACAGGTTCCCTTTTTTCCCTGTTTTGCTCAGTGATTTTACCTCTTCAGCCAGCTCCTGACAGTTTTCCTCCTTCCTCTCCCCTTTTATGTTTTTCATCTTTTACTTTGTGATGGAAAGTCAAGCCTCTCCATGACTCACCTCACCATCCAGCATTCCCAGTGCCTGGCAGCTTGGTTACCACCCTATATATGTTAAATAAGCAAATGAAAGTTCTTTGCAGCTCCTCAAGCTTTTCTGACAAACACCTCACATCCTCACCTGAAGTTAACAAGATATAAATAAAATCAGCAAGTAGCGAGTGTTCAGCTGAGAGTGTGGAATTTTCTGTGACCCTGGCAGTACCTCACAGGGAACTTGCTCAGAGCAGGCTCTCCTGGTGTATTTGCTGAATCAAGTGCTGGGTGCTTGGGCCCAGCTCTCCACTGCCAGAAGGATCAACCTCCAACACAATATTTTACAGCAGTGATTACAGCACCTCACTTTTGCATAGCTGGGACCTTTTTCTAAAGCAACTTTAGAAACTTAATCTCGCTGGGCTCTCCCTCCAACCCTTGGACCTGAAGAACCATTCAATCCTATTTTACAAGTGAGAAACCTCCAGCTAGGGGTTAAACTCCAGGTCACCAAGCCGGTTGGCGGTAAAACCAGGACTGGCGCCCATGTCTGTGTGACTCCAATTCTTGTCACTTATACTAAGGCTGCCTTGGTCTTATCAACTTGAAAGAAAAATGCACAATGTAAAACTTGTGATTAAGTTTTATTCCGAGACCTTACTGAGGACTGTAGCCACAGAGACAGTTTCAGATAGCTCTGAGGAACAGCTCCGAGAAAACGGAGGGTGTCAGGATGTGTTAGAACTTTTTTGCTGCAAGAACAGACATCTCAAGTGTAACGATGTTAGTGTTTTTCTTTGTATGGGAAGATGCAATAATCTGGGGTCCTTTGAAATTTTTCCTTAGATATGCATCTTTACTATTTAGGGGCTTGTATATCCAAAGCACAGAATGTTTCCTGGTTTTCTAATTCCTGAATCCCCAGAAGTCCACTGCTCATGGCTTGATCCCTGTAGAAATGAAATGGCAGGCAATATTTTTTTTCTTTACTTTTTCCCCCCCTTTACAGTCTGGTTGCTTTAGCTGTCACCAGGCCTCAAAGGAAGCCTCCAGACCATACTCGGTGTGGGACAGGGCTGGCCCAGGAAACACTCACTCTCTCCCTGGTTTGGATAAGCCTGTGGCTGGCTCTGAGACAGGATCTGTTAGGAAACGCCCTGCCCTAACATCCGGTTGTATTTCAGTCCACTCTGGATGGTAGAAAATGCCCTGCCTAGTAGAGTGACATTAGGGGGTAGTTAGGGGCTCACTGTGGGGTCTCTAGCAAAGGAGGGGCCTTTCAAAGCCCAGGTTTTCACTGTCTGCACCTAACGGTCAATATTCACCACATGGGATTCTCCTGAAGATAAAGTAAGGGACTCAGAAGTCTTTAAGGCATGGCTCTGGGGGTCTGTCATTTGAGATGCACCCTGATAGAGCCTCTCATGACTCTTCAGTCTCACAGATTATTAAACACGAGGCTCAAACACAACTCTGCTCAGGCTGCTACTCACAGCTGGTTTTGATGTGTTTCATTTTCACCTCCCATGAATTGAAAAAAACTACTCTAAAAAAGAACCTACATATTGTGAAGTAGAGCTTGGCACTTTCTCTCCTCCTCTACAGGGACTGAATCATGAGCCACCTCAGCTGCTGACCCTCAACACACCCCCCGCAAAAGAAGCTCAGGAGTGAGGTATACTATGCTCTGAGAAAACTGGCAGAACAGGTCTTCAGACAGATATTTTCAGAAGATTTTATGAGCCCAATTCTTGCATCTCCTCTTATTTAGAAAACCCCTGAGATCCTTCATGGTGACATCTGCTCCTCATGACTAGCAGTAACCTTCATGAGACAGCAGCAACCTTCTGTAAAATGTGTGCTTGGCAGCAATGCACCTCCCCTTCTTCACCAAAATCACATATATACTGACCTTCTTCTCTCCCTTTGAGATTTCTCAGAGCTATCCGAAAGGCTGCCTCCCAGGCTATAGTCCTCATTTTGTCCCAAATAAAACTTAACTCTCAACTTTTAAGTTGTGAATATTTTTTACGTTGACAATATGCATGACTGGATCACTTTGCTGTACAGTGGAAGTTGGCACAACAATGTAAATCAACTATACTTTAAAAAAAATCCTGTTCCACACTATCATAGATCAATTTCAAAAAAAAAAGAAAAGAAAGAAGGAAAGAGGGAGTTCCTGTTGTGGCTCGGCCATAACTAACCTGACTAGTATCCTTGAGGATGTGAGTTCGATCCCTGGCCTTGCTCAGTGGGTTAAGGATCCAGTGTTCCCATGAGCTGTGGTGTAGGCCAGCAGCTGCATCTCCCATTCATCCCCTAGCCTGGGAACTTCCATATGCCAAGGGCAGGGTCCAAAAAAAGCAAAAAATAATAATGATAATAAATTTAGAAATAAAAAACTTTACAAAAGGAAAGAAAAAAACTGACTCTATGTTAAGTGCTTTGTGTACCTTCATCACTGAACACTCCACTACAACCCTGAGAAGCAGGCATTACAATTCCCAATTAACAGATGGTTCAGAGAGCCAGTTTACATCACAAGTAAATGGAGGAGTCTATATTTGAACCTAGGTCTGAGACCGTGTCATCTCGATCATGGAAGGAATGGGATGGGGCTCCTGCCTGACTCCATAGCCAGCGCTCCTGCAGCCTGTGTCTTTGAAGCCATCAAACCAAGCCACCTATTATTTCTGCCCCACTACTCCTCTTGCCAAGTCCCCTCCCTAGAGGTAATGCTGAAAGGTTTCTTAGCAACAACCTGCTTCTCCATTCAACCTAGAGATACTCTCCTGGGGCTCAGAAAGGATGGGCCAATCTGGAGCAGCTAGGGTAGCAGCCTGGCCCCTCGAGTCCAGCTCTTCTCACTTTAAGAAGTATTAAGACAAGGAGTTCTCGTCGTGGCTCAGCAGAAATGAATCTGACTAGTATCCATGAGGACACGCGTTCAATCCCTGACCTTGCTCAGTGGGTTAAGGATCTGGCATTGCCATGAGCTGTGGTGTAGTTTGCAGATATGGCTCAGCTCTGGCATTGCTGTGGCTATGGCGTAGGTCAGCAGCTACAACTCCAATTTGAACCCTAGCTTGGGAACCTCCATATGCCATGGTGCAGCCCTAAAAAGACAAAAAAAAAAAAAAAAGTACTAAGACAAAATCCTAGCAGTGCTTTCTAGGATGAGTCTGAAACCCACAGGCTGGCAACTTAAGGACCAGGAGCAACAAAAACATCTCAGCTTCTTCTTTGGAGAAAAAAGTCTGCTAAACCTCCCCTCAAACACCACCTCTCTTAGCTCTCCTCTGTTTTCTGCCCAAAAGAAAAGAATTGAGGTGCAGATGCTATAGCAAGAAAGTTCCAAATCAGGTAGAGTTCCAAAAAGAAGCTGAAGCCCAGCCTCTCCTCTCTGGACTGAAGACCAAGAGGGTGAAGTTTGGTGTTTCTGAGTGACAAAGAACCATAGGACTTGGAAGGCAGATCCACCCCCAGAAGAGAAAATGCTGCTTATTAAGGGATCAGGAAAGTGACCATCCAGTTCCTTGAGAAATAAGCAACAGGAGCTGAAAAGAGATGGATGGCTCACCCACCCTAAGGGATAAAAGCAACCCAGCTGTGTGCTGGTAAATGTTTAACCACAGACTCTCAGCTGGTGGCAGTGGGGGTGACCGTATTGTCTGCCAATTTCCTTGGTGTAAATATTTCCACAGTAGCCAATTACAGGCTATCACCGTAAAGTTACTGAACTATAGGCACAGTCAGCTCTAATGAGCCAGTACCACTAGAACCCACTTTCCCCCAGTGAAAATCTACCAGGTGGGAAAATCGAAAGGATTACCCAGCAAGAGACCTGCTGGGAGCTAGTTGTACCAAATGACTCAGGCGAATAAATTCTTCCATCGGCTTCTATTCTCTGAGCTCACACTCACCTACTGAGTAATTTGCAGGCCAACATAAATGTTATCTTCTTAACTCCAAATTGGGATACATGGATTGACAATCACAAATATATTGAATTTATGGGGATAGAAGAACTTTGTAAACCCAGGGTATCCTGAGAAAGCTCAGATAAGCATTTTCCCAAAAGTTGTCTATTTTTTTTTTGATAGCATTTGCTTTGTTCCGATTATAAACATGAGCATGATATGCTCATTCTAGAATAATGAAAAACAGAAAGAGAAAATAAAATGTAACCATAACTCATCTAGAAGTAATCACTATCATCACTAGTAACTTTGTCTTTTCTGCTGTGTTACAATGTGTTTTTTTTTTTTCAAAGTTGTGGGGTTTTTTGCTTTTTTAGGGCCACACTCAGGGCATATGTAAGTTCCCAGGCTAGGGGTCGAATCAGAGGTACTGCTGCCAGCCTACACCACAGCCACAGCAACACAGGATCTGAGCCACATCTGCGAACTACACCACAGCTCACGGCAACATTGGATCCCCAACCCACTGAGTGAGGCCAGGGATTGAACCCACATCTTCATGTATACTAGTTGGATTCATTTTTGCTTTGCCAGGATGGGAACTCCTAGAGTATATTTGATTTACAGCGTTGTGTCAATTTCTGCTGTACGGTATAGTGACCTACTCATAAATATATATGTATTCTTTTTCTCATAACATCTTCCATCATGTTCTACCCCAAGAGATAGGATGTAGTTCCCTGTGCTAGCGCTTTTATAATGCAATTATATATTGAAAGTAGGCCATCTGCCCACCTCCCCCTGGCCTTGGTCCTCTTCCCCAGGGACAATCAGCCTCACCAACTTCTGGAGACTGGAGTCTTTGTTTGTTACCTAATATGTACCTGTTGGAATATTATACACCCATTAATACTTGTGTTTCCAAAGTTTCTGTAATAATAGAGGAGCCATCTATTGTGATTATCCAGATGTGTAAGGTTCAATGAGAGTTTTTTTCGAAGTAACTATTGAGGTCTGTTTCACATACCATATATTTATTCTCCCATTTAAAGTATAGACTTCAAGAGTTTTTAGTATAGTCACAGAGTCATCCAACCATTACCACAATCAGTTTTAGGCTTTTTTCACCCGCCAAAGAAATTCCTTACCTTTTAGATACTACCCTCATTTCCTTCCACCCCTAATACCCAACCCCTGGCAACCACTAATCTATTTTCTATCCTTATGGATTTGCCTATTCTGGAGATTTCAGATAAATGAAATCAAACAATATATGTTGTGACTGGCTGCTTTCACTTACCATAATGCTTTCGATTAGCATGATGTGCTCATGCATGTTGTAGCAGGTATCAGCACTTCCTTTCTTTTTATGGCAGAATTGTATTTCAGTGTATGGAGATACCACATAGCGTTTATCCATTCATCAGCGGATGGATAGTCAATAAACATTTAAGCCTTAAGGGACTCAGAGAACTTGGGGCACCTCTCTTCTAATTTTCTCTCTGCCTTAACCATCATTCTACTCATGCCTTCAAGTTTTTTAGTTTTGTTTTGTTTTTCGGTTTTTGGGTGGTTTGTTTTGTTTTGGGGCTGCGCCCACAGCATATGGAAGTTCCCAGGCCAGGAACTGAATCTGAGCCACAGCTGCTGCGGCAGTACTGGATGCTTCAACCCACTGTGCCCCATGGGGGATGAAACCCTCATCTCCATAGCCACAAGAGCCACTGCAGTCAGATTCCTAACCCACTGTGCCATGGCAGGAACTCCCATTCATGTCTTCTGGAAAGAGATAGTCCTTGCTTCCTTTGATGCTCTACTGTGAGCAGACTGGCATTTTACAAAAGCCTGCCTCCCTTTACTTAGATTGGGCTCTCTGTATGCCAAAGCACCTGCCTGGAATGCGGTCAAGTAGAATTTTATGCCATTATTTTTCTTTTTTCCAAAGATTTTGTTCAAAAAATAATAAAATAAAAAACTAAAATAATAATTAAAACAAAACAAAAACAAAGATTTCTGTCAAACTCCTTTGGCCGTGCAGCCAGGAATTCCCAACTTCCTAGGGTTCCAGCATCTGACCTTTATTGCTTCAGTTCTTTCTCCTACCCCGCAAAAGTCTCATCCCACTTCTCAAAGACAAGTGTGTTAAACGTAGTTCCACTCTAAGCTTTTTGCATTCCCTGCCCAGAGGAATTCCTTATCTCTGCTAAATTGGCAAAGACACAGTAACTACTTGCATCCTGGCTTTTCCAGCTGATGGCTGACTTCTTGCAAGATTTTCAGAAAATCTCCTCATAATATATACTATTTTTTGTTGCCAGGCACATTTCCATGGAATGTCTCCTCCTATTCTTGGAGGAAACTTCAGAAGGAGGTACTAATCTTATCTACATTTTACAAATGAGGGAGCTGAGGCTAAGAGAGGGAAAATAACTTTCCAAACAAGTCACAGTCTCAAGCCCATGTTTACAGAATGAATTACTTCTGCTCTGGGCCTCACATTTACTGAGAGTAGTAAAAATTTGGACTGGGGAAAGGGAGGATTAAAAAAACTTGTAATGGAAACTGTGTACCCTTTTCCCAGGAAAATCACAAATTCTCACCATTTTCAAAGAAATTTCAAGGAGTTGGGGGAAAAACCGTCCGGCAGATTGAAACTGGAATTGTCAATTAGATTAGGCGGGGACAGGAGGAAGTGAAAAATCTCACTGATGAACTTTAATCACTAGGTGGCGCTCTCAACCCTGAGTGGACTCCGGGTTCCACAGTCAAGGTCTTCTATGAGATAGGAGTTGGTCCAAGCTGCCTGGAACTCAAAGAATTTCAGAGGTTGTTGGTTCAAACAATAACCCCTCACCATCCTGAGGAGGAAGAGAGGCCCAGAGTTGTTTAGCAGCTTGCTCAAGGTCACAGCTCATGGACAAAGCCAGAACTCACCCACTTATCCAAATTGTGGTATTTCTGAAATGTAACACATAGTTCCCTTACTTTGAACAGAGCACAGTGGACACAATGCAATCTTTTCTCATGACCATTCCAGGAATGAGCTTTTGTGTGTGTGAACATTGGGAACACTGGCTATTGTGTTCTGCTATCTTTGGGAACTAGAGGGGCTTATCCCCCACACAAAGTGGCCCCAGTTGCTGTTTCTTTGTTCGTTCCTCCTGTGTGTGAGGCACTGAGCACTGATTTGGGTTTTCCTATCTGTCGGGTTTGTTTATGTTTCAGTGTGTCTTTAGGAAATTCATATTCCCTCTCAGAGCCTCCATCTCCGGGGGTTAGTGAGTGGATATCAAGAGTCAGGCACCAGTAAAGTACCCCAAAGGCAACAGAGAGCCAATAATTGGTAACCAATAATCAGTAACTACTAATGTCAGTGGGCTTCTTCTCCTGTCAAGTTGCTGCCTTAATTTGCTGCTTTATATATTCTCTACCTTAGAACTCAGATGACTAAACTTATTAGAACTCTGGGTAAAATCAGAACACACAGACACTAAATGAGAAAATACCTGTTCCATTATGGATTCTATGACCTTTGTGTTGTGGTGTGACAATCCTCCAGCTGAGTTCTGGCAAGGCAGGGGTTCCAGGTCCGTATCTTCATAGGACACAGGACATTTGTAGAAATAGAAGGGAGATGGAAGATTAGATTCCTGGATAAGTAAGTTACTTTTAGGTATAACTATTCTAGACCTCCTCTTTCTTTCCAACATATACATACACACACACACACATTATATATATGCATTGTATATATGCATTATATATACATTTATATACCATATATACATATAATTTTTTTTTTACAGCCACACATGTGGCATATGGAAGTTCTCAGGCTAGGGGTTGAATCAGAGCTGCAGCCGCCAGCATATGTCACAACCACAGCTACAATGGATTTGAGCCGCATCTGTGAACTACACTGCAGCTTGCAGCAATGCTGGATCCTTAACCCACTGAGTGAGGCCAGGGATAGAACTGGCATCCTCACAGACACTAGGTTGGGTTCTTAACCCATGGAGCCACAGCAGGAACTCCCCAACACATATTTCTGACCATTCTATTGACTGAAATAAGAAAATGCACAACATAAGTGTTGTGTGTTTCAGTTTTATTCAGAGACCTTACTGAGGACTATAGCCTGGGAAACAGTTCCTTGGGAACTGAGAAATTGCTCCAAAGTTGTAGAGGGAAAGACCAGTACATGTGTGATTTTGGCTGGGGAATATGGACCATCAAACATACATCTCAGTAAAAGGTTACTGTTAGTCACAAGGAATAGGTATCTCTGTAAATGATTTTAGTGATTGTCTAAGTATAGGAAAATGCAAGAATTTGGGTTCATTAAAATTCTTCCTGAAATATAAGAGTTCCCTTCTTGGTGCAGCAGAAATGAATCCAGCTAGGAGCCATGATGTTGCAGGTTTGATCCTTGGCCTTGCTCAGTGGGTTAAGGATCCGGCATTGCCGTGAGCTATGGTGTAGGTCGCAGATGTGGCTTGGATCTCACATTTCTGTGGTTGGCCGTAGGCCGGCAGTAATAGCTCCGATTAGACCCCTAGCCTTGGAACCTCCATGTTGCCACGGGTGTGACCCCAAAAAGACAAAAGACAAAAAAAAAAAAAGGGAAATTGTGTTTTTTACAAACAGGAGACCTCCAAAAGGCAAAACCCCAAGGAAGATGAAATTTCACTTTTCAGCAGATTTATTCATTGCCAAAATTCTTTTAGAGTTGTATAGTCTTTAGTCATTCACACATTCCAGCCCTGGGGTCCATCTCCACCCTCTGTTCCCACACTCTTTACTGGAGTTCTGACCTGTACTGTGTGCCAGGTACAGCATTGTATCAGTGGAGAAAAAACCGCAGAGTGCGCTTTGCCCTCATGGAGCCCACACTCATCCCTGTAGCCTTAGCCATGCCTGACAATGACTGTTTCTAACAAGCCATGTTGTGTCTACACTACTGCCCCCCGACACTGTCTCCCGCCCATGTTCCTGCTCTTTCCACCACCAGGGATGCCCTTTACTTCCTAAATTGCTAAGTCCCAGGCACTAGGGGCTCTAGGGGTTACCTCTTCCAGGAACTCTTCCTGGGTGTACACAGCAGGGACAGGTGCCCTTCTGCATTCCTGTAGCACCTTGCAGAAATATATATCACAACCCTTGCTACTCTGAATTGTAAGAATCGTTTTCCATGTCTGTCTTCCTGCTCTAGCCTGAAATCTTGAATGCATGGATAACGTTTCTTCCATGACCCTGTCTTCAGAATCTAACATAGGTTTGGTAGATATTCAGTCAACGGTAAGTGAAAAAATAGAGGGTTGACCCCAAAAGAAGCAAATGGCAACTCTAATGTAGCACACAGAAGAGGATTTATTTTGGCAACTCCTGCTTACAAAGCTCTAGAATATTGCAGATGGTTCTTGTTTGCCCAAAACTATTTTCTTGACAATCAATTCAACTTCTCCCTTTCCAGGGGACATCTAACTTTCCTAGGAGTTCTTATCTTCCCTGCCTCAGGGTACAGCCTGTCTTGTGGGGACCATCTTTACTGAGCATCTTCACCTAAGTTTGTATAAAGTTACAGGTAAGTTTTGCTGCACTTGGCCTCAATATTTATCTCCTCGATGACTTCATTTCTTATGCTGTTCCTCAGCCTGCACTCTCATCTTTTCTAACTGACTGCAGGATAAGACCATTGGTTCTGGGATCAAACACACTTGGATTTATATCTCTAGCCCACTGCTTCTGAGCCTCCCTGTGAGATCTCTCTGAGCCTCAGTTTCCTCTCTTGTAAAATGGGAGTGCCAACTATAGCCTTTACCTTAGGATATGTTGAGAACACTAGATGAAAGTCACTTAAGATGCTTGGCGTGGAACATGGCCAAGAAAAAAGCTGAATAACTACCATTATGTCAGAGTTCCTGTGTGGCCCAGCAGTAACTAACCCAAGTACTATCCATGAGGATATGGGGTTTGATCCCTAGCCTCGCTCAATGGGTTAAATATCTGGCATTACCATGAGCTGTGGTGTAGGTCACAGACCTGGCTAGGATCCTGTGTTGCTGTGGTATAGGTCGGCAGCTCCAGTTCTGATTCGACTCCTAGCCTAGAAACTTCCACATGCCAAATGTGCTGCCCTAAAAAGAAAAAAAAAGATTGTAATGTGGGACATGCATATATATATATATATATATATACACACACACACATATATATATATTTATCTTTATATATAAATATAATTTTATTTTATAATTTATTATAATTATGTAAATGATAATATTAATAAAATATAACAATATTTTACAATTACAATCATAAAAATTATAATTTTTCTCTACATCTTGAATATCAAATAGTCAATATCATTATACTAATTATTTGGCTTAATTTAGTTTCCTGTCTTCTTTTCTTTTCTTCATTTTGTTGCACCCATAGCGTGTGAAAGTTCCTGGGCCAGGGACTGAACTCGAGCCATAGCAGCGACCTGAGCTGCTGCTGTGACAACACCAGATCTTTAACCTACTGGGCCACAAGGGAACTCCTAGTTTGCTATCTTTTAAAAATGCTTCTTGCCAGTCAATTAAGAAGAAATATGTTGGAGTTCCCACTGTGGTGCAGTAGTAGGTTAATGATCTGGCTTGTCTCTGTGGCGCCATCAGTTAGATTCCTGGCCGGGTGCAGCGGGTTAAAGATCTGGCATTGCTACAGCTGTGGCATAGGTCACAGATACGGCTTGGTTTTTGATCTTTGGCCTGGGAACTTCCGTATGCCATGGGTGTGACAAAAAAAGGGGGAAAAAAAGAAATGTGTTAGTTATCTTAAAAGGAAAATTTGTGAAACTATAATTTAAAATAATTTAGTCCACTTATGGGAAATAAAAATTCCTGTAACAAGTCTTGTTAAGTTCTTTTATTTCTTCCTAAAGAAAATCACAATTAACTGTTGTATATCCTTCCAGTTGTATGTTTACATACGTATGCATTATATAATACATATATTTGTTGATTTAAAAAAACAACAACATAGATGAGGAAGTTCCTGTTGTGACTCAGTGGGTTAAGAACCTGACTAGTACCCATTGAGGATGTGGGTTTGATCCCTGGCCTTGCTCAGTGGGTTAAAGGACCTAGTGTTGCCGTGAGCTGGGGCGTAGGTGGTAGATTCAGCTGTGGCTATGGTGTAGGCTAGCAGCTGCAGCTCCGATTTAACCCCTAGCCTGGGAACTTTCATATGCTGAGTGTATAGCCCTAAAAAGAAAAAAAAAAAGAAAAATAAAAAACATAGATGAGATCATATACACATACTGTATGATCTCATCTATTTTTATACGTATGTATTATACATATATATATACACACACACATATATATTTTGGTTTCACCCATGGCATGCAGAAGTTCACGGTCCAGGAATGGGGAACCCATGCCACAACAGCGACAACACTGGATCCTTAACCCTCTGCGCCAGATTTCATGGAACTCTGAAACCCATGTATAACTTCTGATTTCCCTAAAACTTTACTGATAGCCTATTATTGACCAGAAGCCTTACTAGTAACATAAAGTCAACAAAATATATACATATATAGATATATGTATGTTATAGATATATATTTACATATATTTTATGCAATCATGACCTATCTAATTTTATTGAAGTTCCTCTTGGTAAGTTTTTTCAAATTTTTACAAAAGATTTTCCAATATACTTATTAAAAAAAGTCTATGTAAATGGATCTACCCAGTTCAAACCCATGTTGTTCAAGGGTCAACTGCAGTTTCTTAATTTCTGGAGCATGCAGAAAATTCTAATAATCTCATAAAAATTTGATAAGTAGAGATGGAGCCTAATAAAGTGGGTGGTATCATAGGTAATTAGTATTAACTGTGTACTTAAGCAAGGTTACTGACACCATGCTTGCAAGTTGCTCCCCTGATCTGATAACAGGAGCTCTGTGAAGGTGTGTGTTTTACACCCTTGCTGCTTGCAGAGGACATGTCTTGCTTTTGCTTTCCTGCCTCTGTTTCTCTTCTTTTTGTTACCAACACAATTATTTTCCTTTGGGAAGCTGTCCCTCCCCAACCCTAAGCAAATGGGTTGGGACAGAGCTATGGGAGTGGATGAGGACTCAGGCTAGGCAGAATAATAATGAATGGATTAGAGCTGGGAACACAGCCAGTCAGGCTTAGTGAGAGACAGTCCCTGTATTTTGCTGGAGGTGAGCAATGAAACCCCTCTTCCTGCTGCAGTTGCTAATCTGAACAAATGCAAGCCTGAAGCTGAAGCCAGGAGCTATCATTGGTCAGCTATTGCTGCATAACAAATCACAAACTTTGCAACTTAAAACCATATATATTTATCATCTCACAATTTCTGTGGATCAAGGGCTTGGGTGCGACAGGGCTGGGTGCTCTGCTGCAGGATCTCTTAAGAGACTGCAGTCAAGGTGCCAGTCTAAACTGGGATCTCCTAGTCAGGATCTCAGTCTAATTGAGAGACAGCACTGAACTGCCAGGTGTGCAAGTAGCCGATTAGAGCAACAAGCTGAAAATGAAAGAGTTAAATTTTGGGGAATTCCAGTCGTGGCTCAGTAGGTTAAGAACCCAACTAGCATCCATGAGGATATGGGTTTGATCCCTGGCCTTGCTCAGTGGGTTAAAGGATCTGGCATTGCCACAGGCTGTGGTGTAGGTCACGGATGCAGCTCAAATCTGGCGTTGCAGTGACTGTGGCATAGTCAGGCAACTCTGGGTCCAATTAGCCTGGGAATCTCCATATACATGGGTGCGGCCCTAAAAAGACAAAAAAAAAAAGAAGTTAAGCTTTTGATCGCTTGCTGCAGTGGTTTAAGGAAGAGGTTGAAACTGGAGGAAGTGCTTACTTGCCCTGTTGCATTTTCCCTCATGAAAGAGCACAGGGGGTGGCAGGGACAGTGCAGACGTAGGGGACCCAAGGCAAAAGTCTCAGCAGTTTTACAGGAGGTGGGGATGTAGAGGATGAGGGAGGAGGAATCAGAGTGAAAAAGTACCGGGTACAGAGCCAGAGTGGAAAGTACTGTAACCTGAGTCAAGTGTCTGTCACCACCCCCAAGGCCTTGGCAGAGGTGCCTGGAGAGGACCTCTGCCCAGGACCTGAGATAAAGGGATCCCAGAAGAGTGGAGCATAATATGCATAAGATCATGACTGGTCAGTGAGGCTGAGTCCCTGACTGCAACTCTCCTCAGTGACTGTGATGCTCTGGCTGTGCACCAGGTCTGGTGTGGGGAGGGCAGCTTTCCCCAGGAGGCCTGCTAGGTAAAGCCTTTAAATTGCCTATGTTTATGCCTGAGAAATCACAGGTAGGTTTTTAACCAGGAGCGGGACACCTCATTCATCCGGAGCTTTGACTGGGGAAAAATCTGCTTCCAGCCTCACTTGATTGTTGGCAGGATCCCATTCCTTGTGGGACATTGGCCTTTGGCTAGAGGCCACCCTCAGTTACCTGTCACGTAAATTCTTTCTACTGGGCAGGTGATTTCACAAAAGCTGGGAAGCAGAAAAGGCAATAGCATGTGTGCTAGCAAGATGAAAGTCACAGTCTTATGTAACCTAATCACAGAAGTGCGTCCTGTTAACATTGCCACATTTTATTGATTAGAAGTGAGTTACTCAAGGGGAAGGGATTACATAAGACCATAAATACCAGGAGGCAGGGATCACTGAAGCCATCTTAGAAGCTGCTGACCGCAGTGGCTATTTGGCAACATAAAGGGAGAGGATACTTGGGATTGAAACCAGCCCAGAGGCAAACACAGTTGAGAAGTAGGAGGGAAACATACTTATGACACCACTTAAGCCTGTGGATCCGGATGCTTCTGAAGCCAGCCCAGCCGATCACTGGCATCCTAGTACTGGAACTAATTACTTTTCTTCCTTAAAGATTCCATTTGCACTGGGTTTTAGTCACTTGCAACTGAAAGGGTCCTGATTAACATAGAAATAATTTGGGCAGGTTCTTTGGGTTTCCTGGGACAGGTATGTGCCTAGATCACCTTAAAGAACAAGGTGTTTGCTGAAGGGATGCTGGTGGTCCAGCAGCACCTGGAGCCTTTTCGTGGAGTGGGTCAGTTCTGGAGGTGGGAGGCTCTCTGTACCTCCAGGTGCTCATTTTCCTCTGTGAATCTGCTGTTTGCCCACTGCTGATGGGCCATTTCTCTGTAATGTGTATCCTTTTACCCACATTCCCTGCTGCCTCCGATTTCCAGCCTGCACAAGACTCTTAATGGCCCCTCTGCACTCTTTATGCATCTTCTTTCTAGAAAAGCTCCTACCATGTACTTACACCCGCCTGCTTTTCTTTCCAGTGCAGATTCAGGAGGGTGACTCTGATGGGCGAGGGCATCCTTTTGAGCCAGGCTATTTCATGGGTGGTTTGTCAGGCTTGGGACTGCTTATCAGATGGGTCAGGGGGTGGACTCATGAGGGCTTCCTAGGGGCTATAGGCATTCTGTGGCTTCTCTTGTCTAAGACATAAGGAAAGCCTTTTTTTCTTTTTCTTTCTTTCTTTCTTTTTTTTTTTTTTTTTTGCCTTTTTGGGGCCACACCCATGGCACATGGAAGTTCCCAGACTAGGCGTAAAATCGGCCTACGCCGCCCCACAGCCACAGCTGGAGCTGTGCCTCCACACAGGATCTGAGCCTCATGAGTGACCTACACCACAGCTCATGGCAATGCCAGATCCTTATCCCACTGAGCAAGGCCAGGGATTGAACATCCTCATGTATACCAGTTGAGTTCGTGACCACTGAGGCACAATGGGAACTCCAAGGCAAGCTGTTTTTTATGAAAGTGGTAAAGATTCCATTTGGAATAATCACTAATTTGATAGTTTAAGGTCTGAATGGATGAGGCTTCACTGAGTTTCAGCATGATTTGGAAGACTTGGTTTCTATTTCCAGCTCCTGTTTAATCTGCAGATCATCTGCATTGACCACAGACTCATTCTGTTGCAAGTAAAGAACGTCCAACTTCAATAGGCACAGGTCCAATATGGAATTTACTGGCTGGTGTATCTGAAAAGTCCAAGGGTAGATCTTGCTTCATGCTTGGCTCCCTCCGGGGGTCAAACAGTGTCAATGTCATCATGTCATTTCCCAGGCAGTCTACTTTCCCAGGCAGCCTAGTCATAGGGGTCTAGGCCTTTATCCCTGGCGTAATGACCATCTATAGCTTCAGACTGACATACTCTCTCCTCAGCAACACTGCTGGACTTTGTTTGGATCCAGTGGATCCAAACAAAGTCCAGGAACTGAATCTCACTGGCTTGACTTGTTTCACCTGTGCATCCCTGAACCAATGGCTAGGTCAGAGGGATGCAAAGCTTTGATTGGCCAGACTTGTATCGCTTGACTTTCCTGCAGGCCCACCTAAACCACATGAACTGAGAGTGACGGAGGGGTGATTCCCCAAAGGAAGAGCAGGGTGCTGTTAATTGAAAGAGAAATGGATGCTGGCAAAAGCGACACCCAGTGTCTATATTCTTTGATCTGTCCAGTTCTGTTTCCCAGTCTCTAAAAGCATGTGCTGTTTGCAGAGTAACCCATAAAACAACCTCTGAGCCTACAAACACATTTGCAGGTGACTTGTAGCATTCACTTATCTTTTAAATTAAAGTGAGATTCATATGACATGAAATTAGCCATGTTAAAGTGAATGATACATGGTATTTCATGCATTCACAATTCTGTGTAACCACCACCTCTATCTAGTTCCAGAACATTTTCATCACCCCTTGAAATAAACCCCTCTAGGAATTCCTGTGTGGCTCAGCAGGCTAAGGATCTGGCATTGTCACTGCAGCAGCTTAGGCTGCTGCTATGGCAGCCTTCAGTCTCTGGCCTGGGAACTTCCACATGCCATGGGTGCATCCAAGAAAGTAATAAAACTCCATGCCCAGGAAGCAGTTGCTCCCCATCGCCTGCTTCTCCAAATCCTGGTGACCACCAGTCTGCCTCCTGTGTCTATGGATTTTCCTATTCTGGATATTTCATATAAATAAAATCATAAAATATTTATCCTTTTGTGACTGGATTTTTTTACTTAGCACAATGTTTTCAAGGTTCATCTATGTTGTAGCATGTATCAACATTTCATTCCTTTTAGGGGCTGAATAATATTCTATAGTGTGTATATACGAAGCTATTGTGCAACCAAACTCCTGCAAAACTGGAATTCTGCACTCATTAAACAACAACTCCCCATTCCTTCCTCCCCATCAAGTCCCTGGCAAAATTGTTCTATTTTCAAAAATTTGTCTACTTTAGATATCTCACGTAAATGCAATCATACTATATTTGTCCTTTTGTTTCTGGTTAATTTCACTGAGCATAATGTCCTCAAGATTCATTCATGTTGTAGCTTGTGCCAGCATTTCCTTTATAAAGCTGAATAATACGCCATTGTATGTTTAGACCACCTTTTGTCTATCCATTTGTCTGCCCATGGACACTGGTTATTATTATTATTATTATTTTGGTCTTTTTAGGGCCACACTGACGGCATATGGAAGTCACCAGGCTAGGGGGTCTAATCAGCATTGTAGCTGCTGGCCTACGCCACAGCCACAGAACAGCAGATCTGAGCCGCTTCTGTAGCTTACACCACAGCTCATGGCAATGCTGGATCCTTAACCCACTGAGCAAGGCCAGGAATTGAACCTAAGTCCTCGTGGTTACCAGTCAGGTTCATTACCACTGAGCCACAATGGGAACTCCTATCCATGGACAGTGGGTTGCCTCCACCTCTTGGCTATCATGAGTAATGTTGCTGTGAACACGACTTGCAAAGTATCTCCTCAAGACTTGGCTTTCAATTTTTTTGGAGCTACACTCAAAAGTGGGACTGCCGAATCATAAGATAATTCTTTTTAATTTTTAAAGAACTGGAATTTGCTTTTAAAATTAACTTTCTGCCTCTTTCCTATTTTTTTTTCTTTTTTGGGCGCACCTGCGGCATATGGACGTTCCCAGGCCAGGGATTGAATGCAAGCCAGGAGCTGTGATCTATACCACAGCTGCAGCAACACTGGATCCTTGGCCCACTGCACCGGGCTGGGATCAAACAGGCACTTCCACAGAGATAAGCTGGGAACCCACTGCCCACATCAGGAACTCCTAAAAATATTTTTTTAATGCTTGTGTCTTTTAAAAAATTTTGTTGGGGAGCTCCCGTCATGGCTCAGTGGTTAACGAATCTGACTAGGAACCATGAGGTTGCGGGTTCAGTCCCTGGCCTTGCTGAGTGGGTTAAGGATCCAGCGTTGCCGTGAGCTGTGGTGTAGGTTACAGACGTGGCTCGGATCCTGCGTTGCTGTGGCTGTGGTATAGGCCAGCGGCTACAGCTCCGATTAGATCCCTAGCCTGGTAATCTCCACATGCCGTGTGTGCGGCTCTAGATAAGGCAAAAAAACAAAAATAAATAAATAAATAAGTAAACAAATAATTTTGTTGGAGCAGAGTTGACTTACAATGCTGCATTCCTAAAAATATTTTATGCAGAAGATGCCAGTGGAAATGTGAAGGGTGTTTTAAAATGTTTTGAAAGTCTCACAGAGGAAAAGCAAAAATCTCAAAAAAAAAAAAAAAAACCTTAACAAGTGGAATCCTGAGACCCTTTGGAGGTCAATTTGCAGAACAATGTCTCAGTTAAAATCCTTGGCCAACAGCCAGCGCCTGGGGCCCCCAAAGTCACAATTCCAAGTCACTGGCAGAGTCCGACCACAGTTTCTGAACTCAAGCTGTGGCCACAGGTGGGAGATCTATCTTTATCCAAGCCTCCCTTATGAAACACTTTCTCTAGCAGAAGCACAAGAGTAAAATTGGAATGAAGCCATTCCACTGAATAACCACATCAGTGAATTTCCTGCCCTCACTCAACAAACAAAAACAGCCTGTGGTTTTACAGGCTCATTCATTCGAGTCTACCCACAGCCGTCCAACAAAAGCTCCCCGCCTAGACACACACACAGACGATTTACAATCCAGAAAGACAGGTATACACAGTAGATGTGTGTCAATAAATATAACATTTTTTTCTTTTTAAAGACTGTTTTCCCCACCTCCTTTAAGGCTTGGACCATGCTCTGAGTAAGCAGTAAATACTGAGCATCTACTGTATACCAGGAGCTCCCAAGGGCCCCCAGGGCTGAGTCTTTATCTGGACTTTTACGGCACTTGGTTTCTGGATTAAAATGAAGCTTTCTGGGGCATTTGCAGGTGTGCCTGGCTTCTCTGCTCTGGCTGGCAGCTCTCTCCTGGGTGACAAGCCTCTGCCCAGACTCTGCAGAAATGAGACCTCTCTCCACAGACAGAACAGGTTTTCCTCTCAGCTGGTTGTCAGCCTTTGGCAAGTCCCAGAGGCTTTTCAAACTTCAGTTTCCTCAACTGTTCAATGGAGGGAGGTGGGGGATGTAAATTAGAATCAGTTTCAACATCTAACAACAAATGAACAATACCATTGTAGCGGGCAGTTGTTTTTAAAAAACATTTGGGAAGGGGAGTTCCCACTGTGACTAGTGGGTTGAGAATCCAACATAGTGTCTGTGAGGATGTGAGTTCAATCCTTGGCCTTGCTCAGTGGGTTAAGGATTCAGCATTGCTGCAAGCTGTGGCATAGGTGGCAGATGTGACTCAGATCCGGTGTTACTGTGGCTGTGGCGTAGGCCTGGAGGTAGAGCTACGATTTGATCCCTAGCCCAGGAACTTCTATGTGTCACAAGTATGGCCGTAAAGAGAAAAAAAAATTTCTTTGAAACATACTTAATATCAGAAAATGTTCAACATAGAATATTACATGAGAGATAATGGCAGAAGTATGTGGAGCAGGTAGTCTACATATATTGTTAAAATCAGGAAACTAAGGAATTCCTGTCACGGCTCAGAGGAAAGGAATCTGACTAATATCCATGAGGATGCAGATTTGATCCCCAGCCTCACTCAGTGGGTTAAGGATCTGGCTTTGCCTTGAGCAGCGGTATAGGTCGAAGATGAAGCTCAAATCTAGTATTGCTCTGGCTGTGGCGTAGGCTGGTGGCTACAGCTCCAATTCAACCCCTAGCCTGGGAACCTCCATATGCCTCGGGTGCAGCCCTAGAAAAAAAGACAAAAAAAAAAAAGAAACCAGGAAAATAAAACGGTGTAGAGATAGAAAGGAACACTGAAACTCAAATAAAAGGGTAACCCCCCCCAAAAAAAATTTGAAAGAGTAAACCTGTTGATCACTAGATTTCCTTCTGGCTTTAAAATGGGTCAGTCCCAGAGACTCTACCCAGTTTGGAATATGGTACGCCAAACTTAAAATGTAAATGTTGTTTGGCCCACTTCTACAATTTTACCCTCAGGAGAAAACAACCAAGTCAGTGCGTGAAGGTACATGTAAAAGGACACACGTCGCGCAGCTATTTCTAGAGCATAATAGTGAGATTACCTTAACTGTTAAGTCACATTCTGTAATACTTTCTTATTGCTGCTGCAACAAATCACCAGAAATTTAGGGGCTTAAGACAACACAAATTGATTATCTTACAGTTCTGGAGGTCAGAAGTCTGAAGCGGGTCTCACTGCTTTAAAATCAAGGTGTTGGCAGGGCTACATTCATGCTGGAGTCTCTAGGGTAGAATCTCATTCCTTGCCTTTTCCAGCTTCTAGAGGCTGCCTGTACTCCTGGGTTCCTGGCCCCTTCCTTCACCTGCAAAACCTGCCATGGCTGTTCAAGTCTTTCTCATATGTTGTCCCTCTTGTTTTGACCGTCCTGCCTTCTTTCCATTTAAGGACTTTCGTGACTCCATTGGGCCCACTCAGGTAATTCAGGGTAATCTCCCGACTTTAAGGTTAGCTGATTAGCAACTTTAATTCCATCTGGTACCATAATTCCCCTTTGTCATGCAATACAATATATTCATAGACTTGGGAAACTAGGATGTGGATATCTTTGAGAAGCCATTCTTCTGCCTCCTTGTCTTGCCCAAGGTTTCATAAGGTACTAGGTGATGGATTAGAAATGTGAATGCATCCCAACTTCCATTCTTTTGTCCTTTGATTATGCAATGTGTTTGATTATTTGTATATCAAAGACATTTAAAAACTTTTTGAGGTTAAAAAAAAAGGACACTTGCTTCTCTGTCCCTTCAGCCTTATATTCAGCCTTTTCACTATGTCATCCATCTGCCCCTACCTAAATTCCCCATCCAGCAAAACCAGGCTGCCCACTGGTCCAAGCCCTGCACCTCAGCATCCCAAGCGTGCTTCCACTTTGGGTCATCCTCATACTACTCCTTAAACATAAGAATGTCACCCCTTAGTCATCTCAGAAGCTGATGGTAAGATGGGATTCAATGTGCAAGGAGTTTATTAGGAGAGATGGCTGTGAGACAAAGTGGGGAGAGGCTGGGAGAGAATCTGAACC
>PVHT021183555.1:17293692-17320151 GCA_004024745.2 Catagonus wagneri
CCCCCCCCCGCAGTCAAAGATGTGAGAGCTGCATTCTCATGGCTGCCATTCGGGGTCTTCATGGTGATTTACTGTAAAACCTTCACCAAGGAAAAGCTTTCTGGAGGGCAAAGATCATGCTTGCCTCACTGACTCGCAGCTCCTAGCAAGAGCATGCTTAAGGACTCTGTGTCTGGCCTTGGGGGTCAGGTGGGCTCTCAACATGCTTTGTCTCTTCTACCACTACATGCCTTAGTTTATTTATCTATGAAATGAGTTGAGAGCAGAGCCTCCCACACTGGGTTGATGTGAGGATGAAATGAACTTCTAAGCATCAGGGCCTTAGGTTAGCTCTGGCACAAGGGAGCGGTAACTGTCAGGAAAATGTAGTTATTCTCTGAAACGTACTCTGCACACGTAGGTGCTCAGTAAATGGTAATTGTTATCACTGGGGCATACACACAGTGGGTGCTTGGTAAATATTATAGTCATCCTTGGAATGCTTTGACGTGCAGAGAGCACATACTTGGTAATGGTAGGAGTCCTTGTGGGAGCATGCTGACCTGCACACAGTAGGCACCCAGTATATATGATCTGGTTAGTTTTAACCTTTGTTTTTGCTGTTTTTCTATCTTTCCCTTTTTTTCTTTTTGGCCTCCCTGCAGCATTTTCAGTTCCCAGGCCAGGGCTCAGATCCGAGCCACAGTTTCGACCCAGCCGCAGCTGCAGCCACAGCTGAACCCTTAACCCACTGTGCCAGGCTGCACATTGAACTTATGACCTATGACTTGGGGCTGCGGAGACACTTGCCACTGATCCCTTTGTGCTACAGTTGGAACACCTGTTGTTGTTGGTTTTTTTTTGGGGGGGGGGTGTCTGTAGCATGTGCAAGTTCTTAGGCCAGGGACTGAATCTGAGCCACAGCAGAGAGAACGCTGGATACCCACTGAGCCACCAGGGAACTCCCTAACCATTGTTTTAATGGCAGTGTTTACAATCCTCTCTCCTTGATGGAGAGAGCAGCCCAGGCTAATAGAGACAAAGGAAGTTGTGGTAGATCCAGGTGGTCTCTCCCCATTACTCCATAAGCCTCCATAACATTTTTTTTTTGTTTTTTTTGCCTTATCTAGGGCCGCACCTATGGCATATGGAGGTTCCCAGGCTAGGGGTCTAATCGGAGCTGTTGCTGCTGGCCTACGCCACAGCCACAGCAACGTGGGATCTGAGCTGCATCTGCGACCTACACCACAGCTCACGGCAACGCCGGATCTTAACCCACTGAGTAAGGCCGGGGATAGAACCTGCAAGCTCATGATTCCTAGTCGGATTCGTTAACCACTGAGCCACAGTGGGAACTCTGAGTTTTCTTTTTTAACACATGGCTTGTGGGATGGCATCTATTATCTCATGAACATTTAATGAGAGCTGTTTAATGTAAACAGTGAGAAGAAAGGTGCTCTGATTTCTGCAACTGGTACTAATTAAGGAGGTGTTGTTGATACTGGAGTTGCAGGTGCCAAGGTCTGTCTTTTTTGAATGTGATATTTTATCAGAAAGCAAAGCTTGTGATCTGAACCTGAAACCAACTAGATGTTTTGTTTTTAAATTCACTTTCTTATAATAATGACAATGATAATATCACGTATCAAGTGTATCAGGCACTCTCTTAAGTGAATAAGAGAATGGGTATAAGACTAATAACTAAGAGAAATAACCTTCATGGAGTTTATACTCCAGTGGGCAGTGGTGTGCTTCAGGTGATAAACATGTAATCCCAAATGCTCTGAGTGTTAAAAAGAAAGAGGACAGAATGGGTGTGGATTCAGAGACCAGGGAATTTCCCAGTCTTGATGGGATGCTTAAAATGAGTGAAGGAGACTTGGACAAGAATATAGTGAGGGTTGGAGAGAAGGGGAATGAAGGGAAATTGTTCTGAGAAGGAACAGCGTATGCAAAGTCACAGAGGTAGAAAGACAAGTTGCAACTGAAACAAATTCAGTGTTTGGAGGGAAAAACGCAAGGAGATGTGGAGGTAGGAGAAGTCTACAGGAGCCTATTAAGAATGTGGACTTTTGGAATTCCCATCGTGGCTCAGTAGTTAACGAATCTGACTAGGAACCATGAGGTTGCGGGTTCAATACCTGGCCTCGCTCAGTGGGTTAATGATCGCCATGGCATTGCTGTGGCTGTGGTGTAGGCTGGCATATGTAGGTCTGGGAACCTTCATATGCCATGAGTGCGGCCCTCCCAAAAAGAGTGTAGACTTCATCCTAAGGCAATGGATTCGGCACTGGGGGGTGGGGGTGGAGCACAAAGGGCTTTTAGGTGAGGTGAGGTGTGGACTGATCTGACTCATCTGAGAAAGATCACAGTTTGTAATTTTATATTTGTTGACTGTCATTTGATAAATGCCTCTTTCCACTGCTAGACTATACACTCCATGAGGGCAGGGACTATTTCTCTTTTTGCTTACAAGATTCTCCAAATGGATTTATAAAACAATTGATGGAGAGAACCAATAATCATTTTAGTGCTTCATGATGAAGGAACTGCTTCCAGTCTGGACTTGAACAGACTCTTTTTTTTTTGCCTTTTGTCATTTTTATGGCCGCACCCGCGGCATGTGGAGGTTCCCAGGCTAGGGGTCTTATCGGAGCTGTAGCCACTGGCCTACGCCGCAGCCACAGCAACGCAGGATCCGAGCCGCGTCTGCGACCTACACCACAGCTCACGGCAACGCCGGATCCTTAACCCACTGAGCAAGGGCAGGGACCGAACCCGCAACCTCATGTTCCTAGTCGGATTTGTTAACCACTGCGCCACGACGGAACTCCTGAACAGACTCTTAATTAGCTGTAATTCATCCTTTTAAAGTACATAGTCTTTAGACCGCTTGGCCATCCTAAAACATCTCTTAAAGTACATAATTTTGACCTAGCTAGCCTCTAATAAAATTTTTCTAAAGCACATACACACTTATTTCAGTGATATTTGTAAAGTGAAAATAAAACAGCATAAATGGGGTGTTCCCTTCGTGGCGCAGTGGTTAACGAATCTGACTAGCTACCATGAGGTTGTGGGTTCAATCTCCGGCCTTGCTCAGTGGGTTAAGGATCTGGCGTTGCCGTGAGCTGCGGTGTAGGTTGCAGAAACGGTTCAGATCCCGCGTTGCTGTGGCTGTGGCATAGGCTGGCAGCTACAGCTCCGATTAGACCCCTAGCCTGGGAACCTCCATATGCCACAGGTATGGCCCTAGAAAAGGCAAAAAGGCAAAAAACAAAACAAAACAAAAACAGCTTAAATGTCCAACATCAAGAAGTTTGTTGAATAAATAAATTCTGGTGCACATAGAGTCGACTAAGCCACTGAATTAATGAAGATCTATCTGCCTTAATGGATATTCCACAAAGGTAGAGTAAATGCGGTTTTTTTTTTTGGTGAATAAACATAACAAAATTATTTATATGTATAACTTTAAAATTTAAAAGATATACTCCAAACTGTTACCATTGTTTATGTCCATGTAGTGGAATAGAAGCAGTTTTTTTTTACTTCTATGGGTTTTTTAATCTGAATTTTCTACAATGAACTTGTATTATTTCCTAGACAAAACAAAACCAACAGACAACTTTTTATTAACTGGTTGGAATTATTAATGTCAAAGGCTGTCCTAAGGTCAAATTAGATAAGGACTGGACTTAAATACTGCCAGTCATATTTAACCAAAAAAAAGCATTTGGTGGCCACAGGGAGAGCAGTTTTGAGGCAGAGTCGCTTGTCAACAAAGCAGGAATAGTAACTATGGTTTGCCAACTAAAAACAAAAAACTGCACAACATAACAGCTGTGAGTTGAGTTTTATTCCGTGTCTTCCTAAGGACTACTGAGCACAAAGGCTGCCTTTCAGATAAGCTCTGAGGAACTGCTTGGAAGAGGTAGGTGGCCAGTATATGTACAATTTTTGGCTAAGGGGTACAGTCAATCAAACATACATCTTGGTAGAAGGTTGCTACTAGTCACTGGGAGGAGATAGTTCATGAGCTTAGTGCTTTTCTAAGTATGGGAAGAGGAAAGAACCTGGATTCTTAAAAAAAATTCACCTGCAGTATATCTGAGTGTTTTGCCTTTTTCTTCCAAAGCACAGAGTACCTCATTCTGTTCCTGTTTCGAATTCCTTTCACGGTGTATTGTAGGTCGGGGACTGCAGCGGCTAACTTCACCCTTATAGAACTGGATGGTGAACATTTCTTCTTTTACAGGTTAATTTTTTTTTTCTCAAATAACAAAGAACAACAACAACAAAAAAAACCCACCCCATCATTTCCCAGGAATCTTGTCTGGACCCAGTGGGTGTAGGAGGATCACATATATGTGCAAATGTATTTGCTGAGAAAAAAAACGCTCAGAAGTTTCCTCAGTCCTCTCCCAGCAGTTTCCAGAAACCAGTGAGCATGCGCGAAGCACAGCGCGGCCGTGCAATGAGGCGTTTCAAGAAATGCAGAAGAAAAGCAAGGCCTTACCATATCTGCGTTTAAAAGTGGAGCAGACAATCATGCAAAAAGGTTTTTTAACAAAATTAAAGGTAGCTCAAATGTACTTCTTGAAAAGAAGAGTCCTGCAAGCTCGGCCACAGTTCTTGGGAACTGCGCGGGTGGCAGGCTGCAAATGCCTCTTCTTGCAAAAAGAAAGGCAGAACGTGCCGCATTGACCCGGGAGCGTCAGACGACCCGGGTTCGACCAATCAGAGAGCAAAGTAGGGTGTATCCTCGCCAGTGACTGGAGGAGCGGGGAGGGGCGCTGCTCAAGCGCATGCGCTCCAAGGCCTTTTGACCTGCGGTGCCTCCGTACAGTTCGCAGACCGCTCTGAGCCCAGTGTCCCTGCGTGTTACTTCGGCAGCTCTTCCTGCAGTCCGCTCCGCTCGGCCCAGCGATGCCAGTGGACCTTAGCAAGTGGTCCGGGCCCTTGAGCCTGCAGGAGGTGGACGAGCGGCCACAGCACCCGCTGCAGGTCAAATACGGCGGGGCTGAGATCGACGAGCTGGGCAAAGTGCTGACACCTACGCAGGTACCCGAGGCGGAGGGGGTACAGATGTCTGAGGCTGGGAGGTCCTGAGGCCGCGGGGATGGGGACCCAGCGGAGCTGGGGAGGAAGTTCTAGCCTCCGTGCGCTGGACCCACCGAGGAAAGGGGGTCCCAGTTCCCACGCCGCAAGCCTGCGGACCTTCCGGGCCCCAGGAACGCGGCACGTGGAGGGCGGGGCTCGGCCTGCAGGAGAAATTGATCCATTTTTCTGGAGACTTAGAGGAGCAGGCAGTGGCATAAACCTGGAGACAGTCCAGATTGCAGGGGTAGGGGCGGGGAGAGAGCAGTCCCCGGGCGGCCCACATGCCCCCAGAGTCTCCCCTCGGGCCTCGGGATTTTAGGCCTCAATTTGGGGAGTAAGAGCTCCACCCGAGGGCATATGACGCATTATGTAACCAGTCATCGGCAGGTCCCCGGCGATTCCTCCTTTGTTTTAGCGATCTGTGGCTTGAAGCCACCCAAAGGTAAGTGCGTTCTGCAGCTGGAATGCTCGAGGGTAACTGCCTTGTTTTACCGTTTGGCCTCTGACGCCCAAGGCTGAAGCGCAGCCAGATTCTGGCTGCTTCTGGAATGGAGAATCCCGACACTGTGTCAAGTTGTTGGTCTGGAAGCTCCGAGGCAACGGTGTGAATAAACTGCCCAGGTGGTTTATTGGTTTAAACGATTAGAATTTGGTATTTAAAAATAAAGTGCCCATCTCACAGCCTCTGTTTCCTAGACTCACTGTCCATGTCTGTCCATCTTGGCTTTCTCGTTTTCTCTGCACTTTTAAACATCCAGTTAATCCAGATTTCGCTTTAGCAGGCCCCAGGAAATGTGGTCAACAATCTAGAGATCCTGTCATTTCAGGTTATAGTTGAGAGGACTCAGCACCAGGGTTGAAATCCTGACCCATCTCTTTCTGTTAATAACATGCTAGGATATTAGCCCTATAGTGTTGTTGAGACTAAAATAAATAACGTATATTAAACTTCAGCTCCTTAGTAGCTTCAGTACTTTTGAGTTTTTATTAACAATTTACTCTGCTTGACCTTTGAGGAATATGAGGTCAAAGAAAGAGTATTGGTTTCTTCAGCATTTCTGACTTTTAAACTTCAAATCCATTCCTTCCTACAGGTTAAGAGCAGGCCCACCAGCATTACATGGGATGGCCTTGATCCAGGTAAACTCTACACCTTGGTCTTGACAGACCCAGATGCACCCAGCAGGAAGGACCCCAAATACAGGCAAGTTGGGGAAAGATGGGGACCAGCAGGTCATCCACATGTGACCTGGGGCTTCTTGCACTAAGTCCCTTGCTGGACATGCTGTGGTGGGAGAAATAGACCCGGTTTGGGGTGTGCATATCCATACTTCAGCCTGAATGTACATTTCTCTCCCTTTTACTCCCTAGAGCAAGAGTCTGGAAACTATGGCTGAGAGCCAGATCTGCCTCAGGCCTGTTTCTGGACAGCCCCACAAGCTTAGAAGGACTTTAATGTTTTTAAAGGAATGGGAGAAAAGTTGAAGAACAGTAATACTTTATGAATTTACATGAAGTTCAGATTTCGGTGTCCCTAGATAAAGTCTTGTGGAACACAGCCACGGTAACTTACTTATGTCCTCTCTGTGGCTGCTTTCATGCTATAGCTTCAGAATTGAGTAGTTGTGCTAGAGATGGTGTGTTGTATAAAGCCTACAACATTTGCTGTCTGGCCCTTTATAGAAGTTTGCTGACCTCTGCCTGAGAGAGTTGAGGGAGGGTGTGGTTGGGTCCTTTCTGCTGGTATAGGAGGTCTGCGCTGGCCAAGAAGGCAGTGCCGTCTGTCTTGTCTGTCACTGGGTGCTAACTTCCCGCGTGCTGATGGTCCTCTGTTCCTCCATGTAGGGAATGGCACCATTTCCTGGTGGTCAACATGAAGGGTAACGACATCAGCAGTGGCACAGTCCTCTCCGATTATGTGGGCTCTGGGCCTCCCAAGGGCACAGGTAAGGCTGCTTTTCAAGGGAGAGGGAAGGGGAGCCTGGGTATACAACAGGACTGTCCTGGTATATTTTAGCCTGGTTCTTAGAGTTTTATTCTTGTATTTATAAGAGCCCTTAGCCTAGTGGAGATTTTAGGCAACTTGGTTCCCCTCTAAGGTAGTTGTCTGTCAGGGATGCTCTGCCCTGCCGTAGTGTCAGGTGACTAGAACTTTGGGTCCCAGTTAGACGGATATTCTTTGAGCACTGCCTCTCAGCCGCTAGGCCTTTAGTAGCAGGGAGGTTGGTGAAGAGATACCAAGGAGGCCATGTTGCAGAATGAGCAGAACAACTTCCCAAGAGGAGTCACACGTGGATTAAACGGTGAAATCGTCTAAGGTTGGTATTCAGCCTTTGCTCTGTGGGATATTTGAGTTTCTAGTTCCCATGAAAGGTCTCAGAAATGGTCATAGTTTTCCAAATTAATTATTTAAAAAATGGCTTCTTTTGAAAATCTAGCATAGTATCTTGAAAAGATTTTGAAGATCTTGAGAACAGTATTAAAGCTACACATGTTGTTTTACATTATGTTATATATTTTGTATATATAAAGAAAGAGAGAGAACGCTCTATTGAACCTCTCCAAGTTGGATAAGTGCTTCCTAGGCTAATGGTGAGAGAGGCACTGTTACCACCTGTCATGCATTAAAGAAAAATTTCCATTTGCTGGAACAAGGAAGTGGAGCACAGCTGGCTCTTGTACACATTGTCCAGCCATGAGTCACCCTGAAGAGGTATAAGAAGGTCCCTAACAAGGGACCTCCTGTTTTATCTGTCAGCCCAGAAGCTTCAGATGACTCCAGGCTCTTTCATGGCTTCCTTAGAGGATGGCAGAGGGACATCTTTCTAGGGACCGAAGTTCCCTGGGGCAGTTATAAAATCAGGCCGTTTAATTATGGCAAGTACACTCATGAGAATAAAGCAATTCTCTCAAGTAGGAGCTATGTCCTCATTAATAAAAAGAGCTTCAGTAACTCACTCTTCCCTTTCTTCTCTTTCATATTCTTTTAATAAGGCAGTGTACATATAATAAAATACACAGATCAAAAAGGCTTAGTCATTGAACATTGACCAGTACACACATCCACGAAAGCACCATCGAAGACAGGATATTTTTGTCATCCCGGAAGGTTCTTCGTTGACCTTTTAAGTTTCTCGAGAGCTAATCATTTTCTGACACCTCGCTTCATAAATGACTCTTGCTGTTCTTGCCTTCACATGGATAGCATCATGCCATGTGCCTTTGTTTTTGGTGACTCCAGATAATGCCTGTGAGATTCAGTTACTGTTGTATTAGTAGTTCATTCCTTTTCACTGCTTAGTGGTATTCGATTGTGAGTATGTACCACTGGACATTTGGGTTGCTTCCTTCCAGTGTTTGGATATGTATGAATGAAGCTGCTGTTGACATTCTTGCCTTTTGGTGAGCATGTTTCCATTTCCCTTGGGTAAGTATTTAGGAGTAGAATTGTTGGGCCATGGAAATCCAAAGTGGTTGAAAATGTCCACACTCTTGTCAGCAGTATATGAGAATTTCAGTAGATCCATATAAGCTCCATGCCATACATAGACCCAGACCAGGATTCATCCATGTGGTAGCATATGATAAGATTTCTTTCTTTCTTTTTTCTTTTTAGGGCCGTACCCACAGCATATGGAAATTCCCAGGCTAGAGCTTGAATCAGCTGCAGCTGCCAGGCTATGCCATAGTCACAGCTATGCCAGATCTGAGCCTTGTGTGTGACCTATGCTCTAGCTCACTGCAAACCAGATCCTTTAACCCACTGAGCGAGGCCAGGGATCGAACCCACACCCTCATGGATACTAGTCAGGTTTTTAACCCTCTGAACCACAGTGGGAACTCCAGGATTTCCTTCTTTTTAAAGGCTGAATAATATTCCATCACATGTGCATACTACATTTTGTTTATCCATCAATGGACACTTAGGGTGCTTTCACTTCTGGGCTATTGTGAATAAACCTGAAGTTGAGCTTAGGTGTACTGATATTTAAATAACTTTTTTTTTGGCCCTAGAGCTCATGGTACCTATTTGTGTCCAAAGTTTGTAGAAAAGTGCATGTTAATAGGGTGCTTGCTTGCTGGTTTTGAAACATTCTGTGCCATTTTGTTAAAGTGAGTGTGAGTCATTTATTTCAAAGTCAGTGTCTGGTCTTCTAAGGAAGTGAGTTTTGTAGGTGGAGAGATAATGTTAGGCTTTGCTGTGGTGCGATGAGCACCTGGTCAGTGATGGGTTCTGTCCTCCATCCACTTGCCATATGTTTTTTTCGCACCTCCTATTTACCAGGCACCAGGGTAGGTTCTGGGGTGAAAATGGTCAGCAGGACAGACACCTTAGCTTTGTGGAGCTCTCTTTGTGGCGAGGAAATTGAATTTAAAAGTAAGAATTTAAGGTAACAGTGTTACTGTGAGAAAGGTAAAATGGGTGTTCTGCTGGGAGTGGTGGAAAATGGCCAGCCATGGGGTCCTGGAGCGGGAGGAGGGGGCCAGGGCAGAGCCTCACGCAGGGTGTGGGCTTGACGCCAGTTGCAGCCAGGAGCCATTGCGTGATTTTCAGCATCTCAGGATCCTCACCCGTCCCTCTGGGAATTGGAGTGGTCTGGGTCCCTCTGAGTCGGTGCCTTCTCCGAAGGTGGGTGACGTCTCCCTGTCAGGTGCCTCGCTGTGTACATCTTCCTTCCCACCTCTCCCCGCAGGCCTTCACCGCTACGTCTGGCTGGTCTATGAGCAGGACAGACCGTTGAAGTGTGACGAGCCCATCCTCAGCAACCGCTCTGGAGACCACCGTGGCAAATTCAAGGTGGCGTCTTTCCGCAAAAAGTACGAGCTTGGGGCCCCAGTGGCTGGCACGTGTTACCAGGCAGAATGGGACGACTATGTCCCCAAACTCTACGAGCAGCTTTCTGGGAAGTAGAGGAAAGCCAGGAGATGGAAACCATCCCAGAGTTCCCAAACAGTGTTTCAGTTTAGTGATGCATGTAGGTTTCTCCCCTTTCCCTGTCCCTGAGCAGTCAGATTTAGGTTAGGGTGAATTTTCCTTCTGTCCTAACTCTAGGGGGTTTGTGTTCTGATCAAATCTGAACTCCATTTGGGGGGATATTTTGGTACTACAATGGGGTCATCAAAGTGTTAATAGAAGAATAGCAACCCAGACTTTAAAGAAGTAAAAAAAATTCTGGTAAAAAGACCAGGTCTGCAGTATTAGAACAGAACATCAAAGACTCTTTAAGGGAGGTGAAAAAACAGCAGATTTGTTACCTGCACCTTTGTGAGGCTGAACCCAGAATTGTCTGTGATGGTATCTTCTGGCCTGTGTTTTCACGGCCCTGTCTCACCAAGGTGACCAGAGGCTGGTGTGTCTGCTGACCCCCAAGTGGCATGGCTCAGGTTGGTTACTGGGTATCAGTGTCCTACTCTGGCTCCTTTAAAGAGAGGTACCAGAAAAAGCAATAGGGATAGAGTCACTTTGCTATTAGAGCCCAGCCATCTGGATGAGCTGCAGGGCTGGATGAGTCGTTAGCAGAAATCTGAAAGTCTGTGCCTGTTAAGTTGATCACTTTTCCTTGATGTGAAAAAAGCCAGTCTGCAGTTGCTGAATGTTGTGTTAATTCTGCTGTTTGCTTATAGTTGAAAAAAAATAAAAACATTGTGTGAATGAACCTGGCCTCCAAGTGTTTTGCCCTTTTGGGTGTGGGGTTTCATCAATGGGGACTTGATTCAGGGACCATACAGAGGGTTCATGCTTATACTTGTGCCATTAAACTATGGTGGGAGCAAACTGGAGGTGTTTAAAGAAAAAAATACAAAACTTTAGGCCAACTCTTCCTGCCCAGAAAGCACCTTTATTTTGTAAGTAGTCCTTTACACCTTTCTTATTATAGTTCTGTATAGAAACCCTAGCAGGAGTTCCCGTCGTGGCTCAGCAGTTAACGAATCTGACTAGTATCCATGAGGATGCGGGTTCGATCCCTGGCCTTGCTCAGCGGGTTAAGGATCCAGCGTTGCCCTGAGCTGTGGTGTAGGTCACAGATGCAGCTCAGATCCCACATTGCTGTGCCTGTGGCGTATGCCAGCAGCTACAGCTCCGATTCAACCCCTAGCCTGGGAACTTCAGTATGCCATGGTTGTGGCCCTAAAAAGACAAAAAAGAGAAAAGAGACCATAGCAATGACTAAGAAATGGCCACAGCTCTCATTGTTCTGACTGTAATCTATGGAGAATCAGTACCAAAAATGGGGGGAAGAGGGGGCAAAGGGAGATTATTTTGACACCACCGATGTCCTAAAAGAAAGGAAAGGAAGTGTTT
This sequence comes from Catagonus wagneri, assembly GCA_004024745.2. Taxonomy (NCBI): domain Eukaryota; kingdom Metazoa; phylum Chordata; class Mammalia; order Artiodactyla; family Tayassuidae; genus Catagonus; species Catagonus wagneri. The sequence goes on from PVHT021183555.1 coordinate 17,305,079, forward strand.
GAAGGTGTGATTCTCTGACCTGGTCTGATGGAGAGGGCTCCTAGTCAGGCCTGGCAGGTGTAAGCAGGGCTAGGCCTTTCCCCACCTCTCGCTGCAGTGCTTTTTTCTCTGAAAAAACTTGGGTATGTTTCCTCATGTAATCTCTGGGAACAAGTAAGAGAGTAATTTTTTAAAAAACTTCAGAGTTTTAAAATTCAATTTTAGAACATATAGATACCTTTTTGAACACTTAACAGTTTCTTTGACAGTGACTTTTGTAAAGATTGGTACTATATATCATTCCATGTGTACATTGTCTGTCACTAATCCTTGGATCTTGCTGTATTGTCACCTCAGTTGGTACAGGTATTGATGAATGTCTCTAGAATGACTATAACACTCTTGGTCACAGGTTTTTCCTTCAGCCTGAAAGTTTTTATTTTATTTTTTATATTTTTTATTTTATTTTATTTTTTTGCTTTTTAGGGCTGCACCCATGGCACATGGAGGGTCCCAGGCTAGGGGTTGAATCAGAACTGTAGTTGCCAGCCTACACCACAGCCACAGCAATGTGGGATCTGAGCCACGTCAGACCTACACCACAGCTCATGGTAACACTGGATCCTTAACCCACTGAGTGAGGCCAGGGATTGAACCCGCAACCTCATGGTTCCTAGTCGGATTCGTTTCTGCTGCACCACAATGGGAACTCCCTGAAAGTTTTTAAAAGAAAAAAGATATCAAATGCCTGTTGCTACCACCCTTTTAAATTGCTGTCTTTTGAAAAGCACCAGTAGGTGTTTTAGATTGGTTTCCCTGTTTTAGGGAAATGACAGTCAGTAGTTCAGTTGTGATGGTATAAGCAAACAAATAAAACATGTTTATGGCGTTCCCGTCGTGGCTCAGCGGAAACGAGTCCGACTAGGAACCATGAGGTTGTGAGTTCAATCCCTGGCCTCGCTCAGTGGATTAAGGATCTGGCGTAGCTGTGAGCTGTGGTGTAGGTCTCAGACGTGGCTCAGATCTGGCACTGCTGTGGCTGTCGCGTAGGCCGGCAGCTACAGCCCCCATTAGATCCCTAGCCTGGGAACCTCCACATGCTGCAGGTGCGGCCCTGGAAAAAGACAAAAAGACCAAAAAAAAAATGTTTATAGAAGTTGTATCTTGAAACACTGGTGTTCAACAGCTAGCACCTTATGTGGTTGACCCTATGCAGTTAGAGTTACAAATTTTATGGTTATTTCCAGCAGCTATTTCTATAGTACTTGCACTTATCTTTTGTCTAACTCTAATTGAATTATCCATTTCTCATGGAGGTATTTATATTCAAAGTGGTGATTCCTTCCCTTAGATAGATAGGGAGAGTCCTAAGTTTGATGGAGAGTTTAGTAATTTACGTACTATGTTGAAATTTGCGCTAGCAGTTGGAGCACTAGTTCTGTGTGCCTGTGAACTTATGCTGCTAATTTGTATCCCACTTTGACTTCATGGAGAATTAATTCCACCTATTAAAAAAATGATAAAATAAAATTCAATTTTAAAATAGTATTTTGTAAAAAGTTACAAAGAAAACAACTACCATGTTTAGTTTAAAAATAAATGAGTTCCCATTGTGGCTCAGCTGGTTAAGAACCCAACTAGTATCCATAAGGATGCAGGTTCTATCCCTGGCCTCACTTGCTGGGTTAAGGATCTGGTGCTGCCATGGCTGTGGTGTAAGCCGGCAGCTGCAGCTCTGATTTGACCCCTAGCCTGGGAACTTCGATATACCACATGTGCAACCCTAAAAAGAAAGAAAAATAAATAAACATGGGAAGTAAGACATGCACATGGTAAGATGAGGCAAATGATACAGAAAGAAAATGCCTTCCACCCTCCAGCCTCCTCCAAGGCAGTTTGTGGTTTCTTGGGTTTTCTTTCAGAAGCAAATATAAATATTCATATCAGCCTAAGTGCATATTTATCCCTTAAAAATTACAGTCTTGCTGTATACACTGGTATACATTCTGCACTGTTTCCCCCCAACTAGGTACTTTCATGTAATTTATCTTCAGGTTACAGGTCACCACGATTCACATTATTTCGAACAAATAATTTATTTTTTGGATGTTCCATAATTAACCCATCCAATCCCCTACTATGGTTAAATTATTTCTGGTTATTTGCTATTATAAAGAGTGCCTTAGCAAACATTTTTCTATATGTATAAAATGTTTGCTGAAGCACTCTTAACATTTTTCTATATGTATAAAATGCCTTGCAAGTAATTTAGTGGGGTGAACTCCTAGCAATGACATCATCAGGTCAAAGGGTATATACATTTTCAGTTCCAAAAACCGACAAACCACACTCTGAAAAGATCACACTGATTATATTCATGTCAGTGGTATATGAAAGCACCTGTTTTTCTATTCGTTCACTGGTTTTCTCAAACTAAATCCTTGGACAATTTGATACGTATATATAAAAACATGTATTCTTTTTCTCTAACTTAGGCCTCTTTGAGATTTTTTATCTGGTAACAACAGTGACAGTGAAGATTAATGAGGAATTATAGTAATCTGTTAGTTTCCTTGTTTAAAACAGGTATATAACTTTGCTGTACAGCAGAAATTGACAAAATGTTGTAAATCAATTGTAATTAAAAAAAATTAAAAACCCAAACAGGTACAGACTCAAATGATTCGGAAAAAGGTCAACAACCTATCAAAAAGGTGAAGCGGCAAGAGTTCCTTCCTGTTATGGCTCAGTGGTAATGAAACCGACTAGTATCCATGAGGACTAGGGTTCAAACCCTGACCTTGCTCAGTTGCCATGAGCTGAGGTGTAGGTCACAGATGAGGCTCGGATCTGGTTTTGCTGTGGCTGTGGTGTAGGCCGACAGCTATAGCTATGGTTCAACCCCTAGTCTGGGAACTTCCATGTGCTGAAGGTGCAGCTCTGAAAAGAAAAAAAAAAAAGTGAAGTGTATATTTAAGAGGTTCACATTAAAAAAGGAATAGACAGAAAAGATATATTAATTACTTTAGAAGCAAGGAGATACCCTGTTTCACCTATTACACTGGAAGAAGTGAACTTGCCCAAGGGCACCCAGCTAGGAAGCGAGTGATTCTGGTTGGGACACAGTTCTGGCCCCAGAGCCCAGCTTACAAGTACCGTGCCCACTAGCACACAGATTCCCTTTGAGCCTCGGCCTCCTTGTGTGAAAAAATGGGCAGTGAGGGGGTCATCATTCTGCCTTACTTACCTCATCACCCAACGATGTTTTGTTGAGATTAAGCGAATTAATACACGTACATGACGTGTGTATGACTGGGTCACCTTGCTGTATAGTAGTAGAAAATTGACAAAACACTGTAAACCAGCTATAATGGAAAAAAGAAAAATCATTATTAAAAAAAAATGCACATATATGATTAACTTGACCTGACTGATATACAGGAACAATGACTACAACTGGTCCATTTTCCTCAAGGCTGTTACCTGGCTACATGTTTCCCAAAATGGGTCTAAAGAGTTTAGAATGAGTATATCAGTGAAACTAGAACACACCCTTACACCATGCACAAAAATAAGCTCAAAATGGCTTTTTTTTTTTTTTTTTTTGGTCTGTTTAGGCTGCACTGGCGGCATATGGAGGTTCCCAGGCTAGAGGTCGAATCAGAGCTGTAGCTGCCAGCCTACGCCACAGCCACAGCAATGCAGGATCTCAGTCACGTCTGCGACCTACACCACAGCTCATGGCAACACCGGATCGTTAACCCTGAGTGAGGCCAGGGATCCAGCCCTCATAGATGCTAGTCGGGTTTGTTAACCACTGAACCACGACCTGCAACCTACACCACAGCTCATGGCAATGCTGGGTCCTTAACCCACTTTCTGAGGCCAGGGATTGAACCTGCATCCTCATGAATATTAGTCGAGTTCGTTTCCTCTGAGCCACAATGGGAACTCCTGGCATGAAGCCCTTTAAACTTCACCACAATGCTGTTGAGTTAGGTGCTATTATGATCCTCATTTGATAAATGAGGAAACTGAGGCACAGAGAGGGAAAGCAACTTGCCCGAGGTCACCCAGCTCCCAAGTGGCAGAGCTGGGATTTGAAAGCAGGCTGTCTCTGGAGACTACTCTTTTTTTGCAAATAATGCAATCGAAGAGGGCTTAATCTCCAAAATATACAGACAACTCAACAGCAAAAAATCAAACAGCCCAGTTGAAAAATGGACACAAGATCTAAACAGACATTTCTCCAAAGAAGATATATGATGGCCAGCAGGCACATGAAAAAAATGCTCAACATCACTAATTATTAGAGAAATGCAAATCAAAACTACCATGGGTAACACCTCACATTGGTCAGAATGGCCATTGCTAATAAGTCTACAAATAAATGTTGGAGAGGATGTGAAGAAAGGGAATCTTCCTACACTGTTGGTAGGAATGTAAATTGGTAAAACCACTGTGAAAAACAGTATGGAATTTCCTCAGAAAACTAAATATAGAACTACCATATGATCGATCCAGCAATCCCACTGGGTATATATCTAGACAAAACTACAATTCAAAAAGATATAAGCACTCATGTTCATAGCAGCACTATTCACAGTAGCCAAAGACATGGAAACAACCTAAATGTCCACCAGCAGATGAGCAGATTAAGATGTTGTACATATACCCAGTGGAATACTACTCAGCCATAAAAGAGGACAAAATGCCATTCGCAGCAAATGGATGGAAATAGAGATTCTCATACTAAGTGAAGTAAATCAGAAAGAGAAAGATGAATACCATATATCACTTACATGTGGAACCTAAAACGTGGCAGGAGTTCCTGCTGTGGTACAACAGGATCAGCAGTGTCTTAGGAGGGCTGGGATGCAGGTTCAATCTCTGACCCAGCACAACGTGTTAAGGATCCAGTGTTGCTGAACCTGCAGTTTAGGTCACAGCTGTGGCTTGGATATAATCCCTGGCCCAGAAACTCCATATGATATGGGGCAGTCAAAAAAGAAAAAAATTTTCTTAAATAGAATAAAATGTGGCACAGATGAACCTATTTATAGAACAGAAACAGATCACAGACATGGACTCAACCACATGGACTTGTGGTTGCCAGGGGGAGGGGGAAGGGAGTGGGATGGACTGGGAGTTTGGTGTTAGTAAATGCAAACTATTACATTTAGAATGAATAAGCACTGAGGTCCTGCTGTACAGCACAGGGAACTATGTCCAGTCTCTTGGGATAGACTGTGATGGAAGATAATATGAGAATGGGAATGTATATATATGTATGACTGGGTCGCTTTGCTGTACAGCAGAAATTGACAGAACACTGTAAATAAACCATAATAAAAAGTTAAAAAGAAAAATAAAGAGTTTAGAATGAAGAGATATAGGAGTTTGCTCTATATCCTAGTACAGCTTTAGCAGCCCTACCAGAGCTCAGTATTTCTAACAACTCTGGACGCTTGGGAACTGCTCATCTTTCTGACTTGATGGCAGAACACTGGTCAAACTGCAATTACTCCCGAGGCCCTGAATGAAGCCCTGACTAACAGACTCTAAGACCAGACCTCAGAAACTCAGGATTGGTATCTAATATTTAAATCTGATAGTATTGGCCTAAATCCTCTTCGGGGTCAGGGAGAAAAAGACTTCTGTACTTAAATTAGTGCAAAGTCAAACAGTCTTGTATCTACTTAAAATTTTTCAGCAGTTTGCAGCTGCTCTGGGAGGTAGACCAGATCCTTGAATGGCCTATAAGGCTCTATATGATCTGACCCCCATTTCCCTCTCTAGCTTCCTGTGGAGGTCTCCTCATTAAACTAAAACTTGCTGGCTGCCTCTTAGCCCCTTAACAAGCCAGACTGCTTCCAGATTTTGTCCTTTAGAAATGGCACCTGGAATCTTCCCCTTTCACTTTCTTTTTCTTAAATATCCCATTTAAGCATCCCTTAACTGACCTTCAGGGAGTTCCTCCCTGACCAGGTAAGATTCTCCTATACCACTCTGTTGCAACATTCAAATTGTAATTTAAAATATATTTATGTGTGTAATTTTATTTTATTTTGCTTTTTAGGCCCACACCCACAGCACATGGAGGTTCCCAGGCTAGGGGTCCAATTGGAGCTACAACTGCCGGCCAATGCCACAGCCACAGCAATGCAAGATCTGAGCCACGTCTGTGACTTACACCACAGCTCACGGCAACACCGGATCCTTATCCCACTGAGTGAGGCCAGGGATTGAACCAGCAACCTCGTGGTTCATAGATTCACTTCCACTGTGCCATGATGGGAATTCCTATGTGTATAATTTTTAATTTGACGTTTATCTCCTCTATTATCCAGGACCCTTTATGAAGGCAAGGACAGCCAATGTCCTGCTTAATAACTCCAGCAGCAGACATGTCCAGCATATAATGAAATCTCAGTGACCACCAGCTGAATGAATAATTGTAAAGGGGCTCTCTGTTTAGGGAATGTGGACTTCTTTATATCTATATACCATGCCTTAAAAGGTCCTCCTCCCCTTCCCCAAATGTGTACTTCTACAAAAATTCACATACAACTGAGTTTTTCCAGAGTTCTCTAAAGCCCATTTGTCAGCTCCCTAATTCTGATGAAATTGACCATCATAAAGCTAATCTCATTCTTAGTCTGCTGTCCTCTCCACGCAGGAATTTATGGTTTAGATTTTTTACTTCTTACCCTACCCTTATTTCCTATCCCTAATCTAATTGTACCTTTTTTAGGAAACTCAAATGGACTAAAATATTTCCAAAAATCTTTTTGTTCTTGGAGTTCCCGTTGTGGCACAGCGGTTAATGAATCTGACTAAGAACCATGAGGTTGTGGGTTCGAACCCTGGCCTTGCTCAGTGGGTTAAGGATCCGGCGTTGCCGTGAGCTGTGGTGTAGGTTGCAGATGCGGCTCCGATCTGGTGTTGCTGTGGCTGTGGTGTAGGCCGGCAGTTATAGCTCCTATTAGACCCCTAGCCTGGGAACCTCCATATGCCGCAGGTGCAGCCATAAAAAGCAAAAAAAAAAAAAAAAATCTTTTTTTTTTTTTGTGTGTGTGTGTGGAGGGGCTTTTGTCTTTTTAGGGCTATTCCTGGGGCATATGGAGGTTTGTAGGCTAGGGGTCGAATCGGAACTGCCAGATTCTGAGCCACATATGTGACCTACACCACAGCTCAAGGCAACACCAGATCCTTAACCCACTGAGCAAGGCCAGGGATCAAACCGGTGTCCTCATGGATACTAGTAGGGTTTGTTAACCATCGAGATTTGATGGGAACTCCAATAAATTAAAAAAATTTTTTAAATTTAATTTTTAAAATTACTCAATGAATTTTATTACATTTATAGTTGTACAATAATCATCACAACCCAATTTTATAGCATTTCCTCCAATAATCTCAAGATCACATTTCTGAAAGTACTGATAGGGCCATATCTACCTTGATAAGCTTTCTGCTTAACCTATTCATAAGTAGAATATCTTTTTTTTCTATTTTTTTGTGGCCACACACATGGCATATGAAAGTTCCAGGGCCAGAAATCAAATCTGAGCTGCAGCATCACAGGATCCTTAACCCTTTACACCAGGGATCGAACCAGTGATGCTGCCCACAGAAACGGTCAATGCTTAACCCCGCTGTGCCACAGCAGGAACTCCTAAGAGAATTTTGCCTAGTCCAAGCTCACAAAAGATGTTTTCATTTTCTTTCAGGAGTTTTATAGTTTTAGATTTTTCTTTCTTTGCTTTTTAGGGCCGCATGTGCAGCATATGCAAGTTCCCACACTAGGGGTCTAATTGGAGCTGTAGCTGCCAGGCTACACCACAGCCACAACACCAGATCCAAGCCTGTCTGCAACCTACAACACAGCTCACAGAAACGCAGGATCCTTAACCCGCTGAGCAAGGCTAGCAATTGAACCCACGTCCTCCTATATACTAGTCGTGTTTGTTACTGCTTAGCCACAATTCACAAAAATTGTGAATGCAATTGTTTTTTATTTTTTTTCCTATTGTGTGATGCTAGTATAAAATAATAGTTATTTTATACATTAACCTTGGATCCTATGAACTTTCTAAACTCGTTTATTAGCTCTAGTAGTTTTGTAGATTGGGTTTTTCTCTATAAACAGACATAACCGCAAACGGAAATTTTTGTTTGTCTAATCTTTTCTTTTTTTGCTTTATTCAATGCGTAGCATCTCAAGAATGATAAGTGATGAAAGTGGTTATTTTTGCCTATTTTTATCTCAGATGGAAACATTGTCTTTTACTATTAAGTATGATATTAGCTTTAGGTTTTTTGTAGATGCCCTTTATCAGTTTGAGGATATTCCCTACTATTCCTAGTGTGTTGGGAGGTTTGTTTATTTAAAATAAGACTGAATATTGACTTTTTGTCAAATGTTTTTTCTGCATCTATTGAAATGATTATGTTTTTTCACTTATCTCACATTGAAACCCTCCCCAGTGTTATACTCTTTGCTTTCAACTGTTTTCCACATATATATATATATGTATATATTTAATATATTTTAGAGAATATAAAATGGAAAAACCCTTTTTTATGTTTAGATATTTACCATTTGCTGCTCTTCCTTCATTCCCAGAAATCCAAGTTTAAGTATCCCCTTCAGTATGAGGAACTTCCTTTAGCATTTCTTGTGGAGTAGGTCTCTTAATTTTTCTTCATCTGAGAATGGTTTTATTTTGCCTTCATTCCTGTCTAGGCTGCTTCTCCACAATCCATCTGCTTTTATTTCTCAGTATCCTCAGATAGTTGCTTTTGTATTTTGTCACATTTTTAGCTGTAATCAGCAGAAGCACACTGCTACGTCAAACTAGAACAATAAAAAATGTGTTTTTAAAAAATGTTTAATCATTTCCAAGGCAAAATATCTTAACTTAAAATCAGAGAGGTATACAGAGTTTCTCCATGGGCATGTTTCAGTTGCCCAGGAATACTTTTCTCCAATAGATATATAAGCAAATAAATACAGACGGTGGTAAATTCAATAAGCAAATTTTTAGTTAATTAGACATCACTGGTGAGAATTCTCTGATATTCCCTATGACTGTAGTTGTTTCAGTTCCCTTAAACTCCTGATTGCATCCAGCACTTGCATTGTCATGGCTTGTCTTTGTCCACTGCTGATTTCCTTGTGTTTCAATGGGTATCTTTTTTTTTTTTTTTCTTAGGGCTGCACCCGCATCATATGAAGGTTCCCAGGTTAGGGGATTGAAGCGGAGCTACAGCTGCTGGCCTACGCCACAGCCACAGCAATGCCAGATCCGAGCCATGCCTGCAACCTATACCACAGTTCATGGGAACACCAGATCCTTAACCCACTGAATAAGGCCAGGGAATAGAAGCCACAACCTCATGGTTCCTAGTTGGAGTCGTTTCTGCTGCGCCATGACGGGAACTCCTTCAATGGAGATTTAAACCCTGAGTTTCAGCAGTGACCCCATCCCTCTTACTTACTGCTCTATCCCCAGGCACACAGTAGATGCTCAATAAGTATTTCTTGAATGAATAAGCCTAATGCACGGTGATCCTGACACTTCTGATTCCCCTTATTCTTTTTCCTTTAATTATTGCACTTAATTACCATGCAATGATCTTACCATGTAAGATCCTTTTAAGTTATGTTACTATCTCCCCCCGCCTCTAATGTAAGCTATTAGGGTGATGATCTTTACCTGTTTGAGATACATTGATCTTATTCTTATCAGGTGCATTGCATCTTATATATAAGGTACTTAGTAAATATTCATTGAATGAATAGTTGCAAATCAAAGGTAAGCAGCCCTTATAATGTTTATGACAAACCCATAGTAATTTTAACACAAGGGAGTTTAGTATATCCTGGAATAATACAAGACGCTGGATCTCCATCGCCATCCTAGTGTTTCTTTTATACTGTTCCATTGCTTCTGTTCTGGTCCCCGGCTATTCTCACTGCCTTAGGTACAGGAGTTGGAGGACTTAGTCTGTACCAGAAGATAGGAGCACAGACCCACATTTCTTCTTTCTGATAACTCTACCCTGGGACCCACCACTGACAAACCTGTGGAGAGGGAACTTTTATAAAGGTCAGCACCTGTAATCTCAGATATAAGGCCTTTATTCCCCTGCATCCATTTACCGTGTTCTGAGCTTATTTCCTCAACTACAAAATGCTTAGTGTAGAGTTCTATGACATAGTAAGCATAATGCTATACTGTTTATTTTTTGGGGAAAAATATGAGTATTCTTTACAATATGACTTTCAGAGGTACCTAATATGGAAACTGAGCATTAAAGTCCTTATGGTTGAGGTTAACCCATGTTGATAATCATTTTGTAAGTTCTGGAGTATACCCCTCTGCTTTAGTCTATCATAGTGAACAAGGCTGGTCACATTTGTCTGTAATGACTGATCATCTTGTAGGATTCAATTGTGATCTTCAGGTCATTGTCTTAGCAATTTTCAATGACCAGGACTCATGGAGTTCCCTTCGTGGCTCAGTGGTTAACGAATCTGACTAAGAACCATGAGGTTGTGGGTTCGATCCCTGGCCTTGCTTAGTGGGTTAAGGATCCGGCGTTGCCGTGAGCTGTGGTGAAGGTTGCAGACGTGGCTCGGATCCCGCGTTGCTGTGGCTGTGGCGAAGGCCGGCAGCTACAGCTCCTGTTAGACCCCTAGCCTGGGAACTTCCATATGCCGCGGGCGCGGCTCTACATAAAGGCAAAAAGACAATAAATAAATAAATAAATAAATAAAAATGACCAGGACTCAGAACCCCAAGAGAGTTCCCCTTGTGGCTCAGCTGGTTAAAAATAGGACTAGTACCCATGAGGATGTGGGTTTGATCCCTGGCCTTACTCAGTGGGTTAAGGATCCGGTGTTGCTGTGATTGAGGTGCAGGTCGCAGATGCAGCTCTGATTTTACCCTTAGCCTGGGAACTTCCATATGCCTCAGGAGTGGCCTAAAAAGACAAGACAAAACAAAACAAAACAAATACAAGGTATTACTGAGATTGTCTTGACCCCCAAAAACCATATTCTAGAAGTTGTATATTTTAACCACCTCATTGTCATGTACATAAAATTATTCTAATAAAAGCTGACCATAAGGCAAGCAGGAATGTACTATTGCAGTGGGACCATTTCAAGTATTTAGTTATGATGTCTTAATAGCCTGATTTTCTCTAAGGTGCCTCACTTCTCTCAGTGATACGTGCTCCTACGCACAACTGGCACATTGTATGTGTGAATGTGTGTATGTGTGCAAGTGCACACATGCGCCTTTCTCTACTCTTAAGGGCAAAACAGTGCAGTTAACCACTTCAGACAGCGCAACATTATCTTTAGCCCTGTAAGAGAACTTGGAAGATACAGCTTTACCTGAAAATCCTGAATGGCTCTTCTTGAGGGGCCAGGAGAACGGTTTCTGGAGGGTGGCTCTCCCTCTGCATTAGGAGCTGATGAACCTAGAAGGGAAACTTCCTGCTACAATAACACAGCAAGGCAATGTGATGAACACTTTTATTTACAAATATAATTAAAAGCTCTGACAGTTATCATGCTCTTCCTTGGAACCTGAAAAATGTTTTGTTTTTTTAAAGTGCATGCAAAAGAAGTAAAGCCTTTTTTTTTTCATCATTTTTTATTGTAAGAAAATACACAGTTTGAAAGTGTGAATAATGCAATATTTATGACCAAGATATGGGACTTAGGGAGGGGAAGGGAAATAAAGAAAAAGATCAAGATGATCTGATTGAGAGACAGTGTTGAACTCCAAATACTGAATTGGAAAAGGAGGGAGGAGGGGAGGAGTAGGAGGAGGAAGTAAAAAAATTTGATCAGAGAAACAGTTAAAATACAATATGAAAATAAGTAATACCTCTCCTTAAATTCCTTCTATACACAAAATACACGATTTGCCAAAGCCCAATTTGTGCTACTGGGATTCTGTGAGCTCCTTAAGTGTATTCACATCCTCTGCAACAGCAGAAAATGATTATGATACAATCAGAATATGCTGAAGACAAGTTAAACTCTTGCCAGCAGGTTCTTAAAAATCACAAGATCTCTTCACCCCACCCACCCCCCCATTCCCCAAAAAAGTAATAATATGTCACCACTGATATGTACATCACAATTAGTTTCTGTAAAATGTATCAAATTTTCAATCTTTAATAAAACTTTGTTTTTTTTATTCCTGATGAATAAATACCAAAAAAATAAAACAAAATAAAATAATGCAGCAGCTAGTTAAGGTGTAAGGCTGCGGATATTGTGTCTCTCTCCCCCTTGGCATTTATTATTATTATTATTTTTTTGCTTTACTTTCACAGATTGGTGGTAATGAGTGATTGCTTAAAGCAATATACATCCACTTTTTTTTTTGTTGTTGTTGGTTTATTGGTTTTGTTAAAACTGTCTCCAAAGTTTTCACTGAAACATTTTGAATCACATCAATACTGTGACGTGTACTATGAATAGAAGAGATGGCCAGGTGTTGGCCAGCACTGAAAGTTGACACGGGGGGAGGAAGGGGGCCCCTGATGGAGTAAGAATAAACAGGCACTAGTCCGACACGATGTCAGTAAGAGTAAGAGAGAGAGAGAGTGAGAGCAACGCCCGTTAAAATGGGGAATGTGGTTTTGCAGGGTCTGAATTTTTTTCTGTTTTCTTTTTTTTTTGTAAATGGCAAAAAAATTTAATCTCATCTATAGTCCTCCTTAGGAAAATCTAATGTAACCAAATTCCCAAATCCCATTCTGAGGCTCTCCATGTCAAAAGTTTCAATCTCTCGCTCTTGCCTTTCCAATAGGTACTTTATTCTCTCGCTGCGTTCCTTCTGAAGGGCAGCCAGCTCTTCTTCAATCTGAAATAAGCACAACGAGAGGTTCTTAATGGAAAGGCTCTCCCGACAGGCACACACATGCACCTGCGTACACACAGACAACTCACAAACATGGAGGGGCTAGGAGTAGAGGAGACTGGGACAGGCTGGGAGAGACCTGTGATAAGTGTCTTGTGTCTAATCCGTCATATTTAAAACTTGCTCATAGGAATAAAAAGTCTGGGGCCACCTAGGGCCGGCACTCCCATTTGAGCAAGCCCAACAGCTGGGATGATCTAGGTCAGCGTCTTGTCTCAGCAGGAGATGGCTCAGGAGAAGCTAAAAGACACTCACGCACAATTAGATTGTGCTGCTTTCCCAGAAAGAGCCAAAAGCCCCTGGGTCATTAGCAGTTTAGTTCTAGAGCAGGAGCTGGGAAAACAGTCTCTCAAGTTGATCTTTGGGAACTACCACGAGGAAACAAATAACTGGTTAAGCAAATACATACTTAACAGCTTTCTTTGGGATGCTTTATGACATCTTTTCTACTTTATTTCTCAGCAATATTGAAAGCAATGAATATTTCAGTTCTTTTTTCTTTTTTAGGACCTCACCTGTGGCATATGGAAGTTCCCAGGCTAGGGGGTCGCATCAGAGCTACAGCTGCTGGCCTGCACCACAGCCACAGTAACCCGGGATCTGAGCTGCACCTGCGACCTACACCACAGCTCACAGCAAAGCTGGATCCTTGACCCACTGGGACCAGCGATCGAACTGCATCCTTGTGGATACTAGTTGGGTTTGTTTCCACTGCGCCATAGTGGGAACTCAATTCTGATAACATTTATTATGCATAACAATATTGGCCTCTCTTCATTTTAATTTTTTAAAAAGAGGCTTGCTGGTCATTTCTTTTGGTTTAGAAGCTGAGAATAAAAACCAAATCTACATTTGGCTTCCTCACACTATTGAGTGGTATCTTTCATATGTCAAGTCACTATCCAGTAACCTGTGTCAGTCCTCAGGCTGTGAAGGTGGAGGGTTTCCTAGCAGAGTAACAGAACTTAGGCTGTGGGATCAGATTTACTCAGATGACTTAACCACTTTGAGCCTGAGTGTCCTGCCTGTAGGGTGGAGACAATGCCTCCTTCTCAGGAGCACGGAGAGTCTCAAAGCAGGTAAGAGGTGAACAGTGCCTGGTTTAACCCCTGGTACATGGCAGGGCCGTGCCCCATCCTCCAACCAGCAGTATAGGACCCTCAGCAACTCATACCTTCTGCTCAAGATGTGCTCTGCGCAGAGACACCCTCTGCTCTAGCTTCTGGAGCTCACGTTCATGTTGTGCCTCTGTCTGCATCTTGATTTTGCTCTGGTAGGCATTGAGCAGCTCCATTTCCTGCTGGAGCTGTAGCCTCAAGGCTTGGCATTCTGCTTCTTGAGCCTCATCTAGCCGTAACTGCGGGCACAGAAGATAGACACTGTGATTCGCTCCTAGCTTACAGCACATGGTGACTACTGGATGATGCTTCCTTGTTTGGACAGAAACAGGCCCCTCAGAGAAACAGATGCCCTGGGTACATTCAGAGTTAGGAATCAAAAATAGTACATTTCTGCCCAGTGGGCTACACAGTTCTAAAAACACTTTCTTAAAAAAATAAAAACATACCTTTCTTAAGGAAACCTGGTTCTCTTAAAACACTAGTAGGAGTCGGAAGGCTCTATGTTCCAGTGATTAAGCCTGTGGCCTATGGAGGCAGATTCCTGAGCTGGAATTCTAGTTCCACCATTCACTTAGGTGTGTCACCTTAGTGAGTTACTTAACCTCTCCAAGCCTCATTTTTTTTTTTTTTGGTCTTTTTGCCTTTTCTAGGGCCGCACTCGCGGTATATGGAGGTTCCCAGGCTAGGGGTCTAATCGGAGCTGCAGCCGCCGGCCTGCGCCACAGCCAGATCTGAGCCATGTTTGCAACCTACACCACAGCTCACAGCAACGCCGGATCCTTAGCCCACTGAGCAATGCCAGGGATTGAACCCACAACCTCATGGTTCTTAGTCTGATTCGTTAACCACTGAGCCACGACGGGAACTCCCCTTTTTTTTTCTTTTTTGTCACATAGGCAGTATGTGGGAATTCCTGGGCAAGGGATCGAACCTACACTGCACAGCAGCAACAAGAGTCACAGTGGTGAGAATGCAGGAGCCTCAACCCGCTAGGCCATCAGAGAACCCTCTCATATTTTT
>PVHT021183555.1:17321151-17392204 GCA_004024745.2 Catagonus wagneri
TCTCATATTTTTCATCTCAAGAAAATAACAGTAATAGATTCAAATGTCTAAGACTGGGGTGAGGATTAACGGAAAGAATCCCATAAAAGGTTCCAGGTGTAGTTCTTGACGCATACCAAAGGGTCAGTAAATAGTAGCTGTTACCAGTATTTTGATTATTTCCATATTTAGGTATCCCTAACCCCTGAACAATCATACATTTAGATATCTTTAGCTCTAAAAAATGAGTCCAGGAGTTCCCGTCGTGGCGCAGTGGTTAACGAATCCGACTAGGAACCATGAGGTTGCGGGTTCGATCCCTGCCCTTGCTCAGTGGGTTAACGATCCGGCGTTGCCGTGAGCTGTGGTGTAGGCTGCAGACGCGGCTCGGATCCTGCGTTGCTGTGGCTCGGCGCAGGCCAGTGGCCACAGCTCCGATTAGACCCCTAGCCTGGGAACCTCCACATGCCACGGGTGCGGCCATAAACCCGCGGCCATAAAATGACAAAAAGGCAAAAAAAAAATAAAAAAAATAAAAAATAAAAAATGAGTCCAATCTTCATAACATTATGCTCCTAGCACGTGAAGCTGGTCCCTATAACACTGGCTACAATTTATCCTGCTGGCCAGCCACCTAAAACTCAGGAGGTTCAAAATCTCTTCCCCACAGAAAGTAGCTTTGATAATCTTAGGGGGCATATTCTAATTTGAAGCATTATAAGACATGCTGATAGTTTCCCTTGCTCCCTGTGACACTTGTACTTCGTATTATACACCAAGTTACAGATCCTGTGTGCGGAATAGGCCAAGTCAGCCAGCAAAGACGCCAGTCTTTCATGAGCACAGTTGAAGATTTGGGGCCATTAGCAGGACTATGTTTAGGAATGATGAATCTCCTGTCCCACCTTTTTGGGGGAAGGGAGGCTGCACCGTGGCATGTGAAATTCCCAGGCTAGGGGTTGAAGAGGAGCTGCAGCTGCCAGCCTACGCCACAGCCACAGCAACACCAGATCTGAGCTGCATCTGTGACCTACACTGCAGCTTGAGTGAGGCCAGGGATCAAACCCGCATCCTTATGGATACTAGTTGGGTTCTTAATCTGCTGAATCACAGTGGGAACTCCCTGTCCCACTTGGTTTTGTCTAGATTTAGCAGGCCCTCAGTTTATGAGATGGCAACTATGAGATGAGAAACCTTGACTTAGACCATTCTGTCTACCCTGCGTTTACCTGCATGATTTCATATAGATCACTTTGCCAAGATATTTATCCTCCCCCTTATGCTGCTTTCCCTATTTTGTACAAGTTGTGACAATTAACAACTTATCTCTGCATCTTGATTGAAATAGGACTTTTTGAAATATTACCAGAATAGTTTTAGACATTTGTTTGTTTGTTTTTTAGAGCTGCACCCATGGCATATGGAAGTTCCCAGGCTAGGACTCCAATCAGAACTGTAGCCACCGATCTACACCACAGCCACAGTTAATGTGGGATCCGAGCCTTGTCTGTGACCTACACCACAGTTCACGGCAATGCCAGATCCTTAACCCACTGAGTGAGGTCAGGGATCGAATCTGCATCCTTATGGATGCTAGTTGGATTTGTTAACTGCTGAGCCACGAAGGGAACTCCTAGAAAGTTATTTGTGTAGTGTCTTCTTCAGTACTTTTAGAGAAGTATACCATATCAAATGAACATAGAATAAGTAATGGAATCATATTTCCAAGGTACTTTCTAATAATCCTAACCAGCTTTTACTAAAACTCACTAAAGCGTAAGACACTCTTCTCATTTTCCCAATGAAAAGTGAAAGCAGAAGAGATATTAGGTACAATGAACAGTGTGAAGCAGCAACGGCCTCACAGATAAATGTCAAAGGGCTTACTGGCTGCCAATGAGATTGTTATGAATTCCATTTTGATATGGGAGGTTTCTTAGCAATAAAGCGAATGAAAGTTTATCTTTTTCTACTTGGCTTTGTTAATTGTGAGCTCTGGGCGAGCAGGTGAGAGGCTTATTCTATGGACAACTTGGACCACTGAAATGCCTCCGTCTTCTCATTTCTGGCATTCTACCATTAATGTCAGTAACTGTGTTCTTCCGTATCAGCTCTGACTCTATAAAAGGGCCAGTCTAGAAATCAGAGGATATTCCAGTATTTGGTACTCATCACCCAAAGGCTGCACATACCAAATGTACAGGTAAACATCATGTCTGTCCTCTCTACTTATTAAACTCAAGAAAAGGATGTGATAGAAGAAGCATAATGTAGTAGTGGCCAGGCATACAGACTTACAGGGTCTCCCGAAACTGGGTTCAAATCCTAGCTCCACTCCACCAATTAGCTAATTACCACTAAGTGACCCCCTAGGTCAAGAGTTGGTACACTGTGGTCCAAGGGTCAACTCTGGCTTGCTGCCTATTTTTTTAAATAAAGTTTTACGAGAACACAAACTCATTCATTTACATATCGTCTATGACTGCTCCTGTACTACAAAAGCAAAGCTAAGTAGTTGTGACAGAGACTATGTGATCCACAAAGCCTAAAATATTTACAACCTGCCCCCTTCAGAAAAACGTTTACCAACCCCTGCCCTAAACAAGTGACAAGTTCAATAAACTTCAGTTTCCTCATAGGTAATTCAGGTTTACCTCATAGGTAAAACTACTTCAAAGGTCAAAGGGGGTCTCGCAAAAAAAACGAAATGAGATAATGCCTATCAAATACTTAGAGCAGTGCTTGGCACATGATAAGCAGGCAGTAAAGGGCAGCTTTTCTTATCATTTGTACTTTTATCTCCTCCTGCCTCAGAAGAAGGGTTATTTCTCTCCTTTTATTCAAGGGCAGTCGTGAACCTATATTCCTGTTCTCTGTCATATAATAACAAACATTCATTGAGCACTTGGGTGCCAGGCATTGTGGCTAATGCTGAGAATACAAAGATGAACAGAATAAAAATCCTGTCAACCTTTCTGTCCCTACCAACTCTCCCTGCTTTCTGTCTCCATGAACCTCTGCCTGCACTCCTCACTCTGCTCCTATACCTCCCCTTCTAGTGCTCCCATGAGGTTGCTGATGATCACCCTGAAGGGGTCCTTATCTTACCTGACCTCCCAGCAGCATTTGATATTGTGGACTGCCCCTTCCTTCTTGAACTCTCACCTGCCTTCTGAGACATCGCACCTCTCAGTTTTCTCCCTCCCTCCACTTTTCCAGCTACTCTCTGGACCTCACTGGGCCTTTAAATGTGGGTTCTGAGGACTTCATAAGGGCACTTATCTTCCTCTAACCTCCCTTCCTAAGGAATCTCATCTATTCCAAAGGTTTCAATTACCATTTTAATGCAAATGACGCCCACATCTACACCTCTGTTTCAGACTTCTGAGGTCTGGGCTAGGTTATCCTACTCAAGACATCATCACCTGAGTTTCCCTGCCTCAAGATCAACTAATATTAGCCATTCACCTTTCTCTTCCCACTTTCCCAATCTGCTCCAATTCTTTTACCATATAGATAAACAGCACCATTATGTACCATTTTGTTCAAATTGGAGACTGGGAGTCAATCTTTTTTTTGCTTTTTAGGGCTGCACTCTAAAAGGTACGGCATATGAAAGTTCCCAGGCTAGGGGTCAAATCGGAGCTTCAGCTGCCGGCCATGGCCACGGCCACAGCCATAGCAACGAATCCAAGCCATGTCTGTACCTATACCACAGCTCACGGCAACGCCGGATCCTTAACCCACTGAGTGAGGCCTGGGATCGAACCTACATCCTCATAGATGTTCATCGGGTTCATTAACTGCTGAGCCAAGAAAGAAACTCCTTGGGAGTCATTCTTAATATCTCATTCTCCACCGTCTGTTACTACATGCTTCCAACCCCACTTCCTGCCTAGCTCTCAAACTGTCACTTATTGCATCGTACCTGCTGTGCCCTCTCCAGCCTGGCCCTCACTGCCTCATGCCTAGGTAAAGGCAGCAACTTCATAAATGATCTCCTTACACCCACTCTTGCCATCTCCCAGGCCATCCTCTATGCGTCACCAGAGTGATCATTCAAAAATGCCAATCTGGAGTTCCCGTTGTGGCACAGCAGAAACGAATCTGACTAGGAATTGGCAGGTTGCGGGTTCAGTCCCTGGCCTTGCTCAGTGGGTTAAGGATCCGGCGTTGCCGTGAGCTGTGGTATAGGTCACAGACGCGGCTCAGATCCCGCGTCGCTGTGGCTGTGGTGTAGGGTGGTGGCTATAGCTCCAATTCAGCCCCTAGCCTGGGAACCTCCGTATGCCGTGGGTGCAGCCATAAAAGGACCAAAAAAAAAAAAAAAAGCCAATCTGATGTCAGTCACCTCCTTAATACTTTTCAATAGCTTCCCACTGCTTTTAGGATAAAGATCATGAGTTCCTGTCGTGGCTCAGTGGAAATGAATTCGACTAGGAACCATGAGGTTGCAGGTTTGATCGCTGGCCTCGCTCAGTGGGCTGGGGATCCAGCGTTGCTGTGGTTGTTGCGTAGGCCAGCAGCTGTAGCTCTGATTAGCCTCTAGTCTGGGAACTTCCACATGCCGCGGGTGCAGCCCTAAAATGACAAAAAAAAAGGGATAAAGATCAAAATTCTTTTTTTTGGCTGCACCCAAGTCATGTGGAAGTTCCTGGGCCAGGGACTGAAACTTCGCCACAGTAATGACCTGAGCTGCTGCAGTGACAACACAGGATTCTTAACCTGCTGCATCGCAAGGGAACTCCTAAAGATCAAATTCTTAAGAAAGCTTACCAGCCCCTACTTATGCCCCCCGCCCCTACCCTTCTAGTCATGCTGATATTAGCCTTCTCCTAGTTCTCAATATTCCAAACACAACAGACTTCTCTGAGTTCTATAAAAGTGCCATTGTCTTTTTCAGCTTTATAAGTGTAGTTTCTTTTGCCTAGAATGTGTTCCCTCCACCTGAGCTTAAATAATCACTGTGTCTGAGAGGCCATTCCTGATTCCAGACCAGCCTCGCTCTCCTGGTTTACACTTTGTGAGCATACTGACTTGCTCTGCTATTACATGTAGACTTTTCCAACATGTGTTTCTTCCATTCTTCTCTAAGGTCCATGAAGACATGATCGATGACTGTCTTATTCACCACAGTATTCTTGGTTGTCTGGGGCACAGCTGAGACACTCAATAAATACTTACTGGATGATTGAATGGATGAATGAATGAAATACACTGGCTCCCATTCTCAGCTAAAGCCATATTTTTTTTTGGGGGGGGGTTGTTTGCTTTTTAGAGTTGCACCTGTGGCATATGGAGGTTCCCAGGCTAGTGGGTGAATTGGAGCTTTAGCTGCCAGCCTATGCCACAGCCACAGCAACAAGGGATCTGAGCTGCGTTTGTGACCTACACCACAGCTCATGACAACACCAGATCCTTAACCCACTGAGCAAGGCCAGAGATCGAACCTGCCTTCTCATGGATACTAGTCGGGTTCGTTACAGCTGAGCCACAATGAGAACTCTAGCTAAGGATTAGAAAGGATTAAGCCTTTCCCAGTTAAGAGCCCTTCTTTAAGGGCCTCTTCCTCCAGCTATAACTCTCTTTCTCCTTTCCTTCCCTTCACTGACAAGAATCTGGGAAAAACAGTCTCACTCGTTCTTTCCCACTTTACAATGTCTACCTCCTACTGAGCCCTCAAATGTTGGTGTCTACAACACTGTCCCGAGTCCTCTTTCTCTTTAATACTCTATCCCCAGAGGATCTCAGGGATTCCCAACGGCTACAGCTGCCCACATATAACAATGATTGACTTTTTGACTTTAATCCTGACCCCCTCTTGAACTGCAGATTTCCATCTCTGTAACTCTCTACTTAGACAGCCATGCAGCTCAGATAACATGTCAAGTATCTGCTGGGCACCCAAACTCACCCCTGCTTCTATTTTTCTGTCTTGGCAAAATAGTTACCTGCTCTACTGTTATCAAACCTACCTTTCCAATTGGACCCTAAGTTCTATCTATTCTACTGCCTAAATATTCCTCAAATCCTTCTCTCCCTCCTCCCCACCTCCATTAGCATGCACTCTTAGTTCAGGCCTTTTTTCTCCCCTGGACTACTACAATAGTCTCCTAAAGGATCTCCTCACCTATATTTGCCACATCACTGCTAGTATCTTTCTATAACACAAATCTGGTCCAGTCACTTTCTGTCTTAAAACAGGCTTCAGCAGTTCTCTATTGCTTATAGAATACTGTCCACACTCCTGGCTTTGGAGGCTTTAACCCCTGACCATCCACCTACTTCCCACTCTAGTCCTGCTGTACCAGCTACTCATCCTTGCTCAAATGTACCATTCTCTTTCTGGTCTTTGAGTCTTTACGTGTACTGGTGCATCTGCCAGGAGTAACTTTTCCACTTCTACTTATTTGACAAACTATTATTTTCTTTCTTTTTTTTTTTTGTATTTTTGCATTTTCTAGGGCCGCATCCGCAGTACATTGAGGTTCCCAGGCTAGGGGTCTAACAGGAGCTGTAACTGCCAGCCTTCGCCACAGCAACGTGGGATCTGAGCTGTGTCTGCAATCTACACCACAGCTCACGGCAACGCCGGATCCTTAACCCACTTAGCGATGCCAGGGATCGAACCCGCAACCTCATGGTTCCTAGTCGGATTCGTTAACCACTGAGCCACAACGGGAACTCTGACAAACTATTATTTTCTAAGACTTATCTCCTTGTGAAAACTTCACTGAATTATCAGAGAAGCTTCTATCCCTGGCTTACCAGGACCTTTAATACTTCTCCATTTTGGGCTCCCACAATCCTACTTTTTGAACTCTGGGCTCACACCAAAGGTCTCTTGGTCCCTAAATGCACACTACCCACCTTTTAGATCTTTCCCTAGGTAGGTCCCTTTCCATGGAACCTGTTTATTTCAGAAATTTCCTTCAAGCTTCTTGGCTCTTGCTGGGAAGCTTTCCCTAGACCAGACTGTTGTTCCTACTTCTCCTCCCATAGCCCCTGGCACCTCCCACTTCAAAGCACTTCTATGCTTTATTTTTATTGCTAATTATCTGACCTCCTAACTTGACTAACAAAAATGTGAGGAAGAGGGACCACTATCGTCTCTCTAGCTCATCACTGTATCTCTGAGCCCAGCAGAGTGGTGAACACAGACGCTTCGTAGAAATTTACCAAGAGAATGTGTCTGTGTGTCATATTCATTTGTGTCTGACATTAGCTGTGCAATTTCTGATGAATGAAAGCATGATATTACATGCGGTATCTATCACATCTTGCCCTCAAAGTCCCTATGTGCCACAGGTCTGGTTTAGCAGGTTATTCCTTGAGTTCCATCTTATAAGACACACTCCAGCAAGTATCCGGACTGGCTTGGCTTTATTCGGCGTCATTTCCTTCAGTCCTTTGGGCAGAAAAATAGCAATATCCTAAATGTGCGCAAGAAGCATCTTGGGACCAAAAGGCTGGATCTTGAATTTTCTTGATTCCCAAAGCTCTGGAAGCCGTGGCACTGAACCTAACCACTTACCGCTTGAGAGGCCATCATTTCATTTATACTCTGTTCATACTGCTCTGCCAAAATGGCAAGTTTTCGCGTCTGCTCATCTTTCAGTGTCTTTAAGATTGTTTTGTGCTCATTCTTTGGAGTAACTTCCAACTGGTGATTCTTGAGTGCTTTATACTGTTTGGTCTGTACTTTGCAAGTGTCCTGAAACTGTTTTTTAATTTGCATTTCCATGGCCTGTACAGAAAAAAGTGACAAAAGGAAAATAAAGACACATGAGTAAATGAAAATCTTCCTTTCTCATGATACAATATAGGTGCTGGGACCAACTGTCTTTTGTGCAATGACCCACATTACCAGTCGGTAATAGTGGAAATAACACATATGTCACAGACAAGGGTAAACTTGACCAATACTTTTGGGTTTTATACTAAATGAATAGAAGTAGTTTTGAATTTACAAACAGACTTTAAAAACTGAATTGTTACAAGGGGAATGACAACTGTAAGAAGATTATGGAATACTATGAAGCTTAGCTTGTTAAAAGCTTGCTCATTATTTTAATAGTTTCCTAATCAAAATCTTCAGTGTCTTTTATTGTTTGTTGCCTTCCCCTCCTCCACTTTTTGATTGTCCTTCCCTATTTACAAGTAAGAAAGGGGATGGCAATATACAAACCATCTCTCACTGCTGTTTCCTCAGCAAATCAATAAAGCAGAACACTGGACTGTATTTTACTTATTTAATTAATTTTTTAAGGGCCGTACTCGAGGCATATGGAAGTTCCCAGGCTAGGGGTTGAATTGGAGCTATAGCTCCTGGCCTACACCACAGCAATGTGGGATTCAAGCTGAGCCTGAGACCTACACCATAGCTCATGGCAATGCTGGATCCCCAACGCACCGAGCAAGGCCGGAGATTGAACCTCTATCCTCATGGATACTAGTTAGATTCATTTTCACTGAGCCACAATGGGAACTCCTTGGACTATACTTTATATGACAACGCATTTACGCTACTTGCAAATTACAGTATCAAATGTGCATCTTGGCAAGGACGAGGTGGGATGTATTATTATAACTTCAGGAGGCATTTCATCAGGTTGCTTGATAATCACATATACATTTCATGAACACATGGAGAAATTTTGATGACAAGGATCACTAATTAGACAGCTTAGGATCTGGCTAGAGAGGAACACGGCCAGCGTGGCTGAGCTAGGCCTTAATCTTTGTCAGCAGTGACAATGACTCCCTTGACATATAGCAATATCTTAATCCATACAGCTTGTTGATCAGCAGCCAGCTGAAATTCTCTGGAGGGAGTGAGCCAAAGGAGTTCTGCATCTCTAGTGCAGGGGTAATAAACACTTGGCATGACACTCTTAAATCCCAGGCCCCCGACAGCTGTCACTAATAAATCACTGTCTTCCCTGCTAAGCTTGGATGTGGCTTTAGAATCTTTTTCAATACAACAGTACTCAAGGTAGCTACAACCAATAATCTGACTGGCATGACTGATAAAATTTGTCTGCTATATTCCTGCCAGGTAGCTTTTTCATTTCCTGGGATTAGAACCATGGGTTGTTCTTAGTTCACATGCCCTAACTTTAGAGAGAGAGGGTCATGAAGGGGTCAAAAAAATTACACAAGGGATACAAAGGAAAAATGAAATCATGTCACCCAGGGACATCTCTTTAGGAGTTTGTTCTACCCAGACTCTTGTATTTCATGTCTGGAAATTCTGATTTAGTAGATGTGGGGCCTTGAAATCTGTAATGTTACAAAAGTGCCTGGGTGACTCTGATAGTCATCTAGGTGTAGGAACCACTGATCCGGCCTAACTGTGTCCCAGGGAAATTTCCTCTTACCTTTAAGTTTTTTGGCTGTTGCCGAAGTTCCATGACATGCTTTCTGTGCAGTTCCCTTTCTCGCCTCTTATTGTACTCCAGCTGGTTTTCCAGTTCAGTCTGGTGCTGTAGCCGGATCAGATCCATGCGCAGTTTCTGTAACGTGTGCAGCTGCCTGTACTCCAGCTCTCGAGTGGACTCATCGTGCCGGATCAGCATGGCATGCTCCATCTCTTTCTGGGTCCTCTTTTTATTTAGTTCCTGCATTCAGGAACAAAAGACACACCAAGAGAGATGAGTGGAGACGAACTGGAAGGTAGGTACAACTCAGGGAGGGTTGGCAACGCATGGCACTCTTAACTAAGCCCAGTTAACTTAAGCGCATTAGCCTTTGGCAGCATGGCTTAATGAGATTAGAACAATTCCTGGAGACTGATGTTCTGTTTGTGAGTCCACCCTCCATAAGGTAGGCAATGTCACAGCCACCACCACTACTCTATCTGGAAAATGGGATTAATTCTACCAGACCCCTTCTTACCTTACAGGGCTGCTGGGAGCTTTAATTAGGTCACATGTTATGCATGGGTCTAAATAAATGTCTCTTCAGTTAGGCCAGTGATTCTCAATTCTAGCTGGCTGCTTTTAAAATATAAGATGCCTGAGTCCCAAAACCTAAAATTCTGATAACTGTTTGGAATGGGACCTTGATGTCAATAGGATTTTTTGTTTTGTTCTGTTTTGTTTTTTGGCTGCACCTGCAGCGTGTGGAAATTCCTAGGCCAGGGGTCAAAACCTGCACCGTAGCAGCAACCGGAGTTACAGCAGTGACAATACTGACTGATCCTTAATCCACTGAGCCACCAGGGAACTCCCTGATGGCAAAAGTTTTAAGAGTTCTCCAGGTGGATCTAATATACAGTCAGAGTTGAGAATCATTGGATTGAACTGATAATGTCCACAATGTTCTTAGTTTTCTGGGAACCAGAAACATTTATCAGAAGTAGGCCAAGTCTGTTTTTTAAAATCTCAGAATTCAGGGCTTGCTGGGAAAAAAGCAGATGAGATCTCTCTCCATTCATCTTTTCCATTACAGTCTGTTTGGTCATTTCTAGATCTAATTATCTTGCTCCTTCTAGTTTTACTCATGTCTGTCTTTCTCGCTCTCTTTTGTCAAAAGGGAAAGGAAAGGAAACTAGAGGAAAAAAAAAGAGGGAGGAGGTTGTCAAAATTTTTCATTCATCAGTTCAAGAATATTTCCTGAACTGCACTACATCAAAGATCTGAACCATGTGCTCTGGGTACATAAAAATGTTTATTAAGCTATGACTCAGTCCTCAACTTGCTAAGACTAACAGGGAGCTGTAACAGACATTTACTGAAGAATATGCTCAGCTTACAGCAAAATGAATCAATCTATCTTCTCTCCTGGAATTTGGATTCAGATATTTAATCTCTATGTGTGGCTAGAACTGAGGGCATATAAAAACTACATTTGAGGTAGCTACCCACTGCTATGAGGACTGAGGACTAAAGCTGGGCTTTGGAACAAGGAGAATGAAAAAGAGAGAAGAAAGAAGTGCAGGGACTATACTGATGTCCAAAATCCTCACTGGTTCTAAGCTCTCCTTGCAGGTCCAGCTGTGTTACTGCTGCTGGGTTTTATGAAACTTTCCTAGATTTCTGGAGCTAATTCTCTGGTTTTGGTTTAAGCCAGCTCAAATAAACTTCAGTAACATGCAAACAAAAGAAGTTTGATTAATACAGGGAAATATGTTATGTACAAATTTTTTTAAAACAAGTGCAAGGTTTGAAGTGATAAATGACATAAAAGAGGTGAAGATCATATGCTATAAGATTTCTGAAATGGGTGTTAAGAAGGTCAAGGAATGAGATCCTGCTGTATAGCACTGGGAACTATATCTAGTCACTTATGATGGAGCATGATAATGTGAGAAAAAGGATGTATATATGTATATGTGACCGGGTCACCTTGCTGTATAGTAGAAAATTGGTAGAACACTGTAAGCCAGATATCACGGAAAAAATAAAAATCATTTAAAAAAAAAAAAGAAGGTCAAGGAAAGGAGAAAGCCTTTAAGCTGAACTTTACAGAACAATAGGGTGCCTCTTTTCTCCAGTGGCATCCTCTATGGGAGAACATGCGAGTTCATTTTCACAGAGATATCAATAACATTTGCATATTAGTGTGGCTGAGAATATCTTGCATACATGGGCCTTCCTTCCATTTGAAAAGAAGTTATTTAAACGGCACAACATTTGTTACTGGAGCCAAGCTGCTAATCATTCATTGATTTACTAAACAAACATTTGTTGAGCACCAATGCCCTAAGCGTCAGGCACTGTTTTAGGCACTGAGGATGGGGAAGTGAAAAAGGAAATCCCCTCATGGGCTTATTTTCTAGTGGGGGAAATATCCAAAGTATAAATGCAATTTACACTTGTTATAAGGAATAAAAGATAAACTCTCCCACGTTTTTCCTTTCCTTTATTCCTTACCTGGAGCATCAAATAGCTTCTTTTAAAATCACTAACTGGCCCCTAGGTGGCACCAAAGGCTGGTGAGGGCTTCTCAGAGACTAAAGCAAAGGAAAGCCCATTCAAAGGTTCTGATCCTAGGTCATTCTTGTCATTTTCAACCTTTGAGTACCAGGAGTTCCAATATCGAGCATTTATACCTACATTTCCCTAAATAGAGAAGTTAGAACTGAGTTGGAGCTGCCCAGACTCCCAAAACTCATGGCGGGGGTGGGGAGACACAAAGCAAACAACAATTTTAGAAGAAAACAAATGCTTCTCTTTCTATTTAACAGCTTCAGGATGCTGTCCATGGAATATCTGCATCAGAATTATCTGAGTTAGAATCAACTGGTCTTAATAACACGCCACCCAGATAATTCTGATATATACTAAAGTCTGAGAATCAGTGGCGGAATAATTCAGGGTGTGAGTCAGTTTCAGCTTTTTTGCTGACTCATTATTATGTGGCATTGGGCAAGATTTTAAATCTACATTTTAGTTTCCTCAGGGGTAAAGTGAGGATAATAGTACCATCGTGTACTACCATTCCTGTGAAGATGAAAATAAAGACCTTAAGAAAAAATGCTTCAGAATTTATAAACACGTCAGTATTATTTTTCTGTATTCAGCAGTGAATATCTGGCATATAATAACTTAAATCTAGTTTTCATAAACTATTTAAAAAATGAGAGACACATGGTACTGAAATGGTTTTTTTCTTTTTCTTTTTTTTTGTCTTTTTGCCTTATCTAGGGCTGCACCTGCGGCATATGGAGGTTCCCAGGCTAGGGGTCAAACAGGAGCTGTAGCTGCCAGCCGGCCTTTGTCACAGCCACAGCAATGCGGGATCCGAGTTGCGTCTGCAACCTACACCACAGCTCACAGCAACGCCAGATCCTTAACCCACTGAGCAAGGCCAGGGATCAAACCAGCAACCTCATGGTTCCTAGTCGGATTCGTTCCCAGTCGGATTCATTAACCACTGAGCCATGACGGGAACTCCTGAAATGGTTTCTCTATTACAATTTTAAGTTCTCTTTACCTTTAATTCATACATCTGAGTTACCGAGATATAAGTTGGTAAGCTGCCTGTGATATTTTAAACCATGGGAAAAAACATTCAGCTTATTATGAGCCCATTTTTGTTACCTACATAATAATGTGCAATGTGCTTTACATTTTTAAAAGTGATTTTATATATCTTGTTTAATCGTAGCTGCAACCCTATGCAGGAGTAAGATTGCCAGAATTTACCTCTTTTACATAAGATAGTAAGGAATTTGGGAATTGAGAGGCTAACATAAGATCACATAATTTTTTCCCCCTTGGCTGTGCCCATAGCATGTGGAAGTTCCTGGGCCGGGGTTTGAACCTGAGGCACAGCAGCATCCAAAGCTATTGCAGTGACAACACCAATCTTTAACCCACTGAGCCACATGGAAACTCCCATTCTATTTAAATTTCAGTGGAATCACTACTGACTTCTTTAAAAGCAAATGATCTGACTTAAGTCGAATTTTTTGTGCTCATGCCCAAAGATGCTGAGTAAGAACTAGAATTCAAACTTTTAAGTGGAGATGTTGTTAGCCTATGACATTTAATACTTTCCTAGTTTCAGTTCTTAGTTTCATAACTGGTTAGAAAATAGTGAGCATCTGTGTGTAGTGATGATAGAAGAGACTCAACTTAACCTATGGGGATCCTTTAAACTGTTCTCAGTAATTAAAAGGATGGCTAATACCAACTTTGGGCTAAGTAGAGGAAACAGGTCATCTTTGTAGGTGGGAGTTATAAATCCTTAGAGGGCAATTTGGCAATATCTATTAAAAATTTTAGGAGTTCCTGCTGTGACTTAGTGGGGTAAGAATTTGACTACTGCAGGTTAGGTTGTTATAGAGGTGCTGGTTTAATCCCTGGCCTGGCACATTGGATTAGAGGATCGGTGTTAGAGTTCCCATTGTGGCATAGAGGAAATGAATCCAAATAGTATCCCTGAGGATACGGGTTGGATCCCTGGCCTCACTCAGTGAGTGGGTTGTGGATCTGGCATTGCCATGAGCTGTGGTGTAGATTGCAGATGCGGCTCGGATCCCGCGTTGCTGTGGCTGTGGTACAGGCTGGTGGCTACAGCTCCGATTAGACCCCTAGCCTGGGAACAGTATATACACCCTGATCCAGAAATTCTACTTCTGAGAATACTATCTCCTACAAAATACTTCCATACACATAAAACAATGTGTACAAAGATGTTCTCTGTAGCACTATTAGTAATACTGCACCGCTTCAACAAGATATCTACTGAAAAGTGCCTTATTAAGTAAATTATTCTAGGGAGTTCCCGTAGTGATGCAGTGGAAACGAATCTGACTAGGAACCATAAGGTTGCGGGTTCGGTCCCTGGCCTTGCTCAGTGAGTTAAGGATCCGGGATTGCTGTGAGCTGTGGTGTAGGCTGCAGAAGTAGCTCGGATTTCGTGTTGCTGTGGCTGTGGTGTAGGCCAGCAGCTGTAGCTCCAATTAGACCCCTAGCCTGGGAACCTCCACATGCCACAGGTGTGGCCCTGAAATGACAAATGACAAAATAAATAAATAAATAAATAAATAAATAAATAAATAAATAATTCTATAGCTTTACTAAAAAAAACAAAACAAAACCCTATTGATGGTTAAACAGTATGAGGCAGAGTTGTATGTCCTAGATGGTAAAAAAAAAAAAAGTTGCAAAACAGAAGAGTGGACATTTCTGTACGTTCAGAATCCATCTCCCCTTCTTTTGTTAACAGGCTCCTCTTTTTGCTTGAGAAGCTACTCCACCCTATCTGGAATCAGAAAGACTACTAAGTAAGAAAATAAGTACATTACCCAAACAAGTTCTATCTCTCCTAGGAGTTTGAATCTTAAGCAGAAATGATAACAAAGATGAAACATGGTTGGAGGAGGTACATCCAAATGGCAGGGCCTTGAGGAATGTCCATTAGCTTTAGGTCATGGAAGTTGTTTTCCCAGCTTGGTTCTTCATCTTTTCCAGCTTGGGTCTCCAGCTCTGTCATCTATCCTATGTCCTTTCAATAAATTCCTTTCCATACTCACAGTCAGCCACAGTCTTTTTCTATTGCTTGCAAATCAAACAAACCCACTGATACTAATGTAATCTTATTTATGTAAAGTGAACGTTATATATAATATATAAGCTATATGTATATAAACACATATACATGAAAAAAATCACCAAAGTAATGGTGATTGCCTCAGGGTAGGAAATGGGGGGGAAGAGACTATCAAGCATTTTCACTGCTCAGTGTTTTTCTATGTGTCCTTTTTCAATATTCTTTTATTACTTTTGTAAATAGAAGGAAAAAACTTTGAACATTTTCATGGAGGCAGCTCTGGAATAAGACTAAATAAAGGAAAATCTAGATTTTTAAGAAATATACCCTTGTACAGTTAGTCTTCATGTAATTGGTTACAATTAGATACTATTGAAGTCATGAATACAGTTTCTATCATTTTGGGAAATAATTCCATAGCTTTTATTGACACTAATTATTCCCTTAGCCTCAGACTTCTTCCAAATATATGATACTAGAATAAAAATAATAATTGACAGATGAAAAGAATCCCAAATACTTTGTTTCTAACTGGTTATTGGACTTTCAAATTTGGAATTTTTTGCCTTCTAACAAACCAACTTGTGTAGTACCTGAATTTAATCAGTTTCTTAACCAATACCTGTCTCTAAGCTTCTTTGTTAGGACCCAGATCTACATACATTTCCCCAAGTCTTAAACCCTAGAAATAACTTTGCTTCTAGACTCATCTTTTCTCTCATACCCTGTTGTATGCAAAGTCCTGCTTATTTTAAACTGAAATGTTTCAAACTCATCTCTTTTGCCAGCTACCAGTGCTATCTTTGTCTATACTCTAATTTCCTATTACCTGATCTCTTTGCTTTTAGTTTCTTCCCTCTAATTCAATGTTTCTTAACCTTTTTTCCCCCTTTCCATTACTGTCCCCATCAGGAGCCATTTTATTTTTATTAAAAAAATATATTTTTTTGACTGTACTTGGAGCATGTGAAAATTCCCGGGATAAGGATCAAACCCAAGTCACAGCATTGATGCCGGATTCTTAACCGGTAGGCCACCAGGGAACTCCTCAGGAGTGTTTTTTAGACTTCTCCCTTCCCAGATTATCCTCACCACTGAAATGTTAATACCACATGTAAACTGTATATCTTCTTATGTTCTGTGGGCAACAAGCCATTGTAATACCTAAGGCTCCTCCCCAACAAGAACCCCCCCCCCAGGCAGTATTGCCCCCACAGACAATACACACTGTAATCAGTCTGTGCATCACCATCAAACTGGGCTAATCTCTGTAAAGTAGAATTTTAGCCACATCACTTAGTGCCTGGCTCAAAAATATTCTGCTGCTTCTCCCTCTTCCAGTAAGATGAGATAACACAGATAAAGAGCCTGAGCCTGGCCCATGATAATGTGTTCAATAAATTTTAGTGTACTCCACCCTTTTCCCTTCCCATTTGAATACCACTCTCCAAAAAACTTACACCAATTCACACTCCCATTAAATGTGCCTTGAGTGCTTGTTTCCCTCATGCAGACGAACACTGGATTTTTTTTTTAATCAAACTTTGATGTTTTCATTAATGTGCTACCTCATTTGAGAGCTTTTTGGATTACCCAGGTCACAATGATTTCCTACTGACCTTTGTATCTGCAACTGATTCACATTCTGTATTCCTCATCTCAGTGAATAACATCATATTTATCCAATATCCCAAATTAGAAACTTTGAATTCATTTTAGACTCCTCCTTCTTCTGAAATTCTCACAGCATTTGGTTTGAATTACTGTCAGTTCTGCTTCAGAAATGTCACTCAGATCTACTCTCTATTGCCACTGCCTCTTCCAGGTGGAACCTAGAGAAAGGGCATCCTAGCTGATGTCACTGCACTCCGTTTTTAACCACTCTAGCCTGCCTTCATAATCACGTATTAACTCTTCAAAACAAAGAAAACTCTCATTGTCATTCCTGCTTAGAACCCACTGTGCCCATGCAACTGCCTTCAGGCTGAAATCTAAAACTCTCGCTTTGGAGTTCCCGCTAAGACACAGTGGGAAAAGGATCTGGTGTTGCCACAGCTGTGGCTCAGATTCAGTTCCTAGCCCAGGAACTTTCATATGCTGTGGATGCAGCCATTAAAAAAAAAAAAAATTGCTTTAAGAATCAAGATCCTTCATTCTGCTCCCAAATGTTCTTGTTCTGACACTCCACTCCACAGACCCAGAACCCTCAACTCCTTATTAACTACGGAATCCTCCAAGCCCTTTCATGACTACATGCCCATGATAGTTTATTTATGTCTATAACTCTACGTAGCATATTACATTGCAATTAGTCTGTTACATGTCTTTTCTCCTCTTAGACTTGGGGCTACTTAAAATCAGGGAGGATCTCTTCTCAGTTGTCTTGGCATCTCTAGCACAGTGCCTGGCAGAAAGAAGGGACTCTCTAAGTGCTGGATGATTGAATGAATTAACTGTAGAGCACAATTCTGTTATTTAAGTGTTTCATGTAGAGTCACAAAAATGCAAAGCTTTGACAAACAAGCTAAAAGCAAAAATTCTCTGTTCTACTTAATTTTGATTCTCCACTACATGATATGGCTTGTAATATATAATAGGTGTTCAAGAGAATTCTGTTAAATTTATTTGGAAAAAGTTGATTCCTTGCTCTGTAAATGGGCTTTCTCTTATCAGCGGTAAATTAGTTCCCTGGAAGTTCTGCACATCTACTTTGTGTCAGGCACTGTACTGAAGCCTACAAGGTGAAGGACACAGGAATGGACAAAACAGACATGGTCAGGACCCTTGCAAACTTGACTGTCTCATAAGTCAATGACAAGAGTTATGAACATAACAAATACCTCCCGAATGTTCTGCTGCTCCACCTCATGCCGCTTGATCATTATTTTCCTCTTGAAGAAACGACAGTTTTTGTCGTAGTACAGTCTCTGCTGAGTGAGAAGGTGGGCTTCCTCTTCGGCCTGCGTATGCTGCAAGTTCTCTTTATGCTTGGATATCCGCTCCTGCTTTTCTTTCTTGGGTGTGCTATGGTCCTCATTCATCTCCTTCACAAAAACAGGCAGAAACAAAAACCAAAAAAACATGACAGTGCCATCAGACAAAAAGAACTATGATAGCTTACTGCTATGGTAGATTAGATTATTTTGAAGCATTATTATTTTATAAGACAGAAAGGCTTGGTGTGGCACACACACTCCCCTCACTTCCCCCTTTCTTTATCAACTGAGTTTTGAAAAACTTGTTAGTTTTCATGTCTTTGGGTTCTTGTGCTCAAAATTATGAGTTCACTCAATCAACACACACTTATTGAGTTCCCATCATGCAAGAGGTACTGTGCAAGGCCAAGGAGCAAACAAGCAAGGTATCTGCCATCATGGGACTTTACAGTGTATAGTCAAAAATTAAAGAACCATTGATATAAACTGAATATTACTGAGATAACTACTGTGAAGTAGAAGTACTTGGTTAAAGGAGGTTTAATAAACAATATTTGACCTTGGTAACAACTAAGCTGAAATTTGAAAAATCTGTAGGAGTTAACCAGTGAGAAAGGAGAGGAGAGAATACTCTGAACAGAAGAAACCACATGTGTGAAACCCTGAGGGTGAGATAACTGAAACATGGTACAATCAAGGAACTGAGAGAAGGCCAGGGTAGGGGCTGCAGTGTGATGTGAAATGAGGCTGAATAGGTAGGCAGAAGCCATTAGAAGCCTTCCAGGACAAGTTAAAGACACTCATTAGCACAGGAGAAATAGATTTTATATATGTGGGGGTGTCATAATGAGATGCATTTTGAAAAGATGACTCTGGCTGTGGAGAACAGAATGAAGAAGGCAAGAGCGTGTCCATGGAGACAGCAAGGAAGCTATTGCAAAGGTCCAGGCGAGAGATGATCGTAGCTTAGACAAAGGAGGTGGTGACAAGACTGAGAGAAGTAGGCAGATTTCACTGATGGGAGGTAACACTGCAAATGTCACCAGCTTGAATTTCAGGAAAAAGCATTTTTTATTTCATATTAGAGGGTAAATAAACCACCTATATTTCCCTTTCTTTCTTTTTCTTTTTTTAAAATAAAATACAGCCTTTCTTCTTCTTTTTCGTTTTTAGTGCTGCACCTGCAGCATATGGAAGTTCCTGGGCTAGGAGTTGAATTGGAGCTGCAGCTGCCAGCCTGTGGCACAGCCATGGCATGCTGGATCCGAGGCATATCTGCACCTACATACACCACAGCCTGTGGCAATGCCAGATCCTTAACCCACCAAATGAAGCCAGGGATCAAACCCGTATCCTCATGGATATTAGTCAGGTTCTTAATCTGCTGAGCCACAATGGGAGCTCTCCCACCTATGTTTTCAAAAAGATGGAATTCATAATTGTTCCAGACCATGTGGGTAAAGGGTAGAAGGCAGCAAATTGGAACAGTGAAGAAGATGTTGGTCTACAGGGAAAGTAAGAAGACTACTTTTAGCAAAAGCATGGGGCACCCATTGTTCATACCTAAAGTCTAGACCTATACTATTTGGTTACTACTCAGCTGAAATCTCCTTTAATTGCTAATACCTATTTTATATAATGTTTTATGATGTGGACATCATACACTATTTAGATTGTTTTGGTACTCATCCAAAAGTCTTTGTAAGTCAGCTTTCAACTTTCCTGTTCCAGTGAAGCCTCAAGTGAAATACTGGAATCAACAAAAGCAAGAGCTGTTTCCAGCATGGACTGAGCTTGGATCATAGGTGGACTCATCTCTTGATGGCATGACTTCACTACTAGGTTTGACATTAACCATAGACTACACCCCCAAATTCAAATATGATCATAAAGTTCACTCCAAAATCAAGAATAAACTATTTCTGGACAATCCATCATCCTGTATTACCCCACTCCTGATACCTATCCACAGTGGGGATAACAGAGATGGTTCTGTCATCCAAGGACAGTACCTTTAAGTACACCAGCATCTAAACATACATGCCACTTTCAGCAGTCCGAGCTAAGCTTTACTTTGTAAGAAGTAACACTAACTTTGCAATAGAAAGTCTTATTGAGGCTATCTTAAATTGATTTTGGGCTTGTTTTTCTTCATGAACATGGTGAAGGACTTGCACATTTAGGCCTGCGGTCTCTTGCAGTCATAAATCTGAGTGTGGTGAACCAAAAACTGCCCCATGCCTGAGGACTGAGTGCGGACTCTCCAAAGCTTTTCTGTGGGAAAACCTTCTAAAGGTGGAGTTCAGGCAAATCTCCCAATACCTTAGAGTACAAACCCTCAAAATGGTGGCTGCAGTGGTTAAGTGTGGTCTTCAAAACAGGAGTGAGCACATGGAATTAGAAATAAGAATTTTTTGAAGTTGAAGAAATTCCAAAATTTCAAATTTAAACACCCAGGTTATCTCTGTGATCCAGCAACATCTTCTTATTATGATATAATAATCAGACTTAAACAATGACTAAATGGAGAGCAAGTGAACCTTTTTGGTTGGGCTATTTCTCTCTGTAGCTTGGTTTCCTAGATCTTACAGGGTCAGAGAGTCTTCCCATTTTGGCAGTGTGGATCAAATTCAAATTTCTCTGGGTCTCAAAATTACCAGTGACTCATCTGGGCAGGGCACAAGATCCTGAGGCTCATCCCAACCCATTAACTTTCACTTCTTAATTAAAAAAGAAATGGAGAGGAACCTTGCTAAGTTCCATATTGTTAACTTAGAATATGAGCTCAAATGAATGATTTCATATACTAAAACAAGGTCCTGTCTAACTTTTTTAAACCTTAATATATGACTACAAATAAGAAATTCTGTCTTATGAGAAGGAAAGTCTATGGAACTGCAGGCAAATCACCTCTAAGTACTGGTAAAAGAAGAACTGAAGAAATCTGAGCTTTCAGATCAAACTGTAGTTCCTTAAGGGGAACTCCCTAGGTCCACTAGAGATCTTCAACCAAACATTCAAGAATCCATCACTCACTTATCAAATATTCACATGTGCTAGACACAGAGATACAGTCATGGAAAAAAAAAGACATAGTCTTTACTCATATTGCTTACTTGGCTAATAGGATAAAGTAGCTCAAATAATCACTAAAAAAAAATTAAAATTGAAAATTACTGTAAAAAAAAACCAGAGGCACCTGTCTTGGTCAAGGTAGTCAGGAAAGACTGGGGAAGTGAAATTTAAGTTTCGGTACTAGCAGACAATCCTTAGTCTTACAGAAGGTTGGGGAGAGACTGGGACTGGGGTGGGGAAAGCACCCTGGTGGAAGAAAAAGAGTACAGGCAAAGGACACAGCTTGATGCATCTGAGGAACCAGAAGGTGACCACTGTGGCAGAAGCAGCACAGTTACGGGCAGGATAAGCAGGGGGTGGGACACTGGTGTCAGGTGAGACTGGAGGAGAGGCTGGTAGTTGACCATGCAAGGACTTCTAGTATTTTGACCTAAGAGCAATGGGAAGCCAATGAATATTAACATTATGAAGTGATATGATGAGATTTACAGTTTGATAACATCACTGGCTGAGGTGTGGAGAATAAACAGGAAGTAGGCAAGAACGGTTTAGAGCTAGACCAATGGTTCCTGAAGTGTGGTGCCTGGACGAGCACCATCAGCATCACATGGGAACTTATTCAAAATGTACATTTCAAACTTTACCCCAGAGCTAATGAATCCAAAAATCTAGGGGTGGGTTAGCAATCTACTTTAACAACTACTTCAGATGATTCTACTGGAAAGTTTGAGAATCAGTGGATTATACTATTGTGCAGAACATAAGATGAATTGATTTTAAGTTCCAACCATGGTAATGGTAACTTGGTGACTAGAAAGTATTAGTACTCTTACCTCTTTTATTTTTTCCTTACAAATCTTATACTGCTTCTTCTGACTTTCTAAGAAAGTTGTCAAGTCTTTCTTCTGCTGGGCCAAGATCTGTTGCTGGAATTTCTTCTCATCTGCTGCAGCTACCTTTGCCTGATAAAATAACAAATATGATCTAGGGTGAATTGTTCCTCACATGGAATTCAGCTGTCTATATTCTCCAATGCATTAAAAGAGCCCCAAAGTGATAAATAGTGCAATTTTTTAAACAAATATTTAATAAAAAATAAGGAAATGCATGTTTTGATTTTCTTGTATCTTAAAAAAAAAGAAATTTTTTACCACTGAAGAATATACTCCAAATTATTGGAAAAATATGAAAGTAAACCATAAACACGTTTTATTGAGCACACACAAAAAATACATGGGATCAAAGATGAACTAAGGATTATAATAAAAGATTTTTATCATATTCTTGGTGGCCAAAGGGCTAAATTTATAAAAATGGATAAATAACCATGACTAGTCAGTTTTTCCCCCAAGAATTTAACTAACTGACTAATTATTGCAATGATCATATTTCTGAGTGGGGTTACTTCTAGTATAATACACAAAGTTAATGACATTTTGTTTTCTTAGGCATCTACTAAAGTCCACAACAGTTGGATATCAGGACATTTCGGGGACTCCTGAATGGAGAGAACACAGATTAGATGAAGCACATATGTTAAGATGAGGTACTTAGGAAACAGAGTATTGTGCTTCATGGTTCTTTCTATGTAGCTTTCCATCTTTAGCTTCTATTATCAACAACTTTTCTGTTATGAGCAATTCTTTCCACATATTTACCAAATCAAACTCCCAAGAAAGATTCTGGTTTATTTAATCAACATCATCCCTGTTTGGGCAGAGGTTTTCACGCCAGACTGCCTCACAGGTTGATGGCTATTTAGGGGAATGCTTCTACAATTCTGATGTTTCCTTCCATGGAGGAGTGGGGCGGGGGGGGGGGGGGGGGAAAGGGAAGAGGGAGAGAAAGAGAAAGAGAGAGGGAGAGCAGGAGTCTGAGAGCGCATGTGAGCACACAAAGTTACTGAAACACCCCTGGCTCTATGTCCCCAGTCATTTCCCAGGGAGCACAAATTCACCCTTGCTTTTCCAAACTATGTAAATCTGTGGGGTAGCAGGTGTGGAAGGTGACTGGTTTAATACTGCCACTGCCAGGGTAGGCAAGTATGTTTAATTTTGCTCGGTATTACTAGGCCAGTTTCCCTTCAGATATAAATCACTTCTCCCAACATTTATCAGTAATAAAGTATTTTTGACTCTCTATCTGCAATATCCTCTTGTCTGTTCTCATAGTTCAGAACCTGGATGGGAGAGAGACATGTTTCCCAGAAAAACCAAGCAATAGCCAGATCAATTATTCATTGCTATTGGTCAGGTGCCCATTCCCAATCCAATCAACTGCAGGCTGGGATTATTACAACTAAAAGGGACTAATTGTAGAGCAGTCTTCTTTTGAAGAGGACTATGGGTAAGGCAGGCACGCTAACAGATCTGAAAGGTGCAAGTTTCCAAAGGATTAGAAGCAACTTGTTTTTTTTTTAATTTGTACCAGACCCCCACATCATGGGACTGATGTTCAGACATATTTGAATAGACAAGAATGCAATATATTCTTTCAGTTGCTATTTTAACTTGTTTTTTAAAATTTTATTTATTTATTTATTTATTTTTCCTTTTGTCATTTTGGTGCCGCACCCACAACATGTGGAGGTTCTCAGGCTAGGGGTCTAATCGGAGCTGTAGCCACTGGCCTACACCGCAGCCACAGCAACGCAGGATCTGAGCTGCGTCTGCAACCTACACCACAGCTCATGGCAACGCCGGATCGTTAACCCACTGAGCAAGGCCAGGGATTGAACCCGCAACCTCATGGTTCCTAGTCAGATTCATTAACCACTGAGCCACGACGGGAACTCCGCTATTTTAACTTGTAATGACAATTTTAGGCAGCCCCATAAAAACCTGGACCTCATCACAACCCTACCCAAAGCAAAGACGGTTCCTCTATCACCAAAAAGTACATCACTCCTGCTTCCTGCTCATGGGATACTGCTGACTGCAAGAGGCTTGGTTTGGCTGGGGCACGAGGGCGTGGGTGCACACACTGACCTCCTTTTCTATGATAGCCACTTGCTTCTTGGCCAGCTTCTCCAGCTCGATGGACGAGTTGTTGGCATGCGTCTCCACCTCCTTCTGTAGCTTGAGGCGGTGCTCGTCCATCTCAGCCTTCAGCTTGTTCTCCAGGGCGATCAGCTGCTTCTGGTGCTGGCGCCGCATCCGCTTATAACCTGACATCTGTTCCCGCAACTCGTTCTCCTGCTCATGCTCATGGATCTGTCGTGTAACCTGATTTGGGTTGGGGAACAGAACTCAGGTAACCAGACTGGTGGAAGACAAGCTTGCAGGCAAAGCAGAAGTACCCCCCGGCATAATTTTATTCATCACAGTCGCCATCAATTTATTTACTATTTCCTGAATACTCACGTGTACCAGGCACTGTGTTGGGTGCTCTTTATAATCTTTATCTCTAATCCTACAAACAGTCTCACTCCCTTATTCATTCTATTCATTCGTGAGATAGGTGTTATCACCACCATTTTATAGATGAAGACATTGAGACTTGAGGAAATTAATATATTCATTCAGCCAAAACATATTTATATATTTTTGAGATATCATTATATATATTCTCAGGGTCACATAACTAATAAGGATTAGAGCTGGGATTCAGAACCACTTCTGTCGGATTCCAGAGCCATGCTATTTCCTCTACGCTAGGATTTCTCAACCTCAGCACTGTTGACAATGAGTCGCATAATTCTTGGTTTCGAGAGGCTGTCTTGTGCATTGTACGATGTGTAGCAGCATCTCTGGCCTACCCGCCAGATGCTGGTAGCATGTCCCAAGTCAAGACAATATAAGAAATGTCTGTAGACATTGCCAAATGTCCCCTGGGGGGACAAATCCCTCTGGTTGGGAAGCACTGCACTTAGCATACTGCCAATCTGTTGTTTCTTTTTAAATATCACATGTCTAGTAGTCATTGCAATCTTGAATATCCTTTTCAATAGTTTGAAAAAGATTAATTTCTGATTCTCAATATGAAATGAGCAAGAGTGAGAGGGTGCAAGCTCTCTCCTTTAGAATCATCTGTCCCCTTCCTCCCCTTCCCCACAAATGACATGTTAACAAATTTCATATACTCGCTTGCTTTCCTGAAGAGGAGAAAGCAATTCTATGATTTTGGGAAGACCACTTTTCTTTTTTTTGTCTTTTTGCCTTATCTAGGGCCGCACCTGTGGCATACGGAGGTTCCCAGGCTAGGTGTCTAACAGGAGCTGTAGCTGCTGGCCTTTGTCACAGCCACAGCAACGGGGGATCTGAGCCGCATCTGCAACCTACACCACAGCTCATGGCAACGCCGGATCCTTAACACACTGAGCAAGGCCAGGGATCGAACCCGCAATCTCACGGTTCCTAGTCGGATTCATTAACCACTGAGCCACGACGGGAACTCGAAGACTACTTTTCTTAATAATTTTTCCTTAACCAATTTTCAAGGGGAAATCCAATAAACTGACGATTGCAAATGTAAATTTTTGCATCTCTTGCTTCTTTCTATTAAACCTTTTCTGATTTTCCAATCCTTCCTTCAATTTATGATTCTTCATTATCTCTGGACACTTCCTTCTAATCTTCCCTATTTTAGTAGAAAATGTTAATTACACAAATATAAATTTAGTTTTGTTTTTCACTAAATAGTTCAGTCACTCCGATCTACTACTATAAGGCACTTATCCCCAACCTAACCCTCAAATAAGTTTTACTGGAAATTTTCATGTTGCTATTAATTCTCTCTATTTTCAGTTTATGGGTCAAAGTGCATTTTATACAAAGAACATTTTGTTTCTTTGCTCTTTTCAGAAGGTGTCCCTGCATACTAGACTGAGTCCTTACTATCAAGAGAGTGCTATTCTGTAACTGGATAGTGTTATCAAAGTACACCATTAAACATTAGCCGAACTTTGAAACCTTTCCAGCTGAAACTAGCACTAGGTTTCTCATATTCATTTCTCTTTTCTAAAGAACAATCCTCTTTAAAGTATGAGGGATAAGAGAGGATATTTCAAGACCAAGAAAAAAAAAAGGATAGCATCACCAAAGAGGCACCTAATACTCTAAAGAAAATAATCTAAAAAAAAAAAAAAAGACAAAAAAATGGAGTTCCTGTCATGGCTCAACAGTTAACGAACCCGAATGGCATCCATGAGGACGAGGCCTTGCTCAGTGGGTTAAGGATCCGGCATTGCCGTCTGCTATGGTGTAAGTTGCGAACTTGGCTAGGACCCAGTGTTGCTGTGGCTGTGGCATAGGCTGGCAGCTACTGTTCCAATTGGACCCCAGCCTGGGAACCTCTATATGCTGAGGGTGTGGCCCTAAAAAGACATACAAAAAAAAAAAAAAAGAATGAAAATAATCTATTTTGTTATCATAATAACATTTTTTTGGGTGGCTCCATGGCACATAGAAGTTTCCAGGCCAGGGACTGAATCCAAGCTGCAGGGGCGGCAGTGCTGGATCCTTAACCCTGGGCAGAGGATTGAACCTGCACCTCTGCAGCAACCCAAGCTACTGTGGTCAGATTCTCTTTTTTCTTTTCTTTTCTTTTTTTTTTTTCACTTTTTAAGGCCGCACTCTCAACATATGGAGGTTCCCAGGCTAGGGGTCAAATCCAAGCTGTAGGTGCCGTCCTACACCATAGCCATAGCAATGCCAGATCTGAGCCGCGTCTGTAACCTACATCACAGCTCACAGCAATGCCAGACCCTTAACCCACTGAGCAAGGCCAAGGATCGAACCCACAACCTCATGGTTCCTAGTCAGATTTGTTTCCACTGCGCCATGATGGGAACTCCTGCAGTCGAATTCTTAACCCACTGCGCCACAGTAGGGACTCCGAACATTTTTTTCTTTATGTACTTATTTCATGATAAAAGGAAAAAGCAGTTTGAAATACACGTGTATATTTCACTTTCTCATACTTGTGCCTTTCTGAAATTCAATTGTAGGGGAAAAAATTCCTATCAACAGAAAGGATACCATTTAATCCTTTTTGAATTCACTTGTTTTTCACACAAATAAGGCAATAAAGTGTTTGTGCTGGGGTAATGAGTTTGAGACATGTTTTATCCATAAAGTTATTTTTTCCTTATTTGAGCATTCCTTCTTTAATCAGATTCCCAAAGCTGAGGCATGGCATACTCTACAGTAATCACGACACATTTAAAACTTGCCTGTAGAATGTTTGACTGGCTTGTGGTCAATGAAATAGTTTCAGGATGGCCATATTTCCCTAAACCAGGTGACCTCAAGATAAAATGGAAGTGAGTTGTGTCAAGAACATTTTCTATCCTAATTGGTGGGTCAGTCCCTGTGATGTGGGTGATCCTACTGCATACCAGATCATACAAACATATGACAGAGGTAAATTACAAAGCTCACCATGCTATCATTGTACATCACTGAATTCCAGGAGAGACATTTTGCTTGGAAATGTGAATGCTTCCCATAATTTGGGCAATCACTTTCTTACACTCCTGATATCACTTTCCATTTATTACAATTTCTAAGTTTTTAGAATTTCTAAGTTTTAAAGTAATTGTGTTCTTAGGTACATTTAGAGATACTGAGTTTTAGAATTCCAAGTGCAAGCTGGATAGGTGAATTTATTTATTTAGTTTTTGTCTTTTGTTTTCTTAGGCCACACCCACGGCACGTGCAGGTTTCCAGGCTAGGGACTGAATTGGAGCTACAGCCACTGGCCTTTGCCACAGCCATGGCAACACCAGATCCGAGCCGCATCTGTGACCTACACCACAGCTCACAGCAATACCAGGTCCTTAACCCACTGAGTGAGGCCAGGGATTGAACCCAAGTCCTCATCGATACTAGCTGGGCCATGACAGGAACTCCTGGACAAGTAAATTTAAATAAAAGTATAACAATTTTTCATTTGTGAAGACTAGCATGAAATATAAAAATATATTACCTACAATTAGGTACACCTATGCGTTTTAAATTTATACATCATGCCTTATGGATGCATTCTTTGGTTAACAGAATTGAAAATAGCTCATAATTTTATCATGCTTTTTGGTTTATACAATGTACTTTCACATGTAATTTACCTCTTTAATTTTTATAAAGTCTGGGATTTGAACTAAAGTTCTTATGGCTCTTGAATTGCCTGAGGAAGTGCACAAGACAGGACAGAAATGAAACTTTCTGTTATGAAGTCAAAGAGGGAATCAAAAACCCAAAAAAGCCCATGCTGGAGAGAGTGGGTAGTCTAAGTTACAAACTCAGAAAGTCCACAAATCTGAGAAATTTCTGGAAATGAAGTGTATGGTTTTCAAAATAGTGGTCTCAAAAATGTGATCAACCAAACAGGGGCAGCATCATCTGGCCACACTTAGTAGGCTGCTTGGAGACAAATCTTATTCCATCCCTCACTATATAACTGACCTTGGGCATAAACTCCTGAAGTCTCTCAATATCTTCACATGCAAAGAGGAACTACTGCAATGATGAGCTAACACTTGTGCCTAGTAAAGTAACTCACACATAGGAGATATTCAATATATTTTGGGTTCCTTCTTCTGCCAAGCTAAGAGTAATACATTCCCCCCACCCCCCGCCTCCACTAAGCATTTCTGGTGATGGGGGCATGGGTCAGAAGTGGATCCAAGAGAAAGGACAAGTTTAACAACAAAATGGTACTTACATTTAGGTTGTGGATTATAAGTGCGTAATATTTCTGAACCTGAATTAACTCTTTCTTCCTTCCTTTCTTCTTTCCTTTCTCCCTCTCTTTCTTTCTTTCTTTCTTTCTTTCTTTCCTTCCTTCCTTCCTTCCTTCCTTCCTTCCTTCCTTCCTTCCTTCCTTCCTCTCTCTCTCTCTCTCTCTCTTTCTTGCCTCACCCACGGCATATGAAAGTTACCAGGCTGGGGTCAAATCGGAGCTACCACAGCAACAAGAGATCTGAGCCTCGTCTGCGACCTACACCACAGCTCATGGCAACACTGGATCCTTTCACCCACTGAGAAAGCCCAGAGATCAAACCCAAATCCTCATGGATACTAGTTGGGTTCATTACTGCTGAGCCACAACGGGAGCTCCTGAATTAACTATTTCTTATACCTGGAATAATAACATAAAAATAAAGAACTACAAAAGAAGACTGAACTTTTTTTCAGACAGTTTCTACAGCCATTGAGTTCTATCCTTTTTTTTTTTTTTTGGACACCCCGTGGCATATGGAGCTCCTGGGCCAGGGATCAGATCCAAGCCACAGCTGTGAACTAACCCATAGCTGTGACAATGCCAGATCCCTAGGCCACTGGGCTGTGCTGAGTCAGGGACTGGAACAACGTCCTATTGCTCCCAAGAAAATGCCAATCCTGGCACCACATTGGGAGCTCTGC
Organism: Catagonus wagneri; assembly: GCA_004024745.2. NCBI lineage: Eukaryota > Metazoa > Chordata > Mammalia > Artiodactyla > Tayassuidae > Catagonus > Catagonus wagneri. The sequence goes on from PVHT021183555.1 coordinate 17,350,508, forward strand.
ATTCTACCTTACTTAATTCTGGCAAAATTTGGCCCTAAAACAAATCCCTTCATCCAAAGTATACTATATGCCTACCAAGTACAAAACACTGTGCTAGAAGGCTAATAAGCAACTTATTGAACATAAAAGAGAAGCATGGTGGCTGATGTTACCCTCTTAAGAGATCAAAGCCAACTTACAAGATTAATTATGTGTAAGAATCAAAATAACATGTATGATAAAACTGGCTACCTCAGCACTTAGAACAAGTGAAATTTATAGTAAGTTCTTAAAAAGAATAAAATGAGTCATATTTTGGCATTAGAAATTTGACATTCCACTCTTTAGAACACCTAGGGAAAAAACATTTTAAAGTCACACTAAAAGTAATGATGAACAGGTAATTCTGCCTTATACAGAAAAATTCACACGAAAAACTCTGAAATGTACACTTATAAATCCAAAATCTTCTGTGATAGCAGGATTAAAAGAGACTTCATTCATTCATTCATTCATTCAACACATTTTATTGAGAGACTTTTGGTCATATGGGTTGGGCAAATTGGGCAGTGCAGTAAAAAATGGTACGGCAATGATCATAGTGAGATTAAGAAGCCAAGAAAAATGAAAGAGGAGTTAATGTGATATTTTGATAAGCAGCCTCCAGTACACTATCCAAGAAGAGAACACATTTTCAAGCCTTTAGAAACAGAACAGCAGGGCACATTGGAGGTAAAACAGTAGCATTTACTGATGAGGCTCCTGACATTTTCACGCTTGTCTATCAAACTCATTCAGGTGCACGATTTCACAATTAGTTCAATGATTAGGTTGCATTTTTAAAAAACAAGTGAAAATTCCCCCTCTTTTTTTTTTCTTTTTAGGGCCACATTTGATGCATATGGAAGTTCCCAGGCTTGGGGTTGAATTGGAGCTGCAGCTGCTGGCCTACGCCACAGCCACAACAATGCCAGATCTGAGCCATGCCTGCAACCTACACCACAGCTCATGGCAATGCCAGATCCTTAGCCCACTGAGACGGGCCAGGGGTTGAACCTGCGTCCTCATGAATACTAGTTGAGTTTGTTACCACTGAGCCACCACGGGAACTTTGAAATTCAATTTCTATATGAGTTCTTCTATTGAATCTGGTAAAACCGAAGTAAAAGAATCTATATTTGAATGGACAGAATAATAATCATCTTCTCTGACATGCTTTCCTGGCGATTAGGAACTCTCTCCTTAAGGTGCCCTCTCCCTAATGTGAATTTAATGTAAATTCACACATGTACTAAGACCACCACACTCTAGTAAGAATTCCTTCATTAGGCCAGAAGCTGAACTGTCTTATAGACAGGGCTTTGGTATTCTTTACAGTAACATCTACTGTGGAAACTGCCAGTGACCCCAGGACACTATGAAATTTTAAGAAATGACATCAGTAATAACAATAGATGAAAACACTCCCATGGGTCACTAATCTAATTAAAATATTAGGAACTCCATTCACCAACAATAAAAACTCAAAGAAGGCGCATCTCAAAGGTCCAAGGACTGTATAAGAACAATATATATAAATGACTGATGAGCAATTCTGAAGAATTATATAAATGACTCTTTTCTTCAGATAAGAAATCAGTCCTGTATGAACCTTCTCGTAGAAGAAGAAAAAGAAAGTATAAAAGAGATTCTATGAAATGCCCTTCCTTTTCCTAATTTTTCAAAATGAGGTCAATAAACTCTACCCTTAAATAATAACAACATAATCATAATAACAATAATAAAATATAATTCGGGTATCAACGTTCTTTGTTACAAACGCAACAGTACATGATAAACTTAAAAAAAAAATCTGTCTTGAGGTGTCAAAACAATAAAAATATCTAGCAGTAAAAGCTTGTAGCCCATGGGCTTAATTAAAACCTTTGTCAATAGCCCTATTCAATGGCACAATGAGAAAGAAAGGCTAAGGGAAAAAACCACAGAGCTAGCCCTTTTAGGAATATGCAGAAGAGTAATCTGAGGAACAGAAATTTTTTTAGTGAGTTTGCAAGTCTATTTAAAATAGACACATTTATCTAATAATTGAAAAACTGATTTATTAATTCCTTTTCTTTTTGCTGTTCACTTTTGGATCACTGGCTTGTTAGCAATTCTGCTAGAAGATTATAAAGAAAGAGTAAAACAAAAATAAATATATATATATATCAGTACAGCATTTATATATTTTATAGTACTGCTACTAACTTTGAGAAGTGAAGCATCAACAATGACTTGATTATTCAGTACCTCGGACTTTCGTTTTTCCGTGATCTTGTTCTTACTTTTACATAATTTTTAGTAATTTTAGTCTTTTTTATTTGAGCAGCGATCCACAAAAAAAAAATAAGGTTGGAGACAAGTTTTTAAAAATGACATACTTCTTTCTGATGTTCCTCTACTTATATTTTATATATTCCTATTGGAATTAGCCTTTAAAATAATGTAATGGGCAGTAGGACTGTAGTACTTCATAATACATATTAAAATATCCACACCAATAGTTAGATTGTCCAAAATGGGTTGTGGAGCCGCTCAATGGCATACCACTTTTCCCTTTCATTAATGTTTTTCTCATTAAAAAACCTTAAAATACAAATACCAACGAACTCTGATAAACTTTCATCAATCCCACCATGACTCCCAAGGCATCATATTTGGAGAAGACTTTACACATGAAAATATTTATGTTGTGGCTACAACAACAGCCTATCAGCTACTCTGTTTTTAACCTAATATAGATGCAGGGGCCTTTTAGGAAATCAAATGGCCATCAGATAGGCTGATCCCAGCTGTTCTCTGGACAGGCACTGTGAAACCTGTAGGATTCAGAGGGGTTCCTGAGGACTTTGCCCATAGCCCTGAGCTAGCCTAGTAGGAAGCAGCTTTCATCATCCACAGAGAAGGAGACTGTGATGGCTGATACACACACAGAGTAGCCCGGGGTGAGTTCACAAATGCAAGCATGAGATCATTCTGGCACTGCAGTAGTGATCTCCCTGGGCGGCAGGAGAGGTCATGAATATATGATGTGGGAATGAGGGTGTGGCAAGAGAGAAAAGAAGAGAACCTGTCCCAGAGGGGGTAAAACCCACTTGGTACAATGTCTGCTTCACTCTCAAAACCTGCTTATGGTGATCTGATTCTCAGTGGCTGTTCCTTCTTCCTCTCTTCTCAACATGCACAGGTCTGGATAAAGGTACAAGTCTCATAAGAGTCAGGGGTAAGTAGTCATATTCTGAACATAGCATATTTCTTCTTTGGTCAGATATCATGGTATGAAGATATTTATTATTCAATAATTTCACGATGTTTTATTGAGATCAAAAGCATGTTTTGTAAGTGCTTAACAATCATTAGCAAATAGATAGTGGACATTTTAAGATCTCCATTACACAGAACAGCAGGCATTTAAAATGAAAAACTGTCCATTGAAGAGAATACAAGAAACTTCTACACAAAGGAACTTAAAGCAGGCTTATTTAAAAACAGTCTAAATTAAATCGCTTGCTTTTAAACAGCAGCAGGCATAGCAAAATGCAGGTGCTTTAACTTCCATTTTCCTTATATTTGGGTTTTTAAAAATTAGAATCCATTATCAATCCCAAAGATAACTGAAGCCTTTAAAACACTTGAGAAATAAAAGTGGAAATCAGATTTAAAAAATAAGACAAGAAAATAAGCATTTCTGGGTCGGCCTCGGATGATGTCATCACAGGTTCTAAATGTAATAGCCAGGTAATGTACACCAACTCTTCCTGCCCATGTGACCTCTAACATCAATTTGGGCAAAACAACTAATATTTCAATAATTTTTTGGTTGAGAAGTGAGATTCAGAAGCAAAAGATTAAAAAGAGTTTAGAGTGCCAAGGATGAAACGATGTGTGTGTGTGTGTGTGTGTGTGTGTGTGTGTGTGTGTGTGAGTGTGAGTGCGCACGCGCACGCGTGGGGGCCAAGGGGAGGAGGCATGAAAACTAACTCTTCCAGCACACACCCCTTTTGCTACTACAAGGGCATCCAGCAATCACATTTGCAATAGTAAAAATGCTGAAAGATCCTACAGTATCTTTTCTTCCACAACCATCCTTACCCTCTCCTACAAAGCCCTTCCTGCTTTACTGGTGCCAGGAAATTCTTTAGGGGTTAAATGGGGAAGTGCAGCCACTACCATTGTTGCAATAAATAAATGAATGAACCAGAACGAACCAGCAATCCATCCCCGGGAAGCAAGTTCCTTATTTCCTACAGTTATATTCATTAGTTAACAACCATTTATTTAAAAAAATTGTATTTTATCTTTTGATGTGTGTGTACACATTACAGACACACATGTATCTATAAAAAAAAAAAAAAGAAGCACAGTGCCTTGCATATACATATATCAAATACCTTTAAAATATTTTTTACCACTATTATTTCAATGAAAAGACAAATAGCTTTTGCAAAATTGGATAGATTAGCAAGTTAATCTCAAAGGCCTTTTATTTTGCACATACAGCATATATAAATACACACACACACACACACACACAAAGGGTTTTTTTTCCATGCCGTAGACAATGCTAAAATATCTGAGATCAGGTTGCTATGCCAACAGATTTTTTCTAAAATGAATGAAATTATTAGGAGGGAGAAAACATTCTTGACTCCTTTCCTCCCATCCATGAAGCCGAGAGAGGCTCAGGGAGGGCGAGAGGCTGCCAGATGGGGAGGAGGGGAAGGAAGGGAAGGTGGGTAGAGGGGTGTTTGCTTACCAAAGATGCTGATTTGATCGTGGCAAAGCGCTCTCTGTTCCGGTAGTGGAGGGCCTGGCTCTGAACTGACTGGGTAGGCCGCGGCTCAGGCCTGGGATCGCCGTGGCCCGCCTCATCCCTTATGAATACATGATCCTGCAGAAATGGATAAAAACAAGGAGAAAGTCCAGCTGTGCTCTTTCCTCGCCGGCTGCCTCTCTCTCACCCCTCTTTCTGCACAAGCACTGCTGTTTGAAATGCATAGTTTAGCTCTCTGCTAGTCCCCGCAGCTCCCACGGTACAAAATGAATAAGCAACACATTGCAGCCTTCAGTTAGGAATGTCAGCTGATCGCTAGTGGGATGCCTTCTGAATCCCTGGCAGGCTTTTTCTTTACCTCCAGAATTACATATATGCAAAAGAAAAAAAGAATAGAAAAAACAAGGCAATATACAGACTCCTTAGAACAGTTTGCTTAAAACGCTGTAACCAAATAATTCCTTTAAAAATGTCATGTCCATGTCTAGCAAGGAGGATGCTGGTGGCTTTTAACATAAAAGCGAGCCTCCGCCTCATTCCCTTGAAAGATCTGCTTTCTCAATTTAATTTTATTTGAGATCTGTTCGGTAGGATCATCGTTCTGCCTAGAATCAATGTAGGCTTGTGCTGAACTGCCTCTCTATCTTGTGCTGGGAAGATTCGGCAGTCACTGAGGGATCCTGCTTTCCAGTCATGATCGTACACAGTTCTAGCACCTTCTCTCTACAGCTTCTGAAAGGATTTTTTTTTAGATTTAAAGAGACAGGCATGCAATTTTAACCAAATGATACTTTCACAAATTCTTCCTCAACTCAGCGTCGGTATGGTCACCAGAGTGAGTAAAGCTGGAATTTAATGTCCTTGACTGATTTAATCAAGTCTGTGCTTCTTGACAGGCAACGATGATTAATCTTATTGTAATGCCCAGTGAAAAATAACATTCCCTGGAAGGATGATAATGGATGTTTCTTAAATGCAATTGAAATGACTTTTAAAGGGGAAAATGCTTTCAAAGGGTGATGCTTTGCTCTATAAAAGATGGAGTGGTCAGTCAGTAAGTAGCTTTAACCCTTCAGAAAAAAAGGTACTAAAATAATTAATAGCTCAGAAACATGTGCAACCATGAGGGATTTTCAAATAGTACATGTTCAGGACGGGGAAAGAGAAATTAATTCTCTTATTGCCCTAGGGTTTTAGGAAAAGCCATTGTGAGAAGTCAGTTTTGCATTTTGTTTATGACTACTTGAAATTTTTAATAATTGCTCAAAATTAAAGAAGTTTAAAAAAATTTATTATATAGTCTAAAATACTGAAAAGTCAACAAACACATATACCCACTGAGGAAAATTAAATTTTACATCCAGGTTTTTACGTAAAAGCCAAGAGCCATGATTAAATTCATCACTAAGCTGATTTTCTATTTCCTTTTATAAAATTAGAATGCTTTAGGGAGTTCCCGTTGTGGCTCAGTGGTTAACGAATCCGACTAAGAACGCGGTTGTAGGTTTGATCCCTGGCATTGCTAAGTGGGTTAAGGATCCAGCGTTGCTGTGAGCTGTGGTGTAGGTTGCAGACGTGGCTCGGATCCCGCATTGCTGTGGCTGTGGTGTAGGCCGGCGGCTACAGCTCCTGTAAGACCCCTAGCCTGGGAACCTCCACATGCCGCGAGTGTGGCCCTAGAAAAGGGAAAAAGACAAAAAAAAAAAAAATTGGAATGCTTTAGAATGTTGGGAAGATCTCTCTATATTTAGAGATTTTCTTTTTCCAGTTTTCTGTATTGTGGTCTATTTTGCTTTCAAATAACGAAGAGAGCATTAATACCATTGAAGGCATACGTATAAAATCCAAGAGATGTCCAATAAGACAGCATCTATTTATCTATAAGATAAATAGATATCCAATAAGATAGCATTTAGCCACATGTATATTTTAATTGAATAAAACGTAAAATTCAGTTTTTAAGTCACACCAGCTATGTTTCAAGCCAGCTACTAACTGTGACTACCATATTGAACAGTACAGATACAGATAATTTCCATCATCGAAGAAAGTTGTAAGATGGTGCTATGGTTAAAAATTCATTTCAAGCCATATTTTTGAAATTTATTAAAAAAAACTTAATATGTCAATTTAAAATTTTCTACATTATTTCCTGGGAAATCTAAACTCTTATCTCACTGGGCAAAGAGAGATTCGGTGTGGGACTTAATTTATGTACCTCAGTTTAAGGTTCTAGAGAGGAAGGCACTGGGATCTACCACCCTTCATTTTGATGAATATTTATTTACCTCACTTAATATTACAATCCCAGAAAAGCAAGAAGTTTCTAAATGCCAGGAATCAGAAGAGAGAGTCTAGGTAAACACCTGTGGTTTTACAGGTCAGAGTTTGGGTGAGTATTAGTTAGCTAATGTTAATTTCACTTACTGAGGGGGAGCTTGTGAATGCTGCAGGAGCAACTAGGCTTCAAACTGTGATAACCTGATTTACGAAGTTAACCAGGGACACTAGAATCCACTCTACTCATGTAACATACTAAAATGAAACACATTCATGTGTGAATATGTATAACTTTAATATTAGTTTGTTTTCTCTCAGATAAAAATTAACACTTGTAAGTTACCCTGCTTATCAAATTAAAAGTCACATTATATTTGCAGAGTTTTTTAACTCCAGGATATTGGAATACACTGGAAAATTAAAACTTGAAACCATAGTGATTTTAGTTGACACATACCTAATTAAATAACCCACTAAGGTATATTTAAAAAATAATGCTATTTTAGAAGTTAGTCTGAAGAACTGGCCCAAAATTTTAATCTGCTTTAATAAATCATGCTAACTATATAATCCTTTGATTCTCCCTAATTTAAAAAAAAAATTTAAGGGAGTTCCCATCGTGGCTCAGTGGTTAATGAATCCGACTAGGGTTCGATCCCTGGCCTTGCTTGGTGGGTTAAGGATCTGGTGTGGCCGTGAGCTGTGGTGTAGGTTGCAGACGCGGCTCAGATGCCACGTTGCTATGGCTGTGGTGAAGGCCGACAGCTACAGCTCCTGTTAGACCCCTAGCCTGGGAATCTCCATATGCCATGGGTGCGGCCCTAGATAATGCAAAAAGACAAAAAACAAACAAACAAACAAACAAACAAATAAATAAATACATTAGGAGTTCCCATGGTGGAGCAGTGGAAACAAATCTGACTAGTAACCATGAGGTTGCGGGTTGGATCCCTGGCCTCGCTCAGTGGGTTAAGGATCTGGCATTGCTGTGAGCTGTGGTTTAGGCTGCAGACTTGGCTCGGATCCTGCGTTGCTGTGGCTGTGGTGCAGGCTGGCAGCTACAGCTCTGATTAGACCCCTAGCCTGGGAACCTCCATAAGTGGCAAGTGCAGCCTTAAAAAGCAAAAATAAAATAAAATAAATAAAAATTTATAAAAGAATTCTTAGTTTCCACAGCAGCTTCATAACAGAGATCACCAACATTAAAAGTCTCCAAATAAAAAGACCACAAGCTTAGGCAATATTTTAGTCTAAGTGGATATGTACTTCAAGTGCATAGGGAAATAAATTTTAAAGTATTTGACAACCATTGCTTAAAACAAGTTCAAAACTCTGTAGACAACTTAAATAATGAAGCAATATTACAGTATGGGAAATGTGACTTGAGAAGTAAGAAAAAAATTAAATATCAGCTTTCCTGGGTATATTGTGCATTGTTTTATTGCCCCTTGGAGTAACAGTCCCTTTGAAAATGACTGTATTTGGCTCCCAGAGTTTCTGAACTGAACACGTTTTAAGATTCATATTGGAAAGGGTCAGTTTGCTACTTTATGAGGTTAGGCACCACAGCTTATGATTTACAAATGATAAGAGGGTCAACATTGGCGGAGTTCCCTTCATGGCTCAGCGGTTAACAAACTCCACTAGGAACCATGAGGATGTGGGTTCAATCCCTGGCCTCGCTCAGTGGGTTAAGGATCTGGCATTGGTATTGCATGAGCTGTGGTGTAGGTTGTAGACTTGGTCTGGATCCCATGTAGCTGTGAATGTGGCTGTGGCCAGCAGCTGTAGCTCTGATTCGACCCCTAACCTGGGAACCTCCACATGTCAGGAGTGTGGTCCTAAAAAAAAAAAGAGGGTCAACACCTTCTCTGATGTCAAAGAATGATTTTAGAAGGTTTTTGTTTGTTTGCTGTGTGTGTGTGTGTGTGTGTGTTTTCTGGGGCCGCACCTGAGGCATATGGAGGTTCCCAGGCTAGGGGTCTAACAGGAGTTGTAGCTGCCAGCCTTCACCACAGCCACAGCAACGCGGGATCTGAGCCGCGTCTGTGACCTACACCACAGCTCACGGGAACGCCAGATCCTTAACCCACTGAGCAAGGCCAGGGATCGAACCTGCAACCCCATGGTTCTTAGTCGGATTGGTTAACCACTGAGCCACGACGGGAACTCCACAGGTATCAGTTTTAAGTAAATTTATGTTAATCTGGTAAATTTATAATGTCCTTTCACTGTTAAAAAAAAAAAAAAACTTCAGATTAAAAACTTTACTATTATACCCTGGACAAGGGATTTTACTTTTATTTAGAAGTTTTCCCTTAAATATCTATTTATGCTTCTGAAATAAGGATTCATGATGTGGTCATCCATTTAGAGTTTCTAGATTAACTTGAAATTAATCTTGGAAACCACTCCACTGGATTATACTGTTACGTTTTGGGTATACTTTTATCACTTTCCTCATCATATTTGCACTTGTCTGTGTATAAGACTACGAGCTTTTTTTTTTTTTTTTAACTTAATGGATTTTATTTCAATTATAGGTGTACATAAATCATCGCAAGTCGGTTTTATAGATTTTGTATCCCAAACCCACAGTGCATCCCCCCACCCCCCAGATTGTCTTATTTGAAAAACCAAGGTTTTCCAAAGTCCGTGAGTCATTCTCTGTTCTGCAAAGAAGTTCATTGTGTCTTTTTAGTTTCCACATGTAAGCGGTAGCATTGGGTGTTGCTGTCTAATTGTCTGACTGGTTTCACTTCTCATGATAATTTCTAGGTCCATCCATGTTGCCATAAATGTTGGTAATTCATTCCTTTTAATGGCTGAGTAATATTCCATTGTGTATATGTACCAAGATTACGAGCTTTTTGAAGGCAGAGTAAATGCGGTTTGAAAGATCTCAGTCTTCCTAGTACCTCACACAGTGCTTGATACTTTGTGGGCATTCACTAAATATTTGCTGAATAAATAAGCTCAAAAATATAGGTCTGAGGAGATTTTGAGAAAATGACTTTCTCTTTTTCATTAACAGAATTCAAATTTGTATTTCATAAAAACCTGCCACCCTGTACTCTGAGGAAGTTGTAAAACTGATAATACACATAAGCATACCTTTACATGGGGGGAGGGAAGAGATCTAAAAATGGCTTTTTTTCTGGTGACAAGAAGCCTTCTTATAGATTCCTATACTTTTCATGCTGTGGAGAAGAGATCAGCAAACGCACCACATCTTTCATTTTGCTCATTTCAAAATGATTAAATTATTGCCTAAGCAGATGCAGCTATCAAAGGTCAGAGGAAGGGGAGAAGATGGAAGAGGATATCTTCACCTGGAAGAATAGCTTATTAGGAAGAAAAAACTGACTAGCTCAACACTGAGGATAAAGATGTTACTACAGAGGTGGTTTGTGTGATGACTCTGTTTAAGAAATATTACCTTCATATGTTAATTTAGTTTTACTTTGCCAAACATGAGTTGAAAAGTCAAAGAACCCGCCCCTCTCTTCAGCAAAAATAATAGGAAAGGCCACTGAAGCAAGTGAAAATTAAACTAGAACATCCTATCCCCTCAAGGACATTTCTTTTTTTTCTCCCACGAAAATGGTGAGAGCTGTTCTCTTTTTAAAGAAGGGGAGGAACCCCACTAACACGGGCTGATAGGAAGGGATGAGTAAAGTTTTTAAGAGTTAGGATAGAATAATTAAAAAAAAAAAATCTCTAAAGGGGGCCATGAGTTCATTAGCCATACTGAAAATAAATTGATTACTGAACTAAGAGCTTTTTTTTTTTGGTCTTTTTGGGGCTGCACCCATGGCATATGGATGCTCCCAGGCTAGGGGCTGAATCGGAGCTGTAGGTTCCAGCCTACGCCACAGCCAGATCCAAGCCCCATCTGCAACCTATACCACAGCTCATGGCAATGCCGGATCCTTAACTCACTGAACAAGTCCAGGGATTGAACCCGAGTCCTAATGGATACTAGTCTTGTTCATTATTGCTAAGCCATGATGGGAACTCCCGAAGAGTTTTAATGTATTACAGTCTTGTGATCTATACTAATAGAAGGCAGGAGTAGGCAAAGATAACTGATTTTAGGAGTTCCGGCTATGGCACTGTGGGTTAAGAATCCAATTTCAGGGGCTCGGGTTGCTGTAGAGGTGTAGGTTTGATCCTTGGCCTGGTACAGTGGGTTAAAGGATTCGGCACTGCTCCAGCTGCAGCATAGGTTGCAGCTCTTGCTCAGATTCAGTCCCTGGCCTGGGAACTTCCATATGTGGTGGATGTGGCCACAAGTGTGGCCATAAAAAGAAAAGAAAAGATAATGGATTTTAGACTTTAACAAAATAAAAGTATACCTTTTAACTGACAAATTTTAAAAACAGACTTTGTTGCTTAGGACAATATTAAAATCTGTTTGCTACCCCCATATACAGGATGATTTTAAGGAGTAGGGTGGAGGCTCACAAGCAGGCTAGGTGATAGCAAAAAAACTAATCTGGACTCACTTGTAAATAATTAAGAACTAAGGAGTAGAGTTGTGTCCTATAAAAGTTCATGTTCATTTTAGTTCACAAAACATTTATTGAGTGCTTAGTATATGACAGACACTGGGTTAGGTGGGAGGTGAGGAGATATGTCCTTCAGAAGCTAACCGTCTAGAGATATGGTGATACTCTTGTTATTGGAAAAAGCAGTATGGCAACACCAGCAAGGGGAAAAGAAATAAGCACTTAAAGTTTATTTTGTCAGAATGTACCTTTAGACTTATTAATCATCCTTGCTCAAAGGAAGATTAGATTAGGATTCCTTCAGGGCCTGGGAAAGACCAGAGTAGAGGCAAAGACTGGAGAGAAAAAAGTAACCTGAAATTTTGATGTCAAAGGAAAAATTTCAGTGTCCCACTTTACATTTTTTAGGCTTGATCTGTGATAGAACTGTCCTCCTAAAATTAGGGCATCTTTATTCTGGATGCAGAACAGTTAAGTGCAAATCATACTCTTATGAGTTACACATGGCCTTTAAAAGTAAGTTTACTTCCTACATAAATTGGTAATCTGTTCATATATACGATTTGACTAATTTAGGATGTGTCTGCAATCTTGATTGTAACAATCAGGGTGAGGAACAAAAAAAATTCTCCACCTTTATTCTTTTTTCTTTTGTCCCCCCCCCCCCTTTTTTTGTGGGGCTACACTGGCGGCATATGAAGGTTCCCAGGCTAGGGGTTGAATCCAAGCTACAGTTGCTGGCCTACACCACAGCCACAGCAACGCAGGATCCGAGCTGCGTCTGCAACCTACACCACAGCTCATGGCAATGCTGGATCCTGAACCCACTGAGCGAGGCCAGGAATTGAACCTGTGTCCTCATGGATGCTAGTCAGGTTTGTTAACGGCTGAGCCACGACGGGAACTCCTCCACCCTTATTCTTATATTTTGATATTTATTAAGCATGTTCTTATTGTCTAGAGTACTATAATTGGAGAAAAGCTATTTATTTAAATCTTTCAAACCATAAAGATAATATTTAAGATCACTTAACCCTTTTAATCCATTATGTTCAATGAACCAAAATAGCATGGTGTTTAGTATCTTGTAATTCATTCATTCATTCCGTAGTTATTTATTGAGTGCCTATGCCGTGCCAGGCACTGTTTTAGGTGTTGAGATCCATTGTAGAACTAGGTAAGCACAGGCATAGCCCTGGTGAGATTTACATTCTACTCATAAAATAATAAATTAGTACATAATACACTTTTAGATAGTGATAAGTATTAAAGAGAAAAAAATAGGAATAATGAGATGATGGGTAGAACATTGTTTATAAAATAACAGTGATATACGGGCTTTTCTAAGATTCTGGAAATTCAAAACTGGAAAATGTTTCATAAAACAATATTGCTTTTTTCTAAAATAATCTTTATGGTATCAAATTACAATAGACCCAGAAATGCACCCAGATCCCCCTTTAAGGAAGAAGTTGCTGTTGGCAATCATCTCTGGCTGTCACTTCTTCTAGGGGTGGCTCAGAGAGCAGCCTTATTCAAGTTTGTCCCTCTCCTGGGTTCCACATGTGTAATAACTGGTCTAGGTGGGGTTATCAAGGCCTGGCCATTCTGGCCCCGTCTGGACAACTGTGAATGGCAATTTTAGCTCTAGAGAGGCCGCCGATGGACTGCATGTCAGTTCAACTCTGCCCCTACATGATGCTGCTTCTTTCTCTTCCCTTCCACAGGTGTTGACCCCAAAGGAACTTCCTAATTAAAAAAACCTCAAAACCCATCTGAACTAAACTGTCTCGGTTCTGTTTCCTGGAAAATCCAATCTGCACAGTGTTACCTGTACCTATGTGTAATATAATGTAGTTATCATCTCATCCGCATGGAGAAGGTACTCATCAAGGCACTGGTTTTTAGGGGTGGGGGGAACACTTTTCATGTGAAGTCTCTCTCTTTCTCTCTCTTTTTTTTTTTTTGGCTACCCCTCGGCATATGGAGTTCCTGGACTTGGGATCAGATCCAACCCACAGTTGCAACCTATGCCACAGCTGCTGCCAGGCCAGGGATTGAACTTGTGCCCTCCTCAAGTGAAATCTTAAGTGAAATTCAAATATACAATGAAAGAGATAAAAGTAGACCTTGTCCTGAGTCAGGTGTGAATGAGACTTGCTCCTGAGGCAACTCTTTACAAATACCTAGAAAGTCACATTAGAGATTTGATCTTTTAAAAGTTACAAGTATAAAAGCACAAAATTTTAGAGTTGGAAGGGACCTTGGAAATCATCCGGAACAACTCCATTTCCTTTTACAAATGGAGAAATTGAAGCCCAGAGATGTTTGTGATTTGTCCAAAGTAAAATAAAACTAACACTGGCAGACAGAACTTTAAACTAGTTTCCTCATTCCTATATAAAACTTTCTACTGAGAGTTTAAGATCCTATTTCATTTATGGTCCCAAGTAGAGAACTTTCAGGAATTCAAGTAACCAAAAAATATGATACTGCCAAATAATTTTTTATTTCTTTTGTGTTTAAAGATAATTCTTTTTCTTTCTTTCTTTCCCGTTTTTTTTTTTTTTCTTTAAACAGCCATGCCTGCAGCATATGGAAGTTCCCAGGCTAGGGGTTGAAGTGGAGCTATAACTGAGGCCTATGCCACAGTCACAGCAATACTGAGGCCAGGGATTGAACCTGCATCCTCATGGAGACAACGCTGGGTCCTTATCCCTCAGAGCCACAGTGGGAACTCCCTAAAGATAATTTTTAAGCTCAAGTATAAGATTAAATGGGTTTCATAAAGAATATTAATTTAAATATTACTTAATATTAAATTTTCATATATAATATTCTACTTTTCAAGCCTGGATATATACATATTTTGGCTGTACATGCAGCAAGTGAAAGTTCTGGGTCGGGGACTGAACCCATGCTACAGCAGTGAACCGAGCCACAGCAGTGACAATGACGGATCCTTAACTATTAGGTCACCAGGAAACTCCCTCCTTTTTTTCATTGTGGTAAAATACACATAAAGTTACCATCTTAATTATTTTTAAGGGTATAGTCCAGAGCTAATACACTTATAATGTTGTGTAACCATCACAATTCATCCCCAATAACTCTTTTCTCCTTGTAAAATAAGCCCTGTACCTATTAAACAGCAACTCCCATTTATCCTCTCCCCCAACCCCTAATAACCAATTCGACTTTCTATGATTTTGATAACCTTAAGAGCCTCATATAAGTGGAATAATACAGTATTTGTCTTTCTGTGACTGATATATTTCACTTAGCATATTGTAGCATGTGTCAGAATCCCCTTCCCTTTGAAGGCTGAGTAATATTCCACTGTACATACACACCGCATTTGCTTACTTATTCATCTGCTAGTGGATATTTGCACTGCAACCTCTTTGCTGCTGTGAATAATATTGCTATGAACATGGGTGTACAAAAATCTCTTTGAGACCCTGCCTTCAATTCTTGTGGATATATACCAAGAAGTAGAGTTGTTGGATCATATGGTAATTCTATTTTTAATTTTTTGAGGAACCACCATACTATTTTCCACAAACAGCTGCACTGTTTTACATTCCTACCAACAGTGTACCAGGGTTTAATTTCTCTACATCCTCACTAACACTCGTTATATTCTGATTTTTTGATAGTATCCATCTTAATGTGTGTGAGGTAGTATCTCATTGTAGTCTTGATTAGATTTTCCCTAATGATTAATGATGCTGAGCATCTTTTCATGTGCTTATTGGCCATTTATATATCTTCTTTGGAGAAGTACTGATTCAAGTCCTTTGCTTACTTTTGACTCCAGCTGGGTTTTTTTGCTGTTGAATTTTAGGAGTATTCTATATATTCTGGATATTAATCCTTTATAAAAGAGATGATTTGCAAATATTTTCTTCCATTCTGTGGGTTGCCCTTTCACTCATTTGATATTTTTGTTAGCTTGCATTTATTTATTTGTTTATTTAGCTAGCTTTTTAGGGTATAACCTGCTGCATAAGAAGTTCGAATCGGAAATACAGCTGTCGGCCTACACCACAGCCACAGCAACAGCAGATCTGAGCCATATCTGCAACCTACACCACAGCTCACAGCAATGCCAGATCCTTAACCCACTGAGCAAGGTCAGTCGAACCTGCATCCTCATGCATCCTAGTTGGGTTCGTTACCACTGAGCCACAACGGGAACTCCAGGTTGCTTAACTCATTCAAAGTTTTATTGCAAATATTTTTCAATGTTTTTCCATCACATTTCCACTATATATTTAATAATGAAATAGAAATACATTTTATGACAAAATTTTCTGATAAATATTTCCTGTGTATCAAATACAACTACCTTCTATTTCAGAATATAAATTAACCTCTAATCTTCTTAAATTATTATACTAAGATGAAAAAAGTATTGAAAGAGCCATGTTATTACAAGAAAGCTCTTGTAATCATTAAAAAATTAAAATTAAAATCCCCAATGAAATAGACTAGGGTGTTCTTTCTTGTTGATTATGTCAGTAGTATCTCTCTCTCGCTCTCTCTCTCTTTTTTTTTTTTTTGTTGGTCTTTTTAGGGCTAGACTGGAGGCATATGAAGTTCCCAGGCTAGGGGTCGAATAGGAGCTAGAGCTGCTGGTCTACACCACAGCTCCAGCAACGCCAGATCTGAGCCGTTTCTGCGATCTACACCACAGCTAAAGGCAACTCCAGATCCTTAACCCAATGAGTGAGGCCAGGGATGGAACCTGCATCCTCATGGATGCTAGTCAGATTCTTTTTCACTGAGCCACGACAGGAACTCCAGTAGTATCTTTCTTCTAATTCTGGTACTCATTTGAGAGGTCCCAGACTAAAAGGATCCAACAGAATTCCTTTTCTTTTACTTTCTATCCCAGTGGATCCCCAGAGGTATATCAGAAAGGAAAAAGGTGATATTTATCAGTATCCCTGATAGCTCCTTTCAAAAAGAGAGCCCAGCAAAACCTTTTCTGCTTTTCAAATACATGATCACTTGCCCATGTTCAAAGAAGGCCAGCTAACAATGCTAAACTCTTAGCAGATTTCTGCATCTGCATGATACTGCTTCTTTCCTCAAATGCCTTAATGGGAGTGGCATCTCTGCAGCGTTGGGATACAGTTTTGATCCCTGGAGGGCACAGTGGGTTAAAGATCCAGTCTTGCTTCAGCTATGGTATTGGTTGAAACTGTGGCTCAGATCTGATCCCTGGCCTGGGAACTCCATATTCCACAGGGCAGCCAAAAAAGGATAAAAAAGGAAAAAGAAAAAAAATGTATGGCTTTTGAAGAGTCCTTGCTGACCCTGGTCTCAGCTCACTTTCCATATAGCTCACCAAGCCCTGACCTCTGACCTTTCCCCTTTCCTTATATATATACATACGAAGTTTCTTTTGTCTCAAGGCCTTTGCACATGTTACTTCCTGAGTCACCCTCTTCTTTCACCTCAAGTTACCTAAGTTCTACATGTCTCTGATGTTTTAGCTTAAATGTCACTTCACTGGGGAGACTTTTCCCTACTCCCTGCTAAAGCCCTCCTTTTATCCAGAGCAAATTTATGATTACATTATATAGTTACTTGATTATTTGCTTAACCTCCCCCACAGATAATAAGCTCCAAGAAGGCATTATGTATGTTTTATTTGTCTGTATCCACAGAGCCTACTATAGTTCCTAGCAAATAATAAAGGTCCCTAGCAATGTTTGCTGAATAAATGAATAAGTTAGTCAATTCAGAAAATAAATATATATTCCCCTATTCATGACATGGACTGCCCTTCATCCTTACCTGTTCAATTTCCTTTTACTCCTAAGAAAAATGCACAACCAACAGAAGACTAAGTGAGAAAAATATTCTTAAATTTGTTCTCCTACTGGAATTAGAATGTGATCACTGATATTTATTAAAATACATACACAACTCACATATACCTAATAAAGAAAAAGTTATAAAGTACTCTTTTTCACTGTTTCACACTATGGACTGCTTATCTAAGGCCACTTAAAACACTTTTGGGAATTCCTCCAAAGACTTATTGATAATTCTGTGAAATACTCATTTTATAGAAATTGCTTTGAAAGAAGCGCTAAAATATTTTTCCTTTTTGAAATAAAGTATTTTAAGTTATAAACCATGATAGGCTTGAATGAAATGAGGATCTTCAACTGGAAAAGTAAAGTCAAAACAAAATCAGAATCGTTCATTCAAAAGTCAGAATATTTAAGTAGACAGAGAGTTAGTCTTAGGAACAATAAATCCAAGAAGCAACAGAAAAGAGTGGAAACTGCTTCTAAAACAAAGAATATTTTGTGACCATTCAGTAAGAAACATACTTCTGAAAGAACATACTTCTAAAAAGGTCACAACCAATGGATTTTCCTCAAAAGACTTCAAGGTCTACAGTATTAAGGTTACTGGTTTAGAGAGGAACTTACCAGTTTCTTTGACTTAGAGATTCATGGATTTACTTTTGTTTATCGAGGGCGGTATACATCAGAGTGGCAAGAGAGGAACATGAAGAAATAGGCACAGATACAGCTTGCCTAGTCCTTTACTATCTTTTTACTATAACTGAACTATCATGTGCTAGGTTGAGTACCACATTTCAGTTGAAAAAAGGGAATTAAACTATCTGGATGCTAACTGACTTTAGCTGGCTTCAATATAATGGCAAAGCCTAGAGCTGTGAAGGTGACCATGGAACCTACCTTCTTGTGCACAACAGAGGAACTGGAATTTACTGGGCTTTCCTCATCATGCATCATTACAAGTTCAGAGCTGCTCTCATCCATGACTTCCTGCATGCTGTTCACACTGCTGCTCTGGCTGCCTGTGCTCACAGACATGCTTGGGATGGAATGGTTGCTGCCCAGGCTGTCCATTTCCCTGCTCAGGCTGGTTCCATGTTCACTGTCCTATAAAATGGAGCACTCAGGTTAAAAAAGAATGACTGGAGATAAAGACCAACCATTGACTAAGCTATTAAGCATGCTCAGTTTTACAATGCAAGGTGCTTTTCTGCCAAATCTGCAAGGATAAACTTTTTTGTCTTTTTGCCTTTTTTTATCTAGAGCCGCACCTGCGGCATATGGAGGTTCCCAGGCTAGGGGTCTAACAGTATCTGTAGCTGCTGGCCTTCGCCAGAGCCACAGCAACGCGGGATCCGAGCCACGTCTGCAACCTACACCACAGCTCACAGCTTAACCCACTGAGCAAGGCCAGGGATCGAACCCGCAACCTCATGGTTCTTAGTCGGATTCGTTAACCACTGAGCCACGAAGGGAACTCCTGCAAGTATAAACTTTTAATGCAGTGGCTCCACTACCTCCCCACCATTTTCAGACATCTCCAATTCACTTCTATGCCTTCCCCAGGGGCCATTCTAGATGTGAGTTGTGGGTCATAAGACTCCAAATGCTGCTCTCCCAGGGCTTTCCCCTGTCATATGTAACTATTACACTATTATATTGCTATTCAGTAAGCAGTATTAGACCACGTTTCTAAGAGACTTTCAGGAACATCAAGGTGCTAGGGAAAGGCTGCAGGCTACTGAACAGTGACCACTAGGATACCTGCAGACAAAGCAGTGGTCACTTGAAACTAAAAGAGAGTGAAGAGGGTTTTCACAGTTTTGATAAGCAATATGCGCCTTGGCAAGTCATTATTGAGTAACTTCATACCTAAGCAGGGATATTAATTCTACTGTCCTGGACAGGTAATTAAATTCTGCCTCCCTCAAGCTATTCTATCATGCTTACCTCTGTAATCTTATTAAATATATCTGTTAAATAATACTGGTATTCATCACTACTAGTCCAAAGCCTACTATTTGAGAAGAGGTAAAATAATCAGAACATATAATTTATCTATCACAGTGGGATATCTTTTGATACAAGATTAAATAATATAATTAAAGCAACTTAGCTCCAGAAAAACTCCATTTTCAAAAAACCATACTGGACATACATAACGTCAGTGAACTGTTACTTAGCCATGGAAATATAAGCAATCACTGACAAATGTAATTTGATAATTTAAAATGATAGATAATACATTACATTTTAATAAGAGTTACTTTCCTAATTAAAGGGGGCCATTTGTATGTATACAATCAAGAGATTTTATATTCCAATTCAACTTTATTTTTTTATAACTATAGATAAATAACTGTTTCATTTTCTTTTACATTAAAAAACTAAACTAAAATTCATTCTTCATTCTTTTCCTCTTTTTTTTGTCCATACCCACGGTATGTGAAAGTCTTCAGGCTAGGGACTGAACCTCTGCCACAGCGGTGACCTGAGCTGCCTGAGTGACAATGCCACCAGGGAACAGCTCTTTTCTTCTTTTTTATCTAGTTTTAGAGGAAGAGGAGTCCCTTTCTTTTGTTCAAGGCTAATCCCTGTGCTAATGCTCTTGCTCCCATGTACTTCCTGAGATCCTACTTCTCTAACTACATCTCTTTCCTTTATCTTCAATGCCTCTGGTCCAGGCTCCTTGGCCTTTGCATATAAATACGAAAAGGCGTGCCCTATATTTATGTACCTTTCTATATACTTGCCCTTTGTTACTATTCCTTCTTGGCCAAATCTATGAGTTTTTTTTATTTTTTTATTTTTTGTCTTTTGTTGTTTTAGGGCTACACCCGCGGCATGTGGAGGTTCCCAGGCTAGGGGTCCAATCAGAGCTGTAGCTGCCAGCCTATGACAGAGCCACAGCAACGTCAGATCCAAGCAGTGTCTGCGACCTACACCACAGCTCATGGCAACGCCGGATCGTTAACCCACTGAGTGATGCCAGGGATCGAACCCGCGACCCCATGGTTCCTAGTCAGATTCGTTAACCGCTGTGCCACAACAGGAACTCCCTATGAGTTTTTAAAATAACCAACTTTTGCTATCTCTGCTTTCTCATTTCCCACTTATTCTACAACCCACAGTAATTTACTATTCATCCTCACTATTTCTGTAAAACTGCTTTTACTAAGGTCATCAAGAAGGTCCTGCTTGTAAAACCCAGTTAATACTGTTTTTGGTCCTTGTCTAACCTGACCACTCTGTGACATCAGATAGTACTGGCTGCTCCCTCCTTGAAACTGTGTCCATGCTTAACATCTATGATGCCTTTATCTCCTAAGTCTCCCATTTCTTATACAGTATGGACCCTCTTCTCATTCTAAATTCAACTCCTTGGTTCATCATCATTTAAATGCTCTTGACCCCCAACCAACCACTCTTCACCCAGACCACTTTCATGTGCTCTGGATCGGCATTTCCCAACCAAATGCTAGACATCTCTGTTCAAATGTTTCAACTGTCATTATCTTTGCCTTCAAACAATCCTTCTTAAGTTATTTGAATGAGAAATCAGAAAGTTATCTTTCCTTTGAAAACCCCATCTGTATATTCTGTCAGTAGCATATGATGCCAGGACCTTAAACTTAATAGGCAACAAAGTGAAATCATCCTAAACCTACACTTTCTCCTTGGTTCTTTTTCACTGTTCTTGGTACTAACATACTCTAGTCACCTAGGCTCAAATGCTCAGAATCATCATAAACTCCTACTTATCTGCCACTGTCATTTTCAATGAGAAGCACTGTATTATCAAATCTACCTCTATAGTGTTCCTCAAATATTCCTTCCCCTCCTGGCCCTTCCCATAGACAGTTACCTTATTACCTTTTGTGTAGACTATTAACCAGAATCTTACTCATTCAAATCCATCTTACACTCTGTTGCCAGGAAAATCTTCCTAAAGCACAGCACTTTCCTGAGTTTAAAATGCCCTATACCAGTATGTCAGAAACTATCCACCTCTTCACTAACCCCCACCAACAGATGACTTATCTCTCCCCACTACGGACCTTTGCATGGTGCTCTAACTCCATAGCATTTTTCATACTTTGCCTTATATATAACAGTTCTTTTATGAATGTCTCTTTTGCAACCCGGCATGTCTCTTAAGGCAGAGAGCGTCAATTACATTGTTATCCCCTAAGGTGTTTTTTACAGTGCTCAGTCCAGAACTTTGTCACACAGTAGGCACTCTGTAAGTGCTGTCTAAAATAAACTGAACCTACTTCTTCATCCTCCTGTGACTCATTCAAGGGTCCATTTCGTGTCTCTTGGAAAAGGATTTTTTTCATTTTCCGGTACTGTAGGTTATCTAGCTCACGAACAGCATCTTTAGTCCTTTGTATGAGGTCAATCAGGACACGGAGTGGTCGGTCTCGCCGAACAAAGTCATGCTGATTAAGGGAGGAGAAAAAACAGAAAACAATAATGAGGAAATATATTTTTAGGTATAAGATTTAGATATAAAAGCAAATAGACATAAAATAGTTCTGTGGATTTTGTAGTAATAAGGTATGATTTTTTCATTTCATGTAGCCTCTCATACTGTACAAATCTCATAAAGTGAGAGATTTATGATTTTCTTTTCCTCCTCAAGCCTCATTTTGTGGACTTTAAGAATTTACTTGAGAATGCTTAAGGTTTCCATTATCATACAAGTAATAAAAATAACTAGAACTTTAAATAGTAGCTGAGAAGCTTGTAACTTTCATATCAAAAAGTACAAAAGAAGAAAAAGCAATGCAAAGTATAGAATTTTCTTGTTATAATTTGCCTCAATCCTCTTCCCCACTCTACACTACTTTGTAGGACATACACGGAAGTTCCCAGACCAGGTATCAAACCCACACTACAACAGTGACAATACCTGATCCTTAACACACTGACCCACCAAAGAACTCCACATACACTACCCATTTATTCATTTTTTTTATTTACTCATTCATTTACTTTGCTTTGTAGGGCTGCACCTGTGGCATATGGAAGCTCCCAGACTCGGGGTCAAATTGGAGCTGCAGCTGCCATCCTACGCCCAGCCACAGCAACACGGGATCCGAGCCATGTCTATGACCTACACCACAGCTCACAAAGCTGGATCTTTAACCCACTGAGTGAGGCCAGGGATCAAACCTGTATCCTCATGGATACCAGTTGGGTTTGTTACCACTGAGCCATGACGGGAATTCTAATACACTACCCTTTTAAAAACAAACTTGTATATATATTTTGTTTGCTATTTCTGTGGTCACATATAATGCATACTTGAAAATATGGTTGCTGTTCCACTTATCTATAAGTCAGAATTCTGGTAACTTCATCTTCCCTTTATAGAACTATATAACCAGAAATAAGGGGAAAGGACCACTGAGGAATGAAAACAACTAGCCCAAAGTCCATAAGGTTTTCTTGGTACAAACAGGCTTCACTTTCAATATTATCAATGATCTTTAACACTGATTCTGGTTTCCTGGCTTCGTAGTCTACAGCACTTTAGAAAGAGGGAACAAAAGTGGGAGAATAAAGGACCGAGAACTGTTAGAAGGTTACTTGTGATAGAAAGAGGAGTCCTTTGAAAGTTCTCTGAAAGCATGGCAGAGAGAAAGAGAGGGAAATTCCACGACTAACACACGGACCAACCAGCCAAATAAAAACGAACCAAGGTTTGCGAGCTATTTTGTAAAGGGACAAATGCCCTTCGTATAGTCCTTTTATACTCAAAAAGTTCATGAAATGCTATTGTTTTTGATCCATCAAGAAGTGAAATTATGCTTTCTTTAAGAAGGCAAAGAAGCGTATCATATATTTTGACACGATTACCACAGAAAATGATCGAAAGTAGGAAGAGAAGGTTTTTATTTTTTTACACATGGTTCAGTTACATGGAAAATTCACTTAAGTGGAGTTCCCCTCATGGCTCAGCACTTAACAAACCCGACTACTATCCATGAGGACATGGATTTGATCCCTGGCCTTGCTCAGTGGGCTGAGGATCCAGCATTGCTGTGGCTGTGATGTAGGCCAGCAGCTATGGCTCAAATTCGACCCCTAGCCTGAGAGTCTCTACATGCTGCAAGTGCAGACCGAAAAAGGCAAAAAAAAGGCAAAAAAAAAGAGAGAAAGAAAAAAGAAAGAAAGAAAATTCACTTAAGTGAAATTATAATTTGAAAGTATTGGGAAAATGATATATAATGGAGTAGGCCTTAGAGAATGGAATGGATTTAGTTTTTCTTTAAGTTAAACAGAAAAGAGGAGAAGGACAACTGTGAAAAAAAAATCTATATGCCTTGTGGTTCTTCACCCTGACTTCGCTGTCCCGAGGATTGTGGCTTTTGCTCTCTTTTTTAAAATAAAACATCTCTTCCTCCACAAAGAGTCCTTTCTGAAAATGAAACATCATTCCCGGAAGGAAGTATAGCCTGCCTATTTCAAGAGGAGAATGAGAGAGAGAAAGTAAATTATTTTGCTACTCCAGTGCCTGCAATTAGACAAGAGCAAATAGGTTTTTAGCAAACCTAGGATACTGAGTTTTAGAGTAGGAATAGCTCTTAGAAATTCTTTTAATTCCAAGGTGAGGAAATTTAGGCCCAGAGGCGTTAAGTGATTTACACAGCTAAACAGCAGAAGAGCTAGGTCTGCAACCCACGTGTCTTTACTCTGGGTTTCTTTACTGGTGGTCTCCCATAATTCTCTTTCTAAAACAGATTTTATCATGTAATTTGCTGTGACATTACTATATCTCATTTATCCTCCATTCCAACCTCTTTTCCTTGCCTTCCATTATGGTAAACCAGAGAAAACACAAGAGTTGGACTCCACCTCTGTTGCAGTTACAGATAACAATAAGCTCTGGCCAGTGAGATACAGGCCGAAGACCCAAGGAAGGCTTTGTTTTCTAGAATAAAAAGGAAGGCACAGGAAGAGAAGGCCTTTGGCCCCTTGCTTTACCTCCTTTCTTTTGCCTGGAATAAAGACTGAGTTCCAGAGATGTAAGAGCCATTTTGTGACCAAGAAGATAAAGGCCGTATGCTAGGGATGGTGAAGTCACAAGACAGGAGGATCTGCTGAGCTGTTTACAGCTCTGGACTGCTTCTAACACCTCCTTTCCCAAGGTCCTGGACTTCTTCTTCTTCTTTTTTTTTTTTTTTTTGTCTTTTTGCCTTTTCTAGGTCTGCACCTGCGGCAAATGGAGGTTCCCAGGCTGGAGGTCTAATCAGAGCTGTAGCCGCCCCCACAACACAACCACAACAATGTAGGATCCGAGCCGCGTCTACAGCCTACACCACAGCTCATGGCAACACCTGATCCTGAACCCACTGAACAAGGCCAGGGATTGAACCTGCAACCTCATGGTTCCTAGCTGGATTCATTAACCACTGAGCCATGACAGGAACTCTGGTCCTGGACTTCTTATTGCATGAGGTAATTAAACCCTTACCTGCTTATGCATTTTAAAATTGATACACTCAATGTCTTATAAATGTCTCACTTCCTCTACTGTAAAGTCTGGCCCTTTATAGCCAGGTTCCTGCTTGAAGTTCTAGGCTCCAATCTAGTCACTCCTACGCCTCCTTCCTACACAATGCAGATTCTAGATCATTCTTGCCTCGTGCTGTGCATTTTACGCCTGCATGTCTTTGCTCCTGTTCTTCTCTTTGCTTCCAATCCTATTTCCTCAATCTTCCCAAACCCATAAACTCAGGCAATTTTAAAAGAATGTTTTTATTGTTTTTGAAATATATTTCCTTTGAATATTTAAATAATATAGAGAAATGCATAGAAGAAAGTAAAAGAAGGAGTTCCTGTAGTGGCTCAGTGGGTTAAGAACCCAACTAGCATCCATGAGGATGTGGGTTTGATTCCTGGCCTTGCTCAATGGATTAAGGATCCATTTTGCCGTGAGCTGTGGTGTATGTACAGATGTGGCTGGGATCTGATGTTGCTGTAGGCCAGCAAATGCATCTTTGATTTGACCCCTAGCCTGGGAACTTCCATATGCCGCAAGTGTGACCCTAAAAACCAAAAAAAAGAAAAAGAAAAAAAAAGTAAAAGAAAATCACCCTAAATCCTGCCATCCAGAAATAAATATTAATTTATGAAATATCATTTTAGACATTCTCCGTCTCTCCTACATTTTTCTTTTCTTTTTTTTTTTTGTCTTTTTGCCTTATATAGAGCCGCACCTGTGGCATGGCTAGGGTCTAACAGGAGCTGTAGCTGCCGGCCTTCGCCACAGCCATAGCAACACGGGATCTGAGCCACGTCTGTGAACTACACCTCAGCTCATGGCAATGCTGGATCCTTAACCCACTGAGCAATGCCAGGTATCAAACCCGCAACCTCATGGTTCTTAGTCGGATTCGTTAACCACTGAGCCATGACGGGAATTCCTGTCCCACATTTTTCTAGTTACATTATTATTTTTACATTTACATTCTGCCATTTTTTTTTTTTTTTTTTCCCTTTTAGGCCGCCCTACAGCATGTGGGGTTCCCAGGCCAAGGAGCAGATCCAAGTCACAGCTGCAGCAGTGCTGGATCCTCAACCCACCATGCCAGGCCAGGGATCAAACCTGCATCCCAGCACTCCAGATACACTGCTGATCCTGCTGTGCCATAGTGGAACTCCACTGCTCTTTATTTTTTATTATGCCTGCAATAGATGGAAGCTCCTGGGCCAAGGGTCAAACCCACACCACAGCAGTAACCAGAGCCACAGTAATGACAATGCCATATCCTTAACCTGCTGGGCCACCAAGAAGAATGTATGAACTCCATATATTCTGCTTTTTAACCATGGCAATAATTTTTTTTTTTTAGTTTAAAATAGTTTATTATTAAAAAATGCTATCATCATGTGAGCTGGTAAAGGTCTTGCCCCATGGCAATGATTTTACTTTAGTTCTCTGTTTAAGTTAATTCTATGTGAAGGTGACATTTTTTTAAATTTAATGATTTTTATTTTTCTTGCATTATAGCTGGTTTACAGTGTTCTGTCAATTTTCTACTATACAGCAAGTCACACATACATACGAAGGTGACATTTTAATATCAGGAAGAAAAAATGAGGAAAAGATGGATTACTTAAAAATACTTGATGGAGGAGTTCCCATCGTGGTGCAGCGGAAACGAACTCGACTAGGAACCATGAGGTTACAGGTTCGATCCCTGCCCTCGTTCAGTGGGTTGAGGATCTTGCATTGCCATGAGCTGTGGTGTAGGTTGTGGATAAGGCTTGGATCCCGCATTGCTGTGGCTGTGGCATAGGCTAGGAGCTGCAGCTCCGACTGCACCCCTAGCCTGGGAACCTCCATGTGCCACAGGTACGGCCCTGAAAAGCAAAAATAAATAAATAAATAATAATAAAAAATACTTGATGGTGTTCCCATTGTGGCTCAACAGGTTAAGAGACTGCCATAGTGTCTGTGAGGATGCAGGTTGGATCCCTGGCCTTGTTCACTGGATTAAGGATCTGGCATTGATACAAGCTGCGGCACAGGTCACAGATGCGGCTCAGATTTAACATTGCTGAGGCTGTGGCACAGGCTAGCAGCTGCAGTTCTGACTGGACCACTAGACTGGGAACTTCCATTTGCCACAGAAATAGCCCTAAAAAGAAAAAAAAATGTAGGGTGGGTGGGAGTTCCTGCCGTGGTGCAATGGATTCCTCTGCAGGGCCAGAATGCCAGTTTGATCCCTAGCCTGTCACAGTGGGTTAAAGGATCTACCATTGCCACACATGCAGCATAGGTCGGATCTGATCCCTGGCCCTAGAACTCCATATCCCTCAAGGAGGCAAAAAAAAAAAAAAAAAACCCGAAAAAACAAAAAACACTGGGAGAACTAGATAGTGCCAACTAGAGAAAAATAACTGAATTCCTTATAACAAATTTCTAGATGATTTCCCCTCAGAATAAAAGGAAATAAAAAATGTCAAAAGAGGAGTTCCTGTTGTGGCACAGCAGAAACGAAACCACCTAGGAACCATGAGGTTGTGGATTCGATTCCTGGCCTTGCTCAGTGGGTTAAGGATCCGGTGTTGCCGTGAGCTGTGGTGTAGGTTGCAGACGCGGCTCAGATCTGGCGTTGCTGTGGCTGTGGTGTAGGCTGGTGGATACAGTTCCGATTAGAACCCTAGCCCGAAACTCCATATGCCGCGGGTTCAGCCATAAAAGGACAAAAAGACAAAAAAAAAAAAAAAAAGAATGTCAAAAGAGAAATAAGGGAGTTCCTGCTATGGCGCAGTGGGTTAAAAATTCAACTGCAGTGACTTGGGTCATTGTGGAGGCATGGATTCAATCCCTAGACCTGATGCAGTAGGTTAAAGGATCTGGCATTGCCACAGCTTAACCCAGTGAGTGGGGCTAGGGATTGAACCTGAGTCCTCATGGATACTAGTCAGTTTCGTTTCTGCCGAGCCATGACGGGAACTCTGTGAATATCACATTTAAATTTGCTCCCCAATATTTTATTTAGCACAGTAAAGAGTCTGCATTCTTCATTCTCAATAGGCAATACAAATTTCAAAAAGTAAAAACATAGTGGAAGGGAGAGTGTGAAAAAAAACTGTCTTTAGAGTTAGCAAGCAATGTCACCAATTTTTTGCATGTCTTTCTAGAGATATTCTATGCATATAGGAGTATTCTTTTTTATTTTTCCACCAATGGTAGCAAACTACAAACCCTGTTCTACCCTGAATTTTTTAGAAACTTTATATGTGTTTTGAGTATTATTCCATATTACTACATACAAAACTATCTCATCTTTTCTAATGGCTCCATTATATTCTCAGATGGACTGTAATATTTATAACCAACTCATTTATGGTGTTTGCAATCTTCTGTTATTACAAACTGTGCTGGAATGAGTATACTTAACACATGTGTCATTTTGTACCTGTAAATGTCTATTTTATGTATTTATCACATACCTTCACTGCCTGATGATCTGGCAGTAACCTAACTGAAAATCCCAGAGTTAGTATTTGAACCACTGGAAGACTCTGTCTAGAAAGCACTGCATTAAAGTTCATGCAGATATTAGTTACAGGAATATCACAGTGATGACTGGAGCAGAGAGAAATATTCTTGGACATAAGGCAAAAAGAGGGGGAGAAAGGGGGGAAGATAGGGGAAAAACTACCCACAGGGAATACGTAGCACAGTCCTTGTGATAATCCTGCTACTTGTGTTGAGCTGCTATCTCTGGATAAATGACAAGGCAGCACATTCTAATCCAGTTCGTCATGATGAGATGCTACAGGAATGATTTACTATGTTCCACTACAACATGACTTTAAATCCTCTCCTCAAATATAAATTTGAAAAATTACCCGTAATAGTTCCGCTGATGTTGGCCTTTCCTGGGGCATTTTCTGCAAGCAGTATTCGACAAATCTCCTAAAGGAGTCTGTCCTGTGTGTGCAAACATATGGAAAGAAAATAAAATCAGAGTCTGTAGAACACACTGATTACTTTAACTAATTTTCATCTAAGGGAAAAATTTTTTTTTGCCACGCCTGCAGCATGTGGAAGTCCCCGGGCTGGGACTGAACCTGCACCACAGCAGTGACCTGAGCTGCTGCAGTGACAACATCTGAGATTTAACCTACTGCACTGCAGGGGAAATCCCAAAAAATTGTATATTGCAGATTTTTAATAAAATATTTTAGAATAGGAGTTCCCGTCGAGGCACAGCGGAAACAAATACGACTAGGAACCATGAGGTTGTGGATTCAATCCCTGGCCTCACTCAGTGGGTTAAGGATCCGGCATTGCCATGAGCTGTGGCATGGGTCGCAGATGTGGCTCAGATCTGGCGTTGCTGTGGCTGTGGTGTAGGCCGGCAGCAACAGCTCTGATTAGACCCCTAGCCTGGTAACCTCCATATGCCGCGAGTGTGGCCCTAAAAAGCCAAAACAACAACAACAACAACAAAAACCAAAGAATTGGAATATAGGAGAATCGAACCATTTTCAAGTTTTAGGTATCTAAAATTAACTCTTTTGGATAATGATTGTGGATAGTTTCAAGTAAGTCAATACATAAACATATTATATGACGAAAGTCAAATCAGAATATATGTCAGAAATTGAAAAATACCACATTTATATACAATAGGTTTAAATACATTTTCCTCTCCAAAAGTAACATCTTATACAAGTCTCAAGCCTACATTCTTCATGATCAACTACATTCTTCATGATAACATTTCCATCACCCACTACCTGTAACCAGGTAGTAAAATTTGCAGCATAAGAGACAGAGAACCTAAGAAAATGCTTCCTAGATGACAACACTTCCTCTCCTGAAAATTCCATTTTTCCTACTCTTTTTTTGACACTACCCTTTTTCTATAACTGTGACCCCAGTAGTTATCAAAATGTCAAATTTTTCAACAAGGAGCAATACATTTTCTGAATAGATAGTATATGGTCTGTGTCAAGACATTTAAATACACATACAGTAAAGAAAAAAATGACAACTGGAAAAATAATGAAACAGAGACGGTGTTTTATCTCTGCTGAGAGGTGATAAGATTGAGATGATCAATACAAGACATTATGACTTAAAGAGACTAGACTTATAGGAAGGGGCGTGTACCCTGTAGAATTTGTTACTGCACACAGTAACCATAATGAGAAGCCATAATGAGAGCAGAAATAAAGTGTGTGTGTGTGTGTGTGTGTGTGTGTAGACAGTTCAGGCCTATAAAGCATCAATGTTCATTATCATAATATGCAATGAATGAATGAAATGCTCTCTAGGTCAAATATTTAAAATGTAATTTAATGAAAGTGCCAAATATATACAGTGACTTTCTAAGAGACTTAAAATGACAGCTCAGTCTTACCATTCGTTAGACTGTAACGTTGGGGAGTCATTCTGGGCAATGTGATATAAGGCACTCATTGCATTCATGTTGAAAAGAGGGGGCTTCCGTTCCGCTGAAAGAAAGGAAACATGATAAAAGAGTTCTTGAAAGAAATCAGACAGACAGAGAAATACGGAACTATGAGCAAAGCTTTGCCACTAAATCAAAAGCTCGTTATTATTATCATGCCACATAATCCACTTATTTTAATCCCTATAAAGTCACCCAGGATAGAAGAAAAAGCCGCAGGTCATAGTAAAGTACACTGGAAAAGCTCCTAACAGAACCCATTTCGAGAGAGTGAAAATAAATCTTTCTCATTTTCACATATATCTTCAAAAAGCTGAACTTTGTTGTCTTCCCACAAGAGGTAGGAGTATCTTCATGTGCATTCATTTTATTTAAAAAATATGTATTCATCGAAAAAAATTTAGAAAGCACAGGGTTGAATGAAAACAGATTATTATGGAATGGAACATCTTAAACACTACTAACATAGTATGGGCAACAAAGTAACTCAATTCAGTAAACACTTTGAAGGCTCATCCAGACTAAAGAGTTGGTCCAAGTGTGGATGGCGGGGTGGGGGGGTGGGGTGGAAATAGAAAAAGAAGGATAAACATAATAAGCAAGACTTGGTTCATCCCCTTCTAAGGAGAAACTTGATGAATCAGATATTTCTTAACAGAAGAAGACTCCATGCCAGCCTACCATGATCTCTTCTTTGGAATTTCTACTGCTCTTTTTATCTTTATTTCATTTTTTTGGCTGTGCCTGTGCATGCAAAAGTTCCTGAGTCAAGGACTGAACCCCTGCCACAGCAGTAACTCGAACCACGGCAGTGACAATGCTGGGATCCTTAACCTGATGAGCCACCAGATAAATCCCTCTATTGACCTTTTTAGCATACTGTTCACTTGACATGTATTCTCCTATCACGTTTACATAAATACACAAATCTTTTCTCAAAAAAAATCGAACTCTAAAGCAAGCTCTGGAGTTCCTGTTGTGGCTCAGTGGTTAACGAATCCAACTAGGAACTATGAGGTTGTGGGTTCGATCCCTGGCCTTGCTCAGTGGGTTAAGGACCTGGCGTTGCCGTGAGCTGTGGTGTAGGTTGCAGACGCAGCTCGGATCCCGTGTTGCTGAGGCTGTGGCGAAGGCCGTCCTGTTAGACCTCTAGCCTGGGAACCTCCATATGCCGCAAGTGTGGCCCTAGATAAAGCAAAAAGACAATAAATAAATAAATAAATAAATAAATAAATAAATAAATAAATAATTAAATAAAGCAAGCTCTTACAACCCTAATACTCTTTTTATTTATTCTTTAGCATATGTAATAAGATGGTATTCCCAAATTAGGTGCTCCATTTGTTGACCAAAGGAAAGAAAGAAGGTTCTAGGTCTGAGTACAGTTAATTTTATGCTATTTATTAGTTACTATGTCACAGAAGATAAATCACTATCTCATTCTACTGTGCTTACCCTAATGGATTCTTATATATATATCCTACTTTGTAATTCATAATCTGATCTCAGGTTTCATTAGAGCATCTTGGTTTTTAAGTAAAGATTGTTCTATTAACCACTTATAAAATGGTGCATTTGGCTTATTTTTTGCAATTCTAAGTAACAGAACAAGAACTAAGGGCAGGGAATGGAAGACATTATCACTCATAGAAGGAAGAACTTGGGAAAAGCCAAAGTGGTAAGACAAAAACAAAACAAAAAACAAAAAAAACCCTCTAAAACCCAGAATGAATAATGTTGAGAGTAGTGAACTTAGAGCTATTGGCAGAGTTCCAGCAGAAGGCAACTATATTTATTTATTGATAATACTCTGAAGGGGCCTCTTATAATCTTGACTAAATGATCTCTCATACCTTTGAAATATGATAGTCTATGAATCCACAAATATTTTTTATTAACTTCTTAACAGGATACTTTACACTTTACCAAGTAGATACAAGCATTATGGGGACATAAACTGTTAACAAGTGGAAATTTGAAAGTTGCACTGTGGACAAGGGGATTTTTTAACTGTTTCAAATGTAGAAGACAAAAATAAAATGGCTCAGGTTTAATTTTATTTTACTTACCAAGAGGTAGATTCTATGAAATGTCTAGAGTTCGGCATTCTGGCAACTTCAAGTATTTGAAGCCATGTGGAACTAGGAATTCATCATGTAAGTATCAGTGGCTTCCCATCATGTTTAGGACAAAGTCCAGATCCTTAAACTCAGTCTGTTGGCCTTTATTAACATGACCCTGGCTACTTTGAGCACTTCATTCTGAAAAGCAATGTTTTCCCCCCTCTTGTCATGCCATCTTTTGCTTCGCTGAAAGACCCAAGCTCAGAGTCTTTCACAAATGTTGCTCTCTCTGTCTGGACTCCCCTCTCACTTCTGTTCCCTAAACTTTAGCTGGTTAATTCTTTCTAATCCTTCAGGCTTTACCTTAAATATAATTCCTTTTCTGAATTAATAAATATTTATTCAAGGTTTATTATATGCGTACAATCACTTCCTCGGGGAAGCCTTCTCTGATCTCTCAAGACTAGGTGTCCCACTAGATTTTGTCATTGCAAATTACATTTTCACTTTCTACCACCTATCACAATTGTAATTAATGATCTGTGCATTTCTTAACTTGATGTGTGTCCTCTTTGTTAAACTTCATGAAGGAGGGACAATGTCTATTATGTTCATCTTTGCTGAGCACAGCACCTAGTATAAATTTGGGTGGGGCCTCAAAATACTGATTAAAAAATATATGTGAAAGTAAGGCTAATTAAGCAAAGAAGAAACCCTGTCAACAAAGAACCTTTCTGCAGCATGAAATCACAAAAATAACTAAGTGAGTAAGCTTGGGCCATATATCAGATACTATGTGATGGATTCATTCACTATTAGAAGGATAGGAACCCTCTCACTCATTAGCAAGAAGTATACACACTGCACAGGAGAAACAGCTGGGAAGGGGAACTAAAGAAAGAAGAAAACACAAATTCAGGAAGCTGAGGATGAAGGAACCACAACACTAACACCCAATTTATAGTGATACAAAAAGCTGTAACTCAGATCTGGGGCAGGAATGGTGAGGCCTCTAAGTGGCAGACACTGCTGTGAACAAGGCAGAAGAGAGCCGGCCACAACATGGGTGGAACAGCTCTGGTAGAGAATCACACTACTGAACACATTCCAGAGTACACAGCTCTGTGGTCTGAGAAGCGTTTACTAAGTATCAGTTTCAGATGGCTTCACCTATGTTCAAGTCCTTTGCTAGATGTATGATATAAATCTTCTGAGCCATGGTGACAGGGTTCATTGTTGAGCCAGCATACTATAGAGCAAGGGTTGGGAAACTATGGCCTGTGGGCCAAATTTGGCTAGCAGCCTGTTTTTACAAAGTTTTATCAGAACACAGCCACGTTTATTTATTAATGTGTTGTCTATGGCTGCTCTCATGCTACAACAGCAGGGGAGTAGTTATGACAGAGACTGTATGACTGAAACGACTAAAGCACTTATTACCTGGTCGTTAGCTAAAAGTTTGTCAACCCTTACTGTAGAATATAATAGTCTTCATAGAAGCTTCTAAATAAGCAGCAGAATAGGAACTGGAAGTGCTTTGAAGATATCTTGTGATATGTAATTCATATTTTCTCCAAAGAAATGAAAAAGGTGAAAGCATAAAAAAATAAAAAGGTGAATTAACTAAATGAGAGGGAAAAAGTTTCCCTCCTTTCCTTTCCTTTCCTTTTTTTGTGCTTTTTAGGGCCACACCTATGGCATACGGAGGTTCCCAGGCTAGGGGTTGAATTGGAGCTACAGCTGCCAGCCTTCACCACAGCCACAGCAACGTGGGATCCAAGCCGCATCTGTGACCTACACCACAGTTCATGGCAATGCCGGATCCTTAACCCACTGAACAAGGCCAGGGATTGAACTCACATCCACATGAATACCAGTTGAATTTGTTTCCTCTGTACCACAACGGGAACTCCAAAACAGTGATTTCTTAATTTAAAGATGTTGAAGTTTTTTGTGAATACTCCACATGTATTTTATGAGGTCAAGGTTCAGGAAGGACAGGACATTCCCTGTGGTGCAGCAGGTTAAGGATCTGGTGCTGCCACAGCTATGGTATAGGCTGGAAGTGTGCAGGATCCATCACTTTTTTTTTCTATTTTTTTAAAAATCTTTTTTAGAGCCGCATCAACAGCATATGAAGTTCCCAGGCTAAGGGTTGAATCGGAGCTGTAGCTGTGGAACTATACCACAGCTATAGCAATACCGGACCTAAGCTGCATCTGCAACCTACACCACAGCTCACGGCAATGCTGGATCCTTAAATCACTGAGAGAGGTCAGGGATCAAACACGTGTTATCAGGGATCCTAGTCGGGTTTGTTGCCGTGAGCTATGATGGGAACTCCTGCGGGTTCCATCTTTGGCCTAGAAATTTCCATATACCATGGGTGTGGCCAAAAAGAAAAAAAAAAGTTCAAGAAGGAGAATTCAATAAAGCCTTTGGATACTGTTCTGCTTGGTAAAGCTCATGCTAAATTAGAGTCCTTAGACTGAGCTTTATTTTAATAAATAAGAGAGTACCCCTGCCTTTAGATAAATCTGTCATGAAAAGGCAGCAGATTTATGAATAAATTTGGTTAACAACTGAAGTAATTAATGATAATAATAATTGCTATTGCTATCACTTATTGAGCTGTGTCTGCAACCTACACCACAGCTCTCAGTAATGCTGGATCCTTTAACAAATGAGTGAGGCCAGGGATTGAACTTGCATCCTCATGGATACTAGTCAGATTCTTAACCTGCTGAGTCACAACAGGAACTCCAACATAAGTATTATTACTCCATTGTCCAGCTGAAGAAACTGGGGGTAAGTAAGCTAGCCTAAATAATGAAATCGAATTACACAGTAAATGACTAAATTGTAATTTCGACCCAGTCCTATAAGACTCCAAATCTGTCTTTTCACTAGGCCTCAGTGCCTCTTCAATAACCCAGTGCATTTTATAATAGATAGTACTGGTACTTCAAAATTAAAAAAAGGAAGAAGCTTTGTAAGACAAAATAGACTGCTGTCCCCTCTGCAGCTATGAAACATTCACTTATTAACATAGTGAGCAGCAATTATAATGTGGAAGAAGGAAATTCCAGGCAGAGAAACTATATAACAACATTTATGTTTTTCGTGGTTTTTTTTTTTTTCTTGGATAATTCATTTCTGACAGTTGCCTGTCAATGCGAATGAACCGTTTGGCGGCTTCTACCATGCTCTGTGCTGGTGAACTAAGGGTCTGTAGTTTAAATTGAAGAGCATCAAATTAACTTCTCTTGAAATAATCTCAAAAAATAAAATACCTGATGACTGGATAATTTCAACATCCAAGAATCTCCCAAGGATTCATGCATTTAACTATTTTTTTTCTGAGGAAGATCAAGTTAGCAAAAGATAATTTATAAGGCAGGTTTAACCACTTGGAGCCTGAACCAAGAAAGAGGGGTAGCTCCAGTAAAATGATCATTTTCCTGCCTTGTGATATTACTTCACTGATCCAATTTACACTGAATATATAACACAGGGGCTTTTAAAAAATATACACAGTTATAGAAGAGATATTATAAGGAAAGGGGCACTATCCAACAACTTTCAGTATAATGTAAATATTAAAAGTAAAATTTTAAGTGTATTATCCAAGGAGTTCCTCTCGTGGCTCAGTAGTAATGAACCCAATTGGTATCCATGAGGACACAGGTTTGATCCCTGGCCTTGCTCAGTGGGTTGAGGATCCGGCATTGCCATGAGCTGTAGTGTAGGTGGCAGATGCAGCTTGGATCTTGCATTGCTGTGGCTGTGGCACAGGCTAGCAGCTGCAGCTTGGAGTTGACCCCTAGCCTGGAACTTCCATATGCCATGGGTAAGGCCCCCACCTCCCCAAAAATTAAAAAAAAAAAAAAAAAGTATATTGCCCAGGAATTTCTGCTGTGGTGCAGTGGGATCAGCTGCCATCTCTACAGCACCAGGATCCAGGTTCAATCCCTAGCCCAGCACAGTGGATTAAAGGATCCAGCACTGCCAGATCTGATCCTTGGCCTGGGAACGCTTTATGTCAAGGGGTGGCCAAAAAAAAAAAAAAAGGTATATTATATGGGGAGTTCCCTGGTGGCCTAGTGGTTAAGGACTTCGTATTGTCATGGCTGTGGCTCCTGTTACTGCTATGCCTTGGGTTCAGTCCCTTGCCTGGGAACTTCCACATGACATGGGCAAGGCAGTAAATAAATAAATAAATTATATCGTCTGTACCTAGAATTTCATTAAACCTCAAACATACAGAAAACTTAGAAAAGTCATTGTTTAAGGTTATCTATGCAATTTAATCACCTTTCATATTAAAAAAAACCCTTTTTCATGTGTCCATTAATAAAATTAAGGCCAAGGAAATAGAGATATATGGTGAAGCTGTCAAAAAGGTCTGATATAGTTTATTACATTGCCAATATAATACACTTTGAGTAACTGCTGAGAATTTATATATCCTTGGTAACAATTCTATTTTATGAATATTAACGGAGCATGTACTATCATCTTTCTCTGAATCTAACATGTCATTGACAATAAGATGCATCACAATTTAAGATGAACCACTATGCTGCCAATATAATGATAAAATGCTGTTGCTGGTAAAGTACCTCTTAGTTTTATAGAAAGATTAAAAGGTAAATTGAAAATTTGATAAAATAGAATATATACTAGGATTATGACGATGATGCCTGACATTCACTCTATACATACCATACACCAGACATAATAATAAGCACTTTAAATCCATATTTTCATTCAATCCAGATAATCCCCATAAGGGAGGGGATCTTATTATGCAAATTTCATTGAGAATTAAAATAACTTGACCAAAGTCACACAGCTAAGAAAGGGCAGAGGTGAAATTAGAACTCCAGTTTATCTGACTACAGAATCTGTGCTCTTAGACATGATCTGATACTATCACCTGCCAATTTAAAGGAACAGCTGTTGTGGAGGCTAAGACAATTGGGAGGCTACTTTGTTTTTTGATTCAGGAAATCATTTTATAAAAGGCAATCAAAGTCAGGCTGATACAGAGAGCATGTTGTACATATCACAACGCTTTATTTTTATTTTTGCGTTTTAGGGCTGTACCTGTGGCATGTGGAAGTTCTAAGGCTAGGGGTCGAACTGGAGCTGCCAGCCACAGCCACAGCCACAGCCACAGCCACAGCAACTTGGGATCCAAGCCACGTCTGCAACCTACACCACAGCTCATAGTAACACAGGACCCTTAATCCACTGAGAGCCAGGGATCGAAACCACACGCCCATGGATACCAGTCGGGTTTGTAACCTGCTGAGACACAACTGGAACTCCCCACAATTCATTTTTATAAAAAGATAAAATCAGAAATTAAGCACATATAAGAGGCTGTCTTGGAGTTCCCATCGTGGCTCAGTGGGTTAATGAATCTGACTAAGAGCCATGAGGTTGCGGGTTCGATCCCTGGCCTTGCTCAATGGGTCAAGGATCCGGCGTTGCCATGAGCTGTGGTGTAGGTTGCAGACGCGGCTCAGATCCCGCGTTGCTGTGGCTGTGGTGAAGGCCGGCAGCTACAGCTTCTGTTAGACCCCTAGCCTGGGAATGCCCATATGCCGTGTGGCCCTAGATAAGGCAAAAAAGACCAAAAAAAAAAAAAAAAAAAAAGAGGCTGTCTCAAGAGAGGAAATACTAAGGTATCTCCTGGGATGTGCACGTATTTTGCCAGTGTGGACTGCCATTTGAAACCTCCAACCATTACCACATCTAAAGAGTATAAAAACTGATGTGATGACCATCTTGAATCATCATAAAAGGGAATGCGCTGTTTGCTCTAATTAGGCTGGAAGAAGTAGAATCTATATTTTAGAAAGATTTTGGTAAGAAAAAAACTTATTAAAACAATGGGGAGGCATTAATTAGCTATAAGGTTCAGCTCAGGGGGAACAACACTTTAAAGTGTATCAACAGGAGTTGTTGCTATAGTTTCAGTGCTATAAGCAAAATTTTGGTTCATTTTAGAATATAAATGACAAAAACAGGAATAATCTTACATATGAATGAAATCAGCTGTTTTGAGGGATGATATATGCTAAGCACTATCTTAAAACATTTTACATATTTCATCTCATTAAAATCTGACAATACCTACATGTATTGCTACTATCATTTAGAAGAGAAAACTGAGGCTTTGGGAAATTCAGAAAATTGTCCAAGGTCTCATAGTCATAATCAACATGTTACACAACCCAAGAAGGTGTCATTCACATCCTAGACTATGAGAACGTCTGCTGGTGTTATGTGCCTACACATGACAGTCCGGCCAGCTAGGTACTGATAAAGCCAAGAATCAAATTCAGGCTGTCTAACTGCTAACTGTGTGCTGCACAGAGAATAGTTTTTGTTTTTTGTAACCCAAGGAATGTATATTTACTTTTAATTTTTTAAAAGTTAAATTATTTGATATTTCAAACACATAAAAACTTGCGCATTATAACAGACAACTACTGCTTAGACAACATTATTTTGCTATATTTGTTTCAAATCTTTTCTTCTAAAAATAATATAATTATTCTTCCTCCCTTCAGAATTTACTATTCTGAAAGGATCTGTCTTACATCAGTGTTATGCTTTATTAGTGTGTGTGTGTGTGTGTGTGTGTGTGTGTATATATATATATATATATATATATATATATGCTCATAAACAATGTATAAAATTATTTCTAAAACTTTCATAATGGGCATTATATTATACCTACACTTTTGTGACTTTCTTTATTCACTGACTAGTCAATGTTATGATTTGAGATTTATCCATGATGATACATGTAGATCCATTTTAATCTTAACTGTGATATAGGTATTCCATAATCAATTTATCCATTCTTTGGATAAGAATATAGGTAGTTTCCACCTTTTCTTACTATAAAGAAGGTTGCAACCTTTACACATTTTCCAGGGTACATGCATAAAATCTCTAACGTGTATACTTAGAAGTGAAATTGCTGAGTCACTGACATTCCCCTTCCTCATCCTTATTGATGTTGCCAACTTGCCCTCCAAAGTGCTTACAAGTCTCATTCCTATCAATAGTGTACAGAGTTTTTTTTTTTTTTCTAATTTTTTTACTTTTAATTTTTTTGTCTTTTTTTTAGGGCCACACATGAAGCATATGGAAATTTCCAGGCTAGCGTTTGAATCGGAGCTGCAGCTGCTGGCTTACACCACAGACACAGCAATGCCAGATCCAAGCCACATCTGCAACCCATAGTACAGCTCACAGCAACGCTGGATCCTGTAACTACTGAGCGAGGCTAGCTGGGGACTGAATCAGAGTCCTCATGGATACTAGTTGGGTTTGTTACTGCTGAGCCATTTTTATAAGCTTCTCCAAATTTATTAACCTCTGACTTTAAAAACTTTTACCAATCTGATACACGTGAAATGATTTTACAGGCATTTCCTTAATTACTAATGAGGCTGAGTATCTTTTGATGTTTGTTGTCCAGTTAGGTTTCCTTTTCAATGTTAACTGCTTGACTGAATTCATTGCCTGTTTTTCTACTGGCTATTAGTCTTTTTCTTTCTGATAAAGACATTTGGTAAAGAAATTACGGGAGTCCTTTATAAATTCTGGGCTAACACTCTGTTGGTTAGATATGTTTAAACTGCTTTCTATTAGTCTATGCTTATCCTTTTATTTTTGTATTTTATATAGCTTTATATTTTAAATTACTACAAGTTATCATACATCATTATTTTTAACATTGTTCAGAAAGTTCTTTCCTAAACCCATAAAGGGATACTCCTATAATAACAATAATTATACTTACATAGTGCTTATTCACATGCCAGGGCATGTTTTAAGTACTTTATATATATTAATCCATTAATCTTCATTATAATAGTACCTATTTTATTGGACTGTTACCTCTATATTATAGATAAGGAAGCTAAGGCATGCCCCCCCCCTTTTTTTTGGTTTTGCCTGTACCATGTGGAAGTTCCCAAGCCAGAGAATGAACCCACACCACAGCAGTGGCCATAGCCACTGCAGTGACAGCACCAGTCTTAACCCACTGTGCCGAAATGGAATGCCCTTAAAGTTTTACTTTTTTACTTTTAAGCATTTAACCAAAATCTGGAATTAATTTTTGCGTATGGCATAAAGCAAAAATCTAATTTTGGCTTTTATCATATAATAAATGGTCTCATGTTATTAATCAAATAGGACATCCTTTCCCCACTGCTTTGTAATGCCTTTTGTCTCATACTAAAATCTGACTTATACATGACTCTGTTTCTAGGTTTTTTCTAGCCTGTTGTTTTGGATATTAGTCTCCCCTCATATCAATATAGCATTGATTTAATTATTATGGTATGGATTGTTATAAAGTGATTCTTCTGTCCAAACTTTGTTTTGTCAAAAAAATAAAATAAAAAATAAAAAATAAAAAAATAAGGAGTTCCTGTTGTGGCTCAGTGGTTAATGAATCCGACTAGGAACCATGAGGTTGTGGGTTCAGTCCCTGGCCTTGCTCAGTGGGTTAAGGATCCGGCGTTGCCGTGAGCTGTGGTGTAGTTCACAGACGTGAATCAGATCCCGCGTTGCTGTGGCTGTGGCGAAGGCCAGCAGCTACAGCTCCTGTTAGACCCCTAGCCTGGGAACCTCCATGTGCCACAGGTGCGGCCCTAGATAAGGCAAAAAGAGAAAAAAAATAAAACAAACTTTGTTTTGTCAAAATGGTCTTGATTAGTTTTGGCCCTGTAAATTTTAGGATCACCTGGTCAAATTCTACAAACTATTTCTGGATGTTTGTCATAAGTTCTTTTTAAAGGATACAAGTATGTCTGCTGAGTGCCCCCCAAAATCAGTGTTTAATAAATTAGATAAATTTTTTCTGTATGCAAGAGAGAATAACATAATAGAAACTAAGAAACTTTCCACCTCAATATTCATTAACATAGGAACAATCAAATAAATTATGACCTATTCATATAATTGAATAACATAAGGCCAGTAAAAAAAAAAGAGGATGATGTCTAAATTACTAATATAAGAGAGAGCTCAAAAATGGTGTTAAGTAAAACATCAAAGTACAGAACCAACTGTGTATGTTAACTTATGTGTGAAAAGGAATAGAATAAGTGTATATTCATATTTGCTTGTATAATCATTTTTTCATTAACTGCAAGGATTGGTTCCAAGACCGCCCCACCCCACCCCAGAACACAAAAGCTGTGGATGCTCAAGTCCCTTATCTAAAATGTGAAATAG
>PVHT021183555.1:17393204-17414222 GCA_004024745.2 Catagonus wagneri
GTTAAGTAAAACATCAAAGTACAGAACCAACTGTGTATGTTAACTTATGTGTGAAAAGGAATAGAATAAGTGTATATTCATATTTGCTTGTATAATCATTTTTTCATTAACTGCAAGGATTGGTTCCAAGACCGCCCCACCCCACCCCAGAACACAAAAGCTGTGGATGCTCAAGTCCCTTATCTAAAATGTGAAATAGCTGCAGATAACCTAAGCACATCCCCCACCCTCCCTCAGGATATTTTAAATCACTGCTAGTTAACCTATAATACCTGATACAATGTAAATGTCATGTAAATAGCTGTAAATACAATGTAAACAGTTGCCCAGGATTGGTAAATTCAAGTTTGGCTTTTTTGAACTTTCCAGAATTTTTTTTCCAAATTTTTTTTTCTTTTTTGTCTTTTGAGGGCCACACCCATGGCATACGGGGGTTCCCAGGCTAGGGGTCGAATCAGAGCTATAGCTACCGGCTATACCACAGTCACAACGTGGAATTTTAACCCCAACCTACACCACAAGCGCACGGCAACTTCAGATCTTTAACCTGCTGAGCAAGGCCAGGGATAGAACCTGCGTCCTCGTGGATGCTAGTCAATTCGTTTCCACTGAGCCATGATGGGAACTCCGTGAATGTTACTTATTTTAAAAAATTAAGTACATATTCTAAGTTTCCTTCTTAGAATTCTTTTTCTCTCACTAATATCTCTATAATGATTAAAAAAAAGACAACAAATTGTGTATCTTTATCATGTTTCTTTTTTGGAAGGGGGTCAATGAATCAACTGGAAATGAAATACGAACATACCCCAAGTCGTCATTGTAGGTCAACCATTCTAGGGAAAGAGAAAACCCTAGTTGGAGAATCAAATTGGAACTTATAAATCCTTAGGATCAGTTTGGATAACAATATAGAAGAAATTAAACA
Organism: Catagonus wagneri; assembly: GCA_004024745.2. NCBI lineage: Eukaryota > Metazoa > Chordata > Mammalia > Artiodactyla > Tayassuidae > Catagonus > Catagonus wagneri. Next base: position 17,394,133 of record PVHT021183555.1, read on the forward strand.
ACAACAAAAATGACACTTACATTATAAAAACTGGACAAAAAAGTTAAAAAAAGTTTTAATTATATATATACAAATATAATATAAATATATAAAATATAAATATATATATGTATGTTTTTCTTTTTAGGGCTGCATCCAAGGCATATGGAAGTTCCCAGGCTAGGGGTCGAATTGGAGCTGTAGCTGCTGGCCTACACCATAACCACAGCAATGCAGGATCTGAGCTACTTCTGTGACCTACATCACAGCTCACAGCAACACTGGATCCTTAACCCACTGGGCAAGGCCAGGGATAGAACCCGCATCCTCATGGATACTAGTCCGATTCATTTCTGCTGCACTACAATGGGTACTCCCTAAATTTCTATAAATTTTAATTATTTTTATTGATTAATTAATTTTTTGGTCTTTTTGGGGCTGCACCAGCAGCATATGGAGGTTCCCAGGCTAGAAGTCCAATTGGAGCTGTAGGCACTGGCCTGTACCACAGCCATAGCAACGCCAGATCCCAGCTGCTCACGGCAACACCATATCCTTAACCCACTGTGGGGCCAGGGATAGAACCCACATCCTCATGGATACTAGTCAGCGTCATTAACTGCTAAGCCACAATGGGAAATCCATACTTCTATAAATTTTAAATAAAAAAACCTAAATAAAGGCACCCTTGTCCTGGAGCTCACATTAGCTTTAGGACGTTCATTGTGCATGTCTTTCTCCAACTCAACATTCAGTGATTCACACTGGTAGCTTGAAATTGGCCGTGGTGGGAATACTTATACCATGGAAATTGGCAAATGCTACAAAATGCTCCTCCCCACCCTCCCTATTAACTTTACAAGTATACCATTGGATAAAATTATCTCTGAGGTATATCAAAGTTTAAAACATACAACCAGAGAATTAAGATTCTGCGGTATGTTAGACAGTTTTAGATAACAGCAACAATATCTGGGGAACAACTTTAAAGTTGGGGGTATCTCATAATATGACGTTGTCTCTGGGGTTGTTCTCTATATGGGTCAGTTTTTAGAGTGAGACATTTGATAAGCCTGCTATTATTATTAGATTTTCCTTATACAAGTTAGAATGCAAATTAAGTAATGAATGCAACTATGAAGGAAAGTCAGAAATTAACAATCATGGTATGGAGAATGAATATTTTTGAAATATTAGCTATTGTATATTCTCACATTTGTTAACTGCTATACCTGCTCAAACTCTTTTTCTTAATCACAATGAGTGATTCTCCAAAGCACAATGAAAATAACTCTCTACTCACCCATTTCAATACAGGTGATCCCAAGTGACCAAATGTCAACTTTCCCATCATACTGTCCTTCATCCATAGCTAAGATCACCTCCGGAGCCATCCTGCCAAACATAATGTACCAAACTCAAGTTGTAAATTGAAAACAAAATTCATCTAATAAAGTGATTCAAAGAAATAGCTGCTTTTGAACATATTTTAAAGTTTTATCTGATAGCGCTATTATTTCCTTACACAAATAATTTGAAAAAACACTATTCAAAATATATACAACATACTTGGTGATTTACATGAAACGATACAGTATTTTCACTATATCATGGTTTCACCATTTACCAGCATTTGATCTTGGCTAAGTTACTAAACCCTTTCTGTATATCAGTGTTCTCATCTGTAACATGGAGAGAATTTTAGTAGCTACCTCAGAGATATTTGTAAAGGATTAAAATGTACAAAACACTTAAATTACTTTAAACAACATGAAAAATACTTTATGCAATTACGGAAAGCAATATAATCTGATAGTTCCAAGATGCTACAAGTTAAAAAAAAAAAACTGGCTATAGTAATGGATGGTATTTTGTTTGTCCACAATGTATTTTCATTAGGAAGGGAAGGGCCATATAGTTTAATATGCTTTGTTCTCTATTAGTACGTATAAGTACTTGTTTAATAGATGCTATTTGATGATTATGGAAAAAAACTCAATTTGTAGCTGATATTTTTTAGTAAGTAATTTTCTAGGGATATAAGTCATTCTCTAAGGTACAATGAAACTCCAATGTATTGATGAAAGGAAGGAAAGGATTCCTGAATGAGGTGAAACTTTTAAGTCATAATGACAAGTGAGGTATCAGAGAACTCAACAAAAACAAGAATCCAGAGTTCCTGCTGAGGCTCAGTGGGTTAGGAACCAGATTAGTATCCATGAGGATACGGGTTCGATCCCCGGTCTTGCTCAGTGGGTTAAGGATCCGGCATTGCCGTGAGCTCTGGTATAGGTTGCAGATGTGACTTAGATCCCGAGTTGCTGTGGCTGTGGCATAGGCCAGCAGCTGCAGCTCCGATTTGATCCCAGCCTGGGGATTTCCAGAGGCCGCTGGTGTGGCCCTAAAAAAAAAAGGGAAAGAAAGAAAAAAGAAAACAAAACCAAAATAAGAACCTGAATTTCTTTCATTGAAAGGTAAACTTTATGCTCATTGGGTAGTTAGAGAAGATTAAAGAAATTACCTTGGGAGTTCCCGTTGTGGTGCAGTGGAAATGAATCCGATTAGGAACCATGAGGTTGAGGGTTTGTTCCCTGGCTTTGCTCAGTGGGTTAAGGATCCGGCATTGCCGTGAGCTGTGGTGTAGGTTGCAGACGCGGCTCGGATCTGTCGTTGCTGTGGCTCTGGCGTAGGCCAGCAGCAACAGCTCCAATTAGACCCCTAGCCTGGGAACCTCCATATGCTGCTGGTGTGGCCCTAAAAAAGACAAAAAAAAAAAAAATTACCTTGTTCTTGCTTAGAGACTGCCTGAAGAGAAAAGTTCAAGGAAACTTGAAATCTAAAACTTGAGCTTGGTCAGCGAGTTGATAATCTTACTCAGTTTACACACAGTGACATCAACCTTATTTGAACAATTTAACGTCAATGGAAATTTTACACTAAGTCTTGATGTATCTTTTTCCAAGTGAGTTTTCTATCCTTCCTAATGAAATTTCTTTTGAGGCATATGGTTAGACATTGTCAAAAACAAACAAACAAATCCAAACAAAACCAAAACCAGTGCTATTTCTGAGTCCATCTTGTTTATATATGCATATTTAAAAGCCATGTCATGTTTTCTAACTTCATGTACCAATAAGGTGTGCCCACGAAGGAGTTGGCAGGAGAAGCCATCGAGGCAGATCCAAAATCAGCTAGTTTCACCTGACCAGGCTCTGTTAGAAGAATATTTCCTGCTTTAATATCCCTATAGGAAAAAATAAAACGGGTAGAAAATTACTTTTCAATTTTGATTATGGAATAGGTCAGAGCATGCAATTAATAAGACAAAAAGTTTATTAAAAAAAAAAAAACTTGCTCAGATAGCCAGAAGGGGATTTAGTAATTACTGCATGTTGTAAGGGGGCCCAGATTCCTGGGTGTACTTCCTGGTAGGTCATAGTAATTACTAAAAGGTAGAGCTTCTTCAGAGGGAGGGAATACAATGAGAAAAAAAGGCAGACACCACAGACAAGGAAACCTACTCATCTGCTACACTTACAAAAGCATATTAGTTGATAAATCCAGTCCCCAATAGTATTACTTGTGCTGGGAAAATTGGCGCCATTTGTAACTGCCTTTTTTTTCTTTTCCAAATTTCATGACATTTTTGGAGTCTAAACAAACCTTCAATGACTTTGTATTAACTACCTACCAATACACCTCAACTACACACATACCTTTTCTTTCATACCTGTGACCCTTTCTCTCTGTCTTTAATTGTAACTGCCACTCTAAGGCATTTGAGGGTACATGTTATAGAGAAGGTGTTATTTTAAAAATAACACTGTACAGTAAAAAGAAGACCCTGAAAGATCAAAACAAACAAGGGTTAGGGGTTAGGAAATTGCATTTCTATTGTATTATTACAAAAAATCTCAAGTGATTACTACTAAAGCTATTAGGTAATTTATGCAGCAAAAAAGTTTGAAAAATGTGATTTAAAAGAATTCAATCTTCAGTATGAAAATTTGGAATGAGAAGGTATGGATGTAACTCCTTATTCTCCTTATGAAAGGCATGAGGTATAATGAGTACTAGGAACTAAACTGTATGTTGATGGGCAGTGGAAAGATAAAGCAGAGGGAATGAGGAAAATTTATGTCAAGTTGAAAATGAAAGTTCAAATGCTCCCAAAATAGTTCTTCCAAAAGTCTTTCCTTGAGAATTCACTTCCTTTCTTCATGACATTAGGCATTGGCAGAGAGAACTTAAAAAAGCATTATTTATTTCTTGGAGAACAGAAAAATATTTTTTCTCTATTATCTTTAATTAGAATACTGACTTGCCTTTCAAATCAAAACACTAAGAATCTGAATTTATTTATTTATTTGGCCATACCTGCAGCATGGGGGAGTTCCCAGGCCAGGGACTGAACCTGCGCCATAGCTTCAACCCAAGCCACAGCAGTCACAACACCAGATCCTTAACGCTCTAGGCCACTAGGGAACTTCTGAGCTTATTTTTTAATAAAGAACATTCTCTAAAAGTTTTTTTTTTTGGTCTTTTCAACTCCTTTTACATATTGAAGAAAATAAAGTGTAAAATAAAATATTAAATTAATGTTCAAATTAAGGTAACAGAGTCACAAAAAACTGAACTGTAACATTTAAACAGGAGCAGGTAAAATTGTCATAAGCAAGTTGGCATTTAATAATGACATCTTAATACTAAAGATAGAGGCATATATGCATATACATTTTAAATTTGCCAAATCCATAGATATTATACTTAAATCAATTTTATCAATATTTATTAGACATAGTTGGGTTCATTCTTTATCCTTATGAATATACACCAAATTTCCAGCAGGATTTTTAGTCTGCCTATCTTGAGGGAGTAATTTTCTAGTATGTACCAGTGACTGGTGATGGTTTCTCTAGGGTGATTAAAACAGAAGCAAAAGGGGAAACTATAACCTAACAGTTTCATTTCTTTCTCCAGCAAATGTAAATTTTTTTCCCTTTATTTTTTGAGCCATCTCAGATCCTTTGTGCCAACTTCATATTCCATTACTTGACCACCATTCATTAAAGTAACTGTACTAGGGGAGTTCCCACTGTGGCTCAGCGGACATGAATCCTACTAGGAACCATGAGGTTGCAGGTTTGATCCCTGGCCTCACTCAGTGGATTAAGGATCCGGTGTTGCTGTGAGTTGTGGTGTAGGTTGCAGACGTGGCTTGGATCTGGCGTTGTGGCTATGGTGTAGGCCGGCAGCTTTAGCTCCGATTAGACCCCTAGCCTGGGAACCTCCATATGCCATGGGTGCAGCCCTAAAAAGCAAAAATAAACAAACAAACAAACAAATAATCAAACAAACTGTACTAGAAGTTCTTTTTAAGAAGGAAAGATTGGTAACATCTTTATTTAGAAGTTAGTGGTGGGAAGTAGGCTGGAGAGAGGAAAGTGGAGTTATGCTAAAGAAAATACAGTTTAAGGGAGTTTGTAGTGATTCAGTGGAAATGAATCCGACAAGTAACCATGAGGTTGAGGGTTCGATCCCTGGCCTTGCTCGGTGGGTTAAGGATCCGGCATTGCCATGAGCTATGGGGTAGGTAGGTCACAGAGTTGACCTGGATCTAGTGTTGCTGTGGCTGTGGCTGGAAGCTGTAGCTCCAGTTCTACGCCTAGTCTGGGAACTTCCATATGCCAAGGGTGTGGCCCTAAAAAGCAAAATAAAAAGAAAAAGAAAGGAAGGAAGGAAGGAAGGAAGGAAGGAAGGAAGGAAGGAAGGAAGGAAAGAAGGGAGGGAGGGAGGGAGGAAGGAAGGAAGGAAGGGGAGTTCCCGTCGTGGCTCAGTGGTTAACGAATCCGACTAGGAACCATGAGGTTGCGGGTTCGATCCCTGGCCTTGTTCAGTGGGTTAAGGATCCGGCGTTGCTGCGAGCTGTGGTGCAGGTTGCAGATGCAGCTCGGATCCCACATTGCTGTGCCTGTGGCTTAGGCCGGCGGCTACAGCTCCAATTAGACCCCTAGCCTGGGAACCTCCATATGCTGCGAGTGTGGCCCTAGGAAAAGAAGAAAAAAAAAAAAAAGGAAAACAAAAAAGAAAGGAAGGAAGGGAGGGAGGGAAAGACAAAGACGACAAAGACAGAAAGAAAGGAGAGAAAGAAAATACAATTTAAGAGGGAGGCCTTAGATTAGGAGTTAGAAAACTTGAGTTTCAATCTTTATTAATTACATAACTAGGAAACTATGGTCAAGTTATTTAAATCATTCTGAGTCTCCATTTCTTCATCTGCCAAAATAAAAACAATAATAGCTTCCTAAATATCTATATGGACTAAAGAAATGTAAAGAATTCAAAACTGATGAAAACAGCATATATTTATATAAGATTGACTTGTTATCTGCAACAAGAAAAGGAGAAGAAAGTCAACTAGGAAATAAATATATGCAAGGAAGGCTAATTTTCTCTTCTCCTTGATACAGTATTAAAAGGTTGCCGGGCTCTTCTTCAAATTTCCTTGTAACACTAAGCCTGGAAAATAGAGATGATGTACAGAACAGAGATGATGTAAGTCTTTGTGGATATATAGGAGAGACCAAGAGATAGGAACTAAATTCTGGCAACTTATGCTTTATATCCAGAAGAAGCAGCGATCCATTTGCTTCCCATAAATCCTTAGGCACCCTAAAAATTGGAGCATGCACTAATTTTCAAGGTTCTTTGACTAAACAGTCTTGTAACCGAAATGAAAATTTAGCTGGTCTCTAATCTTACCTATGAATCAAATCATGAGAATGCAGGTAGGCTAGCCCATGCAAGGCACCATGAGTAATGGCAGCGATCTCCACTTCCTGAAGTGGTTTCTTATGAACTGAGAAAGGAAAAAAAGAAAGCCTGGGGTAGACGATCAGTTTATTCCTATTTTTATTATCTTATACAGCTCTACCAAACTGAATTACCTACTTTCTTAAATGATAGTTTGGGAACACATTCACCTAAATACACAGGATATATAGCTTCTATAGCATAGCAATAAATAATCAGATAACAGGAAACTCAGTAAAAAAAACAACAAAAAACCCCTTCAAAATAAAATAAAACAAAGCCTGATATTCATTGCAAGTAATTGTTAATTTACTTGTCTGTTGCAAGTCAAAGCTACATTGATTTCAATTGGCCAGGCCCAAATTTACCAGTTGCTCTGACATTTTAAGTGCCTAGAATGTTTCAGGTTGCATTATTCTCCTCTACCACAAGCCATCTATAAGTACCCCTTCTAACTACAGGTTTTCATTATTTGTGAAAGCAGCTAATAAGCAATTTCTATTCAGAGATCAAGGATAATATAAGAAATTTCTTTTTTAAATGTAAAATTTTAACACAGTGTCTGATTATAACAGCATCTGTAGAGAACTGGGTCAGTCAAGAGATGTGGAAGGTTTAAAAATCAATATAATTTGATACCATCTAATTCTATTTTATACATATACATGAATTTGATGCTTTTGGCTACACATAGTGTATCATATTACCCAAACATTGTAGTAGTACCTGCCCTGGATGGGCCACGAACTAAAACAATGGGAGAGCTGCTAATCATTACTCAGATATTGTCCAAGACTGCAGAGACAGAATTTGCATGGCTTATCCACAAAACCACTGAGTTTAAGTCATTAGCCATTTAGTTTGCTCAAAGCCTGATTTAATAGAGTAGATAACACTCTGGTCAAGGTAAAACAGAAAGGAGGGGATAGTGTTTTTATCCTTACCTTCTAACAAATCAGAGGCTGAGCCTAAGCAATATTCCATCACCAACTGTAAGAGATTGAAATAATAACCAGAATAATGATAGTTAATAACAAACTGCTAAAACCAACCAATTAACCAAGGAACTAAGAATACCAGGAGAATAATAATTCTGATCTACCCAAAGCTAGATTAAATTCTGGTCATCTGGCACTAGTAATTGATTTTTATATCTTTTATCATCTGTTTTTGTTATTTCCTCTTTGAAACTGGAGTTGGTCTAAGCTTATACGGGGACTGCATATGGAAATATTCACTGTAAACGGTCAAGCTGAGAGTGACAATTTATTCATTTATTAATTTCCACACCTTATTTCAAAAGGATTTAAGGTGGCTAGGTTGCGCTACAAATTAAATTTTGTAACTCTGAAAGTGGCAACCACATACATGAACCAGTAAAACCGATACTGGAAAACATTAGTTAAATAATATAAATCAAGAAGTAGTAAATCCCTTACTTTCACATTTTAAAAAAGTTCTAAACAAGAAAGTATTGGTTAGAACTCAATCTAAAGATGTAGCCTGCTATGTATAATTACATTTGCTTGAATCCCTGAGATACTTGGGATATTTAAATTTGTTTCAAAGTATTTCCAAAATGATATTATTAACACAATATTGATATTTATTGGGTTTGCAATCTTGGGAGGCTTTTTAAAAGCAAATGTAGGAGTTCCCTTCGTGGCTCAGTGGTCAACGTGAGCTGTGGTGAAGGTTGCAGACGCGGCTCGGATCCCGTGTTGCTGTGGCTGTGGCAAAGGCCGGCAGCTACAGCTCAGGTTAGACCCCTAGCCTGGGAACCTCCATATGCCACGGGTGCGGCTCTACATAAAATAGGCAAAAACACACACACACAAAAAAAGCAAATATAAGAAAACTCTTTCTTTATTTTCATCTTAGATATTTTAGATGTCCCACACTTCTACTGATTTATAGCCAAGGTCAGAATTGTAGTGCTCAGTGACCATTCCCCACATACACACACACGAGCATGCACATTCCTACAAATTATTATTCAGTTATTCTAAAAACACAACATTTTTCCCCCTTTTTTTTGTTTTTTGGCTGTGCTGGTGGCATGTGGAAATTCTTGGGCCAGGAATCAAATCTGTGCCACAGCAGCAACCTGAGTCGCTGCAGTGACAGTGCTGGGTCCCTAACCTACTGCAACACAAGGGAATTCCACAACATACTTACTATGAAATACAAATTTCCTATCATCATAGAGATATAACTACTATTAACATATTGTTTCCATTAATTAAAAATAATTCATGTGAAAACATTTATGTATTATGTATCTAGCATTACTGGAATAATTAAGAAGAATAAGAGATATTATATTTTATTATAATTATGTCAAATGTCACTATAATATATAATTATACATGATATAATTTTATATTCTTTCTGAATTGTTCTAATAGCAAGGTATATAATACACAATATATGGTATATAATAAATATATATTATACATAATAATGGAGATACACATCTACATTATTAAATTAGATATTTTTTATATTAATTAAATATACAAAATGTATTAAAATTATTCAATTTCTGGAATAATCTAAACCAATGAGAAAATCAGAAGTTTAAAGTGTCGAAACTTTAGGAGTTCCCTTGTTGCACAGTGGGTTAAGGATCTAGCACTGTCACTGCAATGGCCCAGACCATTGCTGTGGCATGGGTTATATCCCTGACCTAGGAACTTTCACATTCTGTGAGTGTGGCCAAAAAATAAATAAATAAAAGTAAAATTCAGAGGGAGTTCCGTTGAGACTCAGTGATAAGGAAGCCGATTAGTACCCAGGAGTACTTGGGTTCGATTCCTGGCTTCACTCAATGGATTAAGGATCTGGCATTGTCTGAGAGCTGTGGTGTAGGGCCCAGACGCAGCTCAGATCTGGCCTTGCTATGGCTGTGGTGTGGGCCAGCAGCTACAGCTCCGATTCGACCCCTAGCCAGGGAATTACCATATGCTGCAGGTGTGGTCCTCAAAAGGACCAAAAAAAAAAAAAAAAAAGATAAAATTTAGAAATGTTACTATAGTTTTCTGCTTGATATTAAAAATAAGCACATTCAGAAATTTTAATTTTATTTCTTATTGTGACATGAGTATATTGTAATGAACATTAGCCCCCCTTTTTTTGTCCACGTCTCAGCATGTGGAAATTCCTGAGCCAGGGATCAAACCGGCCTTATAGTAGTAGCAATCGGAGCCACAGCATGGACAACACTGGATCCTTAACCGACTACATCACAGGGGTAAATTAGCCTTTTATGTGTGCTATTTTTCTTTTTTTTCTCAGCTTTATTAAAGTACAATTGACAAACTATATTTTTCTTAGTTTTGATGAAAACATTTCTCAACCTATTATTTTCTCACTTCTTAAGTTGGGTAGATTAACACGCATATATAACTTGCTTAATCTGAGTACATGGAAAATGAACATAGAACTTTAAAACTGAATGGAGTGGTTATATTTACAGTTAAGTTTCTATTTTTAACATTACATGTTAACTCTGTATTTTTGTCACAAATATTCTTCATTAGGTCAAATTAGTTGTGGCTGTACGCATGTCTCCAGCAGCTTAGATCCTATGAGCTTCTTCTAATCAGTCTACCAAATCATTGTAGGCAAAGACCCAGTAGCAAGTACTCAAGTAATCAAAGTGTAAATGGGCTTCAAATAAGGGCTTGGAGGACTTTCTGAAGTTTTGAAACACAGCAGATTTAGCACTTGATTTTGTAACATTTATTCTACCCACTCAAAATCCCTTTCTTGACTCCTTTAAGAAAGCTGATATTGCCAGAAAACTGATTTTCACATAATGACATATCCTCTTATTAATTTCTTCTGCTCAGAACAGAAGCAATGACTCTAGAAATCTCAAGAGTTGCTTGAGCAGAAAGGTTTATATTTATATTTATTGTTTGACAGTCTAACTGTGAACAAAAATTCCATTCCCTAAGTGGAGATCATATATAGGCAAGGACTTGTACAAGTTAGGTATTCAATAAATGATAGTTATATTGAATACTTTAAATTGGAATGTACAATCCCAAAAAGTGCTAGGTATAGCATTTTCTTATTCTAAACTATGTCTAATGTGCTAGACTAAAATCAGAAAGACAATCATATAAAAGAAAAATATACAAAGAAGACAGATGGACTGTTTCAATTTAATTATAATCTAGGCCCTGTGTGGTAAAAATTTAGACAGTGGTGGTAATATCAAACACAATTCCAAATTTGAGGGGAATTGGAGTAGGGGATGAGAAATAGCAGATAAAAATTCTAGGATGCGTATATTTTGCAAATAAATCATTATAAAATGAGGTTAACTTTTCACTATCTCTTCATTAAGTGTTTATGGAATAAAATTTCCTAATGGCTAGATGTCATATTTAAACTTTTAGAATATGTGCCAGACAGCATACTCTGAAGTAGTAACAAATATTAAAATACAGATAACAAAAGCCAAATGAACAGAAATGGGGCTGGTAATTTTCCAGACCAAAGAGATAGTAGAAAAAAAGAAAAAGAAAAAATTATAACTGAAAAAAAAAATAATAGAGGTTCTTTGACTTACCCAAGCAGTGTGCTCTTTCAAGTAACAACCTTTGTATTCAATGGTATTGGGATGCTTCAACTGTCGTAAAAATTTGACTTCCTTAAGAATATCTTGCCATTTCTATTAAAGTCAGAAGGAAAATGTTAAAATTTTTTAACAGAAAATAGATTTTATTTTCAAGTATACATATATAATATTCTTTTCATTATTTTAAACGATCAAAGAAAATGTTTAATACATAAAGAAGCTATTTAAACTTGTGTTATTTCTTGTTTTACTACACATATATTAAATCAACCGCAAATATTAAAAAATACATTATACAAATTCATATTCTATTCTACATAATAAATGACTGAGGTAGAATATTAGGAAAGTTTATCATATGCTCCACAAGAAGGAGAAAAAAAGACTGATAAAGAAATGTTTAAAGAATGTGTTTCCACTGTCAATTTCATACCAACTTGTCAGTTTGGGTCCACAGTGGCTTTAACATACCTCATGTGCCTGTTTTCCACTATAGGACATTTTCTTAACTGCCACCACCTCACTGGTATGAGCATTTGTGGCCTGTGTTAAAAGAGCAAGGGAAAAAGTTAAAAAGAATGAATGATGTTTCAGCCAGTTTAACTTAAATATTTCACTAGAGACTTTGATAACATTGCACATTTCATTCTCACAGCTCAAAGATGCTATAATTTTTTAAAACTGAAGCACAGTTGATTTACACACAATGTTATGTTAATTTCTGCTGTACAGCTAAGTGATTCAGTTATATATGTATATATACATGTTATTATATATTATATATGTATACACACACATGCCTTTTTATATTCTTTTCCAATATGGTTTATCACAGGATACTGAATATAGTTCCTTGTGCTATACAGTAGGACCTCGTTGTTTATCCATTCTATATATAATGGTGTAAAATATGCTGCAACTTTTGATAGGCTAGATAGATATTTCTACTCTACTTTAAGGTACAACTTCCCTTTATCCCCTTCCATATACATGCAAAGGCTACAATATAAAAAAGGATTAAGGTTTAACAACATATATGCAATCAAAACAAGTCATATTTCCAAAATATCCATACTGACTTCATCATGTAGAATGTCTATCAATGGAGAATCAGTTAAATAAACATGGTACGGTCATAAAATAAAATAAACATTAAAAGACTTAGGTAATCGATATAAATATATAGTATCATGACAAAAATTGGCTGTATGGTATGGTCTTACTTTTGCAAAACAGTAATAATGAGTATATGCGTAGAAAAAATTATGAAAAAACTTATACCAGAATATATATGTGATGGATTAGCTGATATATTATTATGCCTGATAGAACTTTCCATGAAGATGTAAACGTTCTGTATCTACATCATATATGGGAGCATGTCAAATGTGGCTAGCGTGACTAAGGAAGTAAATTTTAAACTTCATTTAATTTTAATTAACTTAAAATTTAAAAAGTGGCCACTGTATTGAAGAGTGCTGCAGAAGGTAAAATTAATCTTAAGGGAAGCTCCCATTGTGGCTCAGCAGTTAATGACCCCAGCTAGTATCCATGAGGACGCAGGTTCGATCCTTGGCCTTGCTCAGTGGGTTAAGGATCCAGCATTGCCATGAGCTGAGGTGTAGTTCACAGTCGTGGCTCAGATCTGGCATTGCTGTGGCTGTAGTACAGGTCAGCAGCTACAGCTCCGATTTGACTCCTAGCCTGTGAACCTCCATATGCCACGGGTGTGGCCCTGAAAAGACCAAAAAAAAAAAAAAAATTAATCTTAAGAGAGACTTTTACTCTCAAAATGATACCTTCTTCTTTTATAATAATAATAAACTGGATTACACATATACATCCACACATTTATGAGTTCATGTGTGTATTCATCTATAAAGGTTGCTTTGTCTTACGATTTTCTCTATATATCTTCTTCACCCTCAAAATACAACAGTTCATTGAAAGCACACCGGAAAACTATGAAAACTATAATTGCGTAGGTAACAATCTTTTCCTTCAAATTTACTTAAGAAATTCAAAACTAGGTAATTTTCTAAAATTTTTCAGAAAAATAAATATGATATTAAAAGATTAGCTAGGCATTCCTGTCATGGCTCAGTGGTAACGAACCCGACTAGAATCCATGAGGACAGAGGTTGGATTCCTGGCTTTGCTCGGTGGTTAAGGATCCAGCATTACCTTGAGTTGTGGTGTTAGGTCACAGACAACCGCTCAGATCCCGCACTGCTGTGGCTGTGGCCCCCTCAGATCCCACACTGCTGTGGCTGTGGCATAGCCGGCAGCTATAGCTCTGATTCTACCCTTGGGCTGGGAACTTCCATATGCCCTGGGTGGGGCCCTAAAAAGACAAAAATGAATGAATGAATGAATGAATGAATAAAAGATTAGCTAATCTTAGCTTTCTTTTAAATAACAGGTCTCTGCATCAGTATAATACTCCCGATGTAAGTAAACTATTTTGGTTATATAATAATATCACTGTGGCCCAATAAAGCTATAGCAGTGTTTCGGAGGTAAAAGATTGGAATCCACTCTCTGGTAAAACCAGGTTACCAATTTTAAAGAAAAATGCCTAATTAGTTTCTTAAATGCAATTAAAGATGCTGCCCTTATAAAGGTATTAACAATGGTTTTTTTCCTAATTAGAAAAAGTTTAGTTTTAACAACAAACAATAACTCTGATATAAAAAGAATTTAACCCTGAGGTCTTTTTTTTTTTGGCCTTGCCCATGGCTTGCAGAAGTTCCTGGTGCCAGTGATCAAATCTACATCACGGCAGTGACAATATTAGGTCCTTAATGCACTGAGCCACATGGGCACTCCCCCAGAGTCTTAATCAATGCCAAAATGCAGAGAGATGAGCGCACACTAAAAAGAAATTTTTATATGAGCACTAAGGTAAAAGTATTACGAAAACAAGGCATCCACTAGCTACAGTTTCCAAAATAGCAGGACTCTACAAAGGCATTTTTAAAGACATTTTATTCATTTAAAAGGTAGAGACTGACTTTTGCTGAAAATAAAAATCTCTCACATTTGGCTGGCTTTTAAAATTTAAAACTAAGACTGTGCTAACATGACAATAATAAGGCAAATTGATGCAAATTCACTAATGCAATAAAGGTTAGGGGAACTATATCTGAAAAGTGGATATTTGGGGTATGAATCCATGTACTGTGCAGCTAAAGGAGACTGGGAGAGGTTTAGAAAATGCTCAATGACAAATTTTAACCTATAGTGAGGCTTTATAAAAACAAATCCTTAATCTTCCTATAGTTTATAGGAAGAAAAAAAATCCTACACAAATGGAATCAGATAGTATTATCTAATTGCTTTCTAAGGTAATTTATAATCAATGCTTACTTGGGACAAGAGAAACAAAAAAACAATCACCCTAAAATAAAAATGTATTACTTTACATTTAGAGTTATCATCACTTAGAACTTGTTAAGTGTACTTGGCTTATAGAACCTATCTACTGGGTAAAGACTTGAAATCTGAAAAAATTTCCATTTATTTATAGATGTGAATTTTTTAATGCAATTTTATACTAGTTAAAATTCAGAAATGAAACTGAAACTAAAAAAAAATCAATGTTTTAGTACATAGGAAACTATCAGTGGGGTTTCAGTTTTCTAATACATCATACTGTTTTTAAATATTTTAAGTTTTATTCTTGAAACTTACATTCACACTTAATGTAACTCAGTATGTTGTGAGCCACACGGGAAGCCCTAATGTAACTGAGTATGAATGGTCTCAACAGTCTCAGTAACTTTCAGTAACCATTTAATTTAAGCAACCATCGACTCAAAATATATTTATTGAGTACTTACTACATATGTGTTTCTGACATTTTCACAACCATTTTTAGCTGCATTCAAATGATTGCCAATTATTTGCCAGTTTATAAAGAAATATAAAAATTAAACATAAGCTTTTCTTTTTGTCCTAGTTATTAAGCCTCCACTAAAACTAAAAGGTATTTATACCTAGAAGAACAAAACTAAATTATTTACTTTAGGTGGATTATGGATGATATACTGAGTTCAACAAGGCAATACCAGAAACCCAGAAACTTTATAGTTGTATTTAAATGAATACAAAAACAAACATGATTAGCCCCTTTTATTTTCCTTTAACATGGAGTTTCTTACTATTTAATTTGTTACTGGTGCTAATTTCTGAATTACTTTATGCAAACCCAAATATACACAGATATTTCATCAACAGTTTCAATTTTCTTTGAATGTAACATATTTTCTCAGCTGATTGATTCTGGAAGAGTTGTGCCAGCACATAATTTGTTTTTAATGTATTTCCTGGTATCATCTTGTGTCAAAGCTGTAAACTACAAAGAGGCTAAAAGAATTATAGTGCTGAGCTGTACAAATATTGGTTGCTTAACTCTGGTCTTTACTGCTTGCTAACATGACTCTGACTCACAAGAAGTACTAATTAGAAGTACCAACTTCTCTGAGTTCTTCATAATTCAAATACTTATTAGGTGTCTGAATTTGTCAGGTATTGGGCCAAATGTTAGGGGTAGAATTTTGATTATGCATGCTAGCGCCTATTTCTCACCAAACAGCACAGACAGCAACAAAAATAAAATCATAACGAATATAAAACTGCAACGGTGATATGTGTTATAAAGAAAGATGTGTGTTACTTTGAGGACCCAAAAAGGATGCAGGTCAGGGAATACTTCCCTGAAGAAATGAGCCTTCATCTGAGAGCTAAAGAATGAATGGACAGGAGTTAAGAAGATAAAGATGGCAGGGGAAAGCATTTCTGAGAGAGAAGTTTATGCAAAGATCCTATGATGAAAAATTAAAAGAAAACTATTATATTATAGCCAAAGCAACGAGAATAAGAGGAAATAAAATTCAGCTATAGAGGGATTACGTCATGAAGGACCTTATAGGCTGGATACAGTAAGGATTTTGATCTTAGCCTAAGGAGAGAGGAGAGAGACCCCGTAAAGGCTTTATAGAGAAAAAGTGATATGATCAGATTTAGGTGTTTCTGCACCCCCACCAGCCCCTGGGCTCACTGTGATGTGGATCAAAGACTGCAGAGAAACCAGAATGGATATAAAGAGATTGGTTTGGAGATTACTGCCTGCCCAAGTAAGGGATGGTAATCTTCTTAGTTATAATGGTATGAGTGAAAAGAGGAAGAATCTATTAACAGAGAAGAGCAACACATAAATATTACCTTTTTTTTTTGTCTTTTTGCCTTATCTAGGGCCCCTCCCGCGGCATGTGGAGGTTCCCAGGCTAGAGGTCTAACAGGAGCTGTAGCTGCCAGCCTTCGCCACAGCGACAGCAATTTGGGATCCGAGCTGCGTCTGCAACCTACACCACAGCTCACGGCAACGGCAAGGCTGGATCCTTAACCCACTGAGCAGGGCCAGGGATCGAGCCCTCAACCTCATGGTTCCTAGTCGGATTCATTAACCACTGAGCCACGACGGGAACTCCTAAATATTACCATTTTTAAGGTAAGAAAATCTATTTTTAAGATACGGTATATGTGACCATTGTAGATAAAAGTTTAAAGCTTTTTGGAAGTTTAATTGTAAAGCAAAAGTTACTTCCCCTTTAATCTGTGTTGCTAGTGCCTTTCAGGTTTATATATACACTTCTGTACACAGGCAGTATATGATTACGTTTCAGTGTCAGAGCTACCCAGGTTATCTTTGTGATTTCTGTGGTCTATCATTATCGACAAATAACGTATATTTACATCATGCTACTCAGAACAGCTTGCAATTTAAAATTTATGAATTGTTTATTTATGGATTGTTCTATTTAATATTTTTGGACTGAGGCTGACCTTAGGTAACTGAAACTGTGGAAAGCCAAACTGTGAATAAGGGGGAACCACTGTACTCTAGCTGAAGAGATAGGAATTAGCCTGAAAGGCAAATAAAGCACTAGGTCTTCTGCAGCCTACTACAACGTAGGTCTCATTTTATCCCACTACAGATGGCTTGTTAGTAACTTTTGAAGCATACATGGTTTACTGTATTTATTCCAAAAGAGATCATGTAGTAGGGTCTGATTGCTTTTTAAACAGAAGAGTCAAACAGAGATTGAACTACTAGCTGACTCTGGCCAAGAGGATTCTGAGAGGGTGAATTAGTTATACAGCAATAGACGGAAAAATAAGAACAGATAACTGAGTGAAGAAAGTATCTCTGAGCAAAACAGGTCACAGCCAAATATATAAAGAATGTTTCCTTTTTTAAAAAGTTCAAAACTGGGCAAAATCAGATTATATTATTTTGGGTGCAGAAGTAAAAGGGTTACATATAAAGAAAAACAACAACAAAAATCACCATAAAATTCAGGATATTGTATTCCTCCAACAAAAAAGGGACTTCTGGGGTGCTGGCAATATTCTATTTCATGGCCTGGTCAGTGTTTATAAAGGGATTTAGTTTTTAATTATTCTTTATATATTAAAAGTGTGGAATTCCTGTCATGGCTCAGCAGAAATGAATCTGACCAGTATCCATGATCATGCAGGTTCAATCCCTGGCCTTGCTCAGTGGGTTAAGGATCTGGCATTGCCATGAGCTGCAGGGTAGGTCACAGACGCGGCTCAGATATGGCGTTGCTGTGACTGTAGTGTAGGCCAATGACTACAGCTTCGATTTGACCCCTAGCCTGGGAACCTCCATATGCCATGGGTGTGGCACTAAAAAGACAAAAAAAAAAAAAAAAGATATAAGTATGTATACATTATGCACACTTCTGTATGTACAATATACTAGTAACTGAAAAACTCTTTTAAAAAATGTGTCTCAGTGAATGACAAGACAGGACTATGACTGGGCCTTAAAGGAGAAAGACTAACATGAGTGTATTAACTTGAAAATACATTAGATGCAGGTGAGGAAGGAAAAGAGATGGTGATGAGTTTAGACATAAAGAGATGAGAGAGCATTTGGAGAAAACTCAGGTTGAAGATTTGGCTAGAAACTGAAGGATGAGTTCAAGATGCAATTCGTAAAATCTCATTTGGAAGGACAACTAAAGATAAGCTCTATCTTCCCTAAGAGGGAAGAACATTAAAGACCACTTAAAAAGAAAATTCAAATACTATTTGATTAAGAAAAAAATTATGTGATGGAGGCTTTTTACCTATGGAGGCTAAATAGGTAAAAAGTAGTACTTAAATATTACTTGCTTAATGAACCAGGAATGCTTAAGGAAGCATGTGTTACTTTGATGAAGCACACCTCTAAGTTTGTCAAAGAACTACATATATAGTTTACACATAACAATCATAACAATATAAAGAACTATATTTTATGCAATGAATTTCAGGTGAATAGTCATGTTAACATTTCAGTCATTTCTCATTATTCTCATCAGAAGATAATCATAGACTTGAATTTCAAACTGACTCTATGGGGCTAAGCCTTATATCCCTTAATCTAAGATACCGACTTAATGAATGTTACTAAAAATTTGTCAGTCCATCTCTCTGAGTAGTTGTTCATTCGCCCACTTGTCCATTCACCCATCTGTCTGTCATTTACCGAGTTCCTACTAGTGAGAAATTATACTTGTTGGGGATGCAGCAGTGAAAAAGCAGACATAGCCCCCATCCTGATGGAGCATAATATTTAGTGAGAGTGACACACACGAATCAAGAAAATCTCACACATAATTTATTCAGTTAAACCTGTGACAAATGCAACAAAGTACCAGAGTGGAGTGTTATGAGACCATAAAGGAAGTCTTAATTTAGTGCTGGAGGGTTGAATAGGAATGGCTATCTTGTGGCTGTAACACTTAAGCTGATAGCTAAAGGATAAACAAGAGTTAGACAGGAGCGGGGAATATAATGTGCAGTTTTCTAGTTAGGAAGAAGAGCACATATAAAGGACTGGGGCATTAAAGACCTTGGCACATAGGAATTGCACAGGGTTCAAATTGAAGTTTATGACTTTTTTGCACTACCTTGGCAGAGAATTGATTGATATAATACCACTGATTTAAATATTGCCTAGAATTCTAGGACTGGCTTTTGGGCAATGACTATTTGCCTCTACCATAAACATCATTTAATTTGTAGGATAAACATAAAACCAAGTGCATTTTATTAGTTAGAATGTATAGAATTCAAACTTTCTTAATTTGATCTACACAATTTTTAACTACTTACAAAATAAACTGCTCCAAAACTGCCATGTCCAATTTCATGCAAACCAATAAAAAGTTCTTCAGGATCATCTTTGTAGAACAGGTCAGCAATCTCTGGGTCTTTTGGCACCCCTTTCCGCATGATGACCAGTATGTACAAGTGTTTTGCTTTCAATATCCCAGTCAGCCTTCTCTCTCATTGACAATTATTTTTTTTTGGGTAAAATTTCAGTACCTGTAGAAAAATAAGGTTTGATATTAACTTATTATATACGTTTTGTTTGGTAGCAATTACAAATTCATGTTTAAAACCATCTTGGTCTCAACAAATTCACAATAAAAAAGGCAAAACAACCCAAAAGAAAAATGGGCAAAACTTTGTCATAATCAGTGCATACGTATATCTTTGATTCATAATGATAACACATACAAAATTCGCGATTTAAAATCTTTCCACAGGAGTTCCCGTCGTGGCGCAGCGGTTAACGAATCCGACTAGGAACCATGAGGTTGCGGGTTCGATCCCTGGCCTTGCTCAG
>PVHT021183555.1:17415222-17433810 GCA_004024745.2 Catagonus wagneri
AAAAAAAAAAAAAAAAAAAATCTTTCCACAGAGAAAACACCAGAATCAAATGGCTTCACTGGTGAATTTAGCCAAACATCTAAGGAACATACAACACTAATTTTATACAGCTATTTCAGAAAATGGAAAAGGAGAAATACGTTCTAGGACTAAGTCTATGAGGCCTGTTTTACCCTTACATCAAAGCCAGACAAAAGTATTACAGGAAAGAAAGCAACAGACCCAAATTCTTCAAGAATATAGATACAAAAATTCACACTAAAATTATAGCAACCAGTACTATATAAAATAGATAATACATCATGACTAGGTAGAATTTATCACAGGAATGCAAGGTTGGTTTAACCCTCAAAAATCAATGTAATTCCCATCGACAGAGGAGTGGATAGGAAAGATATGGTACATACACACAATGGAACATTACTCAGCCATTAAAAGGAATGAATTACCAACATTTATAGCAACATGGATGGACCTAGAAATTATCATGAGAAGTGAAACCAGTCAGACAATTAGACAGCAACACCCAATGCTACCGATTACATGTGGAAACTAAAAAGACACAATGAACTTACTTGCAGAACATAGAATGACTCACAGACTTTGGAAAACCTTGGTTTTTCAAATAAGACAATCTGGAGGGTGGGGGGATGCACTGTGGGTTTGGGATACAAAATCTGTAAAATTGACTTGTGACGATTTATGTACACCTATAATTGAAATAAAATCCATTAAGAAAAAAAAAAGTAATACATTAAAAAAAAAAATCAATGTAATTCACCATATCAACAATCTGAAAAAAAAGCCAAATGATCATCTCTAAAGATGTAGAAAAAGGGAGCTCCGGTTGTGGCTTAGCAGCAACGAATCCAACTAATAATATTCATGAGGATACAGGTTTGATCCCTGGCCTCACTTAGTGGTTGGGGGATCCAGCATTGCTGTGAGCTGGGGTGTAGGTTGCAGACATAGCTTGGATCCCAAGTTGCTGTGGCTGTGGCATAGGCTGGCAGCTGTAGTTCTGATTAGATCGTTTGTTAACCTGGGTACTTCCATATGCCTCAAGTGCGGCCCTAAAGAGAAAAAAAAATGCAGAAAAAGCATTTGACAAAATTCAAAGTTCATTCCTGATTTTACAAACTCTTGAGCCAACTAGGAATAGAAGGTAACATCCCCAACCTGACAAAGGAAATCTATGAAATATCTATAGCTAATGTCAGAAATAATGGTGAAAGACCAAATGCTTTCCTCCTTTGATAAGGAACAAGGCAAGAATGTCTGTTTTTAACACTTCTATTCAACATTGTGCTGGATGTTCTACAAGAGCAATAACGCAAGAAAAAAAGAAATAAAAGTGAAATACTTGGGGATAATTTGACAAAGGATTCCAAGACTTGGACAATGAAAACTACAAAATAATGGTGAAAGCAATTAAAGGTGTAATGAAAAGACATACTGTGATTCAAGGTCAGAAGACTTGGTATTGATTACTTTTTTTTTTTTGGTCTTTTAAGGGCCAGATCCATGGTATATGGAGGTTCCCATGCTAGGGGCTGAATCGGAGCTATAGCTGCTGGCCTATGCCACAACTACAGCAACACCAGATCCAAGCTGTGTCTGCAACCTACACCACAGCTCATGGCAACGCCAGATCCTCAACCCACTGAGCAAAGCCAAGGATGGAACCTGGGTCATGGATGCTAGTCAGATTCGTTTCCATTGAGCCATGATGGGAACTCCGATAGATGAGTATTCTTTAGAAACAGAAACTGAGAAGCTGATTCTGAAATTCACATGAAAAGGCAATGGGCCTAAAACAATGAAAACAATTCTGAAAAAGGAAGATAAAGTAGGAGGGCTAACATAACCTAATTGTAAGATTTATCATAAGATTACAGTTATCAAGACATGATATTGGTGGGTATGTGTGTGCATTGTGTGTGTGTGTATACATATATATATATATACACACACACACACATATAAAATACATATATATATATATATATATATATATATATGTAAATAAAGTATGCACACACCAATAAATAAATGCAACAAAATAGGAAGTACAGAAATAGACCCTCACATTTATGGAAACTTTATTTTTTGCTTTTTACGAAAGTTCCCAGGCTAGGGGTTGAATTGGAGCTGCAGCTGCTGGCCTATGCCACAGCCATAGCAATGCCAGATCCGAGCTGTGTTTACAACCTACACCACAGCTCATGGCAACACTGAGTGAGGCCAGGGATTGAACACGCATTCTCATGGACACGAGTTGGTTTATTTGCTGTTGAGCCACAACGGGAACTCCTGAACAACTTAATTTTGATAAAGGCACAAAGGCAATTCATTGAAAAGTCTTCCACAAATGGTGCCATAATCGATGCATATATATTTATTTGATTCATATTGATACCATACTCAAAAATTAACTCCAAACGGATTATAGAACTAAATGACAAACACACAGCTAAAAATTTGTGAAGAAAGCATAGCAGAAAGTCTTTGTGACCTTGGGTTAGGTAAGGATTTCTTAGATATAAAAACAAAAGCATAATCCATAAAGGAAAAGAAGATTAACTAGATTAAGAATGTACGTTTTTTCTGAAAGACTTTTTTAAGAGAATGAAAACGTAAGTTACATACTGCAAGAAGATCTTTGCAAAACATACATCTCACAGTGAAATTATATTCAGAAAGTATAAAGAATTCTCAAAACTCAGTTAAAGAAAGAGATTACAAACTTCACCAAGAAAGATAAATTGATGGCAACTAAGAAAAAAAAGCTTAATAACACTACTCAATGAAAATACTACTACAAACCTATTAGAAGGGCTATTTTGGGGGTGGGGGGGCTGCACCTGTGGCATATGGAACTTCCCGGGCCAGAGATCTAATCCCACCCACAGATGTGACAATGCTAGATCCTTAGCACACTGGGCCTGGCCAGGGATTGAACCTATGCCTCAGCAGCAACCCAAGCTGCTGCAGAGACAATCCTGGATCCTTAACCTGCTGCATCACAGCAGGAACTCCTAGACCGGCTAACTTTTTATTGATTTTTTGCTTTTTTAGGGCTGTATCCATGGCATACGGAAGTTCCCAGACTAGGGGTTGAACTGGAGGTACAGCTGCTGGCCTACACCACAGTCACAGCAACTCAGGATCCAAACCATGTCTGTGACCTACACCACAGCTCACGGCAACACTGGATCCCCAACACACTGAGCAAGGCTAGGGATCGAAACTGCATCCTCATGGATACTAGTATGCTGCGCCACAACGGGAACTCCCTAGAATGGCTAACTTTAAAAAGACAAACTATACCAGGTGCTAGCAAGGACCTGAAGTAACTAGATCTCTTAGACACTGCTGGCAGGAATGTAAAAATGGTACAGACACTTTGGAAAACAGTTGGCAGCCTTTACAAAGTTTAACATACATCTACCATAAGGTGTAGCCGTTCCAATCCTAGGTATTTACCCAAGAAAAATGAAAGCAAATGTCCATCCAAAGCCCTGTACCAAATGTTAATAGCAGTTTTATTTTTAAAAGTCAAAACTGGAAAGAACCCAAATATCCATCAAGAGATAAATGGATAAACAATCTGCAGCACATGCAGGCGATGGAATACACTTAGCAATAAAATGAACTACTGACACATGCTACAACATGGATGAATCTCAAAATAATTATGCTGAACGAAATAAGCCAGACCACTCCTCCCCCCAAAAAAAAGAGACAGAGGGAGAAAGAGAGAGAACATACCTTGATTCTTTGATTTATATAAAATTCTGGATAATGCAAACCAACCTAGAGTGGTAGCACATCCATGGCTGCCTGAGGATAGGGTTGGGGTGAGAAGAGAGGCAAGGGAGATATTGAAAAATGGTATGAAGAAACTTTTGAGCTAAGGGTTCTATCCCTGGCCTGGGAACCTTCACATGCTGCAAGAGTCCCCTCCCCACTCACTCCCCCCAAAAGAATTGTTTGAGAATGACTGGTATGTTTACCATCTTCATTGTGATGAGGGAACTATATATATGTTAACATATATATGTTAAAACATTATGTTTAATATGTTCAGATTAAAAGTCACATGTAAAAGAATTAAATTAGAATACTTCTTAACACCATAAACTCAAAATGGATTAAAGACCTAGATATAAGACCAGATACTATAAAACTCTTGGAGAAAAACATAGGCCAAACACTCTCTGACATAAACGAAAGCAACATCATCTCAGATCCACCTGTTAAAGTAATGACAATAAAAACAAAAATAAACAAATGGGATTTAATTAAACTTAAAAGTTTCTACACGGCAAAGGAAACCCTAAACAAAATGAAAAGACAACCCACAGAATGGGAGAAAATATTTGCAAATGAATTCACTGACAAGGGATTAATCTCCAAAATTTATAAAACACCTCCTACAGCTCAATACCAAAAAAACAAACCACCCCATCAAAAAATGGGCAGAAAATCTAAACAAACGTTTCTCGGAGTTCTTGTTGTGGCTCAGTGGTTAACGAATCCAACTAAGAACCATGAGGTTGCGGGTTCGATCCCTGGCCTTGCTAAGTGGGTTAAGGATCCAGCGTTGCCTGAGCTGTGGTGTAGGTTGCAGACGCAGCTCGGATCCCACGTTGCTGTGGCTGTGGCGAAGGCCGGCAGCTACAGCCCCTGTTAGACCCGTAGCCTGGGAACCTCCATATGCCGCGGGTGTGGCTCTAGATAAAGGCAAAAAGACAAAAAAAAAAAAAAAAAAAAAAAACAAAAAAAATTACAAAAAAAAAAAAAAAAAAAAAAAAAAAAAAAAAAAAAAAAAAAAAAACACCAAACATTTCTCCAAAAAAGACATACAGATGGCCAAAAAACACATCAAAGATGTTCAACATCACTCATTATTAGAGAAATGCAAATCATAACCACTATGAGGTACCACCTTACATTGGTCAGAGTGGCCATCATCAAAAAGTCTATAGACAATAAGTGCTAGAGAGGGTGTTAAGAAAAAGGAACCCTATTACAATGTAAGTGGGAATGTAAATCGGTGCAACCACTAGAAAATAGTATGGAGATTCCTCAGAAAACTAAAATTAGAATTACCATTTGATCCTGCAATCCTACTCCTGGGCATCTACCCAGAGAAATCTATGACTCAAAAAGATACATGTAGGGAGTTCCCGTCGTGGCTCAGTGGTTAACGAAACCAGACTAGGAACCATAAGGTTGCAGGTTCGATCCCTGGCCTTGCTCAGTGGGTTAAGGATCCGGCGTTGCTGTGAGCTGTGGTGTAGGTTGCAGATGCAGCTCGGATCCCGCATTGCTGTAGCTGTGGTGTAGGCCAGCGGCTACAGTTCCGATTCGACCCCTAGCCTGGGAACCTCCATATGGCCGCAAGTACGGCCCTAGAAAAGGCAAAAAAACAAAAAAAACACATAAGAAAACAAAAGACACATGTACTCCAATGTTCATTGCAGCACTCTATACAATAGCCAAGACATGGAAATAACCTAAATGTCCATCGACAGAGGAGTGGATAAAGAAGATGTGTACATATACACAATGGAATATTACTCAGTCATGAAAAGGAAAGAAATAATGGCATTTGTAGCAACATGGATGGACCTAGAAATTATCATGCTAAGTGAATCAGTCAGGCAGTGAGACACCAACATCATATGCTATCACTTACATGTGGAATCTCAGAAAAGGACACAGTGAACTTCTTTGCACAACAGATACTGACTCACAGACTTTGAAAAACTTAAGGTTTCCAAATGAGAAAGGTTGGGGGTTGGGGAGATGCACTGAGGGTTTGGGATGGAAATGCTATAAAATTTGGTTGTGATGATTGTTGTACAACTATAAATGTAATAAAATTCACTGAGTAATTAAAAAAAGAAAAAGAAAAAAATATGTTCAGATTATTGTATATCAATTAATAAAGCTGCTTAAAAAGCTGCAACAAACAAAACTGAAAGGCAAACAAAGTGGGGATGGCTCCTACAAAATATGTACCAGTTAAGTATTCATAATATCAGAGAGGTAAACACATACATATACATACACCCACCTCCCCCCCCCACACACAAAGTACACAAATGGGAAATTTAAAGAGGAAATAGCAGTGTCTATTAATGATATGAAGCATATATACTTTTACCTGTAATCAAAGAAGTAAAACTAAAATAATTTCACCCACCAAATTGACAAAATAAATAAAGATACTTTTTTTGGTGAGGGCATAAGGAAAGAGTCATTTTTATACATTCCTAGAAGAGCAGAATGGGAACATTCTTTGACCAAGTAATATCCTTCTACAAGGGAGTTTCTTTTTTTTTTGTTTTGATTTGTAAATGATGCATGGTGTAGAATAGCGGAGGGATGCAACATAGTTGGGAAACATAGTTTCTTTCACCTATAAGTCTGAATTTCTTTGCAGGCTTGTTTTATCTGAAATAGGTATTGGAATTTCAGGGGGTTTTTTATTTCCTTATTTTTGCTTATTCGTATTTTCTAAATTTTCTGAAAAGCTATCACTTCCGTAATCAGAGGAAAAGTGATAGGAAAAATTTTGTTATTTTAAAGTCTAATTATAAAGCACTACAACAAGAAATGACAATACACGTACTTCCAGGAAATTTGACAACAGGGAAAAAAAAAACTTTAGCCAGGTAATTCTCCATATTTTAAGATATAGGGGTTCCTGCTGTGGCTCAATAGAATGGGTGGTGTCTTTGTAGCGCCAGGACTTAGGCTCAGTCCCCAGCCCAGCACAGTGAATTAGAGGACCCTGCATTTTGGCAGATGTGGTGTAGGTTGAAAAGGCAGCTTGGATCTGACTCCTGGCCTGGGAATTCCATATGCCGCAGGGCAGCCAAAAATGGAAAAAGAATATTTTATCACAATTTAATATTTTTATTTTTCCTTTTTTCTTATAAATATAATGAAAATTCATTATATAAAAACCAGAAAATACATTTCCCCCCATTTTATAAAAGAAAGCTAGGTCATGGATCTATGGAAAATACCTTTTTGTGTATGGCACAAAATATACTGTATTGCTCAGGTTCATTTTAGCAGCAATTTTTTTTTCTCTTTCTATAACTTCAGTCTTTTGTATTTACGGTCCACCTATGGAAAAAGAAGAATAAAATAGATAATTATAGGGCAAAATTCAAGATGCAACAATGGATAATAGGACAGTTTTAAATATTTACAAACACAACATTACAAAGTTAAAATCTGATCTTCATGTCTTCATAAGATTTCTCACAAGCAATACCAGGGAAACAAATGTGTCATTAGATTTCAGAATTTATACTGAAGCTTGCACTGGTCTGTCTGAGTCTAAGAAAACTCAATAGAGGCTACCAGTAGACAGGACCAATGTGACAGCACGTGGTGATGCTACTGATTCTCTGTCAGTAAGGTTTATATTTTGAATTGCTTTCCCAATAGGTATGATGATTAACATCGGCTCATCTATCTTCCCTTTCCTGGTCTCCCTCTAACCGATCTCTCAGATTTGAGGGTAGCGATAATTCTTTATTATCTATTCAAGAAATACATGCCCAATGTAGAATATCTGGGACACATACATCATTATGAAAAAAAAAAAATCCATAATCCTACCCACGACAAACTCCGTTAACAATTTGGGATAATTTTCTCCATGAAATGTGTTTATTTCTTCATGCACATATTTATTTTGCTACACAGCTGAGATCACATTATACGTATAACTCCACAGTCAACCCCTTTTATCTAACTCTAGGTTATAAGCTTTTAGCCATGTTATCAAACATTACTCACAAAGATCATTTAATGGCTGCTCAATGTTTTTCTTATGGAAGAGCCACAATTCATTCACAGTTTGAAACCAAGGCTGTATTAAATCCTTTGTTGAAGTATTAAAAATTATTGTTTCACGGATTTACAGACATAGAGAACAGACTTGTGGTTGCCAAGGGGGAGGGAGTAGGATGGACTGAGAGTTTGGGGTTAGTAGATGCAAACTATTACATTTAGAATGGATAAGCAATGAAGTTCTGCAGCATAGCACAGGGAACTATATCCAGTCTCTTGGGATAGACCGTGATGGAAGATAATGTAAGAAAGGGAATGTATATATATGTATGACTGGGTCACTTTGCTGTACAGCAGAAATTGGCACAACACTGTAAATCAACTATACTTTAATAAAAAATAAAAATTATTGTGCTTTGAAGAACTTTGTGCTCATTATCCATTTACACCTAGGGCTTTTTTAGAATGGATTTCTAGAAGTAGAATTATTGGGTCAAAGAATACAACAATTTAAAACATGTACATTGAAATAATTTTTGGATGCTTGAGTAGCTTAGGAAATTGAAGGCCAGAAGAGGGCAAAAACTATAAAAAAGATACTGACTTCCATTTTCACTTTTTTCCTGTTGAGGACAATCCAATCACCTCTTACAGCTATATTTACAAATTAATCTTTTTCATTATTTTGTTATTCCCACTGATTCTGTGGCTGTGGAATGCTTTAGCTAAATTGGTAGTTAAAATTTGCTGGAATTTAGCATCACATTTTATCCCAAATCAACCAGTCAATAACTATAATGTCTGCATGTATGCCTTGTTCTGCTAATGTAGTCTGACTATAGCTTCAAGGAACTAAAACATTCCTTATTATACGAACACTAGTTGCGAAATTTCTGAAAAAGTAGCTTTAAATAAAGGCATTTACCAACATTCTCATGTCTTGACAAGTTTCAAATGCAGGAGGTATTCACTCCTAGAAAAGAGTTTCCTCATGCTATGGGCACATATGCTTAATATTTTTTTTCTCTCTAAATACTTACTTGTTTTCACATAATTTTCTTAAAATAGGTACTCTCTCTTCAGTTGCACAGCTCTATACATTTTAAAATAAAATCTGGGACTTCTAGGAATTAAACTTTCTAGGTTTTATTATTTGTTTCCCCCTGCTAGAATACTGCACATGGTACTGAGGCTGAAAAACCATACTGCTGAAGTGTATCCATTACACCGAAAGGATGTTCTGTTTCTTCCATTTAACCACTTTCCTTCTTTCTTTAAAAATGTCTCCGGGGATTTCCCATTATGGTGCCAAGGGATCAGTGGAGTCTCTCCAGCGCCAGGACGCAGGTCAATCCCTGGCCTGGTGGCACAGTGGGTTAAAGGATTTGGCCTTGCTGCAGCTTTGGCCTGGATCTGATCCCTGGCCTGGGAACTCCATATGTCCAGGGGCAGCCAAAGAAAAAAAAAAGCAAAAAAAGTCTCTGAGATTCCACGAAACTGTTTTCTCCTGTTTTTCCACATTATTTCTCCAAGAGCTCCTCTTCTCTCTGATCTCTAAATCAATGTTTTCCTGCAGGTATTTGCCCAAAAGCCCTCTGTGTGATGCAAGCTGCTATCCTAATTTCCGTCCATTTAATGGTTTCAAATAACACTTTGTCACTCAACAGTCCTGGCCTCCAGTCTAAATCTCAGCCCCATACTTTCAACTATCTATTTGGCTTCTCCCTTAAATGGCTCATGTGCACCTCACATCAACTTTGATGCTTCCCTTTTCCTTGTCCTTAATATTCAATTAAATCACAAGTACGCTTCAAACATTTCTTTTTATCAGCTTTTCATTCTCTGTTTCTGTTAGCGTTAGTTATCTCTTTCCCTTGTTACTGCTCTTTCTGCCTCTAGTCTATCTTTTCTGGAATTCATCTTTGAAACACTATTATCACAATCATCTTCCTGAAGCACAGTGCAGATAATATCACAGCTTTGCTCAAAATCCTTCCATGTTCCTTTACTGCCTACAGTATAAAGGTTAACTTTATCTAATTAACATTCAAAGCTGGCCTCAAACCACTAATCTAACTTAAATTCTCAAACTCTATAATCAAGAAAAAATGAATTCCTACAGTTACATTTTCATAGCTGTGCTTATGCTACACCCTCTACCCAGAATATCCTCATCCCAACTACTTTCACAGTCCAGCCAAATGTCACCTCTTGTATAAGACTCAACATTTTCTCCCTTTGCTACAACCTTTTTTTTTTTTTTTTGGGTCTTTTTGTCTTTTAGGGCCGCACCCGCAGCATATGGAAATTCCCAGGCTAGGGGTCCGGTCAGAGCTGCAGCTGCCAGCCTACGCCACAGCCACAGCAACATGGGATCTGAGCCACATCTGCTACCTCAACCACAGCTCACGGCAACACCAGATTCTTAGCCCAATGAGCAAGGCCAGGGATTGAACCCTCATCCTTGTGGATGCTAGTCAAGTTTGCTAACCGCTGAGCCACAGCAGGAACTCCCCTTTGCTACACTTTTACACACTTATATACTAGTACTCTAACTGGATGACAAGTGCCTGTTCAGAGGAGGATACATGTCTAAATCTGTGTTTTGATTAACCCCGCGGCATCCTTAAATATAATTTTTTTCAAGATATGATTCACACACCATACAATTCACTAATTTAAAGCATACAATGGGGTAATTCCCACTGTGGCTCAGCAGTAACAAATCTGACTAGTATCCATGAGGATAAAGGTTCAATTCCTGGCCTTACTCAGTAGAATAAGGATCAGATGTTGCCGTGAGCTGTGGTTTAAGTCTCAGACAAGGCTTGCATCTGGCATTGCTGTGGCTGTGGTGTAGGCTGGCAGCTGTATCTCCAATTCAACCCCTAGTCTGGGAACTTCTATATGCCATAGGTGTGGCCCTAAAAACACAAAAAAAATTAAAAAATAAAAAATGAAGCATACAATGGTTTTTAGCATATTCACAAGTTATATGCAAATCATCACCACAGTCAATTTTAGAACATTTTCATAACCACAAAAAGAAGTCCCATTTCCTTTAGCTATTACCCCCACCCACGCCCCAATCCCTCCATTCCTAAGCAACCACTAACTTTTCTGTCACTATTTCCCTGTTCTGAACATTTCATTTGAAAGGAATTATGCCTTTTTTTTTTTTGGTGCCTGGATTCTTTCCCTAGCCAAGTTTTCAAGGTTCATCCTTGTTGTAGCGTGAACCAGCATTTTTTTTTAAGTTGATGAACAGTATTCCATTGTATTGATATACCATACTTTGTTTACTCATTTATAAGCCAATGGATATTTGTTTCCACTTTTTGGCTATTACATATTTTATTTTGTATTTTTGCTTTTTAGGGCTGTACCTGCGGCATATAGAGGTTTCCAGGCTAGGTAGGGGTCGAATAGGAGCTATAGCTATTGGCCTACTCCACAGCTGCAGCAACAGCAGATCTAAGCCGCAAAGGCCAGATCCTTAACCCACTGAGCAAGTCCAGGGATCGAACCTGCAATCTCATGGTTCCTAGTTGGATTCGTTTCTGCTGCGCCACGACGGAACTCCCGCTTTTTGGCTATTATAAATAATGCTGTTATAACCACATGTGTACACATACATTTTTGTTTGTCTTAATTACATTCCTAGGAATGGAACTGCTAGGCCCTGTGGCATCTTTATACAGAGAGCCTATAAATATCCACTGAAATCTCCTTCCCTTTTCCATCCCAATCTTAACACTAAAAATCATTTTTACATTCATTCTTCCCTCAAAATCTGAACAAGGACATTTTTCAAGAAGACAGTATTTAAGAATTAACTGCAGGAGTTCCTGTGAGTGGCGCAGTGGAAACGAATCTGACTAGGAACCATGAGGTTGCGAGTTTGATCCCTGGCCTCGCTCAGTGGCTTAAGGGTCTGGCGTTGCCGTGAACTGTGTTGTAGAGAACTGTGGTGTAAATCGCAGAAGTGGCTCGGATCCAGCATTGCTGTGGCTGTGGTGTAGGCCGGCAGCTGTAGTTCCGATTTGATCCCTAGCCTGGGAACCTCCATACGCCACAGGTGCAGCCCTAAAAAGCAAAAGTAAATTAATTAATTAATTTTAAAAAATTAACTGCAGATGAAGTGATATGCATGAAGTTACATTTTCTCTCTTCCTTGACCTCCTACTACCTCAGGTATTACATTTACAGTAAGAATTCAGAACTGTGCCAAGAATGTAGAATTTCAGGTCTTAGGCTCTTGGTCCAACTGAACAATCCAGCTAGCTTAGAGGGGAAGATTTCATCAGAGATGGGAAACTGAAATAATTTTCTTCATGCTTTACTTTAAGGAATGGTAATGCTCCAACAATGATAATCAAGTAAATTATTTTTCACAGACATTCTAACATAATAATATGAAAGAACACGAGAGTAGAAATATAAATATTTTCCATATTTTCCCTTTTTCCAGAAACTTTCAAGAAAGACGATTAACAAGTTTAGTTGCATTTCAATGTTGCAGTCACACTTCAATAAACCTGGAGCCAACTAGTTTGAAAAACCCGCCACATTAGGAAAGGGTGTGGGAATAAGAATATTTCATATTGGAAAGCATTTTAAAGATCAGATATTTCAAGTCTTCCTTTAAAAAAAAAAAACTCAATTTCAGAAAAGTTTAGTGTCAAATCATTCATATGTGATACTGTTATCCAGATTAAAATCCAAGTATTCTAATTTCCCACTCAAGACTTTCTTCTGAATCAAGCTGCCTAAGTTAGACTTCAAAACACCAAAAAGTTTCCTATTTTGCTATATTTGGGAGGGTTATAAGAAAAATTTAATTTAGGAGTTCCCTTAGTGACTCAGTGGTTAATGAATCCGACTAAGAACCTAAGAACCGTGAGGTTGCGGGTTCGATCCCTGGCCTTGCCGTGAACTGTGGTGTAGATTGCAGACGCGGCTCGGGTCCTGCGTTGCTGTGGCTGTGGCGAAGGTCGGCAGCTACAGCTCCTGTTAGACCCCT
The DNA here is from genome assembly GCA_004024745.2 of Catagonus wagneri. Lineage (NCBI taxonomy): Eukaryota > Metazoa > Chordata > Mammalia > Artiodactyla > Tayassuidae > Catagonus > Catagonus wagneri. The sequence continues at coordinate 17,428,067 of PVHT021183555.1, forward strand.
AGCCTGGGAACCTCCATATGCCGCGGGTGCGGCTCTAGATAAAAAAGACAAAAAGACAAAAAAAAAAAAAAAAGAAAAGAAAAAAGAAAAATATAATTTGAGATTGGATTTCTCTGTCATTATTTCTCCAAATGATTTCATAACACTTGAATGTGTAGAGGTGGATTCAGCTCTTATGCAGAGTGAAGCACTAACAAATTTGGTGACCTCTTCAAGAAAAAACTACAAAATGTCCATACAAGAACAGGTATAGAGCCTTAGAAGGGGCTGGCATAAAGAATAGGCTTCAAAACATAAGCTTCATAGCAAATTAGCCTGTGTAAATTCCTGTTATTTCGGTCATTATCTTGAGCCCAGAAGGTACAGAAAGGCTGTAAAATCTTCATTCTACATCAGTGAAAAGTAAAGTATAAATAGGTGACTGGATTTCTTCAAAGTCAAGACTAGTTCCTATAATACAACCTTCCCTACAGACCTATTTTTATGTCTTCAAATTCCTAGGAGGCTGTGGATCTACTTGAAAATTCTACAAGTGGAGTCACATCTTAACTAAGGTGGTTGGGTACAAAGGTGAACTTTCAAGGACAAAATTGCACGCAGTTCAAATTATCCTTGAAAATCCTAATATATATGGTTTTGTTTATACAGTTCTTTGGGGAGTTACCATTATTGCCCAGCAGTTAACGAACCCGACTAGGATTCACAAGGATGCGTTGCTCTGGCTATAGCGTAGGCTGGCAGTGTAGCTCTGATTTGACCCTTAGGCTGGGAACTTCCATATGCCACAGGTGGTGCCCTAAAAAGTAAAACAAATAAATAAATAATGAAAATAAATAAAATAAAATACAATCCTTTAATTTCCATGTACCACTGGGCTAGTCTAAAGGAATAAAAGTCTACCTGTAAGAGGAATTCTTAACTTTTTTTTTATGACATTCATCACAGGCAGTCCACAGCCTAAGAACACCTTCTCAGAATAATGTTTTAAATGAAAAAAGTTAACTGCTTAGAATTACAAAGGAAAGCAAATGAATCTTACTGAAATAGTTACCAAAATCTTAAAAACCAAATTTGTCATATATTAATATATGTGCTTCTTTATTAATTCATTTAGTAATGAGAACTAGCAGGGAGTCTAATAACTACAACAATTTCAAAGAGCGATGAACTTAATATTTTGAGATTTCTGTAACTGTAATGTGTTATAAAATATCTGGGATTTCTTTTGGTGACTGGTGACAAAAATCTCAGAAAACGAAGAAAACAAACAAAATATTATGCATACATTATAGAAAAAAAGAATTGGAAGAGGACTTCCTGTTGTGGCTCAGCAGGTTACGAAGCCAACTAGTATCCATGAGGATGAGGGTTCAATCAATCCCTGGCCCCACTCAGTGGGTTAAGGATTCAATGTTACCATGAGCTGTGGTGTAGGTCACAGACGTGGCTTGGATTTGGCATTGCTGTGGCTGTGGCGCAGACCTGCAGCGCTTCGATTTGACCCCTAGCCTGCGAACCTCCATATGCCATGGGTGCTGCCCTATAAAGCAAAAAAAAGAAAGAAAGAAAGAAAAAAAGAAAGAAAGAAAAAAAAGAAAAGAATTAGAAGAATACAGACCAAAATATTAATACTGATTATCTACCGGTATTGGAAATAAAGGCATTTTCTGTTTTTTTATCTTTCTACATTTTCTTTATTTTCTCCATTGAACACATTACTTTGTAATGGAAAAAGCAAACTAAATTATTTTTAAAAGACTGGATCGGAATAGGAGACTAGAGTAGGAAGGTCAGGTTAGAGCTACCAAACAAGAAAGAATGATAGTCTCTTTTTTTTTTTTTTGATCTTTTTAGGCATAAGGAAGTTCCCAGGCTAGGGGTTGAATCACTGGCCTAAGCCACAGCCACAGCAACTTGGGATCCTAGCCGTGTTTGTGATCTACACCAGTGCTCACAGCAATGTCGGACCCTTAACCCACTGAGCAAGGTCAGGGATCAAACCTGCATCCTCAAGGACAAAGAAACTTGCCAGTTGGGTAGCAAGTATCATGATATAAATGGAAAGAACTGTAAATGGAAGATAAAAATCTTAGGTCCTAATCCCATACTGGTTCCTAAATGCTCTGCAGCATTGACCAAGTTATTTAATTTCTCAAAGCCTCAGTTTCCTGGTTTTGGGGTTAGTTGAGACAATCTCTAAGTTCCATTTAACTATAAAAGTCTATGATTTTGGCATGTTGCTTGGTTTTAAAATCTTTTATTTGAATTCACAGACACACACAGGCAAATGCCCTGAGTTCGATGTAAGTGAAATTCCTAGCAATCTTCACTTTAATTGTTCCAAATACAAATAAGAGAAAAACTCAAGATATGAACACCTTTAGCCTCTGCAAATTTTACCTACAAAATACAGATCACCAAATACAGAAAGGCACTGTGAGAATCCTGTATTTATAACTTTTGACCTTCTGCTACAGGATTACAATGCGAGGCACTAGAGATAAAAGAACATGCAGAAATAAGAGCTTTGAAAATAAACCTTCTTACAGTTAATGAAGGATTATCTGGCATGCAATTTTTCTAAAATGCCACAGCCATTAGCAAGTTTTTGGTTTGCGACTATTTCTCTGCTGTCTCCACTTTGTTGCCCTGAAAATAAAGGTTTTCCTTAAGCACAACCAGACTGGAAAACCCCTAAATGTCAAAATTTAATTGTATATACTTAAATTTACATTTATATCTCTGGAAAATGGCCTACTTGGCCTCTGCTATAAACAGAATTATGTCGTTCCCCCCACCCCAAATTCATATTTTGAAACTCTAATGTCTCAGGTGATTATCTTTGAAGATGGGGCCTTTGGGAGGTAATTAAGGTTAAATAAAGTCATAAGGACGGGAAACTAATTCAACAGGATTGGTGGCCTTATAAGAAGAGGAAGAGAAAAAGATCTCTCTCCACAGTATACCAGCCCACACATGCAAAGGAGGAAAGGTCATGGTGAGCACATCTCCTGAAGGTGAATGGGAAAAGAGACCTCACCAGAAATTGAAGTGGTTGGCATCTTGGACTTCTCAGACTACAGAACTGTGAGAAAATACATTTCTATTATTTAAGGCACCCAGTCTATGGTACTCTGTTACAGCAGCCTCAGTAGACTAAGCCTCCCTAATTAATTTTTGGACTGAGATTCAGACAACTTTCAAATGGTTTACTAAATTAATAGTCAAAATTTATTCTTTTTCAGGTAGCTAGCAAAACTGATCCTTTGATAATCCTTTTCCTTTCAAAAATATATCTTGGTAATTCAAAGAATAAGTTTACAATTATTTCATTACTTTCTACCCAGTAACTAAAAAAAAATAAATAAATACAGTAATTAGAGTACACATAGTTGATTACGTGTAAAATCTTAACCTGAAAATCTGTTTCCAAAGACTCTGCATTTATTTGATCTTTTAACAGTACTCCTTCTGACTATGAACCTCAAATATATAAATTCCACAAGATATAAGTGATTACAAGTACATTCTTGTTTAGGTATTCAAAGCAATTTCTTCATACTTGAGTGATTTACTTGAAATTTAAAATAAGTGAATGAACCCCATCAGTTCTCTATATACCACCTGATTAAAAAAAAACTCCTAAAAGCTGTTTATGAATGGAATACATCCCCTACACTACTGCCAGCATTATCAACCTTAAAGTAAAATCTGACCATGTCACACTCTAGCTTAAAGTCCTTTAATCCCATCATGTATAGGATATAAAATCCAAGCTCATTGTAGATAGATGGCAAATAAAATCCTCTGTGATCTGCTCCTTGTCTGCTCTTGAACCCTGTCCTTGTAACTCCACCTATCTAAAACTGCTTCCCTGGGATATCAAGAAGCAGCTGTCTTTCTTTGCCTTCTTCCTAGATAACTAGAATTTGTTCAAGAATCTGCCTAGATAATAACTCTTCAGGGCAACTTTCCTAACTCTCCCAAAGCAGGGGTGGGTTTTTCCCTTAATGTTCCCACAGAAGGATGCTGTAAACATTTCTTATATACTTGGTATAATTTAGTTGTCTTAGATAAATGTTCCCCCATTAGGACCATATACTACTAGGGGAAAGGGATTGTGCTTCTATCACCAGTGCCTAACATATTCTTTGGTACACTGCATGTGGCCAAAATATGCTGCTGAATTGTACTAATTCACATATCAAATATACTAAAGTATTTATGATTGTAAGAAATGTTATAGCAAATATTTTTGTTAAACAAATGGTAACCATCACTTCTTTATGTTCTCTGAATTACTGTTTCTAGAGCTTGCTTTACTTAAAAATGAACTTGAAGTGTTCCCATCATGGAGCAGCGGAAACGAATCCGAACAGGAACCATGAGGTTGTAAGTTCGATCCCTGGCCTCACTCAGTGGGTTAAGGATCTGGTGTTCCCATGAGCTGTAGTGTAGGCTGTAGACGTGGCTTAGATTCTGTGTTGCTGCGGCTGTGGCTTAGGCCAGCAGCTGTAGCTCCAATTTGACCCCTAGCCTGGGAACCTCCATATGCCATGGGTGGCCCTAAAAAGCAAAAAAGAAAAAAAAATAAACTTGACCTTTATTTTGAAAATTTACTATTTTATTGAACTACCTGGTACCCAAATATCAATAATTTCAAAATTATCAGCACTCTTAACTTATTTGCTCAAGAACCCATCTTTTTTTTTTCCTTTTTATGGCCACATCTGCGACACATGGAAGCTCCCAGGCTACAGGTTGAATATGAGTTGTAGCTGAGGCCTATCCCACAGCCATGGCAACACCAGATCCAAGCCACATCTGTGACCTATGCAGCAGCCTGCAGCAACACCAGATCCTTAACCCACTGAGCGAGGCCAGGGATAGAATCCATATCCTCACAGAGACTATGTTGGGTCATTAACCTGCTGAGTCACAACGGGAACTCCCAAGAAACTATCTATTTTTAATGGTTGTCTTAAAGAATCGGCATTTGATATCATCCCATTTAGACAACTAGAAATCCCCTTGGAGTTCAAGTCGACATGTATTAGTTTTTAAAATATAAAATAAAATCTGTATTATATATTAAACAAAAATATAACCCTATTATACAATATTTTTCCATGCAGCTAGTCATAATATATGGCATTTTTGCATTAACTAATTTAGAAGCCATTACTTAGGCTTGCCTTTAATCAGAAAGTCCAAAATATCACCATTGGTTTATAACACTTTATTCAGTCTTTTTTTTTTTACTTTTTAGGGCTGCTCTTGTGGCATACGGAGGTTCCCAGGCTAGGGGTTGAATCAGAACTACCGCTGCTGGCCTACACCACAGCCACAGCAATGTGGGATCTGAGCCGCATCTGTGACCTACACCACAGCTCACAGCAACACTGGATCCCTAACCCACTGAGACAAGGGATCAAACCTGCGACCTCATGGTTCCTAGTTGGATTCGTTTATACTGAGCCATGAAGGGAACTCCTCATTCTGTCTTTTATTGATATTTTTAGGACCATTCATTACTGCTTTTGATAAATGAACTAATCTTAGAACAAATATAACAGAAAGGAGAAAATTAATAAGCATTTATTTTAGATTATTATAGTTACTAAAGATAGAAAGAAAAGTTACTTTCATTAGTAGGGCCTAGTTTAATGTACTCAACATTTGTCATCACACTATTCACAATAGCCAAGACATGGAAACAACCTAAATGTCCCTCAACAGATAAA
>PVHT021183555.1:17434810-17458443 GCA_004024745.2 Catagonus wagneri
GTGGAATCAAATATATGGCCGAAATGAACCTATCCTCAGAAAAGAAACAAACTCATGGACATAGAAAACAGACTTGTGGTTGCCTGGGGTGGGGGGAGGGAATGGGATGGACTGGAAGTTTAGGGTTAGTAGATGCAAACTATTGCCTTTGGAGTGAATAAGCAATGAGATCCTGCTGTATAGTACAGGGAACTGTATCGTCACTTGTGATGGAACATGATGGAGGATAATGTAAGAAAAAGAATGTAGAAGTTCCCATCGTGGCTTGGCAGAAACGAATCTGACTAGCATCCATGAGGATGCAGGTTCAATCCCTGGCCTCGCTCAGTGGAGTAAGGATCCAGCATTGCTGTGAGCTGTGTGGTGTAGGTAGAAGATGCAACTCATAGATCTGGCGTTGCTATGGCTATGGTGTAGGTCAGCAGCTGTAGTTCCAATTCAACCCCTAGTGTGGGAACCTCCATATGCCGAGGGGCAGCCTTAAAAAGACGAAGGAGGAGAAGGAGAAGGAGGAGGAGGAGGAGGAGAAGGAGGAGAAGGAGGGGAAGGAGGAGAAGGAGGAGAAGGAGGAGAAGGAGGAGAAGGAGAAGAAGGAGAAGAAGAAGAAGAAGAAAAAGAAGCAGAAGAAGAAGAATGTATGTATATGTGTAACCGGGTCACTTTGCTGTGCAGCAGGAATTGACAGAACATTGTAAAACAACTGTAATAAAATTAAAAAAAAAAAACACTGTCATCATCACCATACTAACATTTATTCAATGCTTACTATGTGTACCAAGTACTGTATATTACCTCATTTAAACCTTAATACAAGAATTCTCTTGTGGCACAGCAGGTTAAGGATCAGACAGTGGCTCAGGTTGCTGCTGTGGTGAGGGTTTGATTCTTGGCTTGCAAACTTCCACGTGCTTGCAGGCCTGGCCACACACACACACACACACACACACACACACACAGGTGCAAAGACAAACTAAAATACTATTAAAGAGTTACTATTATTGATCTCATTTATTTTACAAATAAAAATCTGAGGCTCAATTTCACAGAGCTAGTGTTTAGCAGAGATAGGATTTAAATCTAGACTGTCTAACCTCAAGCCGACTCTCTTAACCATTATGGCAGTTTTCAGCTAAATCACTGTATGAAAAGATTTCTGAAATTAATGAGTTAATAAACTATAAAGGATTCCATTTAGCTTATAATATTCCTGAATACTAACTGCTTAATCATTTTGATTTGCTTTACCTAAGGCCAAACTAGAAGATCAAGCCCTGGTGTCTAAAACTTGCTTTTCACTTTGTGCTTTAAAAAAAAAAAAAAAAAAGGAACTGCAAAAAAAAAAAAAGTTGGGGGGGAGGGCAATGCCATTATTGAGAATTTCTGTTCAGTGAAAAGTAGCGTGCCAATTCAAGACAAGGGAAGCCTAAGTGTTCCAAAAGCTGCATAGGAGGTAATCCTATCCTGGGACTTTCAGAGATGTCTTTATACCCTAGAAAGCTAGTATTTAAAACTTGAAGCTCTTGACTTATTTCTAATGTTGAAAGAATAACTCAGCATTCTTAGTCACTTAATTTTGCTTTGTCATTAGCAGAAAGGGCAAGCATCCATATATGCTGACAGAATACACGTTAGGGCAGTTACTCCTGTTGAAAGTTGCCTTACACTGTTTCGACAATTCGCTCTCACAGGAACTGCTGTTTTCAAAAATGTATGAATCGGTATCTATTCTAACTAACATACATGTAAACAGACTGTCAATATTAAAATGCTTTTAAAAAGTGAACAGACTTATGACAACTGACCTGGGATATCTCCATCTTCTTAAATTAACTTTGAGGGGTAGAAAAAATGTAAAAGGAATTGAACTTAATATCCAGAAGAATACCAGCAATATATAGCAAAGTTTTATCCTTTAGGTGTTTAAAAGGTAGAGAGATAGACGATCCACATAAGCAAATAATGACACCTACAGTAAATTCAATCGCCCCCTAAATAAATCTTGTTTCCAACTTTCCCTATATTTGGCCCAAAATGTAATTTTATAGTATCACTGTGCTATTCAAATATCTTTGATATAGTCATTCAAACTAGAAAGGTATTCAAGGCTTCTAAGATATGAATCTAATACAATAACTAGATTCCTAGTTATTCTTTAAATGTTCTGCATACTTTCACTGTCTTCAACACCAATTTTGTCTTTATTTAGCTTGGAATACCTTTTCCCTTCTTCAGAAGCCAAATTCTTATTCTATTTTTTATTTTTGGCCAAGTCTGAGGCATACGGAAATTCCCAAGCCAGGGAATGAACCTGAGCTACAGCAGTGACAACACCAGATCCCTAACCTGCTGTGCCACAAGGGAACGCCTAGAAGTCAAATTCTTACTGCTCCTTTTAAGACCTAGTTAAATTCCACCTCTTTTCTTTAATTCTGACAGTTGAAATTCAAAATTACCATGGCTCCTTATTTGTACTCTTATTGTGACATATATCATATATACCTGATATTAACAGTTTATTGGGAACATATTTCTCTCCTCAATGGGCAAGTAAGTTCCTCGATCTTTTCCTCTATACAGAAGTGATCCTTTTCTTCTGCTCTTTAGCAGCATAATGTGATTGTTAAATATATGAATCTAGACAGGCAGTTTCAACTTAGTTTCAAATTCATTTAACAAATATGTATTTCATGACTACTATGTGTCATCCTGAGCACTTGAGGAAAACAACAAAGCTTCCTATTCTGTAGATCTTAAATTTTAGTGGAGAGAAATAGATAACAATAAGCATGATAGAGTAAATTAGTATATTAAAAGAAAGATGAGGAGTTACTATCCTGACTCAGCAGTTAATGAACCAGACTAGGACTCATGAGGATGTGGGTTCGATCCCTGGCCTTGCTCAGTGGGTTAAGGATCCAGCAACTCCATGAGTTGTGGCGTAGGTCACAGATGTGGCTTGGATCTGGTGTTACTGTGGCTGACTGTGGTGTAGGCCAGTTGCTATAGCTCCAATTGGACCCCTAGCCTGGGAACTTCCATATGCCGTAAGTGCAGCCCTAAAAAACAAACAAACAAACAAACAAACAAACAACAAAAAAAGGGAAGGATGAGAACTTTGGAAGAAGAGAGTAGAGAGAATGGGGAATAAGGGAGTTCCCGTCATGGCTCAGTAGAAACAAAACTGACTAGTATCCATGAGGACACAGGTTCGATCCCTGGCTTCACTCAGTGGGTTAAGGATCTGGTCTTTAGAGTTTTTATTTATTTATTTTTAAATTTTTTATTTTTATTTTTTATTTTTTTTGCTTTTTAGGGCCGCACCCAAGGCATATGGAGTTTCCCGGACTAGGGATCCAATCAGAGCTATAGCTGCAGGCCTACACTACAGCCACAGCAACGCAGGATCCAAGCCACGTCTGTGACCTACACCACAGCTCACAGCAACACCAGATCCTTAACCCACTGAGCAAGACCGGGGATCAAACCTGCAACCTCAGGGTTCCTAGTAGGATTCATTTCCGCTGCGCCATGATGGGAACTCTTGTCTTCTAGTTTTTAGACTGGTTTGTCTCTCTCTCTTTTTTTTAGGGCCACACCCATGGCATTTGGAAGTTCCCAGGCTAGGGGTCAAATCAAAGCTGCAGCTGCCACAGTAACTCCAGATCTGAGCCACATCTGCAGCCTACACCGTAGCTCATGGCAATGCCAGATTCTTAACCCACTGAGCTGAGCCAGAGATCCAACCCACATCCTCATGGATACTAGCTGGGTTGTTACCACTGAGCCACAATAGCCCTATACAATAATTTTTTTTTCTTTTTGTCTTTTGTTTTTTTTTTTCAGGGCCGCACCCGAGGCATATGGAGGTTCCCAGGCTAGGGGCTGAATTGGAGCTGTAGCTATGGGCCTATGCCACAGCCACAGCAATGCCAGATCCGAGCCACGTCTGTGACGTATACCACAGCTTGCGACAATGCCGGATCCCTAACCCACTGAGCGAGCCCAGGGATTGAACCCGCAACCTCATGGGTATTAGTCGGGTTCGTTAACCACTGAGCCACAACAGGAACTCCCTATATTATAATTTTTAAATACATAAATTAATGGCTTTTTTTTTTTTGGCCGCACCCTTGGCACATGGAAGTTCCTGGGCCAGGGAATGAACCCACACCACAGCAGTAACCAGAGCCACAGCAGTGACAATGCCATATCCTTAACCCACTGAGCCATGAGGGAACTTCCTAAATGCATAAGTTATGCCCTAGATTTTCAAAAAAGACCAAGTAGTTGAAGACTACATACAATTAAATTGAAAGTATAATTACACCAAAAAAGTTAAATCAAGAACAGAATCCCTCAAATACATAAACATGAAAATAAACTGAGCAGGACCCTGTGAGGCCTTCCTGGGTACAGAAGCCCCTCCATGGCCCGTTTTTTTGTTTATAGAAAAAAAGTCTGCAATGTGGAGACCTTCCCTGAGTTCAAAGAAAAGACTCAAGTGGCTAAATATTAGAACAAGAGTCACAGGACTCCCAGTTTCTACTGAAGGTACATAGATAATACCTGCTGCATATCTTTGAGTTGTTGTGCAGAAACTAAGACTCCCATCCAGTGGAAGATGGTGACTACGTGTGACCACAAGCACACAGACCTCAGACTGGTTTGAACCAGAAGGATGATGGCTGAGATTCCTGAAACATTACCACTACTTCACCACCAACCAACTAGAAGAATGTGCACCAGCTGATCAGGCACCCTGTAATGCTCACCTCTAAATCCATCAGGGAGTTGGGTCTTTCCAGTGTGAGCTGCCCATTCCCCTTCCTTCACACCCTGTAATAAGCACTGTACTTTTCTTCATCACAATCCTTTGTCAGTAGATTGGCTTTGCTGCATGATGAGCAACTGGACCCAAGTTTGGTAACAATGACCTTCCAAAACCTTTGAAGAATATTCACGTGTTTCAAACTGTTTTTCCTCACTTATACAGGTAGGCTTCTTTTAATTTAATATGTAACACTTGACAGACTCAACCATTTATAGCTATCTCAAGATCAGAACAAAGTACTCACTCAAAAAAAAAAAAAGCTAATATAGCTCATAACGGCAAATCAAAAAAAGGCACAAAATGTGTTTTGAGATAGTCTTTTTTTGGCCGCCCAGTAGCATAAGGAGTTCCCAGGCCAGGGATCAGATCTGAGCCACAGTTGTTATCTAAGTTGAAGCTGCAGCAATGCTGAATCCTTAATACACTGTGCCGGGTTGGGGATCGAACCTGTGTCCCAGCACTCCCAATTCACCGCCAATCCTGTTGTGCTACAGCAGGAACTACTGAGATACTTTCTACAGTTCTATGGTATTTAAGGGTTCCCACAACTTTGTAAACTATTATTAACAGAATTCTATTTGCCTTCAGTTTAAACTACTAAAGGTTGTTTTTGTTTTGTTTTTTGATTAAGTATTTTATTCTTTGTGGCTGACAACTAGGGGGAAAAAACTATATAAATGTACTATATTACAATATAAATGTATTCCTGCAAGTCTCATTTGAGGAGGTCAAGCTGATTTGATAGAGCTCAAGAGCCATTTCAGGAGGGTATGAATTGCTTCTGTGCTAGTTCTAGAATATCAGCTGGGAAACATCATCAAAAGGAAATCAAGTCGATCCCTTTGCTGATAAGGTAATTGTAAAGAATCTCTTTCTTGCTAGAAGCAGCCAACTCAGTAATGCAAATGCCCTTGTGTTCCTCTAACAACAACAATCTCCCCATTTACTATTTAGCAAAGATTGAAAGAGCAAGCCCCAAAGCCCAAAAGATGGAAGGTGTAAAAGAAGTCTCTTTTGTGTTCAGCACTTTGGCAGGCATAAAACTGCATTTGCATCTGTCTGAGTGGTAATTTCCAAAAGTCGGAGAAAGTAAATGTGAGCTGAATATCAAGCGATAAAAGAAAATTCTCAGCAACTGTGTTGCGGTCGGGGTGGGGGATGTGTGAGGATTACACATAGAGAAGAAAGCTCACAAACCCTAAGTTAGGATGAACTCAGAGTGAGTTTTCTAAATCATCTCATCACATTAAATACGTGCACACTGGAAAATCTTCAATACATTTAAGGATATTTTGCAAAGTGCTCTTTTCTTCCTGAATTCTGGTCTTTTTTCTGTTCCTCAACAATTATATATGCTCGTGGTCTAATTATTTCCTCATTCTCTACTCCTCTTTCTCCTTTCTTAGGACCCTCCCTTCCTCTTTTTTATCTCCTTCATACAGCCAGAAATGACCAAATCCAGTTCTCCTTCAGTATTTGCATTTTAGTCAGTTTCATATTTTTGTGCCTTCTTCACTACTGCTCATTCATACCTGCCTGGGTTTCCTTGGTGTTTGATAAATGTTAGGCAGTATGATGCCACAAGTAGCTGTAAATGTCACCATTAGGAAGGCTTGATTACAGTGGCAAAGAGGTGAAAACATCAAAGCAAAATAGCTAATGGAAGCTTAAACAAACAAACAAACAAACAATCAAAAAGCCTAGCACTTAGAGTACATAGCCTAAGAGCTACACAGACGGAATTAAATAAAGAAGTTTGCTTAAGTGTTTTTGTTGAAATTTAAGGGACCTTTCTCACCACAAAAAAAAAAAAAAATCTGTATTTTGAAGTTAGACTCCTCCCCAAAGCTACATGAATTCAAGAAAGCTGGAATGGTGATTCAGCAAAGATTTTTTTTTTGTCATTTAAATTTGCAGTTACTAAAGCCTACAGTTATAGTCAGAATAAGTCAGATTTCAAAGCATGACAAGAATGAGTGCATTCAAAATAAGAAAACCTTAGAGTTCCCACTGTGGCACAATAGGATCGGTGGCTTCTCTACAGCAAAAGGTCACAGGTTGGATCCCCAGCGCAGCACAGTGGGTTAAAGGATTCAGCATTGTCAGATTTGTGGCACAGCTCGCAGCTGTGCTGTGGGTTCAGTTCCTGGCCTGGGAACTTTCACAGGCCATGGGTGTGGCAAAGTTTTTTTTAAATAAAAATATAAAAATAAGAAAGGCTGGAGATGATATCATGACATATATTTTTCTTCTCAGGCTACCCCCCTTTAACTCTCACAGAATTAATGATATCACTTATGAACAAAATTTAAATTCAAAATGTCCATTTTAGAATAATTGTATGCTTTCAGATTTTTTTTTTTTTCCTAAAGGCCACATCCTCAGCATATGGAAATTTACAGGCCAGGGATTGACTAAATATAAGCTGCAGCTGCGACCTAAGCTACAGCTGCAGCAACACTGGATCCTTCAACCCACCGTGCTGGGGGATCAATCTACACCTCTGCATCGACCTGAGCTGCTGCAGTTGGAATCTTAACTCACTGTGCCACAGTGGGAACTCCTCACATATTTTTCTAGTGGATGTAATCTGTCATTCTTTGTCCCTATTCTCTCATCTTGAAAGACTGAAGTGGGAAAAACAAAATACGGCAAAGTATGACTTTCTGTGCAGATTAAGGAAGAATATTAGAGTGGCCTGGAGAATCCTCAACAAGTGGATCACACCCACTCTGTTGGAGGGGTCAGGAGGCAAAGCAAAAATGTTAGCAAGAGATAAAAATAGGTCAAGCCTTAGGTTTCAGAATGAATGACAGGGCAGGTTTTGCCTTAGTCTCATCTCTACTGACAACAACTGAAGGCAGTTTAGCATGCTAGTTAAAAATATTAACTCAGATGCAAGATGTGTGTGAACTGTGCTTCTGCCTCTGACTCACAGTACTGGTCAAGGAACTGAGATTCTCTAAACCTCAGTTTCTCATGGGTTAATAGGGATAATAATACCCATAGCTTCTAGGTTGGATTACATGAGTAGAAGACAGAATGGGCTGAGTGTCACATATCAAATCCCTCCGAATAAATTTGTTAGTTATTATTGCTAATAAAAATAAATGACAGTTATTTTCTATGTACATTGATACTCCTAAAGGTACTATGTTCTTCAAGAAACGGGGATATCTTTCTAATACCTCCAAGTGTCTTTTGCATTAAATATTTTGTATGTTGTAGTCCATTCTTTTTTTTTTTTTTTTTTAAGAGCTGCACTTGTAGCATATGCAAGTTCCCAAGCCAAGGGTTTAATCAGAGCTGCAGCTGCTGGCCTATACCACAGTCATGGGCAACAGCAGATCTGAGCCACATCTGTTACCTATGTGGCAGGTTGCAGCAATGCCAGATCCTTAACCCAGTGAGTGAGCCCATGGATCAAACCCACATCCTCATGGATAGTAGTCAGGTTCTTAACCCACTGAGTCACAACAGGAACTCTTGTTGTAGTCCATTCCTTTTTCTTTTTTTTTTTTTTTTGCTTTTTAGGGCCACACTTGTAGCATATGGAGGTCCCAGGATAGGAGTCCAATTGGAGCTATAGCTGTCAGCCACAGCCACAGCCACAGCCACAGCAATGCAGGATCCGAGCCGCGTCTGCGACGTATAACACAGCTCACAGCAATGCCAGATCCTTAACCCACTGAGCAAGGACAGGGATCGAACCTGCAACTTCTTAGTTCCTGGTCGGATTTGTTTCCGCTGCGCCATGATGGGAACTCCTGATGTAGTCCATTCTTAAAGAAGATAATCACAGTATTTACTTTCAGAGAGGTTGCTTGCTCAGATGCAGGTGCTCTGCGCTGGAAAAATCCAAGATAAGAAAGAGTGCTATGGCAGACCCTGCCTATTGGTTACTTATATAACAGCCATTTCATGCCATTATTCTGCAGACAGAACAATTTTCTGCTCTGTGATGATACAGAATAAGCCTTGATAGGTATAATTAAACTAGTTATGGTAATCTTTGTAAAACTATTTTAAAAAAATTTTATTGAAGTACAGTTATTTACAATGTTGTGTTAATTTCTACTGTATAGCAAAGCAACTCAGTGATACATATATATTCTTTTCCATTATGGTTTATCAAAGGATATTGCATAGTTTCCTGTGCTATAGAGTAAGACCTTGTTGTTTATCCCTCCTATATATAAGAATTTGCCTCTGCTAATCCCAAATTCCCCCATCCCTCCGCTCTCTCCTCCTTGGCAACCACAACTCTATTCTCTGTATTTGTGAGTCTGTTTTTGTCTAGTAGATACATTGATTTGAGTCATATTTTAGACCCCACATATAAGTGATATCATATGGTATTTGTCTTTTTCTGACTTACTTTGCTTTTTATGATAATCTCTAGGTCCATCTATGTTACTGCAAATGGCATTATTTCATTCTTTTTAATGGCTAAATAATATTCCAGTATACCCCCCCCCCCAAGCACATCTGTCAATGGACATTTAGGTTATTTCAATGCCTTGGATATTGTACATAGTGTTGCAATGAACATCACGATGCATCTATCCTTTCAAATTATGGTTTTCTCCAGATATATGCCCAAAAGTAGGACTGCTGAATCATATGGTAGTTCTATTTTTAGCTTTTTGAGGATCCTCCATACCATTTTCCATAGTGGCTGCACCAATTTACATTCTTACTAACAGTGTAGGAGGGTTCCCTTCTCTCTACACCTCTCCAGCATTTGTTATTCATAGACTTTTTAAGAATGGCCGTTCTGACCATTGTGAGGTGGTACCTCATTGTAGTTTTGATTTGCATTTCTCTAATAATTAGTGATGATGAACATCTTTTCATGTACCTACTGGCCATCTGTATGTCTTTGGAGTAATGTCTATTTAGGTCTTTTGCCCATTTTTTGATTGGGTTGTTTGGGGGTTTTTATTATTTATTTTTATTTTTATTTTTGCTTTTTAGGGATGCACCCATGGCACATGGAGGCTTCCAGGCTAGGGGTCCAATCGGCAGCTACAGCTGCCAGCCTCCACCACAGCCACAGCTCATGGCAACACTGGATCCTTAACTCACCAAGCGAGGCGAGGGATCAAACCCTCAATCTCATGGTTCCTAGTCGGATTTGTTTCCGCTGCGCCATGACGGAACTCCTGGGGTTTTCTGTTATTTAGTTGTATGAGCTACTTGTATATTTTGGAAATTAAAGCCCTTGTGGTTGCATCAATTGCAAATATTTTCTCCCATTCTGTAGGTTGTCTTTTTGTTTTGTTTGTGGTTACTCTTGCTGTACAAAAGCTTGTAAGTTTAATTAGGTCCCCTTTGCTTATGTTTGCTTTTATTTCTATTGCCTTGGAAGACTGACCTAAGAAGACATTAGTACAACCTATCGTGAACAATGTTTTACCTATGCTCTCTTCCACAGGTGAGTGGTAGTCATGGTAATATTTTAATTCTCACTGCCAGTGACAGATCTAGGGGCAACCATGTGATCCAGTTTTGCCCATTGGAACCTGAGAAGATGTCTGCTGGAGGCTTCTGAATAAGCACTGGGAAAAAAACAAAACCTTCCCCATTTGTAGGAAGAATTATTAAGTTAGCAGTATTTGTCACTTATTCAATGTGTACAACTCTCGGAAAATAGTTTCAAATAAGTGTAAAATTTTCAACAGCTCATTAGTTTTATTCACAGTATATTTTTAAAATGATAGGGGACAATACATAAGTTATTACCTAAAGGGAAGTAATAAAGACACATCTCAGATTGACTTTTCTAACTGTAGAGGCTTGTGTTAGGATTAGTCATGTATTTGTGTATCCCTTAGGACTAATACTGCATCAGATGATGTGAGTTAAGGTAAGGAAATGGTAAAGAAGAGTTCCCGTCATGGCTCAGTGGCTAACGAATCGAACTAGGAACCATGAGGTTGTGGGTTCGATCCCTGGTCTTGCTCAGCGGGTTAAGGATCCGGCATTGCCGTGAGCTGTGGTGTAGGTTGCAGATGAGGCTTGGATCCCATGTTGCTGTGGCTACGAAGGACGGCGACTACAGCTCTGATTAGACTCTTAGCCTGGGAACCTCCATATGCCATGAGCGGGGCCCTAGAAGAGGCAAAAAGACAAAAAAAAAAGAAGTTAAAAATAGTCTCAAGTCTGAGTGATCAGGATGATAAGAAAGTGTCACCTCTAAATCACTTAAAGGGAGTACAATCTGAAGTAATACTGATGATGTCTGTTTTAAACAGGTTGAGTTTAATGTGATGACAGGATAGCTAAGAGCAGGCAGTTGGAGAAACAGGATACAATGTCAATTATTATTATTTTTTACTTATTTATTGTCTTTTTCAGGCTGCAGCTGTGGCACATGGAAGTTCCCAGGCTAGGGATCAAATTGGAGCTGTAGCTGCTGGTCTACGCCACAGCAATGTGAGATCCAAGCTAGGTCTCTGACCTACACTGCAGCTCATAGCAACGTGGGATCCTTAACCCACTGAGTGAGGCGAGGGATCAATCCCATGTCCTCATGGATACTAGTTTGGTTTGTTACCGCTGAGCCACACTGGGTACGCTTCAATTATTTTTTTTTAATTTAAGTATAGCTGCTTTACAATGTTCCAGGTGTATAATAAAGTGATTCAGTTACACAAATACATTCTGTTTCAGAATCTTTTCCATTACAGATTATTACAAGATATTGAATATGGTTTCTTGTACTATACAGTAGGTCCTTATTTATCTATTTTATATATAGTAGTGTATATCTGTTGGTCCCAAACTCCTAATTTATCCCTCACTACAATGTCAATTCTTACAGCATTGATTTTGGTGTCATGAGTATATATAGCTTTCAAATGAAATCAGGCATGGATTATAAAGGAGAGAAGAATGTAAAGAATGGGCAGAGAGCTAACATCTGAGTCCTCTAGAACAAGCTCAATTAGTTAACTGGTGACTTTACCATGTACTAGCTAAACATGAACCTGCTAAGTCATTGAAGAGTTCTAAGTCTCATTTTCCTAATTTGTAAAAGAGAAATAAAAATAACTACCATATCAAGTGGTTGTGAGAAATGAGTGACAATACATATAAAGCTCTTAGCACAATGACTAATATATACCTTCCTGAGCATACATTTGAGGTCAGAAAGAGGAAGAACCATGAAAGGAGACAGAGAAGAAGTTACAGGTTCATGCATTCATTCATACATAAGACAAATCAAAGTGCATCAAGTATCTACAAGATATAAGGCATTAAGCTGGAACAGAACCCTGACAAGATAAAGCCATAATCAGTTCAGATTCAGCCAACATTTGTTGAGTACTTTTATGATAATCCTACATTTATCTCATTCAAGGGATATAATGTAAGGTGGGAGGTTTTCCAAAGATATTAGCTGGGCAAGTTAAATAAAAACTTAGAAAAGATGGTTAATGTTGGCAAAATGGAAATTACTGGTGTGCTTTGAAAAAACTGTTTCAGTTTGCCGGAATGGGGTTGGGATGGGAGGAAAAAAAGGGAAGGAAATGTTGGCCAGGGTAGGGGGTGGTGGGTGGGGCAGGGTGGTTTGCAAGAACATCAGAGTCAAACAAAAGACAGTAGTACTGGGTTTTATAGATAAATAGAGATCTGTGCTTTCCTTAAAAAAAAAAAAAAAAGAGGGAAGGGGTCAGTGGAAAAGAAGAGACAAGGACAGGCAATACTTGATCATTTTTGTTTAAACTGTGGCAAAAAAATAATCAGATACACTTGAAAAAGAAAACATTTTCTACATGAATTAGTCACCCAATGAATGGACAACAATTCACTGCCGATACCTTGATAGACTAGGTTTTATAAAGACACACAGAAGAGACAGATTTTTCAGTATTTTAAGAGGATCGAGGAAATATTTTTTCTACAAAGTAAAAATCTCATTATCTCAAATAGTATTCAGTACAAGTATTCTTCAAACTGCAGAACGGGAGTGGAACTGTGCTTTTCTATCAGTGATACTATCTTCAATACCATGCTCCTCCCAATTTTATCTCAAGGGTCAATGGGCCCTCCCAAAACACCGAATGTACTTCTAAAAGGACATATCCAGGAACTGGAAAAGGATAAACAAAGTACCTGACACCATTTTCATTACTTCATTGATTTCCTTTCACTTATTCCTTCCTAAGAGAAAAGAGCTTGGCCCTATTTCAAATTTGGCTTGTACAGACTAATATGATTTTAATAAAAGATATAGGAGTTCCTATTGTGTTATAGTGGATTAAGCATCCAACTGCAGCAGCTTGGATTGCTGCAGAAGGGTGGGCTGTGGCTTGGATTCAATCGCTGGCCAGGTGCTTCCATATGCCTCGGGTATAGTCATTAAAATACACACACACACACACACACACACACACACACACCCTAACTACTCTTCTTAACTGCAACTTCCCTCCATTGTTTATGTTCTCAGTTTTTATACTCCATAGCATTTATACCTTCTAATACACTCTGCTTAATTTGTGTGTTCTGTCTCTCCCTTCTAGAATGCAACTCCTTAGGACAGGTTTTTCAGTCTGTTTTGTTCACTGTTGCATCTCAAGTGCCTGAAACAATGTTGGACAGATAGTACCACAATGTACAGTTGATGAATGAGTAAATAAAATCAATCAATTCCAATAATAACAAAAACAATGTTGTAAAAAGTTTCTTTTGCATACAGTTTATGCACCATTTTTTGCTGTGTTAATGTCACTTTGCAAATCTCATATCATTTCATATGAATTGGTTTCTCTCAATTAGATTCTACTTTCTGGAAGATAGCTTCACATACTGCTTTTTATTATTTCCAAACTGCTCTCACATTTTAAACGCTGAGCTAATAAATAATGTCTAGTTAGCCTTCTTTACATTCTTGGTCCTGCCCTTCCCTTTTGCTGCCTCATGCTAACACCACTTTACTGGAGTTTGGCACCATTTCAGTGAAGTCATTCTCCACACTACTTTGTTATGAAGTGATTGAATAGACTATGGTTTTAAGCTGTTGAAATGGCAAGCAGTGTTTTTCAAACGAAATTCTTTTATGAATTCCAATGCAATAAGATAGTCCAGTGATTCAACTGGCTGAATTATATTTCATTCACTTAGAGTGAAACTCCACTACAACAACTGAAGAGAACTTACTTCTCTTTTATTTTTATTCTCCAAATACTTCACATTTGGTGAGATTTCTCAGACTGAGCACTAAAACCCTCAAAAGTCTCAGAATAGACATGGACTATTTGAACTAGGCTAACTACAAAACAGATTAACCAAAAAGATTAACCAAAAAGATTAACCAAAACAGATTAACCAAAATTTTGGTTAGCCTTCAATTTTGATTGCCTCTTCCTAGACTTCTTGGTATATTTGATCATTTTTCATAACTCAGCTTAGGAAAATTACCATAATTTATGTTTATAAATACACAACTTCCTAAATATTTCTTAACAAGTTTGTAAGATTGCAATATTCTCTAAAAAAAATGAATGTAATTGGAAATTAATGTTAAAGTAAGCCTCTGATAAATATCATTTCTATTGCTTTAAGGCTTTTGATTTTTTGAAAGTCACATGAGTACAACCTGTATTTTAGGGGTTTTGTTTTGTGTTTTTTTTAATGCCCAAGGCATATGGAAATTCTCAGGCTAGGGGTCTCATCAGAGATGCAGCTGCTGACCTAGGCCACAGCCACAGCATGTGGGATCCAAGTCACATCTGTGACCTACACCACAGCTCACAGCAATGCTGGATCCTTAATCCACCGAGAAAGGCCAGGGATCGAACCCGCATCCTCATGGATACTAGTCGGATTCATTTCCAATGTGCCACAGAGGGAATTCCTCAGTTTGTTTGAATTTGTGGCATTTAAAGCAATTTGTTCGGATAGCATTAACTAATTATGCCTAAGGACGCCAAGAATTTCCATTCAATATTATAAAATTATGACCATTTCCTCCTTTTTTATAGTTGATATGAGAAACATCTGGCAAACTAGAAAGAACATGATACCTGAAGTTAGAAAGGGATATATTTAAATCCTACTCTGGAGTTCCAGTCATGATTCAGTGGAAATGAATGTGACTAGTATACATGAGGACACAGGTTCGAGGATCCTGTGTTGCCATGAGCTGTGGGGTAGGTCGTAGACTCAGCTGGGATTTGGCATTGCTGTGGCTATGGCGGAGGGCAGTGGCTACAGCTGTGATTCAATCCCTAGCCTGGGAACCTCCATATGCCACAGGTGTGGCCCTAAGAAAAAGACAAAAAAAAATACTGCTATGCTATTTATTAATATGGTCTTCAGCCTGCTCCTTGGAAAGGCAACCACAGTTAAGGGCATGGGGTTTTGATTAAAACAGAATTGCATTCAAATTCCAGGTCTATCCCTAGCTAGCCATATAACTGTGGGCAAGTTTCAAAACTATTCAAGGTTCAATTCCCTCATCTGTAAAATGGATGTGATAAACCTATCTCATAGGTTGCATATTCTGAAGATATAATAGGACAGTACATATAAAGTTTTCAACGAGGTGGCTGGCACAGAATAAGCATTCAATAAACTGCATCCATTACTATGAATAAATGAAATAATTAAATGTAATAGTCTGTGTAGAACATACATGAAGTACTCAACTGTTAAATTTTTACTATACTACATATGTCCAAAAAATGAGCTCAGTTGCCCGTAATTCAATTATTATCCCCTACAATTCTGGTTATAGTAACAACATTCAATATTATACTAGAACGAAGTATTTGAGCAGTCCTCTTTAATATTTAAATTTTGGAGTTCCCGTCGTGGCTCAGTGGTTAATGAATCCAACTAGGAACCATGAGGTTGCAGGTTCGATCCCTGGCCTTGCTCAGTGGGTTAAGGATCCGGCGTTGCCGTGAGCTGTGGTGTAGGTTGCAGACGCGGCTCGGATCCCACGTTGCTGTGGCTGTGGCGTAGGCCGGCAGCTACAGCTCCTGTTAGACCCCTAGCCTGGGAACCTCCATATGCCTAGATAAAGAATAAAGACAAAAAGAAAAAAAAAATTTTAATTTTGTCAAACAATTTTTAAGTGATTTTATATTCCCTTTACATCTTAACATGATGTCAAGAGAACATCATGTTATCATAAAACAAAAAAAAGAAGGTATAAAGGATCTTGTGTCATTGTTTGAATCAGATTTTCAGGTTCCATCATTAACAGTAACTGTCACTGTATCAATATTGTATCTAAATGTTTCGACTTTTTGGGGAGAGAAGGGGGGGGTCACACCTGCAGCACACAGAAGTTCCTGGGCCAGGGATCGAATCCCACCATAGCTGTAATCAGAGCCACAGCAGTGACAAGGTTGTGACAACCCTTAACCTGCTGAGGCATGAGGGAATTCCACTAAATTTTTCATCTTGACTTATTTCATCTTTAACAATTGTGAATGGAATGAAATTTTTCTTCCTTTAAAAATAAGTCCTTGGAGTTCCCGTCATGGCGCAGCGGTTAACAAATCCGACTAGGAACCATGAGGTTGTGGGTTCGATCCCTGGCCTTGCTCAGTGGGTAAAAGATCTGGCATTGCCATGAGCTGCGGTGTAGGTCGCAGATGCGGCTCAGATCCTGTGTTGCTGTGGCTGTGGCTTAGGCCAGCAGCTACAGCTCCGATTAGACCCCTAGCCTGGGAACCTCCACATGCCGCGGGTGCGGCCCTAAAATTACAAAAGTCAAAAAAAAAAAAAAAGTCCTTGAGGAGTTCACAATATGGCTTAGTGGAAACAAATCCGACTAGCATCCTTGAGGATGCAGGTTCAATACCTGGCCTCACTCAGTGGGTTAAGAATCTGGCATTGCCGTGAGCTGTGGTGTAGGTTGCAGACATGGCTCAGATCTGATATTGCTTTGGCCAGTGGCTACAGCTCTGATTCGACCCCTAGCCTGGGAACCTCCACATGCCAAGGATATAGCCCTAAAAAGACAAAAAAAAAAATTAAATTAACATGGATCTGTGCTTTTATTTGGTGGACACTAATGTTCATTTTAAAAATATTATTTACACCTAGAATAAGCAAGACACAATGATAGGTTCCATCTTTAAAAGGCAATAATTTTACTTACTGTCCTGTGGACCTTACTCATTTGATTGTAAACTATATATACTTAACATTAAACTTCTGTTCTCAGAGTCTGTTCTAGATCAGAACTTTCAATTAGAATGTTTAATGATGATGGAAATAGTCTATATTTATACCGTCCAATATAGCAGCCACTAACCACATGTGGCTATTAAGCTCTTGAAATGTGGCTAGTGTGACTGGGGAACTGAATTTGCAATTCTGTTCAATCTTAATTAAATTTTAATTTAAATAACTAAATGGCCAGCAGCTACCATGTTGGACAGCACAGTTCTAGACAGTTCAAAAAGCACTGATAATTATGTTGAAAATGAATAATGCTTCTCATAACTAAACTGTAAAGCTTTTATCATTGTCTCAGGAATTGCTGACACATCTCTTGACTAATTGTGCAAGAAGTATTGAGGTTTCAGTACTGTTTTACCACTTTATAAATCAACAGTCCACCAGCTTCTCTCTCCCTATCATCAATGGTGGCCTCATATTCTCTCTTTGAAATCGCCTGTGAAACAAAAATCTAGCCAGGAATCTAACTTTGACCCTAGGCTCCTATGGTAATTCAACTGTTTTTTATTGGCTTAACCTCTGAGGAACAATGCCATCCCTCTCCTAGGCCTTCTCCTCAGACTAGTCACATTTAGTTAGCTCTTGACCAGGCTATCTTTGCTTTAAACAGGAATAAAAGAGAACCACAATAGGAAACAGGAACTGTTGCATTTAGTTATCACATAGCAGTGAGAGTGTATGTGTATATGTGCGTTTTAACAGGGTCTAGGAGAGCACCGATATCTACTCTTTCCTTCTTTGCACTGTTAGACAAATTTCTAAGACCTGATAGAAGAATCTAACAACTAGCTAACTAGAATTTAGATAGAGGTAATGGTTTCCTCCCTGAAGTGCTAACTGTTAATGAAGTTCAGGGAGTTATTTCTTTAAAAGATTTGTAAATGCTGAACTCTCTCCCCAAGGAAATGGTACTTTGTAACTCAAACACAAAAAATGTTAGGCTGTATACTGCTCCAATGAGTAGTTTTAAGACTTGTTACCATCTTCACAGGTCATAGTAAAAAGGGGTTTGGTGCTACAAGAAAGATGCTGCTACTTGTTCTCAAAGCTGCTTTAAAGAGGCTGCTGGATTAAGTTTGGTCTTATACTTTAACAAACAACATTAAAGCTTGTATTTGGATAGAGCACTTTCTTTCACATACTTAATCACATTCAATTATTACAACATCCTGTTAGGACAGGAAGATCCGCTATTATTATTCTCACTTTTTTATGAATGGCATGTGATTTCCAGTTTCTCACATTTTCCAGTATATCAATACTTTTACTTGGCAAAGGTGTTACTCAATACTTTTACTTGGCAAAGGTGTTACTCAAAAGAGGCTCTGGGAAAAAACGGACACTGTAGGAAAAGTCTATGAGCCACAAAGGGAACTCCAATGCCAGATCCCCAACCTAACTGAGCAAGGCCAGGGATCAAACCCACATCCTCATGGATACCAGCTGGACTTGTTTCCACTGCACCACAATGGGAACTCTGTCAACTCATTTAGAGTTGAATAATAATAAAAAGGAAACAGCATCCAAACTATATAAAGATGTTATAAAAACAAAACAAAGAACTCAGGAAAAGAAGTGGCAGGTGAAGAACCCTCTTCAGAAAAGAGTGTCACACCTCAGATGAAAGTTGTTTCAGAACATACTGTCAATGAATTAAAAAAAAAAGGGAACTCAATGAAGCAACTGCTGTATAAAACAGGAGCTCATAGCAGGGATATAAAAGTTCAGCCAAATAGAGAATGAAACAGGAGTTGGCAGAAGTCAACAGAGATGTGAGAATAAAATAAAAGCCTGCACTAGGAGCAAGACAAAGAAGAACTTGTAATGTTAAGGAAAGCTTGGAGGAGTTCCTATTGTGGCTCAGTGGTAACGAACCCAACCAATATCCATGAGGATGCGGGTTCAATCCCTGGCCTTGCTCAGTAGGTTAATGATCCCGCGTTGCCATGAGCTGTGGTATAGGTCACAGACCCGGCTCAAAGCTGGCGTTGCTGTGGCTGTGGTGTAGCTCTGATTGGACCCTTAGCCTGGGAACCTCCATATACCGCAGGTGTGGCCCCAAAATGACCAAAAAAAAAAATTATATAAGAAATTGTGATTTTTAAAATAATCAACAATGCTGTAATTCTACCCATGTTTCTATAATATATAACCAGTCATGTCTTGGACAATTGCAATAAAGCGAAGGTTTTTTTTTCCTTTTTCTTTTCTTTCTTTTTTTTTTTTTAGGGCCGCACCTGCGGCATATGGAATTTCCCAGACCAAGGGTCAAATTAGAGTTGCAGCTGCTGGCCTACATCACAGCCACTGCAACTTGGGATCCTTAATTCACTAAGTGAAGCCAGGGATCAACTCCGAATCCTCATGGATACTAGTCGGGTTCTCAATCCACTGTGCAACAATGGGAACTCCTAAAGTGACATATTTTTATTGAGGTAGGAAAGTGAATAGTTGTGAGTGAACAGCTTCTTAAAATTATTTATTTATTAAAGGTTTATTATTAACATCCTATTTCAGATCCAATTAAGACATCACAACTTGCAAATTTTTATAATTGAATTACTTATAAAATCCACAGGCAGCTTCTGTTAGCTTCATTTCACAAATGAAGAAATGAAAGCAAAACTAAACGAAACTAATTGCCAAAAGTTGCATATTGAATCAACAGTAAAAGAAGAGTATCACTTCTACCAAGAATTTTTTGTTTGTCAGTAACAGCTTTAGTCACAACCTTGCACTCTTCCATTATTTTTGGCTACTTTCTGAAAAACACTGATCTGAACCAGAGGCCTGTAGTATCATGATCTGGCACAAGAAGATCACAATGAGAGTGCTGAAAGGTTGTGGGCAAAATACATTTGGGAAACACAACAGATGTGAGTTCCATCAATCAAAAGTGCTTATCTGCTGATACTCTATTTTGCTTAGTCTTTTATTAAAAACCAGAGTGAAAATGAAACTGACAAAAAAAAATTCCTGTCATTAAAGAGGGGGAAAATGCAGAAAAGACACCAAACAGCTATTTAATAAAGAGCTAAATGCACACAAAAGAAACTTTTTAAAAAGGACAGTTTAAAAATCACATATAATAGATAGCCAACCACCTAGGGGAAATGCTGAATCCTAGCAGAAAGGTCAGGCAAGGTGTTAGAGAATGAAGATGTTTTCACCTGTATTACAAAGAAAGATGAGCCCTCTCATAACTTCACTCAAGACTGGGACACTTTAATATTTTTTAGAGAAGTAAAGCCCCAATGTTTTACATTAAAGGAAAACAAAGACAACTCCCAAAGAAGAAGTCGAACTGGAATAAATAACTATGGCTTACCTTACATGATGACTCAGTCAAAGAAGTCACTGCCCTTTAAGTTCTCTTTACTATTTTGAGAAGTATTTGTTAAAATTTTCTCCACACCATGACTTTAATCTTATCTGCCTTTCTTTAAGACTATGGAAAATGAAAGATACTTCTAGTGCAGAAAACAGACTAAGAAGGAAGTTCTAGGCCCTTCCAAGCCCACAAAATGCAAACCTTTTAGCAGTGACATTTTAATTTCCATCACAGTACACACCATTCATATATCTTCTGGAGTTATAACTGTGTATTTGCCTAGGATTTCCTGAAATTAACATTACAGGAAGTCTCTAGCTTGCAAAGTGTTGCCTTCCAAGTGTTCAATTACAAATTTAGTACATGTTTTTAACCACTAATCAATGTATCATAAGAAATTTAGGTTAGTTCACTGAGTTTATTAACCATAATGCATATCTAATACCTTATTTTGTATTTTAAAATATCTTTAAAAAGTATTGTTGAAATATAACTAATTATGTAAATGAGAAAGCATTCAATTGAGTAATTTTTAAACTATATCTTGAATTGAGATAGAAGGCATAAAAATGATATAGTAAATGGAGACAACACTATTTTGTCCTGAACTTTTGGATTTCCTAAAGACTTTAGAGACTGCTGACATAAATTCTATATGAGATCTAATGTCATTAAAAAATGTATGGCTCTTCTGTCTTTCAACACACAGTATATCATTAGCACTAAAACCACAGAACATCAAGGTTAGGAAAAGACTTCAGAGATTGATTCAATTTGACCTTACTTTGGAGGTGGAGAAACAGACTCAGATAGATGGAAGACTTAAGATACCCAAGCAATTAGTTCTAGAGCTGAAACCCCATTCTAATTTTTACCCAGTATATTTTTCATTATAACAGTGCTTTCCAGTCATGATCAGTGCCATATTTTTGCTCAGAAATAAAGTAAAAAGGAAACATAACTACAACCATTAGCATAATTTAGTATTACTAGTGAAGCTGGGCATGTGCATACCACATGACTCCCACATGGTCATATGAGTATTCATCAAGACATTGTTTGTAATGGTAAAAAATGGGAAACAGCATCTATTAATGAGAAAAACTGGCACAATGTTGTAGATCAACTATACTTTAATAAAAAAGTAAGTTTAGAAAAAGCAAATGAAAGGAGTTCCCATTGTAGCTCAGTGGTAACGAACCCAAATAGTATCCGTGAGGACGTGGGTTCGATCCCTGGCCACACTCAGTGGGTTAAGGATCCAGTATTGCTATGAGCTGTGGTGTAGGTCACAGATACAGCATGGATCCAGTATTGTTGTCTCTGTGGTGTAGACCTGCAGCTGCAGCTCTGATTCAACCCCTAGCCTGGGAACTTCCATATGCCATGGGTGCAGCCCTAAAAAGGAAAGAAAGAAAGAAAGAAAGACAGGGCAAATGAAAATCCAAAAAAACAAAGAATAGGGAAAAAGTAATTATGATATAAATTGTGATGTAAATACCATACCACAGTTAAAATCAATAGTAAAGATCCAAATTTTTTCATGTAAATAAGTCTCAAAAACATAATAAAAGGAGTTCCCGTCGTGGCTCACTGGTTAACGAACACGACTAGGAATCATGAGGTTGCAGGTTCAATCCCTGGCCCCGCTCAGTGGGTTAAGGATCTGGCATTGCCATGAGCTGTGGTGCAGGGTGCAGACGTAGCTCGGATCTGGCGTTGCTGTGGCTGTGGTGTAGGCCGGCGGCTACAGCTCCGATTAGACCCCTAGCCTGGGAACCTCCACATGCCGCGGGTGCGGCCCTAAAAAGACAAATAAGTAAGTAAGTAAATAAATAAATAGACTTCAATTACATAATATATTTCTTTTTGTTTTTTTGTTTTGTTTGCTTTTTTTCCCCCTTAGGGACGTACCTATGGCATGTGGAAGTTCCCAGGGTAGGGGTCTCCTAGCCCATGCCACATCCACAGCCACACCAGATCAGGGCAGCACCTGTGACCTACACCGCTGCTCAGGGCAACACTGGATCTTAACCCACTGAGTGAGGCCAGGGTTCAAACCCGGGTTCTCATGAATACTAGTCGGGACCATTACCACTGAGCCACAACGGGAATTCCCATATAATGTATTTCTTTAAAAAATTACTCTGAGAGATAGGTCTGTAGACGTAAGTTACATTTTACATGTCTGAAATACTTTAACATTAAAAAAAAAAAAAAGGAGTTCCTGTTATGGTACAGTGGAAATGAATCTGACTAGTAACCATAAGGTTGTGGGTTCGATCCCTGATGCTATTAATGACACTGGCAGAGACTGCAAAGGGGGTGGGATGGAACATCATGTATATGTGACTTAAAGGCTGTTGTTTCTAATTATTTGATTTCTTAGATCTCCCTCAATTTATTCTTAAAGCTCATGTCTAAAATATATAAAGAACTTGCACAACTCAACAACATAAAAAATAAACAACCCAATTTAAAAATGGGCAAAGGATTTCAACAGATATTTGTTTAAAGAAGATAAACAAATGACCAATAAGGACTTGAAAAAATGATACTAGTCCTTAGGTAAATGTAAATTAAAACCAGAATGAGATACCACGTCACACCCAAAGATGATTATAATTTTTTAAAAATGGAAAATAAGTGATGGCAAAGATGTGAAAACATTTGAACCCTCTTACATTGCTGGTAGAAATATACAATGGTACAGCTGCTGCGGAAAGTACTTTGATGGTTCCTCAGAAAGTTAAACATAGCATTACCATATAATCCAGCAATTCTACTCCTAGGCATACATCCAAAGAACTGAAAACAGGGAATCAGATACTTGTGCGCCAATGTTCAGAGCAGTATTATTCATAATCAAAAGGTAGAAACAGCATGTGTCCATTGACAGAGGAATCAATGAACAAAATATAGTTTGTACATACAAAAGAATATTACTTAGCCATAAAAAAGGAACGAACTTTTGGTATATGTAATAACATGGATGAGCCTTCAAAACAGTATGCTAACTGAGGATATAAGGTTAATCTTCAGAAATCAATCGCATTTCTATATATTAACGATGAAATATTAGAAAAAGAATACCAAAATATTTTACCTTTTAAAACAGCACCCCAAAAAATCAAGTACCTGGGAATAAACCTGACCAAGGAGGTGAAAGACTTATATGCAGAGAACTACAAAACATTAATCAAGGAGATCAAAGAAGATACAAAGAAATGGAAAGATATTCCATGCTCATGGGCCGGAAAAATT
>PVHT021183555.1:17459443-17480098 GCA_004024745.2 Catagonus wagneri
GATAACTAGTGCTTTAATGATGGAATAGCAAGGAGCTCCAACTGTATTGCACAGGGAACTATATCTAATTACATGTGACAAATCCATATATGTACATGTAACTGGGTTACCACGCGGTGCAGTTGGAAAATCTGACAGAAATCTGTAAACCAGCTATAATGCAAAAATAAAAAAATAAAATAAAAAAATAAAAGCTAAGAGAGAAAAAAAAAAACAGTATGCTAACTGAAGACAAACAGAAAAGGATATGATTCCATGTGCATGAAATAGCTTGAAGAGGCAAATTCATGGTGACAGAAAGTAAGATGAAGAGTTACTAGGGGCTGGGGAAAAAGTGAGGAATGGAGAGAGAGTGTTTAATGAGTACAGAGTCTGTTTGGGATGACAAAAAAGTTCAAGAAATAGATAATGGTGATTTACCCATAATTATTTCCTTGGGATAAATTTCTACAGGTAGAATTGATGTGTCAAAAGGTATTTGTTTTTGTTTGTTTGTTTGTTTTGTTTTGTCTTTTTGCTTTTTCTAGGGCCGCACTCACAGCATATGGAGGTTCCCAGGCTAGGGGTCTAATCAGAGTTGTAGCCGCCGGCCTACGCCACAACCACAGCCACAGCCACAGCAACGTGGGATATGAGCCGTGTCTGCAACCTACACCACAGCTCACGGCAACACCAGATCCTTAACCCACTGAGCAAGGCCAGGGATCAAACCCGCAACCTCGTGGTTCCTAGTCAGATTTATTAACCACTGAGCCAAGACGGGAACTCCTCAAAAGGTATTTGTAATAATTTTGATACTTAGCCTTTTATATTTTTTACATTAACAAAGCTTAACATTTTCCCACTTAATGATGAACTATTCACAATCTCTTTTAATATCTAGTGAACTACAGGATTACAGGTCTAGTAAATTTAGTGATCTTATAAAGGTTTATGACTTCTTTATGTTTTGAAATATAGGTTTATTGAAGTTTTTTAAACTAACACTTCTAAAAGATGATGCTGCCAAGACATTAATAGTGAAACAAGATAGCATACACTGAGAATGCCAGGATACTCAATAGGATATTACAACCTTTTTTTCTGTTCCCCATGTTAAAATACGTATTTTTGCCTAGTGGACCAGAGATTTGTTTTGGCATAAGCCCACCAATAAACCGCATTTTGCTAACATTTCATATATACTTTGTTTCACAGACTTGATTATCAACGAGTCTCTCTGCAATCTCTTGGGAGCCCAGGGCAAACAAGTTTATCAGATCATACTCAGGACTAATGTTTTACAAATAACATCATTTGCAATAATTATGATCGATTTGATACACGCTCGCCAACCACACCAGACTGTAAACTCACTGATATAGGGGCTATTTTAATACTAAGGAAACGAAACCCAAAAACCTAAAAGTATTTTTTGTTAGCACTCTGCTTTAAAGTCAAGTGGCCCTTAATGCTGATGGGTGTTCATGAAAAAAATAGGGTCTGCAAGCTGTGATATTTCAGTCAGAGCAGATGATCTGAAAATGCTATTTATAATGATAATTACAGTATGTTTTATGATAGAAAACATTTGGAAACAACCCAAGTGTCCATCAAAAAGAAACTGGTACAATTACACTTGACCACTGTGTAGCTAATATAACCAGAAGCAAATCTAGAGCAAAAATGTCTTAACTGATATTAAGTAGTAACAGGCATAATGATTTATATTTTAAAACATTATAAATATGAATAATGTTAAAGATAAAAGAAAAATTTAGAAGAATATGCTTCAAGCTGTTGAGTGACTTTATCTGGTGGAGGAAAGGTTGTTACAGTTGCTTACTTTCATTTGATTGGTGACATCTACTTTCTCCATTGTGTATTACTGTAACATTTAAAATATATTTAATTAAAAATAATTTTAAACAACAAAATTAGTAATTTTTGTTTTGACTCATAATTCAAGTGCATACAATAAATTAGATAACAATATATTTCAAAAAAGAAATCACAATGTAAAATTCCAAGAAAATAATTTTCTATCATCACCTATATTTCACTAAGTAAATAATTTCTATGCTCTTCGTTGTTTCACTTATTTAAATGATTGGTATAAAAATTTTGTTTTTAGTCAATGAGGACCTTATGATATGTCTTCACTGTTTTTATAATGAGCATATATATATTTTAATTTAAAAAAGTATACACACACAGATAAAGTAAAAAAAAGAGTGGAAGACAAGATCCTACTATCAACAGTATTTACAATGAACCAAAAAAATTCCAGAAATAAATGTAAAAGAAGAAATATACAGTAAGTAGATGGGAAAATAATAGAAAATCTAAATTTAAAAAAATATATGTTTCTTCCTTTGTTTGTTTGTTTGTTTGTCTGTTTTTTCAGCTGTGCCCATAGCATATAGAAATTCCTGGGCCAGGTAATGAACCTGGGTTACAGCAGCAACCCAAGGCACTATAGTGACAATGCTGGTCCTTAACCCACTCTGAGAGAGGGGGACTCCAATGTTTCTTCCTTTGATAAGGTTCAATATTGAAAAGATATTATTTCTCCTTAATCTATATATTAACATGAAATTCCCATAGATTTCTCTTTTTAACTATTTAAAATGTGACCTAGAACAGAGGTCAGGGAACTGTTTTTGTAAAATATCTGTGATATTTTAGGCTTCATGGATCATATGGTCTCCAGTGTAACTACTAATTCTACCTTGCAGTGTGAAAGCAGCCACAGATAATAATAAATGAATACGTACTCCAATAAAAACTTATATAGACACTGAGATTTGAATGTCATATAATCTTCATATATCAAGAAATATACTTCGTTTGATTTTCCCAATCACTTAAAAATTTAAAAACTATCCTTAGTTCACAAGTATACAAAAACCAGAGGACAGATTCTGTTTGTGGGCTATCCTTTGCCAACTTTTTTTTTTTTTTAACTTATCTAGGGCTGCACCCGTTTCCCAGGCTAGGGGTCTAACAGGAGCTGTAGCCGCCGGCCTACGCCACAGCCACAGCAACGCAGGATCCGAGACGCGTCTGCAACCTACACCTCAGCTTACGGCAACACTGGATCCTTAACCCACTGAGCAAGGCCAGGGATCGAACGCGCAACCTCATGGTTCCTAGTCAGATTCGTTAACCACTGAGCCACGATGGGAACTCCTTTTTTTCTTTTTGCCAACTTCTAATCTAGAAGAATAAACATCTAACAAATACCCACTGAAATTCAGAAAGAAAAAAAAAAAGAGTAACAAAGAAGGATTTGTCCTATCAGATATTAAAACAGATTATAAAACTACAGCATATCAAATTTTGGGATCAGAATAGAAAGATCAATGAAGCAGAATGCAGGTCTCAAAAATAAAACCAAACACATATAGACGTTTAATATATATATAGGTGGCATTTCCAATCAGTGTGAGAAGAGTAATTATTTATTCAATAAAATAATATAAAGATAAGAGTCCAGTCATTCAAAGTAAAACAAATTTTAAAAGTAAACTTCTACCTCATTCTTTTTCGGCTATGCCTGTGGCATGTGGAAGTTCCTGGGCCAGGGATCAAATCTGTGCCACAGCAGTGACAATGTTAGAGCCGTAACCTGCTAAGCCACCAGGGAACTCCTCTAGCTCATTCTTTTTTTTTTTTCATTTTCTTTTTTGTCTTTTTAGGTCTGCACACATGGCATATGGAGGTTCCCAGAATAAGGGCTGAATTAGAGCTGTAGCTGCTGGCCTACGTCACAGCCACAGCAACGCCAGATCCGAGCCGCATTTGCAACCTACACTACAGCTCACAGCAACACCGGATCCTTAACTCATTGAGCGAGGCCAGGGATCGAACCTGCAACCTCATGGTTACTAGTCAGATTCGTTTCCACTGAGCCATGACAGGAACTCCTCTACCTCATTCTTCACACCAAAATAATTTAGATATTTACATAGAAAAAAATAAAAACATTAAACCACTACAAACATGAATAAATACACTTATAATCTCAGATTTTAAGTATGACACAAAATATGGAAACTTAAAGACATTAATTTTGCTAAATAAAAATGTAAGTTGGAATTTCAGTGGTCTAGCAGGTTAAGGACCTGGCACTTTCACTGCTGTGGCTTGAGTCGCGGGTGTGGTACAGGTTCGATCCCTGGACCAGGAATTTCCACACGTCATGGGATGACCAAAAAAAAAAAAAAGGTAAGCCTCCAGAATGATGCTGGAGGGAAATCTCAGGATGGTAACCGTGCAATAGAGTTTTAGAGAACAACCAGTCCAGATTGGAGAAAAAGGAGACAGGGATCTTATAGGAAAGTTTTCAAGAAGATAAAATGGATAGATTATTTTATATACATGAATATATTGAACAGATATGTCGAGAGGATATTTATAATTCTAGTGTAGAATGTAGTGATTATTTAACACATATTAATAAAAGAAAAATGAAGCAATGCTTTACTTTAGGGAAAATGAAATGTCATACAGAGAAAACAAATTTAATCATTATACACTAAAAAAATCGCAGCTGTGAATAATACACAAAATTAGGATAATGGAAACACTCTGTACTGAGCTAACCAAAAACTATGATATAACAATATCTGGAAGATGATGGTCAAATGTGTGCGTGTGTGTGTGCACATATGTGTTCAAGAAAGCTAAAATCTCATCTTTTATCTAAAACTGAAATTTAAGATGGCAGTATAAATATGTTCTTCAGAAACAGGAAAAAAAAATCTATAAAACTTTAAAGTGGGTGCTTCTGGGAAGCAGGATTTGGGAGTAGGAGTGGAAATGTAAGGCAGTAAAATTACATAAAAATTAATTCTTCTTTGGCATAAAACACTATTAAAAGACAGAAAGATAACAAGTAGGGAAAATATCAGTCTCATATACTACAAAAATAATCATTTTTCAAAACACATAAAGAACACTTACAACTCAAAAATAGAAAGTGAAAAAAGGTTTCAAAATGGGCAAAAGAAGATGAATGGCCGATTTACAGAACTATAAATGGCTAATGAACATGTGAAGAGAAAACAGTAATAAAGGTAAATTAAATTATATTGATTTTTTTATATGAAAGCAACAAAAGATAACTTGGTCTTAGATATCACCAGCACATGAGGAAGTTTATTCTACTTATAACCTTTGCTCCACCAACTGCTGTCAAAACATTCAAGTGTTAGAACTGGTAATAGCAGGCCCTGTGGGTGGGTGTGCAAGTTGCATAATAATAGAATTTCATTGGTGGGCACTCTGGCACTGTCTATCAAATTTTAAAACAGAGATACCTGGTCATTCAGCAATTCTAGTTCTGGGCACTTGTTCTGTTGAAAATCACAATGGGATAGGAATTTTCAACATAGCAAGGCAAGGTAAACAACTTTAACTTTCACCAATAATACTGATTAGATAAATTATCGGTACAATAGGGTTAGCGGTTAAAGAGAAAGAGACAAGTGTATATATTACTGATCTTATACAAATACATTAAGTGGAGTTCCATCGTGGCTAAGCGGTTAACAAACCTGACTAGCGCCCATGATGATGAGGGTTCAGTTCCTGGCCTCGCTCAGTGGGTTAATGATCCTGTGTTACTGTGGCTGTGATGTAGGCCAGCAGCTACAGCTCCTATTCAACCCTTAGCCTGGGCACCTCCATATGCCGCAGGTGCGACCCTAAAAAGACCGAAAAAAAAATTAAGTGAAAAAAAGCATGTTGCAGAACAGTACATATAATAAACTCTCATTTTTATTTAAGAAACATGTGCATATAATTGTATATGGGTTTATGTATGCCCATAGGAAAAATTCCAGAAAAATATAAATCAATTCACTAACACTAAATAAACTTCAGCGGTAGTGTCACTGTAGAGGAACTTCACTTTCAACTTTTCTGTGTTACTTGCCTTTTTTTTTTTTTTTTGGTCATTTTAGGACCATACCCACAGCATATGGAGGTCCCCAGGCTAGGAGTCGAAAGGGAGCTATAGCCAGCTTTACAAAGGGGTGCAGAGAAAAGAAAAGGTTTAAAAAAAGAAAGGGTTTCCCTCTCCACTTTACATCGGCATTCTTACTCCTTGATGTTAACTCCTAAGAAACTATTGTGTTTTCTTCAAAAGCGTTTTTTTTATCTTTTTAGGGCCACACCCGTGGCATATGGAGGTTCCCAGGCTAGGGGTCAAATCAGAGCTGTAGCTACCAGTCTACACCACAGCCACAGCAACACCAGATCCAAGCCACTTCTGCTACCCAATCCACAGCTCAGGGCAATGCCCGTATCCTTACACTCACTGAGCTAGTCCAGGGCTCAAACCTGCATCCTCAGGGACGCTCATCAGATTCGTTTCCATTGAGTCATTCGTTTCCATTGTCTTCTTCAAAAACTTTTCTATGAATATGTATAATAATCAACCCCTATTTATTACACAAATGGAGTCATATTGCAATACTAATCTGCAACCGCTGATAGGCTTCACCTATTAGCCTAATGCGATCATTCCATAACCAGTGCAAAGTGTTCCTTAATGGCATTTCTTATTTAAAAGACACATTTGGGATAATTTGGGGCAAGATAATAAAAAACAAACTAGCAAGCAAAATACCTAACTCAACCCTGTACATGGCTTTAATAATAAAAACGACCACTGACTCCACCCAATCACAATCTATATATGAAATGCTTATTTTGTGCTGAAGGTTTTATGTATGTCAATTAATCCCCACAAAAATCCTAAAAGGTGGACACAGAAGAAGACGCTGTGCAGTTATCCCAACTGCACAGAAGAAGATGCTGAGGTTCTAAAAAAGTTAAGAACTGGGACTAATCAAAGTTCATTTTGTTTACTTTCCATCATAGCATGAAAGCTAAAGACTCAACAATTTTGAATCACTTCTTTCAATAATGTAAACGTATGTATCACTTTGAAAGAAACATACTTACACATGCTGAGAAATAATAATAGTGACGGAAAATTCTCCAAACATTCATATAAATGCTATGTCTAAGCTATTTTGATCTTGGGCCAGAAATAATGAAATCAACCAATGTTAGGCAAAGTTAAGTTCATTCAATATCAAGCCCTTGGAGACTGGGGTCACAAACTCAAGTTTCCTTTTTGGCAGAAGACAAACTTTTATAAAAATCCAAAAATATAATGTTCACAAATAAGCCTCAGAGTTATTGGCATTTAGAGTTTCCATTTTATGTCTTCCTGAATAAAGACCTACTTAGATGCCACAAACACTTTTTATTGGTAGATAAAATTTGAAAAGTCCATTTGCTCTTTATGGATTAATTTTAGACCCACTTGGCCTGAAAGAGTGACAATGTTGTATAAAACCCATCCCAAAGCTGCAGTTTCTTAATCCCAATAGGACCATTCTGCTTATTTTCAGAAAGTATATATTATTTTCAGTCATTAAGTTCTATTTTTGAAATTGGCCATATATGCATTCCACCACACAGTTCATATGAAGAACTAGGATTTCCACTGTAATGTTCCCTTTTCTTTCATTAATTTATTCAACAAATTCTGAGTTTCCAAAATGACTAATTTGTGCTAGGTACTAGACAGATAGCCCCAAACCCTGCTTTCAGGAAGCTTGTAGTTTATAAAATAAACAATTTAATTCCATGCTTTACCTCCCACTTACACTGGGATGGAGAACGGGACCCTACTCCCCACTCAAGCTTAAAGCTCTACACAAGGGTACAGCAAATTCTATAGCTCACTATTAAAAAAAAAATGATAATAACCCACGTTAATGGGTAACATGTCATATTAATTATTTCCTCTAGGTAGATGAACTACAATTTTTTTTTCTTCAAGGAAAACTGGAGATCTCTTACTAAAGAATCCAATTTGTCAGTCCCAAATTTAAAATGTAGCTTAATTGCTGAAATACTCCTCCTGTATAAAGAAGTGTAGTGTTAATCAAGATAAGTATCTTAGCATAAAGGATTTATAATGGCTTTTTAATGTGAAAGAAATACGAAATTAAACAACTATTTTTTCACTGTAAATTTTATGTATTTATTCAGCAAGTGTTTATGTATTTATTATTATTTTCTTTTTATAGCCACACCCGAGGCATACGGAAGTTCCTGGCTGAATTGGAGCTGCAGCTGCCAGCCTGCATTACAGTCAAGGCAACACTGGATTCGAGCCATATCTTTGACCTATGCTGCAGCTTTCAGTAATGCCAGATCCTTAACCCACTGAGCAACAACGGGAACTCCCAGCAAATGCTAATTTAAAATCCATTATATGCCAGGCTTCACGCCAGGTAAAGACATAATTATGAATATGGTAAGATTTCTGTCCTCAAGGAGATTATATTTAGTGAGAAAGCAAGCCTGAAGTACAGGCAATAACAGCAGGCATAAAAGGTTATCTAAACTAGTCTCTTGAGTAAAGAAAAGATAAGGGAGTCCCAGAGAAAGAAAAGTATTTGAGGCAGGGGATAGTTAACACAAATACCTGGAGGCAAGAAAGCATTGCAGAGTTCATACATAATAAACGCAATCAACAGACTGGAAAACAGAATATAGGTGTTTGGACCTTGGACCTTGCTTTAAGCACTACATTTGTGATGCTTCCCAAAGAAAATGGAGTGGTAGCCCCTTTTACTAGGAATGGTGATTTAGCTCTTGAAATCTGGATCATTTTCTCCAGAATTAACATGGGAACACAATAGGATTCTGTGTCCCGAAAGCCTTGAATTCCAAAACAATTCCAATTGATTCCCAATCTTTTAAAATGCAGTAGGGAATTCCCGTTGTGGCTCAGTGCTAATGAACCCAACTGATATCCATGAGGATGTGGTTCAATCCCTGGCTTTGCTCAGTGGGTTAAGGATCCAGTGTTGCCATGAGCTGTGGTGTAGGTCGCAGACGTGGCTTGGATCTGGCGTGGCTGTGGCTGTGGTGTAGGGTGGTGACTACAGCTCCGATTCGACCCCTAGCCTAGGAACCTCCATATGCAATGGCTGCAGCCCTATAAAGAATAAATAAATAAATAAATAAATAAATAAATAAATAAATAATAAAGTAATATATCATTTATTTCTGAGTATATTTAGGAATAGTACAATGGAGAAAAGGAAGACAAGGTATTAATATTTTAATTTTCTGGAATCATAAATAGCAAAAAGACTGTATTCTATACCATGAGTCATTTTCTATACATTTCATACTTAACAGGCTTTGGAGGAGCAAGATTTTTCTATCAAGATATAAAGCTAAGATGGAGTTCCCCTCGTGGCTCAGTGGTTAACGAATCCAACTAGGAACCATGTGGTTGCGGGTTCGATCCCTGGCCTTGCTCACTGGGTTAAGGATCTGGCACTGCTCTGAGCTGCGGTGTAGGTCACAGATGTGGCTCAGATCTGGTGTTGCTGTGGCTGTGGCGTAGGCCAGCAGCTGTGGCTCCGATTTGAGCCCTAGCCTGGGAACCTCAATACGCTATAGGTGCAGCCCTTAAAAAAAAAAAAAGACTCTCACTATAAAAAGTCAAAATGACAGTGGAGAAAATACATATAAAGATTATATTTCAGGTCTAAGAATGAAATTTTTCAAGTTATATTAGGATAGTGAAGTCTGATAAGTCTTTATCCAATTCTCTTTTCTGCAAAGAATAGCTAGATGCATATTTATATATGTCATATAAAATTATCTATTGGTGATAGAAAAAAAATCCCATTTTAAAATGAATTTTAAAGTATGCCAAAGCAGCTTTTTGTATTTTTAGGTAGTGCTCAGATTCTTGACTGAAACTCCATTATCATAAGTCAAGCCTTAGGCACTCTCTAGATAGTTAAGATACCATGTCTGCTCATATCTGGTTCCAGTTGATAGTAGGGCAAAGAGGAAACTCTCACAAAGAGGAAGTATACTGCAAAGGAGCCCCTCTGGATTACAAAAGGAGGCAGTGACCAATTAAACTTTAAATGTGTTGGCTGATAATAAAAAGAAAAGAAAAAGAAACCAAGAACGAAAAAGGCCAAAAAGGAAAAAAAGAGGAAACGGGGGAAAAACGGAAAAGAAAAAGGGAGGAAGAAAGCCAGGAACCAGTAGAAAGGTACAGAAGGCAATCCCAGTGAATAAGGAAGGATCCTTTGGTTTGACAGTTCTCATTTATCTTCAGAGGTTCTTAAGTCTGAGACTGTCAGAGTCCTTGTGAAAATGTGAAACATCTGTTTCCTTTGGTGTGAAGACAACTTTGGAGTTTCTAGCATCTATGCCTAACTGCCACCTACTAAAAACAATCAACAGACAAATATGCAGTACAAAACTAGATATGGCACACACAGATCTGTGGTCTCATTTTATGTAAGGGGGAATTTCTTCTATCATGAGAATATATGATTAGTATTTTTTTAAGAGGGAGAAATTACTAGAGAATAGAAAAGAAACTTGGGATTCACAACTCCATTTCTTTTAGAAGGAAGTCTATACCATTTAACTTTAGATTATTGAATTGATGTAGAGACGGAATCAGTCTAAGAGGTAGCATGGGGGTCTCAGAAAATGATTCTACCACGCCAAATTATGAACCCAAAAGCTAGGTTCTGCCTCATTTGCTAGTCCTGTGACTTTGGGTGAGTTGTTTATCTAAAATGAGGATAGTAATATTTGACCTTATGATAGCCTCAAGGATCAAATAAAATTATGTATGTAAAGGTGATTTAGAAACTGCTATAAAATATAATCTACAATTAGTAAGTAAAAGCATTTTGAAAACTATAAACTATGATCATTATCACATTACAAATAAACTTATTTATTTATTTATTTTGCTCTTTAAGGCTGTATCCTCTGCATATGGAAGTTTTCAGGCTACACCACAGCCATAGCAACTCGGGATCTGAGCCACGTCTCAGCTCACGGAAATGCCAGATCCTTAACCAACTGAGCGAGGCCAGGGATAGAATCTTCGTCCTCATGAATGCTAGTCAGATTCGTTTCCACTGAGCCATGACGGGAACTCCTGCTTTCCTTTTTTTTTTTTTTAAAGATAATTTTTCCTTACGGATTTTCTTCCCACTGCATTACTATTCAGCCTTCAGTTTCTATTATGACTTCATTTTCTCATACTTTGCTAACAAACAAAGCTATCTTTCCTAAGGTACCCTTCTCCTGTTCTCTTTTAAAAATCATTAATATATCTTGGAATGGATAAGAAATGAGATCCTGCTATATAGCACAAGGAACTATATATATCACTTGTGATGGAACATGATGGAGGATAATGTGAGAAAAAGAATATATATATGTATATACATATATACATGTACGTATGACTGTATCACTTTGCTGTATAGTAGAAATTGTAAATCCACTATAATAAAAATAATACAAATCAAAAAATTATTAAAAATTGTTACTATATCTGTCTTGTAGAATTCTCTTTTCCTTCTTTTTTTTTTTAATTAAACACATTTTTTAAATATCATTTTGTTGAGTTCCCATGTGGCTCAACAGATTAAGGGTCTGGCCTTGTCACTGCTGTGACATGGGTTCAGTCCCTGGCCTGGGAACCTCCTCATGCTGCAGGTGTAGCAAAAAAAAAAAAAAGTACCATTTCAGAAAATTTTCTCCTCTATTTGTAGGCCAACTGATATCTCAGTAGCACCTACATATTTTATACTTCTCTTTTAGTATAATGGTACAGTTAGATAAGAAAAAAATGTCTTCATTAACAATTTTTTTTTCTGCATTCCTTCCTTAGGATACAAAGAAAGAAACTATGTTGTTGTTCTATCACTGAGTCAATTAGTCATTCCCCACTGCTCTATGATTTAATTTTCCATAAAGAGAACTGCATGCATCGTCTATTACACAATGGTGTGGGTAGGTGGTAGAACTAGATCATGTAATGAAACAGTTTCTTTATTTAAATTAAACAGCTGAAATCATTTTAAAGTAGTCTAAATTCTCATTGGCTCTAATCCACATGACTAGAAACCCCAAAATAAAATTTAAAAGAAAAAAAAGTTCTACTTTTATAAAATGGAGACAAATACTAAGTAACCATATTACAAACTTGTAGATTTATATCACTTAACCATCACAAATTCAACAAAAGCTCCTACTCTATACTATATACTAAAAATAATGTTCAGGGGGTTCATGCCTGTAAAGGACCTGGGAGCATCTCAAACTTCCTTGAACCCCACAAAGCTGGCCAGCTTGCTACAGCTCAGCTTAAAGAGAAAGAATTTGAGAGGCTTGAAGAAACTCAGATTTGTTACAATAAAAACTTGGAAATTGTGATTATCTTAGGATAAGCAAAATGGGTTTGGTAAACCTACCATTTTCTACATTCCACACTGGTTTAAAAAAAAATCTATACTTTAAATTTTCCTCTGTATGGATTTATTTTAATTAAGTTATTTAACAGATTTGTCATAATGATGACCCGAAGCCCACAAAATCCTAAAACAACATATACATTATCAGAAATTCAGTTATGTTCAGTATTGCTTTTGTGTTAGTTGTACAATATTTCTCTTTAAAAATCCATGTAGGTTTCTGGTTTGGGATAAGATAGCTCAATTCTCCCTGTTCCTCCCCTCTAAGTACAACTACACAACCTGGAAATAATTCAATAGATAATCACAAAGGATTCTAAAAGGCAGAAAGAAAGCAGTGTCCTCAGAATTTGAAAAACTTTTTTTTTTTTTTTTTTTTTTTTGCTTTTCAGGGCTGCACCTGCAGCATATGGAAGTTCCCAGGCTAGAGGGCTAAATCACAGCCACAGCAATGCCAGATCCTCAACCCACTGAGCAAGGCCAGGGA
This sequence comes from Catagonus wagneri, assembly GCA_004024745.2. NCBI lineage: Eukaryota > Metazoa > Chordata > Mammalia > Artiodactyla > Tayassuidae > Catagonus > Catagonus wagneri. The sequence continues at coordinate 17,472,257 of PVHT021183555.1, forward strand.
TCGAACCCACATCCTCAGGGACACTAATCAGATTTGCACTGAGCCACAAAGGGAACTCCCTGAAGAATATCTTGTTGAGTCCCCTGGGGCTTTGTCTTACTCCCTTAAATCCCAGACTGGGCATAGGAGAGTTCTGTGTCAACAGCAGAACCCTCGCATGCCAATCCATTCTGGTCACAAAAGAAGTACCAGCAAGTTTTCCCTCCACCCACCCAAGTGACCCCAGGATCCCTGATATCTCCCACCTTCTATTCAACACCAGAAAACTACCCAAAACTCATGGCTCCCAGCCCTTCACTTAAGTGCAGAAGGTAAACCAGGCCTAGAGTCTCCTACCACTACCCAGTACAGAGGCCATTTAGAACTCTTGGCTCCTGGCTTTCCGTCAGCAGCAGGAAATGGCCCTGGTAGACACTCTGTTCTCCTTGGAGCACCATCAGAGACAGAGTGGAAATACTAGGGGAAGTGCTCTTTGTCCCGGAATTCAGCAACTTACACCCCCTACCTAATAAAAATGGTAAGCAAGGGAGGCTCAGGAAAGTGCCATCCATGCCCATAGCAGCACCAGGGATCCAGTGGGGAGTTCAAGGAGAATCAGAAAGAGGAAGTAGGACAAAACTGTATTGAAAAGAAGACTCAGTAACTAAACTGTCATTGAACCTGCCACCCACAAGAGTAGGACAGAACCTACATGCTAAACCTAAACAGAGCAACTGCCTGGTAAAATAGATTTCAATAGGATAAGTGATTGCAAATATAATATCCAAAATATAAGCAAACAGTAAAAAAGTGAAGAACTTATTTGTTGTTGTTTTGTCATACCAAGAGCCAGGAAAACCACAATTTGAATGAGAAAAGATAATCAACTGATGTCAACACTAAGATGAATCAGAAGTTGGAACTGTATGATAAAGATTTTAAAGCGGCCACCATAGGAGTCCTCTGGTGGTGCAGAGGGTTAAGGATCTGGTGTGTGGCACAGGTTCCATCCCTGGCCTAGGAATTTCTGCATGCTGCAGGTGCAGCCAAAAAATAATAATAATAAATAAAGCAGCCATCATAGAAGACAAAGACTAAGAGTGGATAAAAATAAATAAACCAACAATATGATGGCTATAAGAAACTCAGTTCACAGGCAGAATGAAAAGTAAAAGCTCTGAAAAAGATACATTGCACTAACTTGCACCAAAAAAAGGTAGAGTAGCTCTATTACTATCAGAGAGTAAATGTCAGAGAAAAGAAAATTTCTAAGGACAGAGGGACATTACACGAGCACACACTGAACGATAGCTTTAAAATATACAAAAGAAAACCTGATAAAGATAAAAAGAGAAATAGACAAGCCTACAGTTATAGTCGGGGGCTTTAACAAACTACTCTCAGTAACTCATAGAACTACTAAAAGAAAATTAGCGAAGATAACGCAGCCTGGGTCAATGCTGTGGCAGGGATTCAATCTCTGGCCCAGGAATCTCTACATACCATCTGCACGGCCAAAACAAAAACAAAAACAAAAAACCCAACAGGATCTAACTGACATTTGTAGGATACAGGATACTCCACCCAACAATGGCAGAATACACATTCTTCTTAAGTGCCCATGGAACATTCACAGTATCCTGCGACAGAAAAAAATTTAAACAAATCTAAAAAAACTAAAAATCATGCAGCGTATGCTTTCTGGCCACAATGAAATCAAATTAGAAATCAATAAAAGAACAAGGAAATACGCAAACTGAAAATTAAACAATACATTTCCAAACACTGCGTGGGTTGGGAGTTCCCGTTGTGGCTCAGTGGAAATGAATCCAACTAGGAACCATGAGGTGGCAGGTTTGATCCCTGGCCTCGCTCAATGGGTTAAGGATCCGGCATTCCCGTGAGTTGTGGTGTAGGTCGCAGACGTGGCTCAGATCCCTCATTGCTGTGGCTGTGGTGTAGGCCGGAGGCTATAGCTCCGATTAGACCTCTAGCCTGGAAACCTCTATATGCCATGGGTGTGGCCCTAAAACAAAAAAAGGCAAAAAAAACCCAAAAAAACAAAACACTGCATGGGTTAAAAAGCTGGTCTCAAAGGAAATAAAAAATATACACACTCAAATGAAAATGAGAAGACAATATATCAAAACTGAGATGCAAGTAAAGCAGCACTGAAGGGAAATTTATAGTGCTAAATGCATATATTAGGAAAGAGAAAAGTATCAAATTAATAATCCAAGTTTCTAAAGAACTTAAGAACCTAGAAAAATATTAGTAACATAAATCCAAAGTAAGCAGAAGGAAAAAGAAGAGCAGAAATCAATGATACTGAAAAGAGGGAAAAAAATAAGCAAAATCAATGAAATTTAAAGCTGCTTCTTTGTAAAAGAATCAGTAAATAAACCTCTAGCCTGACTAAAAGAAAAAGAGACTAGACAAATCACTGGTATCAGACATGAGACAGGAACTATTTTAACAGATCCTGTAGCCATTAGCATGATAATAACAGGAGTTCCCATCATGGCTCAGTGGTTAACAAATCTGACTAGGAACCATGAGGTTGGGCGTTCAATCCCTGGCCTTGCTCAGTGGGTTAAGGATCCGGTGTTGCCGTGAGCTGTGGTGTACGTTGCAGACGCGGCTCGGATCCCGCGTTGCTGAGGCTGTGGCAAAGGCCAGCAGCTACAGCTCCTGTTAGACCCCTAGCCTGGGAACCTCCATATGCCGCAGGTGCAGCCTAAATAGGGCAAAAAGACAAAAAACAAAACAAAACATGATAATAATAGAATTCTATGAACAACTTTAAGTTCACAAATTTGACAGCTCAGAATAAACAGACCAATTTACCCAAAACCAAAAATCTATCAATAATAAATAGATAACTTGAATAGTTTTATAACATTAATAAGGAAAAAAAATTCAGGGAGTTGTCTCATGGCCTAATATGTTAAAGCTCCAGTGTTGTCATTGCTGTGGTGCAGGTTTGACCCCTGGCCCAGGAACTTCCACATGCTTTGGGTGTGGCCAAAAAACCCCAAACCAATCAACCAAACAAAAAAACTGAAATAACTTAGCAATTCTCATTAAAAAAAAAATTAAATCTGTAATGTTAAGGTTCCTGAAAAAGATATCCTCAGGCCCAGATGACTTTATTGGAAAAATTTCACCTAATATTTAAAGAAAAATTAACATTAGTTTTACATAATTTCTTCCAGAAAATAAAAGAGGAAGAAATACTTCCAATCTAATTTTATGAAGCCAGTATCACCACGACACTAAAACCAGCCAAAGGCAGGACAGAAAACGACAAACCAATACCTCTCATGAACTTAAATACAAAAATTCTCAACAAAATATTAGCAAATTGAGTCCAATAATGTATAAAAAGAATTATACACCACAATTAAGAAAGATTCCTGTGAGGTATGCAAGGGTGGCTCAACATTTGAATGTAATCTATCTCATCAACAGGCTAAAGAAAAATCATAAAATCATATCAATCAAAGCAAAAAATGCGGACATAATCCAACACTCATTAATATAAAAACTCTTAGCGAGTTAGGAACAGAAAACCACTTTTTTTTTTGTCTTTTTGCCTTATCTAGGGCCGCACCCACAGCATATGGAGGTTCCCAGGCTAGGGCTCTAACAGGAGCTGTAGCTGCCGGCCTTCGCCAGAGCCACAGCAACGCGGGATCCGACCCGTGTCTGCAACCTACACCACAGCTCACAGCACTGCCGGATCCTTAACCCAGTGAGCAAGGCCAGGGATCGAACCCGCAACCTCATGGTTCCTAGTCGGATTCGTTAACCACTGAGCCACAATGGGAACTCCAGAAAACTACTTCTACTTGATAAAGAACATCTGCCAAAACCAACCAAACAAAAGCAAACCTTATACTACATGGTCAAAGATGGTTTTTCCATAAGATCAATACAAGAACGTCCTCTCTTGCCACTTTTGTTCAACACTGCCCTGAAGATTCTAGCCAGGACAACAAAGGCAGAAAAAGAAAAAGACACACAGATTGAAAAGAAAAGAGAAAAGGATGGAGTTCCTGTTGTGGCGCAGCAGTTAATGAATCCAACTAGGAACCATGAGGTGGTGGGTTCGATCCCTGGCCTTGCTCAGTGGGTTAAGGATCCAGCGCTGCCATGAGCTGTGGTGTAGGTTGCAGACACGGCTTGGATCCTGTGTTGCTGTGGCTGTGGTGTAGGCTGGTGGCTATAGCTCCTGTTAGACCCCTAGCCTGGGAACCTCCATATGCCGCAAGTGTGGCCCTAAAAAGCAAAAAAAAGAAAAGAGAAAAGGAAAGAAGGAAGGAAGGTCATTATTTGCAGAAGAAATATGACTGCCCACATGGAAAATCCCAAGGACTCTAAACACTAGAACTAATAAGTGAGGTGAGCAAGGTCACAAAGGTGAGAGCAGTCCATAAAAATCAATGTCATTTCTATATACTAACCATAAACATGCATGCAGATACTGATATTAAAACAGTATGATATTATGAAACTGATATCACTGGGAGTTCCTTTTGTGGTGAAGCAGAAACAAATCCAACTAATATCCATGAGGATGCGGGTTCCATCCCTGGCCTCGCTCAGTGGGTTATGTATCTGGCATTGCCATGAGTTGTGGTATAGGTCACAAACATAGCTCAGATCCTGTGTTACCGTGGTTGTGGCATAGGCCAGCAGCTGCAGCTCTGATTAGATCCCTAGCTTTGGAACTTCCATACGCCAAGAGTGTGGCCTTAAAAAATCAAAAAAAAAAAAAAAAAGGCAGTATCATTTACATATAGAAAATTTTAAAAAGGCATAAACTTTAAAAAACATATACATAATCAGCATGTTGGTAATTACAAACTGCTGATGAAAGAATTCAAAGATTTAAGTAAACGAAGAGACATATCATGTTCAAAGATAAGAAGACAATACAGAAAAGATGCCAATTCTCTCCATATTGATGTATATACAGTTTTAATGCAAAATCCCAGCAAGGTGTTTTGCAGACACAGCAAAACTTCTTAATTTATATAGAAAAGCAAAGGAGCTAGACTAGTTAAACAATCTTGAAAAAAAAATATCAGAAATCGGAGTTCCCGTTGTGGCTCGGCAGAAACAAATCCGACTAGGAGCCATGAGGTCAATCCCTGGCCTTGCTCAGTGGGTTAAGGATCCGGCATTGCCGTGAGCTGTGGTGTAGGTTGCAGACGCAGCTGGGATCCTGTGTTGCTGTGGCTGTGGCTGTGGCGTAGGCTGGTGGTTATAGCTCCTATCAGACCCCTAGCCTGGAACCTCCACATGCCGCAGGTGTGGCCCTAAAATGACAAAAGGCAAAAAAAAAAAAAAAAAAAAAAAATCAGAAATCACTTTATTTGAGAGCGAGGCTAAAAATACAGTTACAATAATCAAGAGTTTGGTACTGGTGGAGTGAGAGAGATATCAATTGAACAGAATGGAACACCCAGAAACAGACACAAATAGGCTCAAATGGCTTTCAAAAAAGCGCAAAAGTAATTCAAAGGAAGAAGGATTACTTTTCAGCAAACGGTGCTGGAATAATTGGAGATCCGCAAACTAAAAGTAAACCTTGATCTAAAGCTCATATCTTACACAAAATTAACTCAAAATGGATCACAAATTTAAACGTAAACATGAAACTATAAAATGTTTAGGGAGGAGATCCTGTCATGGCTCAGTGGAAACAAATCTGACTAGTATGCATGAGGACACAAGTTAGATCCCTGGCCTCACTCAGTGAGTTAAGGATCTGGCATTGCTGTGAGCTGTGGTGTAGGTTGCAGACGCAGCTCAGATCTGGCATTGCGGTGGCTGTGGTGTAGGCCAGCGGCTATAGCTCCAAATCGACCCCTAACCTGGGAACCTCCATATGCTGCTGGTGCAGCCCTAAAAAGACATGACATGACATGACATGAGATGACATGACATAACATAACATAACATAAAAAATGTTCAGGGCAAAAGCCCAAGAGAAAATCTTTGGGTTCTAGTCATAAGCAAAGAGTTCTTAGACTTGACACCAAAAGTATGATTCATAAAAAGAAAAACTGATAAACTATACTTAATCAAAATTTAAAACTTCTGCTCTGCAAAAGACTCCATTAAAAAGATGAAAAGAGGAGTTCCCGTTGTGGCTCAGGAATCCGAGTAGGAACCATGAGGTTGCAGGTTTGATCCCTGGCCTTGCTCAGTGGGTTAACGATCTGGCGTTGACATGAGCTGTGGTGTAGGTCACAGACGTGGCTCGGATTCCACGTTGCTGTGGCTGTGGCTGTGGCGTAGGCCGGCAGCTACAACTCGGAGTAGAACCTAGCCTGGGAACCTCCATATGTCGCAGGTGCAGCCCTAAAAAGAAAAAAAAAAAGAAAAGAAAAAATAATATGAAAAGATGAAAAGACAAGATAAGACTGAGTGAAAATATCTGCAAGCCACAGATTTGACAAAAGACTAGAATGAAGAATACATCAATAACTCAAAAATCAACAGTTAAAATAAGGCAAAAAAAGCAAAACATCTAATTAGAAAATGGGCAAAGAGAAACAGGTTTCACTGAAGAAGATATACAAATGGCCAACTAAGTATATGAAAACATGTTCAACTTTATTAGCCATTAGGGAAATGTAAATTCAACCACAATGAGATATTACTATATACCTATCAGAATGGCTAAAATAAAAGAGTGACATAAACACAGGCTCACAAGGATATGAAGAAACTAGGTCTCTTCTACATTGCTCACTTACATATAAAATGGTACAGCCCTCTGGAAAACAGTGTGTCACTTTCCTATAACACTCAACTTGTAATAACCACACGACCCAGCAACTGCATTTCTGGGCATTTATCCCAGAGAAATAGAAAAATAGGTTCACATCAAAACCTATACACAAATGTTCACAGCAGCCGTTATTTATAACAGCCAAAATCTGGAAACAACTCAGATGTCCTTCAATGGATAAATGATTAAACAAGCAATAATATATACATATTGTGGAATACTACTTAGCAATAAAAAGGAATGAACTATAGATACATGAAACAACTTGGAAGAATCCCCACAGAATTATATGGAGTTAAAAAAAAACAAAAAACAATCCCCAAGGGTTACACACTGTATGACTCTACCTGTATAACTTTTTTTTAGGCCTCACCCACAGCATGTAGAAATTCCTGGGCCTGGGATGGAATCCATACCACAGTAGAAACTAGAGCTGCTGCAGTGACAACACTGACCCCTTAACCCACTGAGCCACAAGGGAATTCCTAAAACTTTCTTGAAATGACAAAATTACAGAAATGCAGAACAGACTAGTGGTTGCCAGGGGTTGGGGAGAAGGGGATGAGAGCAGGCATGGTGAGAAAACTGTTTTTAATTTTGACTGGGGAGGTAGATATATAGATCTACACATGTGAATAATTGCATAGATCTAAATACAGACATGAGTAGCAATAAAACTGGGGAAAATCTGAACAATATCAGTCCTCTAGTTGTGATATTTTACTGTAGTTTTTTAAGATGTTATCATTGGGGAAAACTAGGTAAAGGGTATGGGAGGAACCTCTATATTCTTTTTTTTCTTTAATCTCTGTATTATTTCTTACAACTGTGTGTGAATCTGCGAAATCTCAAAATAAAGTTTAATTTAAAAAATTCCAGGGGAGTTCCCGTTGTGGCTCAGTGGTTAACGAATCCGACTAGGAACCATGAGGTTGTGGGTTCGATCCCTGGCCTTGCTCAGTGGGTTAAGGATCTGGCGTTGCCGTGAGCTGTGGTGTAGGTTGCAGATGTGGCTCGGATCCCGTGTTGCTGTGGTTGTGGCAAAGGCCAGCAGCTAC
>PVHT021183555.1:17481098-17523893 GCA_004024745.2 Catagonus wagneri
AAAAAAAAAAAAAAAAAAAATAAAGCAAAAAATCCAGGGAGTTCCCGTCATGGCTCAGTGGTTAATGAATCCGACTAGGAACCATGAGGTTGTGGGTTCAATCCCTGGCCTCACTCAGTGGGTTAAGGATCCGGCGTTGCCGTGAGCTGTGGTGTAGGTTGCAGACACGGCTTGGATCCTGTGTTGCTGTGGCTGTGGTGTAGGCCGGAGAATACGGCTCCAGTTAGACCCCTAGTCTGGGAACCTCCATATGCCATCGGTACAGCCCTGAAAAGACAAAAAAAACGTAAAATAAAATAAAAAATAAATAAATAAAAAATTCCAGAGTTTCTGTTGTGGCTCTGTGGTAAGAAACCTGACTAGAGGACGCTGGTTCATTCCCTGGCCTTGCTCAGGAGGTTAAGGATCTGGTGTTGCTGTGAACTGTGGTGCAGATCGCAGACACTGCTTAGATCCTGCATTGCTGTGGCAGTGGTATAGGCTGGCAGCTGCAGCTCTGATTGGACCCCTAGCCTGGGAACTTCCATACTCCAAAAGTGCGGTCCTAAAAAGCAAAAAAAAAAAAATCCATGTAATTTATGTCTGGTTATACATTCATCACTCACTTTTTAAAGCATTTATTGAGTTGCTCATATATGTGAGGTATTAGCTTAAGTGCTGATGGTGTGGAAGTGGGAGAAAGAGGGAAGGCAATCTACAAAGTGGTATTGAGACTCCACCTTCACAGATGTCACAACTATAACTATAGATATTTTTGTGATAACTTTTTAAACATATGTATACTCCACTAGCAGAGGGGAGAGACTGTTTTTAATTACCACTCTATCTCCAGTGCCAAGACAGTGTCTGAAATATAGCAACTATTCATTTCATACTTGAATGAATGACTAAATGAATGTAACAATCAGTAGAAAATGTGGTAAAAATACCACCAAATAGTTAGAATATAGTACAATATAGTGACATGATGAAAAGTGCTTAAGAAAATAGAGGAAAGAATAACTAGCACTGTCTGGTGGACTTGGGTAAAGGTTTCAAAGATAGGATCTTTTAGGCTGGTCTTATAAGATGAGATGGGGGAAGAGGAAAAAAGCATTCTACGCAGAGGGAACTGGTATAGCAAAAGCATAAGATGCCCTGGAATCAGGAAAGAGTTTGTTGGGCTTGAGTTTATAGTTCTTTGATTGTGGGTTCTACACGAAGTCAAGTTGGGCTTTCCTATGAGAATTGTGACACAGAGTTTTTGAAGCCAGTGAATGATGATCAGATTTGTCTTTCAGCTAACTCTGAAGGCAGTGAGGAGAATGCACAGCACAGCACAGCAAGGAGAGAAGATGAGAAGTCAAAACAAAGGCTTGAAGTGAAAGAACATTCTCAATTCTCTCTCTTTTTTTTTTTTTTTTTGGTCTTTCTAGGGTTGCACCCGCGGCATATGGAAGTTCCCAGGCTAGGGGTCGAATAGGAGCTGTAGCTGCTGGCCTACAGCACAGCAGCTGGAATGCCTGATGCGAGCCGAGTCTGCTCAGGGCAACGCTGGATCCTTAACCCACTGAGCAAGGCCAGGGATCAAACCTGTGTCCTCATGAATATTAGTTGGGTTCTTAACCTGCTGAACCTCAACAGGAACACTCCTTTTCTTTCTTTTTTTTTTTTAAATAAAAATTTGTTGGCCACAGCATGCAGCGGCTCAAAGTGGGATTTCAGTTAGTACCCAGACCAGGGATTGAACCCAGGCCACACTGGTTAAAATGGCGAATCTTAACCCCTAGAGCACCAGAGAATTCCTAATACTTAATGAAATCTTGTTTATATTTTGACCAAAATATTTCCACATGTTATATTCATGCAACTGAGGAATCACACTTATTTCTCTTAAAACAGAAAATCACCATTTTAGCAACAAATTATAGCTTCAGTAAATAAAATATCAATCTTTGGAGAGAATAAATTACAAATCTGAATTACAGACAATAACTTAGTAATCTCCACAGATTTCTGTGCACATATTCATGTATTTGTTTGTGATAAAATATAGAGTCAGGTGAATGGCACCTCTGCAATGAAATGGTAAGGTGGCTGAACCCCCCCTCCCGCATAAAAGGGAAAACTCTCCACCAGGTTGGAGAAGGGAGGGCAAAGGGGTTAAATATAATTCCTTCTGGGCACAACGAAGTGACTTTATCTCCCTTACTCTCTTTTCTTCAGTGAAAACAAAAACAGAATTTTTTTTTGGTCTTTTTAGGGCAGCACCCTCAGCATACGGAAGTTCCCAGGCTAGGAGTCGAATCAGAGATGCAGCTGCCAGCCTACACCACAGCAACACTGCACCTGAACTGCACCTATGAACTATGCTGTAGCTTGCAGCAACGCCAGATCCTTAACCCACTGAGCAAGGCCAGGGATCAACCCTGCATCCTCATGGATACTAACTGGGTTCTTAACCCACTGAGCCACAACAGGAACTCCTCTATAGTGACAATTTTTTTTTTTTTAGGGCCGCATCCGTGGCATATGGAGGTTCCCAGACCAGGGGTTGAATTGGAGCTGCAGCTGCTGGCCTACGCCACAGCCATAGCAATGCCAGATCTGAGCCGAGTCTGTGACCTATACCACAGCTCAAGGCAACGCCAGATCCTTAACCCACTGAGCAAGGCCAGGGATCGAACCTGCAACCTCATGGTTCCTAGTTAGATTCGTTTCCGCTGCGCCATGACGGGAACTCCATATGGTGACAATTTTAACAGCTCTTTTCTAATAACAAAGAGAGGAACAAGGAACATGGATTATGGGAAGAGAATGGCAAGGCGTGGAATTTATTCTAGGTGATGCTTTTCTTTCATTTGACATGGAATAAAGACATTTAAATAGTTTTGTAAATAAAACCTCATAGATGAGTATTAAATGTTATTTTTTTTATTATGAAAAAAAGTCACATGTAAGGAAACGCTGGGGAGTTCCTGTCATGGCTCAGCTGTAAATGAATCTATCTAGTATCCACGAGGACTCGGGTTCAATCCCTGGTCTTGCTCAGTCAGTTAAGGATCTGGCATTGGCACGAGCTGCGGTGTAGGCCAGCAAGCTACAGCTCCAATTCAACCTCTAGCCTGGGAACTTCCATATGTCTCAAGTGCAGCCCTCAAACGATAGATAGATAGATAGATAGATAGATAGATAGATAGACAGACAGACAGACAGACAGACAGATAGATAAATGGAGGACCAAAGAGTAAAATTAACCATCTCAGGCCGAGATTTAAATTATCAATGCACCCTAAGTTATTTTGAAACATATCCTAGATATATCATTTTATCCGTAAACAGTTCAGACCATATCTCTAAAAGAACTATTTTAAAACACAGTAATTATACCATTAGTATATACCTTAAATATAACAATCATGCTTAATGTCATCAAAAATAAGGTCAGGAGTTCCCACTATGGTGCAACAGGACTGGTGGTGTCTTGGGAGCACCAGGACGCAGGTTGGATTCCCAGCCGGATCAGCGGGTTAAGGACCTGGCACTGTGGCAGCTGTGGCTTAAGTTCCCCTGGCCCAGGAACTTTATATGCTGCAGGGATGTCAAAAAAAAAAGAAAAAAGTAAATAAATAAGGTCAAATTCTCAGAGTTCCCAGATTTTCTCACAATTTTTTTGTTTTAGGAGTTACCGTTGTGGCTCAGCAGTTAACGAATCTGACTAGCATCCACGAGGACACAGGTTCAATCCCTAGCCTTGCTCAGTGGGTTAAGGATCCAGCGTTGCCCTGAGCAGACTCGGCTCGCATCAGGCATTCCAGTTGCTGTGCTGTAGGCCAGCAGCTACAGCTCCTATTCAACCCCTAGCCTGGGAACTTCCACATGCCGCGGGTGCAGCCCTAGAAAGACCCAAAAAGGAAAAAAAAAAAAGAGAATTGAGAATGTTCATTCACTTCAAGCCTTTGTCTTGATTTATCATCTCCTCTCCTCCTTGCTGTGCATTCTCCTCACTGCTTCAGAGTTAGCTGAAAGACAAACCTGATCATCATTCACTGACTGTTGCCATGAGCTGTGGTACAGGTCACAGATGTGGCTTGGATCCCAAGTTGCTGTTGCTGTGGTGTAGGCCGGCACCTGCAGCTCTGATTCAACCCCTAGCCTGGGAACCTCCAAATGCTGCGGCTGAGGCCCTAAAAAGCAAAAAAAAAAAAAAAAAAATTTTTTTTTTCTTGTTTTACTGTCTTCCGTACAGGTCAAAGTTAGGTCCAGACACTGTGGTTAGTTGGTCTGTCCAAATTTTATTTTAATAGCTATAATTCAATGTTTTAAAAGCTAAAGTTATAACTTTTAATGAATTTAAATAACTAGATCTAATATAAAATAAGTGAATAACCAGATTAAGTCATCCTAGCAGAACAATATGGATATGTGTGCTACAAACATGAACATATAATCAAACTAAGCAAACTTAGAAAAAAACAGGTGGAGGGTTGATTTCATTTTTGCCTATTTTTAAAATACTTCCTTTTTTCGGTCAGTTTTAAGAACAAAGCTGCCCATAATATTGATTTTAGTAAGATTTTCATCAAGGAAGTCCACTAAACCATGCTAACAAAACTCTTTTGTAATCCCTTACTTGTGTGTTCTAACATTTTACTTTGGCCAGATACTTACTCCTTCATTTGAAATTAGCTTGAAATCATAGGATTTCAGAGTTTGGAAGGATCATGTGGCTTCCTCATCTCACAGAGTAGGCAGCTTTGATATTATTATAATATTGGTGTTTCCACTGAGAAAAGTTAGCATGAAAAATCAATCTGCTGACAATTACAGACTATGTTCTAATTTGTTAACAGACAGTGCTATGTCAATATTATCAGTAAAAGTTTTATTGGCACAACATGAAATAACTTTGGATTTTATCCTTTTATAAAGCTTGGTAAAGTTAATATTTTCTCCAACATGTTGAAAAGATCTTGTTATACAAGTAAGAAAGAAACACATTTAGTTCAGGGTTTGAAATAATAAAGGTTAGCAGCTTATCATCCACAGCACCCTGCTCAAATCAACATAATAAATGCCAGACTCTTTACACAGATAGTATTATAACAAAGTTATAAACTTGTATATTATCAATAAATTAAAAACGCAGTATGAAATAGCTGATGGTACTCTCTTGTGAGACATTGGTAATTAGAAATACTAGGTCTTCTGAAGTTTGCATACCAAGTTCCAATGGTGATTCTTTTTTTTCCTCTTTAGGACCGCATCTATGGCATATGGAAGTTCCCACACTAAGGGTCAAATTGGAGATGCACCTGCTGGTCTACGCCACAGCCACTGCAACTTGGGATCCGAGCCTTGTCTGCAACCTACACCACAGCTCATGGCAACATCAGAGCCTTTAACCCACTGAGCAAGGCCAGGGATAGGACCTGCATCCTCATGGATACCAGTTGGGTTCTTAACCTGCTGAGCCATATGGGAACTCCTAACGGTAATTCTTGTGGTTTTAAAAAAAAGGTTGCATTGTTCCCTTCCATATCCATTGGTAAATTTTAGACAGCTGTTCAGATTTTTTTTGATTTTTTATTAATCAAAAGCAAAAGTTATGGAAATTCAGGAGTTTCAGTGCACTCCATACACGTGACACTTTACCTCAAGCCTGGGGCTTAGAATGCCCACTAAAATAATTAGCAAAGCTTACCGAGTGTTTGATATGTGCAGGGAACTACATTAAATGCATTAGCAAACTATAGAATAGTGTCAGAATGATACCAAATTAAACCATTAGTACATTTGTTTTAAAGGAAGTACTTACACAGAATAATTTAGAGGTGGGAAATTTTGAGATTTAATGTTTTCTTTTAAACTCAGAACATCCTATAACAATTCCCTAGAAGTTAACGGCTGCAAGTTCTACAACATAAAAAAACAAACAAACAAACAAACAAAAAAACCCTGTATACAGATTTTCTGCTATGGCACAATGGGATCAGCAGAGTCTTTGGAGCCTGGAGAACACAGGTTTGATCCTGGGCTCTGCGCAGTGGGTTAAAGATCTGGCATTACAGCAGCTGCCGGCTTAGGTCAAGACTGTGGCTCAGATCTGAACCCTTGCCTGGGAACTTCATATGCTGCAGGGTAGCCAAAAAAGAAAAAACAAACAACCCAAACCCTGTATGGACTTTAAAAATTTAGAAGGCTGGAGTTCCCGTTGTGGCACAGTGGTTAACGAATCTAACTAGGAACCATGAGGTTGTGGGTTCGATCCCTGGCCTTGCTCAGTGGGTTAAGGATCCAGCATTGCCAACGCGGATCGGATCTGGCGTTGCTGTGGCTCTGGTGTTAGCTGGCGGCTACAACTCTGATTAGACCCCTAGCCTGAGGACATCCATATGACGCGGGTGCAGCCCTAAAAAACAAAACAAAACAAAAATTTAGAAGGTTGACAATGAACTTTTTTTTTTTTTTTGCTTTTTAGGGCCACATATGGAGGTTCCCAGGCTAGGGGTCTAATTGGAGCTGTAGCCACCGACCTACACCACAGTCATGGCAACGCCAGATCTTAACCCACTGAGCAAGGCCAGGGATGGAACTCACAACCTCACGGTTCCTAGTCAGATTTGTTAACCGCTGCTCCACGACGGAACTCCAATGAATTGACTTCTGATGCTGTTTATTTTTGTTTATATGGACGTCACTCACTTCCCCCCAGAGTCCCTAATGTACTAATTGCACTTTATTCTGTGTACATTCAAAAAAATTTTTTTTCACTAACAAAATACAAAAATTCAAGCTCTTGATTCTTTGAAAACAAAGTAAATGCAGGTATCATAGTATATAAAATCCACTATATTCAGGTAAGGCAATTATCGAGTTGATTTGTTCAGTTACTATATAAAAGTACAGGTGTAAATCTCTGTTAATATACAGAACAGACAGAATACTACATTCTAACACAACCAACCATCTTACCTGCCTCTCGAAGCAGAAGTAATGTTCACATCAATACATATTCACATTTGACAGTGATGGAAATCTCATCTAAGAAATGTGGTATCAGCATTACCACTTTACACTACCTTCAATAACATGAAAGATATGTGGCAATTAGAACTTTCTGATCCCACAGTCCTATTTTTTTTAATTACATCTGTGTGTCTCTCTTTCCCTCTCCCTCCCCCCACTTCTTTTCTCCTTCTCTCTTAAAGCATATTAGAAACTATGGAAAGAGTTTAGTCAAAAATAAACTAACTAATAAGGCTCCTTTTTAACTGCAAAAGAAATGACCAGTTAATAATGCTACTATTAAAAACATTATTAATAATATTATGGCTTTTTAAATGATAGTAATAGTTTACTTTCCCATACTTAACACTATTTAGTTTTCTGTCATGCTTTCAGTCTGGAGCCCCATGCTACATTTATAGTTTATTTTTTACTACTCCAATGAATCACTCAGTATAGGCCCTCTACTCAACTTCCTCTTAATACCCATGCACCCCTTCACCCTGTCGGAGATAATTAGAATTCAATTTGTTTTTCTAAAATGCTAACCAGTTAAGGATCACTTAACTTTGCAAGCTTAATCTACTCAATTATCTAGTCATTAAATAAAATGTTAAAAACCAACCCTACTCAATCATATCTACTTTTTGAAAGCAGCTTCTAAACTTGTATTCAGATCTAACCATAGTGATATAAATTTAAAGTAAAATTTTTAGTATGATGAGAATGAAGACATCTTTTTTTTAGGATCACATCAGGAAAAAAATTTTAAATAATACAAAATAGAGCAGATTGAATTCAGAAGGCTGAAATATAGCCTTTATAATAATGGATAGGACATATTCATTAATCATTGGCTACTTTGGACAAATCTAAATTCCCTCCCCTCTCAATGACAGTTTTAAAGGACTCATAACCAAAAGGTTTAAATGTTAAACTTGAAGAAAAAAATCAGGAATTGGCAGGAATATAAGAGGAAGGAAGGCTGGTGATAAGTCTAAGGGAAGAAGGGGAGCTAGAGTTCCTCTGAACAGATGAAGACTAAGCAAAGAGCCATGTGTTTAGGAAGATAAGTATGGATCCTTTTAAGCCCTTGTCGGTTGACAGAACTGTCGGAACACTACTAGCTTGTGTTTCTGGTAGATGGTGAAAATATTCTTAAGCAACCGGAGGCTTAGTTGAGACACACAGTACAATAATGCTATTCATTCATCCTATTTGAAAAATAATTAAACCATGTTCTTAGAAAGTAAGTTATCATCTATCTGCTGTAGAATCTCCTAAGACTGGGAAGAAGCCTAGAGTTGTACTGCAGACAGAATAACAAAGAAACTATTCAGAACAATTTCTAAAAATAAAAACAAAAAAATCTACCTTGAATATTCATATAATAATGCTAGCTTAAAAACAATATGGAAGTATATTTAGACATAAAGAGATGAGTACCTGTGGATATGGTATCGTGATACACCGTTAAAAATTTTAAAAAGCATGGAGTTCCCATCGTCGCTCAGTGGTTAACGAACCCGACTAGGATCCATGATGATGCGGGTTTGATACCTGGCCTCGCTCAGTGGATTAAGGATCTGGCATTACTGTGAGCTGTGGTGTAGGTCACAGATGTGACTCGGACCTGGCGTTGCTGTGGCTGTGGCTGTGGCTGGCAGCTGTAGCTCCAATTGGACCCCTAGCCTGGTAACCTCCATATGCTGCGGGTGCAGTCCTAAAAAGCAAAATATAAATAAATAAATAGCAGCTTATAAAATAATACATGCAATATTACCTTCCTAATTACTATTTTTAAATATCTGAAAAAAAAGTCTGGGAGTTATTTGCCAAAAAATATTTGGGTATAGAAGATAACTTTTATTTTCTTCTAATTACTCATTCGTATTATTTATGTATTTATTTGCTTTTTGTCTTTTTAGGGCCGCACCTGTGGCATATGGAGGTTCCCAGGCTAGGGGTTGAATCAGAGCCGTTGCTGCCAGCCTATGCCAGAGCCACAGCAACTCCAGATCCAAACCGTGTCTGCGACCTACACCACAGCTCATGGCAACGCTGGATCATTAACCCACTGAGCGATGCCAGGGATCGAACCCGCAACCTCATGGTTCCTAGTTGGATTTGTTTCCACTGTGCCATGACGGGAACTCCCGTACTTTCTATTTATTAAAAAAAAAAGCATATATAACTTATATAGTTAAAATGTATATAAGAAGCTATATTGGGTCAAGGACCTGTTTCTATTTTATGCAGAAAAGGAGAAAAAGTTAAAAGAATAAAGGAGATATTAGCTTCCGTATCTACTCATTACTAACAAGTCTTCTTGCTGGTAACTCTGAATTGGGAATTGGTAAGGAACTGATTTTACAACATCTTATAACAGGGAATTTATAATTTCAGAATGATATAAATTCATCACTACTTTTAACCAAGTAAATAATTGTGTAAATTAAAATGTTTCCACAGGAGTCTCATGGTAGCACAGTGGTAAGGAATCCAACTAGTATCCGTGAGGACACGGGTTCAATTCCTGGCCTGGCTCAGTGGGTTGAGGATCCCATGTCGTTGTGGCTGTGGTGTTGGCCAGCAGCTTCAATTCAACCCCTAGCCTGGGAACTTCCGTATGCCAAGAAGTGTGAAGAGCAGCCTTAAAAAAAAAAAAGGACAAAAATTTAAATAAATAAATAAATAAATAAATAAATAAAATGTTTCCACAGTTCCAGCTACACTTAGAATGCAATTAACAAATTTCTTTTTTCTTTCTTCTTCCCTTTTTTTTGGATCTTTTTAAGGCTGCACATGCAGTATATGGAGGTTCCCAGGCTAGGGGTGGAATCTGAGCTGTAGCCGCGTGCCTATGCCACAGCCACAGCAACGCCAGATCCGAGCCGTGTCTGTGGCCTACACCACAGCTCACAGCAACACACAATCCTTTGACCCACTGAGCAAGGCCAGGGATCGAACCTGCATCCTCATGGATGCTAGTCAGAATCGTTTCTGCTGTTCCACAACGGAAACTCCTAGGAACTAACTTTTAACAACAAAATACCTTGAGGTCCAACTCAAGTAAGGAATTTCCACATGCATGCTGCGCCCATGCATGTGGAAGTCCCTGGGCCGGGGACTGAACATGTGCCACAGTAGTGACAACACTGGATCCTTAACCGCCTGTGCCACAAGATAACTCCATCTTCCACAGTGCTGAATTCAGATTATATTAGAGACTACTAATGAGAGATTACTTCTCCAGGATCTGAGCTCAAGTTTGCCTCTGCCTTATTTCTGAAGAAAAGATCTGGGAAACAAATTAGCTAAATAAACAACAGTGTGTGTGGCGGGGGGGAATGATGGGGGTGGGGGGGGAGGCAGTGCTTAATAAATGACTTAAAAGAAATCACTTCAAAATACTTTCATTTGAATTACTTTACAAAAATAAGCAATTCTTCTCCTAGGTCGACACTCAAGAGAATTGAAAACACATGCTCCCCAAAAAAATTGTACATGCATGTTCACAGCAGCATTATTCATAATAGCCAAAATGTGGAAACAACTCAAATGTCCATCAACTGATGAAGGGATAAACAAAATGTGGAATATCCATACAACAGATTAGAATTCAACCACAAAAAGGATTAAGTACTGATATATGCTACAACCCATATATAATATATGGATGACCCTTGAAAGTATTACGCTAAGTGGCAAAGTCAGATGCAAAAGGCCATATATTATATGATTCCTATCCAGAACTGGCAAATTCAGAGAGACAGAAAGTTAAGTTAGTGGTTGCCATGGGATGAAGGTAACTGAGAGTAAATGCTAACAGGTACAATATTTCTTTTGGGGGTGATGAAAACGTTCTGGAATTAGACAGTGATGGTTGTAAAACATTCTAAGTATACTAAAAACCTGAAGTGTACACTTTAAAATGATGAATTTTAGGAGTTCCCATTGTGGCACAGCAGTTAACGAATCTAACTAGGAACCATGAGGTTGCGGGTTCGATCCCTGGCCTTGCTCAGTGGGTTAACGATCCAGCATTGCCGTGAGCTGTGGTGTACGTCACATATGCAGCTCGGATCTGGCGTTGCTGTGGCTGTGGCATAGGCTGGCAGCTGTAGCTCCGATTGGACCCCTAGCCTGGGAACCTCCATATGCCACAGGTGCGGCCCTTAAAAGCAAAAAGCAAAAAGTAAAAAAAAAAAAAAAAAAAGGTTGTGAACTTGGTCTCCTGAATAACTCGATTTGGACTGGCGGTATAATAGAAAAGAGGTCTGGAGTTCCCATCCTGGCACAGTGGAAACAAATCCAACTACGAACCATAAGGTTGCGGGTTTGATCCCTGGCCTCACTCAGTGGGTTAGGGATCTGGTGTTGCCATGAGCTATGGTGTAGGTCGCAGACATGGCTCAGGTCCCATGTGGCTGTGGCTGTGACGTAGGGTGGCAGCTGTAGCTCTAATTCAACCCTGGCCTGGGAACCTCCATATGTCAAGGGTGCGGCTCTAAAAGGAGGGGGAAAAAAAAGGAAAGAGATACGACCTTTGAATCAGCAAATCTAGGTTTAAGTTATTTCTGCCACTTACCAGCTGTGTGATCTTAAAGACGTTAACTTCCCTAAGCCTCAAGAGTCTCATTTACAAAGTGAAAACAGTTAATGCCTTACAAAGTTGTGAGACTCATGAAATAATGTGAAATTGTTGTATAAACTCTAAAGCCCATTACAAATGAAAAACCTATTGTTATTTGTATGTTTAAAATGATTTCTAAAAATCCTAAACTGTATTGAACAGCTCATTAATTTCAACTTTTTCACATTGGCTTGTTACCTTAATCAGTTTTATTGTCATAAATGCATGGCATCTTGGACTTGTAGCGATTATCGTGTGGGTACTAATAGTACAGTATGTCACAGACTTATTTAGTTCTAATCTTCACAATGAAGGGCAGCATGGCATGATGGTTATGAACAAAGGCACAGAACTGACTTTATTTTTTTATTTTTTATTTTTTTGTTTTTTAAGGCTGCAACTACGGCATATGGAAGTTACCAGGCTAGGGGTCAAATTGGAGCCATAGCTGCCAGCCTGCACCACAGCCACAGCAACGCCAGATCCGAGCCGTGTCTGTGACCTACACCACAGCAATGCCGGATCCTTAACCCAATGAGGCCAGGGATCGAACCCTCGTCCTCATGGATACTAGTCAGGTTCGTTACCACTGAGCCACAACAGGAACTCCAGAACTGACTTTAAGTCTGGGTTCTTCCACCGACCTCAACCAAACACCTAACCCCTCTATCTGTAAGGGGTGTGTGTGTGTGTGTGAGAGAGAGAGAGAGAGATAGAGAGAGAGAGAGAGACCTACCCAATAATAGGAGTTATAAGGTTCCCTGAGATAATTTGTTATATAAGGCACGTATTGCAGTATCTGGTACCTAGCAAACATCCAATAATCAGCAATTGCTAATATTTTCATCCTATGGAATAGCAGGTTTAAATGACTGGTCTAAGTTTATGAGATAAATCTGAAGCATAACCAGGAATAAAGAATAAATATTTTGTACGCTAGTTCAGGTAATCAGAATAGGGGATGACTGAGTGCCCTTCTTCTGTGTTTTTCACACATAGTATCATATAGACCACCACAGCATTATGTTAGCCAGATAGGTAAATTTTCTGCTTATTAGTTAAAGAAAAGGCATAGTCCTATTTAGTACTAGTACAAGGTCTGACCCAAATAGATATTCAGTAAATATTGACCGAATAAACAAATGAATAAAGAGTATATTATTACTCGCTCTACCTACAACCAAGCATCAACACAAAATCCAAAGCATTAATTAGACATTTCCAAATCCACACTTTTACATATATAAAACATTTTGCACTTTAAAAGTTCTCATTTGGGTGTTCTATCTGTTCATTAGCATCAGCCACAAAGGAAGGCATGTATCTAAAACAAACAAAAAAAAAGTGGAAATGTAAATTGATGCAGTCACTAAGGAAAACTGTATGAACGTTCCTCAAAAATTTAAAGACAGAACTACCAAATCATCCAGCAATTCTACTTCCGGATATATAACCGAAGGAAATGGAATAACTATCTCAAAAATATATTTGCACACCCACGTTCACTGCAGCATTATTTACATAGCCCAGATGTGAAAACAATCTAAATGTCTATCAAGTGATGAATAGATAAAGAAAATATGATAAGTATGTGTGTGTGTGTATGGAATATATTTTTATTCAGCCATAAAAAAGGAGGAAATCTTGCCACTTGGAACAACATGGATGGACCTTGAGGGCACTATGCTAAGTAAAATAACTCAGAGAAAAACAAATACTATATGATCTCACTTATAAGTGGAATCTAAAAATAACTAACTCACAGATACAGAGAACAGATTGGTGGGCGACAGAGGCAGGGGGTTGAGTATGGGGGTAACAGGTAAAGGTGGTCAAAAGGTAAAAACTTAACCTTACTTATAAGTAAGTTCTGGCGAGGTAGTGTACAGCATAGTGATTATAGTTAACACCACCATATTGTTTATTTGAAAGTTGTAAAAAAATAAGAAAAGAAAGTTACTATAAGTAAATTTTTGTTGTTGTTTTTAGGGCTGCACCCACAGCACATGGAAATTTGTAGGCTGGGGTCAAATCAGAGCTGCAGCTGCCACCACAGCCACAACCACACAGGATCTGAGCCGTGTCTACGACCCACACCACAGTTCACAGCAACTCAAGATCCCCGACCCACTGAGCGAGGCCAGGGACTGAACCTGCATCCTCATGGATACTAGTCAGATTCATTTCCACTGCGATACGATGGGAATTCCCTAAAAGAGTAAATCTTAAAATCTCTCTCACAATGAAAAAAAATTTAACTATGTAAGGTGACTGATTGTGTGTGTGTGTGTGTGTGTGTGTGTGTGTGTGTGTGAGATAAGAACTCTTAGGGATTCACTCTCTTAGCAACTTCCATGTATAACACACAGCAGTGTTAATTATATATTTATCATGTACTTTATTTTACATCCTTGGTCAATTTTAACTAAATTTACTATGGCCGTCAGTTCACTATATATATATATATATATATATCAAATCGTTATGTTATATATTCGGAGTAATACAATGTTATATGTCAATTATACCTCAATAAAACTGGGAAAAAAATAAAGAGGAAAACAAAACAGGAAGTTTTCCATTGGGGAGCCCTATATGCTCTTTGGCATTAATACAAAGGAAGGCATGGACTATTTCAAATTAAAGCAGAAGACATTCAATTGAAGTAACAAGTATTCTTACATTTAAACTTCTGAGTATGTATTTTGTCTTCCCTGACAGAATTTCCAAATAGTTTTGTGAGGGCAGAAATTATACATAATTAATTCCAATATCCCTTCACAGGGCCTAATGTTACATAGAGTAGCCACTTAATTATAAGTAGTTTACTTACAGAAGTAGGTAAGAATACTTCTTGGTTATATAAAATGTATTGATCACATTTAATTTATAGTGAAAGGACACAAAGTTATTAATAAGAGAAACAAACCTCCGTGTGCAGCTGATTATACCATTTTAAGAAAAAAAACAAAACCATATATATGTATATATATATGTATATCTATGGATAGATACACACAAATACACACTAACATAGTTTCTCATAAAGAAATACAAATGTGTCAACCATAACCAGTTACAAAACTGTCATTTGCCTTGTGTATTTCTATAAATGAGGTGACAGATCTGACCCAAATTTGAAAATTATTCAGGTCCCTTCAGTATTACGAAGACTGTTGACTTTACTTTTAGGCAGGTATGATGAAACAGTTTTACTAATTTCTTTTCTTTTCTTTCAAATCGAAATCACGTACCTCAGCATTATGCTTGGAAAGGGAAAGATTTAATTGTAAGATAAGGTCCTTGTATTCAAAATGTTTACATCATTAGTAGATGATATAAAATGTTACGCACATGTTCATTTGATGGTTTGCTAGTTTAAAAATTACCTGGGAATTTGCAGAAAAACAGTAAAAGCCAAAATAGTCAGGAAAAGTTGTAAATAGGAAGTAAACTTTACACAGTGTCTTGAAAAAAAAGCAAAATCTGAATAGGCAGAGAGAAGAGAAAAGAGAGGAATTTTTGAGTAAAGTAAATAGTACCAGGGGCACAGACTGAACAAGTACTGTGTTTGAGAGACAGAATGACTTAAAGAGAACAGAAAGAATGGGCCAAAGGAGTTCCCGTCGTGGCGCAGTGGTTAACGAATCTGACTAGGAACCATGAGGTTGTGGGTTTGATCCCTGCCCTTGCTCAGTGGGTTAATGATCCGGCGTTGCCGTGAGCTGTGGTGTAGGTTGCAGACGCGGCTCGGATCCTGCGTTGCTGTGGCTGCGGTGCGGGCCAGTAGCTACAGCTCCAATTAGACCCCTAGCCTGGGAACCTCCACATGCCGCGGGTGGGGCCATAAATTGACAAAAAAAAAAAAAAAAGAAAGAAAGAATGGGCCAAGGAATACAGAAAATGAAGCTGGGTAAGTAGTGTGTGACAGGTTAAAAAGGGTGTCAAGGTGTTCCCTTGTGGTGCAATGGTTTAAGGATCTGCCATTGTCACTGCAGTGGTTCAGGTCACTGCTGTGGCACAGCTTCGATCCCTGATCTGGGAATTTCCCCATGCCATGGGTGAGACCAAAAAAGAAAAAGAAAGGACATCAAAATTCAGGCAGAAAACGTTAGATTTAATGTAGTGGAAACCAAGAAAACAATGAGGCTTTCCAAAAAGAGAAATGATGTGCTAAAAGTAGTAGCATTTAAAGAAGGTTAATTAGCATGAGTTGGAAAAAACAGATGGAAGTGAAGGAATCCAGGAATGAGGTGATAAGGCCTAAACGGGATGGGTAAATTCAGGAATGAGGCGATAAGGGCCTAAGTGGGATGGGTGCTCACAGATAAAGTGCATTTTAGTGGCAACGTGATGGGCCTTGAGACTATGAAATTAGGCACACCAGAAATAAGGATGAGACACAAACTAATCCAGGAACTGGCCACCAGGTAAAGGGGTTACACCACAGATTAAGATCTGGACATTTTGGGAGTTCCCACTGTGGCTCAGTGGGTTATGAACCTGACTAGTATCCATGAGGATGTGGGTTCAATCCCTGGCCTCACTCAATGAATTAAGGATTTGGCACTGCTCTGAGCTGTTGTGTAGGTCACAGATGCGGCTCAGATCCTGTGTGGATATGGTGTAGGCTGGCAGCTACAGCTCCCATCATTCAACCTGTAGCCTGGGAATTTCCATATGCCACAGGTGCAGCCCTAAAAAAGGAAAAAAAAAAGGATCTGGACATTTCAAATACTAGAAATATACTTACAAAGCTTAAATGTTTTTCAAGTGCCCTTTAAATAGTTTCACTATTGTGTTTAGTGAATTTACTGCAGGAGTCCTGATTTCACAACTGCTTTGCTAACACAACCCCATAAAAATTTGCTTAAGTAAAAATGAATTGTTTTTCAATGCAAAGTTAAATAACCCATTACAGGACCTAAGCCCTCAGAGATTAACAAAGCGAAAACAAAAACATTCTTCTTTACACTCAAATGTGTATTCTCTATTGTCTGGTTCTCAATCCCTCCACCAAAAAACCCCCAACAAACTACACAAACAATCCCGAAAACAATCCACCTGCTAAAAAACCAACTTGTTTTTTAGGTGATCCAAAATCTGGAAATATAGTTCTAACTTGATCTGACAGTGATCTCATCAGAAGAAAACCAACCAACTCCAGTGAGAAAATGAATTAAAAAAATCAATACTTTGCCACGTTGCTTTCCTGAGTTGTGCTATCAAATTGGGAAGATATTCTCTGAAGTCAAAAACAAGAAGAAAAGTGTTACTAAAGCTAAATTTGGCAGACTCATTTTTTTGATTAAATATTTCAGTCTGCAGTCAACTCTTCCTCTGCTTCCACTGTCCTCTTAGAATGGGTAGTAAGTACAGAATGCGGTAAATGACCTAAAGAAGATTTCTAGATTTCATTCACGTGCTTTGCAATCCTTCTGTTATCACAACAATGATCCTATTATCTCTACATGATTGCATGCATTGTTTTATACCTCTTCCCATGGTCATTTTCTGGTTGAGCTGTGAATAAGACTTTAAATGTCCCAAAATAGCAAAAATAACCCATTGATGATCACTCACTGAGCTTTTCCTTTACATTGCATGGCCAAAGTTGTAATTCTCATGCACAACCTCATTTAATTCTCACAGCAATCCCGTGAGGCTAGTACTGTGATTATGCCCATTTTACAGTGGAAGAAGCTGAGACTTCACAAGTTATCACAAAGCTAGTGAGCTAGTAAGTGGCAGATGTGCTCATCTGGCATGCTCTCGTTAGTCATTAGATTATACTGCCAACCCCAAATATATGTGACCGAAACCAAAAGTAAGAGATTGTGAAACTGGCCATGCTAGTCACTGTGTCAAAGGGTTTGGGAAGAGCATCAGCTATATAAATGGGTAGATTCCTCGACTCAATTCTAACCTTTTCTTATACAGGAAACACTAAACTCTCTACCTAAACGAGAGTGTAGTAGGACACACAGTGCATTACTATCTGATGGTATTGACAGGATCTCAGTATCTTCCTCTTTTTTTTTGGCTGCACTTGCATCGTGCAGAAGTTCCTGGGATAGGGATCAAACCCGTGCTGCAGTTGGAGCTTGTGGCAAAGTGGCATCCTTAACCCACTGGGCCACAAGGGAACTTCCTCAATACTTCCTTAATTTGATTCACATTAAAAAAAAAATGCTACTTAGATCAGCCAGGTCAAGATGAATTAGGCTGATCGGTGACATCAAAATGCTTTTAAAAAAGTATTTTCTTAGTAGAATTCCTGTGACCTGAGCAAACTATTAACTCCTGCCAATGAACCTGAAATAGAAACGAGCTTTTTTTTTCTTTTCTAGAGCCACATCCAGGGCATATGGAAGTTCCCAGGCTAGGGGTCGAATTGGAACTATAGCTGCCAGCCTACACCACAGCCACAACTTAGGATCTGAGCTACCTCTGCAACCTACACCATAGCTCTCAGCAACGCCAGATCCCCAACCCACTGAGAGAGGCCAGGGATCGAAACCACATTCTCATGGATATTAGTCAGATTTGTTTCCACTGTGCCCCAACAGGAACTCCCAAAAGCGAGCTTTTTAAAGATACTTCTCAATACATAAAACATACTCATAAGAAAACACTTTTAAAAATAACTCCTCCTTATGCATCTGGGCAGAGATGTCATCTTTCCTCCACAAAGCTTCCTTTTACGTTGCAACAGTAAGAATCCCAATTTTAAGCTGAACCAGAACAGCAGAACAGCAAACTCCTTCATAAGAGATGATTATTTTTATTAGTATTTTATATAAATTGTCTAAATATGAGGGAAACGTTACATTTTAACTCCACAATACTTTCCACTAGAAAGTAAAGCAGTCATAGTTTCAAGTTCTGTTTCCCCTCATCCCTCTTTTTTCTGCTCACACATGGTCTTTCACAAAAGAGTCAGTGTGATCTTTGCAGACTGAATATAATGAATATGACTAGGGTCAACTCCCTATTATGCACATGTCAAGTAAGTCAGAGTTTAAAACGTGTCATCTGTGTATGAAACCAGCGAACAGTTATAACTGGTTAAATGAACATGTACAAATTAATAGGATGCAATTAGTAACTACCACTTTTCCTTCCAACTAGTGGTGTTTTGGCAGGCAGCCAGAAGATATGCAGTAATCTGTCACTACTGTGAAGCCCCACCCACTTCCTCTGGCCCACCCCCACCCAAACTCTGACTGGAATACTTTTGGAGTGCTAATATAATGCTCAGACAATCATGATACATGTCCTCCTTATCTGTGAATACTGAAATTTACATCATTTGCACTTTTAAGTCTTTAAAATTCAGATATCTGAAGGAAAAAAAAACATGCTATATGACATCATATTTCAAAGATTATTTGAAAGTTTTAATTTCCTTTTTTATATGTAAGAAAGAATAGTGCCCCCAAATCAGTAATATCCGCTGCAATGCTTCTTGAATGAAAATGTATCCTATGTACAATTATACGACTTTAATTTACTCACCTAATAAGTAAAATATTAGGAGTGTGGAAGTAAGGGTTATAAACATTTCATTTAAACCTTGTTCCTACAGACTAGTAAATATGGGAAGGAAACTATTAAGGTAACTTTCTTGGATTATAAAATATTTTGCAGGAATTTTTAAATATACAATCTATGAGATATTAAATACAAAATTATATATTTACCTACTTCATCTAATTTAACTTTATGGACTAGAGTAGTCCCATAAATTACCTCATACCTAAGATATTTTATTTTTATACTTTAGTAAGTAACTATCCTTAATTACTCAACAACAACAAAAAGAAAGTAAGTGTGATCAAATCTTCTGAATTTTCTGTCTCTAAAATTGGTATTACATTAAAAAAGCTGCTCTTTCTGTCCTTTATGCCCGTCCTGTAAAAGAAAGATAGGAAGTGGCCTTGTTATTTTTTAAGATTTCCAGGATGAATACTGTGCCATTTTGAGTACCTTAACTTTGACATATTGTCTCATAGTAATAATATCATTAGCATAAACTGCAACCATTTAATAAAGATGACCCTCAGTGTATTTAACATTTTTGTTTTAAAGACCCTTCTGAGAAGACTTGATGTTTTATTTGCAGTTCTGTATTACTTTACTTATCCAGGAGAAAGGAAAAATCAAAACATTTTGAAAAAAATTTCCACTAATATTTATTTGTAAAATTTCAAACTACAAATTAAAATAAACAGATCATATGAATCCAGTGACTTTTGAGGTTGATTGCTCTCAGATGGACTCTGAGCTAAGGTCATATATAGTCACATGAAATTCAACAGTTTGTTAGTTATGTTTAAACATAAACCATATTTATAATAAAACATTAAATGTAAAACCAAACACTAAGCTTACTCACAGTAGACCTTCTCAAATGGATGTCCTACATTTCCAATCCAACATACTAAAGACTTTAAAAATACTTTATTTAGCCACAGCAAACAGTAAGATTGTCCCACAGATGGCTTTCTTTAAAAGGCTGTCTCTTATTCATTTATGAAAGATAAAACTGAACTCCACTTCAGTTGTTAAGAACAAGACCATGCTATCAGCACCTTCATCCCGAGAAAGGAAGTTATAGACAGAGTTTTATAAATGAGGCTTAAAGAGTACTTCCTGGTCAGACAGTTAACGTCAATAGCGTTTCACATAGCTTTGCATTTTGACATTCTGCAAAGAGCTTTCTAAAAACTTTCCTAATTTTTTTCCTCCAGCCCCTACAGCAGAGGAAAACTACCCTAGATCAAAAAATCTGAAGGTAAAATCTACACAATTGTATCAATGCCTACCATTATGATTGCTTTTACTGATAGTATCAGCCTAAGTTTTAGTTATTTTACATTTACACACCCTCCATCTCCCCTCTCCCTGTGTGCCAGAATGAGGTTTCGGGCACACAACACTAGAAGCTAAAGAAAGAACTTATTTAAAGAAGGACGACTCACCACCAATTCCTTGATAATGAAGAAAATGCCAGGAACCATTCACACTTAAATTTTCAAATTTAAAGTTAATTCTCTTTTAAACTTATATACATGTGTTTTATATATACATATATATATATATAAATTCCAAGAAACCTTGTACAATCCGAACAAGAAACTGCAGATAAAATAAAGCGTGACCTGGGCGCTGCTCATTACTATCGGTATTGCAAGCTGAAGTATTTCCTGTTACAACTCCCATTGGTTCCCACAGGTGCAAGTGCCTTATGGGTGTTGCCGGTTTACCCTTCCTTTAATAAGTGAACTGCTAAAGGAGATTTCAGGCTGGCACAATCAAAGTTAAGAACTATTAGCGCAGTACTACCTTGGGCTAGTACCAAGAGCCTCCCAAACTAGGTTGATTGGGAATTAGTGATGACCTAATTCAAAAGGGCTGGAGGAAATTTATTTCAATAGACTTTCATGATTGTTCTAAAATGCACTGTTATTAAGCTAGTATGTAGCAATATAGAGTGGAGATGTTAAAAAAAAGAATGTATGTGACTTCACTCAACAAAGGTGTATTAATTGCTTTCTCTGTGCAAAGCGCTAGTAATACAGCACCGAACAAAACAAAGTCCCTGTGGTCATTCACACTTCATCTAGTAGACTTTCAACGATTTCATATATAATGAGAAAACTTCCATAAAGGCAGAGACTAAAGAAATTTGCATGGAAATTTTAAAAGTCAATTGTAGTGCCCATTACTAAAAAGCATCTTAATTAAGCCACACTACCCTAAACCTCAAAGAACTTTTCCAGAACCCAGTACATAAAAACATAATTCTTAATGCTTTCAATGGTTCAAAAAGGCCAGGTTGGAGGCGATGGCGTATGTCCCAGCAGGGAAAAGGAAAAACTCACCATGAGTCACCAGTGACTAAGTTCTTTTAATTCAGGCTAAAAACATATTTCAAACCCAATTACTTGTATGTGCAGAAAACTGATAACCCCAAATTAACATCAGAAGCTTGATGTGACCAATTTTCAGGGCTAATATCAGCATCTAAGAAAAACAAGTCCAGGGATAATGCCCCTGGATTGAATTTTATTATTATTTTGGTCTTATAAATCTTTCCTTTTTTTGTCTTTTTTTTTGTCCTTTTATGGCTCTACCCGCAGCATATGGAGGTTCCCAGGCTAGGGACTGAATTGGAGCTGGATCCTCCGGCCTACACCACAGCCACAGCAACGTGGGATCCAGGCCGCTTCTGTGACCTACACTACCGCTCACAGCAATGCTCACAGCAACGTCGGATCCTTAACCCACTGAGCAAGGCCAGGGATCCAACCCGCAACCTCATGGTTCCTAGTCGGATTCGTTTCTGCTGCACCACGATGGAAATTCTTGGTCTTATAAGTCTTTACTAAGGGCCATGTCAGCAGCTTCCATTAGATCTTATTATAATAAATGTGTTTTTTTAAGCTTGTAGCCAGATGAGACAAAATTGTCTTGGATGTATGATGTGGTAGGAGTGGCTTTTATTTGTATTCAATAAAACAAAAATACACTATATTCAAGGCTGCTCAGAGAAAAGTGTAAAATCCAGAGAATAAACTATACAAACTCTACTCTCTCAAGCTATACTTGCTTAGGATTTTACTTCCTTTTTTTTCCCCTGCTTTCTTAGGGCCACACCCACGGCACACGGAGGTTCCCATGCTAGAGGGTGAATCGGAGCTATAGCTGCCAGCCCATACCACAGCCACAGAAATGCCAGATCTGAGCCATGTCTGTGACCTGTAACACAGCTCACGGCAATGCCAGATCCCTAACCCACTGAGCGAAGTCAAGGATCAAACCTGCATCCTCATGGATACCAGTGGGATTTATTTCCGCTGCACCACATGAGAACTCCCACTTCCTATGTTTCAACTAACAAAATCTTTTTAGCCACAAGTGGGAGGAATTCCTTGAGCCAAGTTGATTTATTTAGTTATTCAATAAATATTTACTGAGCAACTACTATGTGCTAGGTAGGCACTGTTTTATGAGTTGGGGAGACAGGAATGAATTAAAAAATCTCTGCTTTCATAGAGTGTAGGGATATATGACAAAGACATAAAATATCTGGCTTGTGTAGTTCCCACTACAGGTTAAGGTTCCAGTGTTGTCTCTGTGGCAGTGCAAGTTTGCTCACTGGCCTAGGAACTTCCATATGCCATGAGTGCAGCCAAAAAAGGAAAAACATAGCCAAAAAAGGAAAATACAAATATACATATTTTAAATATATAGTGAGTCAGAATGGTGTCTCCTCCCCACTATGAAGAATATGAAAGATAACATGAGATAACAATAAGTTTATTTGTTCACAGCTACAAACTGATTATATCACAAAGTAAGGAATTTTGCTTTAGAAGACGAGAGTGTTGGAGCTTTCCCAGCCTTCACCACAGACTCAAGTAAACACTACCTTCTGTTGCAAATGACAGAGAATCTTATTTGTTGCTAATACCTAGAGAAAGGAAAACTTCCAAAGACCTTAGTTAGAACTTATTCCTTACAGGAACAAAATATCACTTAAGGAAACAAAACAACAAATCCCCAACATCCAGTCAAAGGTCACTCCACGGAATATTATCATGCTGAGTGTAAACATACAAGTTTCCACATACTTGTTACCACCAGTATCAATTTACCAACTGTCAGGGTCGGAAATAAGTCCTTCATGAAAGAATTATCAGTTACCTTCACTGGTAGCAATAATTAAACATTATTTTAGGACCGCAGGTGCAGCATATGAAGTTCCCGGGCTAGGGGTCAAATTGGAGCTACAGCTGCCAGCAAACACCACAGCCACAGCAACTGGTGATCCTGGCTGCATCTGCGACCTACACCACAACTTGAGGCAATAGCAGATCCTTAAGCCACTGAGTGGGGCCAGGGATCTAACCCCATCCTCACGGATACTAGTTAGGTTCGTTTCCACTAAGCCACAATGGGAACTCCTTTTCTTACACTTTTAATTTTTAACTTTATATTGGTGATTAGTTGATTTATAATGTTGTATTAATTTCAGGTGTACAGAAAAGTGATTCAGTTATACATATATATACATTCTTTTTCAGATTCTTCTCCCATATAGGTTATTGCAGAATATTGAGTAGATTTCCCTGTGCTACACAGGTCCTTGTTGATTATCTAGTTTATAGAGAGTATGTATATGTTAATCCCCAATTTCTAATTTATCCCCCTTCCCTCAACCTTTCCCCGTTGGTAACCATAAATTTGTTTTCAAGGTCTATGAGTCTGCTTCTGTTTTGTAAATAAGTTCATTTGTCTCATTTTGTTAGACTCCACATACAACTGCTATCATGTGATATTTGTCAGGAATGTTTTCTTATTTTGCAAATGAGAGAACTTAGAACTTTACAGACTTAAGAAATTTACCCAGGGTAAATCAACTGGCATAGTGACCAAGCCAAATGGTGCCTAGGTCTCTCTGAGTCTGAGGCCCTTTCTGCTTCCAACGTATAATGGTATTTCTTATACGGCAGATAAAGGATACTAACATTTGTTCTTTGTTCTAACTGAATCACTTTTTTTCTTTTGTGCTTTTTTTAGGGCATATGGATATTCCCAGGCTAGGGGTCCAATCGGAGCGACAGCTGCCAGCCTACGCCACAGCCACAGCAACGCAGGATCTGAGCCGCATCTGCGACCTACACCACAGCCCACGGCAACGCAGGATCCCCAACCCACTGAGCGAGGCCAGGGCTCGAACCCACAATGTCATGGTTCCTAGTCGGATTCGTTTCTGCTGCGCCACAATGGGAACTCCCTGAATCATTTTCTTTTAACACGCTTTTGATGTACTAAAAAGCCCTCAATGAGCACAAAGAAACTGTGAGCATAAATATAATCTTCTAATCTGCTTATCATTAATTCACTCATTCAATTAACATCTATTGAGCACCCTTCATACTTTTGTGCCCGGCACTATACTTGGTGTGGGGATGCAAAGACGAATACGACCATGTCTGCTTTCACAGTGCTTACAAGCTCACTGAAGGAAGACAAACACATGTAAACAATGAACTGGTATATAATGAGGAGAGATTTGCACAAGAGACAAAGGAAGCATAAAGGTAAATGAAGCATAATATGTAATTTTGATTTCTACTATTAAATCTTGACCTAGATCAGCTAAAAACTATATTTAGGTGGGTTTTGGAAATATTTGTGTATTTACTCACAAATCCTTCAAGAAGTAAAGGCTAATGTTCAGAACAGAATGGAAAATTGGCCATAAACTATGACTCTGTTTTGTGTGCCTGCTGTCAAGACTGATTAGTTTATTAGTTTATTTAAGAAAACATTCTGCTTTGGAGTTCCCATTGTGGCTCGCGGAAATGAATCCAACTATTATCCATGAGGATGTGAGTTCGATCCCTGGCCCTGCTCAGTGGGTAAAGAATCCGGTGTTGCCCCGAGATATAGTGTAGGTCACAGACATGGCTCAGATCTGGCGTTGCTGTGTCATGGCATAGGCTGGCAGCTGCAGCTCTGATTTGACCCCTAGCCTGAGAATTTCTATACGCAGTGAATGCGGCCCTAAAAAAGACAAAATAAATAAATAAATGAGCATAACAAATATGGGGTTGATTTTGCTATCCATCATTTCACTGAGGCCAGGGGTGAGGTGAAAGGGCCCCAGACACTAAACTCCAGTACATCAATTCCCAGTGTTTGGAACTAATGCCACATGGGCCACATAGGAGTAGGTTTTGTTAGGTATAAAATGTTTATTCAGAGGCATGTTTCTTTTTTCACCCATGCTGGGGATGAAAATGTATATTTGTGAGAGAGTGAAGGAGAAGATCTGTCTTAAATCAAGAAACTGACCCCTACGTCATCCCACTGTAAAATAAAAATAATCCACAAAGACGTTTTCTTTTTAGGGCCACACCCATGGTATATGGAAGTTCTCAGGCTAGAGGTCAAATCAGAGCTGCAGCTGCCAGCCTACGCCACAGCCACAGTTAACACCAGATCTGAGCCTCATCTGTGACCTACACCCAGCTCAGGGCAACCCCAGATCCTTAATCCACTGAGGAGGGCCAGGGATCGATGGATACTAGTCAGATTTGTTACTGCTGAGCCATAATGAGAACTCCTACAAAGACTTTAAGTATACTCCAATGTCTCTACTAAATCTCAGGTAAGACATAAAAGATGCATTAGGTTGATTTTATAAAGTATTTAGGTACGTTTAACAACATAGAGCTGGAATAATAAAATTTATCAATTTAATTCCTACTATCATAAAAATTCTGAATACTTTTTGTTTTTAATTTGGTGCCCATACCTTGTAAATGAGTTAGATCACATTTTGGCTCTTAAACTCAACACATCTAATTCATGACTATAGTTAAACGTAACTAATTTTTTTTTTGAACTAAGGTGAGTCTGAGTTTAAGAAATAGAAACAAACTTTTAATGTATCCTCACAAATGACAAAGTAACTAATTAAATGGATGTTAAAGCTAAATAATCACAAACAAATCCCCATGCAGAAATGCAACTGTACAATATCCCATAACTCAACACTACTAATAACTATTCTCTCTGATTGATAGGACTCTCTCATTGAAGACTGAAAAGAAGTCTTCTCTTAGGAGAGTGACAAAGCTCTTTTAGATGGAAGCTTTCTGTTTGCCAGTCTGTTTACTTTTGGGGGAGGGAAGAAACAAAATCTTGAGGAAAAGATTATAAAAGGAAAGATGCTTGTAATGGCTCTAAACTAAACTCTAAATAAACAGACTCTAAAGTAAAAGTACCAATAGTTACTTTTCATTCATTCTCTCATACTACTGAAACCAACAAGTATGAACACTGGCAAGCAATGAGAACTTTTATTCAGGTTGGCTTAAACATTAAGCCAAATTAGATATCAAGGTAGACTCTGAAATTACAATGGTTTGACTGTATATGACTCAAGTGGTAAAGAAAGTATAAAATGGGTTATTGTATTTACTGGGCAGTACTTAAATCCTCCTAAACTAAGACTAAGAATAGTTTAAGAACCCTAAACCAAAAAGAATTTGCATTCTGTGGTGGCCATAACCATTCATATGGAAGTGTGAGGCTCCTTCCTAATCTCTTCTTTTCATTACATTTTTCAATTGAAAAGAAAGTTAAAATGGGCATAGGTGTAACGAATTTACATATTAATAGCTTCTCAAAATGTAGTTTTATTTTGTGAAACCCTTGAAAATAAATTCCCACAGCATCTCTACCTTCCTAACCAACTCCCCCAGCCCCACTCCATGTACCAGTTATTATAGGCCCTTCCTATCACTAAAAATCCTATTACAATGACTCTCCCTTCATGGTCTCTGGATCAATATCATAACATACTGTGGTTGAAATGACTGCTTTAGTAATCTCTCAGGGGAGTATCAGAACACTTTTCTTCCAATGAATTAAATTTAATGTTTTGTCTTGAGAAACTACCATTTGTACCAGAAAGAAATGGGCTAATAAGCTTGATAGAGGAGCTTATCTGCTCCAAAATTTCTATTACTTTGCAGAATTATTGGTACTGAGAATCCCAACCCTTCCAAAGACCACTTCATTTGTTACATGTACTACATAACGAATATATACGTTCCTTGCAAATAACCTCCTGAGTTCAGTGACCTTATTTTTACTTGAATACTACCTAGGGTTCTGGAAAAATAAAGCTGATGTAAAAAAGTTTCACTTAACACAACTTAAATATAGTGTCTCATATTTTAAATTTGTATTTGTGTATTTCCTGTTGTGTTCCTCTCATCTCCATAATTTCTGTTTCTTAGGGGAGGAGGTCTAGTGGGTGGAATTTTCATAACCACATAAAGCTCCACACTCCTGGAGACCATATAAGAACTGTTTTGTATCAGGTAATATCAAATAAAAATCCTCAAATGACACATTCCCTATACTTATTATCACCCTGATGTAAGATGCCTTTAGTAATTTTTGTCTTGGATTTTAAATAGGCAGTTCAATGTAAGCCTTCTACATTACATCTTTGGGAAATAATACAACATTTCTTTCTTTCCCTTAGTGGAAGATGCCCATAACTGAACATGGGCAAAGGCTTCTAATAAGACAGTATTATTAACCTGAAACAAAGAAGATATCTAAATAACTGCAAAATGATAGAGTAATTACATCCCCTGGTATTCTCCCCAAACCATCATTTTTGAAGTCTGCTTCCATGAAAAAAGAACTGTCACAAAGATGAGGAGTGAGGAGAAGCAACACACCAACAGAGAAAAAGAGGTTAAAAAATTCAAATGCCAAACTGCTGAGTACAATCATAACAAAGCATGTGCATTCAGGAGAACATCTGAAAGGTAGTCATGGCGGTATTAACATATCCTGAGTACTCTGAACAACTAGCCCGGTCATTAGTTTAATTTTCACATCCATCAAAGTAGGAACCCTGCCCCCAATTCCCACCCCCCATTGCTTTCCACTATTTGTTTCAGCGCTTTAATAGACACACACTTGCCTCCCACCAGGGCATAAAGTGTCTGGTTTAAATAGGCTTATCCCTCTCCTTAGCTTGTCTTGGAATTATGCCTAAAGCTCAGTCCTGGTTGCTTTTCAGGATGAGGAATCTAATTGGAAAATGCTGTTAGTTTAGCGATTCCAATACCTCTTTTCAAAATTTAGTTTGACCTTCCAACTGTCTTTCCAAAACACGAAGATAAACAGTGAAACTTGGTATATAGTTCCTATAAGTCTGCATGTAAACACTGATACCGATGTGCTGACAAACCTGAATAAGTTTGTCAGCTCCCTGCTGAGCTGAAGTGAGAAAGACAAGCGTATATCAAAATAAACAGCCTCATCAGTCCAAAACCTGGATCTCCAAAAGGGTCCCTTTCCCTTGCCACTGGTTTGTGGAGAGTTAAAGCCCTCTCCAACTTTTCACATTCTGATGAAGCTATCGAGGTCAGAAAGCCTCACTTTCAAGGCATCCACGCCCAACTCGGGGAAATGAACGCGAAGCCAGGGGGCCAGCGAGCAGAGGTCCGGCGGTCCCTCGCTCCTGCCCTTTCCAAGATTCCTATGCTTCGGCCGGACCCTCCAGCCTGTGCGTTCGAGTAGGAGACGGCTCATTACATAATCCCCGTTCCCCAGAGTCACCCAGAGAGTCACGGGGGCTCAGGCGGCCCCTGTCTCCCACTCCGCCCTTAGGAAGCTCGGCTGACTGCACCCGAGGAGCCGCGGCCAGCTGCCCGGACTCGCCCGGCGCCGCGAACCGGACCCAGGCCCCTCTAGTAGCCCAGGCGGGGCTGGGCCGTGCCTCCACCGCTAGCCCCCCGGGGTCCCAACTCAGATCCGGGTCCCAGCCCCCGCAGGGTGCGCCTCCCGTCACAGCCGCTGTCCCAGTCCCTCTCGGGGCGCATCACACCTGCTGCCCCAAGCCCTCTCGAGGTCCTCTTGCGGCTCAGACCCGCCCTTCTGGCTCATTTCAGGGACCCTTCCCTTGAGACTCTCTATCCCGGCCCCTCTTGGGGTCCCCCCTCAGACGCATTGTTCCGGCCCCTCTTGGGGTCTCCCCTCAGATCCACCGTGCCATTTCCTCTCAAGGCCCCCACTCTGGTCTGCTGTCCCTGCCTCTCTTGGGTCCTCTTTCTCCCCACCTGCTGTCCCAAGTCCTCTCAGGGTCCTCCACTCAGACTCGCGGGGCGGCCCCTCTCGGAGTCTCCTCAGTCAGAACTGTCAAACCCGCTCCCGGAACTCCCTCACTCGGGTTCTCGCCGACCCCACTCCGTCCCAAGTTCCTTCACCCCGGCTCACTGTCACCTCCCTGCGCCCCGGTGCTCTCACCTCAGACCTGCTGTCACCACCTCGGGGCCCGGCGTCGCCGCCGCCGCTTCCTCTCCCACACTTGTTCCCGAATCGCTCTTCTGCCGCTTGTTCCCTGGAAGATCCCCAGGTCCGGTCGCTGAGCGTCGGGTCCGGCTGCGCAGAGCCTCCGCCCGCGGTTTCCACGTCGGGGGCCACTCTCGCACGCAGGACCCCGCCGCCGCCGTCGCCGCCGCCGCCGCCGCCGCCCCTGGGCGCCAAACGGACCCTCCCGCTGCAGCCGCTGCTGCTGTCCGAGGTGCGGCTCCTGCCAGGGATGGCCAATCGCACCCGACTGCGCCGAGCGCGCTCCGCCCCGCCGTCCCAAATCTGCCCGCCCCCTTCCCCCGACCACGCCCCCAGCCAGGCTCCGATAGGCTCTCTACTGCCTTTCCCTGATCGCGGGGCACAGACCTGGGGCCGGATATAGGTACTTGATTGGAGGTGCCTTGGAAGCCGAGCGGTCGATGGTGCCTGAGGATTGGTGGAGTTGAATGTGGGCGGGACGGGGCGGGGCGGGGTTTCCTCAGACGCGGAAGACCTTGCAACTTCAGTCACCCACTGGCCCGCCTCGGGTGCGGTCAGACTTGTTTGTGCTGTGTTCAGGTCAAAGTTCATGGCACTCCCCTCTGAGCCTTTACTTTGCTTGGGAAACTCCCAGAGGCCAAGGCCCCCTAGGACTCCCCGAGACCACCGTGTTACAGTCTTTGACGAGGTCCCCATTTCCCCGTTAGACCTGGCATAGCTTTCAAAGTAATTCTGCCATAAATTGTTAATGGCAGTTATTCACTCAGGACTTGAGAACATTTCCTGGATTGAACCGCTTTTATATCTTTGGCAAGGGAGTTGCCCTTCCTTACAATGCATTCCACAGACGTCAGTGTAATGATGTTGAAGGTAAAAAAAAAATCTATATACTAGATGCATAATATGCACAACTAGGCATTTAGCACTGACGGGGCACATTTTGATAGTTACAAGACCAAAGTTAAGAAATACTCAGTTTGCGGGTTACGATAATAATTATAAGTAAGGGAGTTCCTGTCGTGGCTCAGCAGTTAATGAACCCAACTAGGATCCATGAGGATGTGGGCTCAATCCCTGGCCTTGCTCAGTGGGTTAATGATCTGGCATTGCCATGAGCTGTGGTGTAGGTCGCAGATGCGGCTCAGATCTGGCCTTGCTGTGGCTTTGGTGTAGGCTGTCAGCTGTAGCTCTGATTGGACCCCTAGCCTGGGAACTTCCATTTGCAGCGGGTGCAGCCCTTAAAAAAAAAAAAAAGGCCAAAAAAAAAAATTATAAGTAGGAACAGGAACTGTTTGGTAGGGGAACACTTCAGGGAGGATTCGGCAAACCTCTTCAACATATTTTTTTTCAAGGCCCCTGTGAAATGATTTTATGATTTTTGTGGTTACTAATCGCCAAAGTATAATGAACTTTTGACCTAAGTGCAACTGGTAATAACCAGAGACCCATCTTGACCCAAACTGGAACATGGTGCTTGCCAGGGGTGAAAGTGCATGTTTTAACTTAGACCATTCTTTATATTTTTGAGACAGATGTTTGATTGACTTAATACTGGAAACAGAAAACTGCTGCCTTCACCCCTAAACCCTAAAACTTAGGGGCTTTGACAATTTAGCATTTTGTGAAGAAATCATTTCATTTCAGGAACACAGTTTGTTCCTAAGCCTTAACAGATGCATTCAGGACTTCACTCTTAGAAACCTCTCCGTCATTAACTCTTTAAACTCCTGCTGTCAAAATTTGTGTTCTAAACACTATTCATGTTTTCCCTAGTATTTTAAAATCCTCTCCATTCCAGTTAAGATGCTTCCCTTTCAAATTTCAGTTTGAGTGTTAGGGGATGTAGAGAGGGCCTGTGGAAAGGAGCTGGCAGGATTTCCTTTCAGATGAATACAAGTGTGGAAGTCTCCTGAAGAGTACGACCGAATGCCATTCTGGGAAGGGATGCAGAGAGATTTCAAGGTGGTAAAACTTGGTTTTGAGGAAACTTGATTTTTACAGGCCTAGAGAAAGACTGTCCATAATCATATTAGACAACTACAAAAGTTAGGAGAGACTAAAGTCACAAGAGAATTTTTTTTGACTAGGTCCTCCTCCTCTACAGAGTATTTATTAATTAAGAGCTCATCATACCAATTGCAGTAAGGATAGAAGAAAATTGGGTAAGTTTTCACTACACAAGTATTCAGTTCTCTCTATTCATATTAAAAAGAAATGCATGACCATTAACAGATGTTATTTGCAATCAAGAAGACAAAGGAGTTCCTGTTGTGGCTCAGCCAGTTAAGAACCTGACATAGTGTTCCGAGGATCTGGGCTTGATCCCTGGCCTCTCTCAATGGATTAAGGATCTGGCATTGCTGCAAGCTGTGGCCTAGGTTGCAGATGCTCTTGGGATCTGTGGCTGTGACATAGGCTTCAGCTGCAGCTCCAAACTGACCGATAGGCAAGGAACTTCAATATGGTGCAGGTGCGGCCTTAAAAAAGGTAATGAATTAAAAAAAAAAAGGGGAGGAAAAGTGAAACATAAGCAAAGTAAAAATGCCAGTGTCTTGAAAGGAAAGAAAACCAAATAGCAATGATAACCCCCCCTACCTTTTTAAATTTGTTATATCATTCTTTCAGTGAACTCATTTCTAAAATGTTGGTGCTTTTTTGGTCTCTGGTTATTGCTATGGATGGAAACACTAAGTTGCTCAATATAGTTGATTACAAATAATTTAGACATGACCTAACAGAATTAAAAAAAAAAGAAAAAGACTTCATCCTTTGGACAAGAGACAGTTTTGAAATTCTAGTTTAAATATAGATGGTGGACCTACAGGGAGTCATGAGAATGACTCTTATTTAGAAGGAGCTTCAGAAGATTTCTGAACTCCTGGAAAGACGTTGCAACATTCCATTCTGAAAATTCTTGTGTTTTGTTGGGAGGAAGAATCCCTTACAAGGAGAGCCAAGATTTTAATTATAACAAGGTAGAAAATAAGAAATGTTAAAATAAATGGGATGAGGAGTTCCTGTCGTGGCTCAGTGATTAAAGAATCTGACTAGCATCCATGTGGACACGGGCTTGATCTCTGGCCTTGCTCAGTGAGTTAAGGATCCAGCGTTGCCATGAGTTGTTGTGTAGGTTGCAGTCGCAGCTCGGATCTTGCATTGCTGTGGCCGTGGCCAGCGGCTACAGCTCTGATTCAACCCCTAGCCTGGGAACCTCAGTATGCCATGGGTGTGGCCCTAAAACGCAAATAAATAAATAAATAAATGGGATGAGAATAAATTTTTTCACTGTGAGAAGACTCTGGGTGCCAATTCAGAGATAAATTTGGTCACAAAGCAACTGAGAATGAGAATATTGGGTTATACCCTGGCTTTTACATCTGTGTTGAACTTTATTGCTTGTAAGTTACTTTCTCATCCCCTCCACCCGCCTTTTTTTTGGCCTCCCCAGGGCATGTTGGAGTTCCCTGGCTGGGGATCAGATCCCAGCTGCAGTTGCAATCTGCGCTGCAGGCAACACCAGATCCTTAATCCACAATGCTGAGCTGGGGATTGAGCCTGCATCCCAGTGCTCCAGAAATGGTGCTGATCCTGTTTTGCCACAGCAGGAATTCTGTAAGACACTTTTTCTATGGAGACTTGGATGCAGCATGGTAAAGAGAGGGGTTACTTGGGACAAACCATTAAACATCTCTGGGCCCTTTTATCCCTTTTCTTGCTACACCCAACTAGACAAGGGACCTCCTTAATTATAAATACTGTCTCCTAGTCGGAGGTAATCACACAAACTAATTCATGCAGATATTCAATGCTCTTGTTTTCTAAATTACCAGCAAGCACCTTCCTGTCTTAGCCTAATTAACTTTCTGCAGGCAAATACTCCACTTGCTCAATTGAGAGTTGGGTTTGCAAGTTACTGGATTGGGGAAATCTATGTTTTAAAAAAACTCATATTCTAAGAAATATGAGGCAGCTGCACTGAGGAGGGCCTGGGTCTGAAAGTTATATACATGGCAGCCTGGACGCTATCATTCTTTGTTTTTAAGGCAAGCGACAGCTCTTTTCTCAAATTGTAAAACTGGGAGAACATCATAGTGAATGAACCTGTGCAAATAGAAGGGATGCGCACTGACTGGGTTAAATACGGTTTTGCTGACCTCAGGATAGAATACTAACATCCTCCCCCCCTTTTTTTTGCTTTTAAGGGGCACACCTTCAGCATAAGGAGGTTCCCAGGCTCGCGGTTGAATCAGAGGTACAGCTGCCCGCCTATGACACAGCAACTAGGGATCTTTAACCCGCTGAATGAGGTCAGGGATCGAACCCTCAACTTCATGGTTCTCTAGTGAGATTGGTTTCCGCTGGACCACAACGGGGACCTTAGCATCCTCTTTACTTAAGTTCTTAATAAAGCTCCAGTTAGGCGAGGAGCCACGATCTTTTTCTTAGGGTTGAGCACGCAAACTCTGTCAAGGTTTCCCGACCTATAAAGGGGATGGTTCGTCTTGTTCACCTGTTTAAATTAAAGAGACCACCTCCACCTGGCAGGAGCTGGTCATATCCTCTGCCTCCCAGGTCCCTAAAGATCACCTCTTTAGATTTGGCTCCAGGCGCCGCCTGGCGGCTATTTCCGGAACTGGCCTCTGAGCTTCGGGGTCCTAGCCTGGTCGGGCCTGCCCAAGGATTTGCCTAACCCCAGAGAGCCTGTCCCCGCCCCTCCCCCTTACCCGTTGAGGATTTTAAGACGGCAATGAAGGAGATGGGGGTAAGAAGGGGATATCTAGCGGCCTCTCCACTCCCTCTAGGATGGCGGAATCAGGCGGTCCTCGGGCAGTTCGCGACCCGGAAGTCGCCGCCGGCGCGAGGCCCCTGTTGCTCAGAGCAGGCGCGAGGGGCGGAGCCTGGCGAAGACGGCGAAGGAGTCGCCGCGGCTCCCGCTCTTCGGTTCGGCGGCTCCCTCGGGCGCTGCTGTGCGGACGTGGAGCCCGCAGGGCGGGTGGCCGCGGTCCCCGGGTGGCACGCTCGGCTGCGGGTAGAGTCGACATGAGTGCTGCGGGGCTGTTGGCTCCGGCCCCGGCTGGAGCGCCTCCGGCTCCGGAGTACTACCCTGAGGAGGACGAAGAGCTGGAGAGCGCCGAGGACGACGAGCGCAGCTGCCGGGGCCGCGAGTCCGATGAAGGTAGGACCCAGCCCGCTGGCTGGGCTACCCGGGGCCGGGGTGGGCGGCAGTGGGAGGGGGTGGGGCTGTCCGGGAGAGGGGCGGGGCCACCTCTGGGGCCTGGGGGAGACTGGGGGGGCCGCTGGGAGGAGCGCGGCTCCCGGAAGTTACCGCGACCGGTGCCGGGGCAGGGGAACCCCTGAAGAAGTTGTACCTACAGTGATGCCGAGAAGAGCCGTACGGAGCTGTTGTCAGAGTTGTAGGCCCCTTTAAGATTCTGCTCCTCTTCCCCCAACTGTCTGTGAACCTTGGGTCTAAACTGGTTTTGAGAAAGCCATTCATTGGGTGCACTGAGTACACTTGCCTTTTTAGCTCCTGAGAGGATCAGAGTAAAACCCAGTTTGGTTTCCTTGGTTCCCAAGGTGCCCCTACCCCCAGAAATGCCTAAGTCAGCCCTACTTGCATGAGTGCGGTACAGGTGGGTTCAAAGAACAAGACCTAGAATCAGCCAGATCGAATTAGGTCTAAATTTGACCCACTGAACCCAGCTTAGTGATGTTAGACAATTTACTTAGGCTTCTGAGACTCAGTTTCCCCAGCTGCAATGGGGTAGTAACGTACTCCCTAGCATAGATGCAAGGATTGAATGAGATACAGACATAAAGCACTTGGCCTGGTCCTGGGTAAATACTCAGATGTTTTCACCATTGTGGAAACCTTACAGGAGGCAGGAGATAGAGATTTGCTTAGTGATGCTCTGTTGTTGTTTTCAGTTCCATACCCTTTACATTAGTTTTACTTGCTCTGGGAGCTTGGCTTTTCAAACTGGGCTTTATAGTTTGGCATGTGTGAGGAACACTTTTTGAGGAATCGAGGAAGGAGCTGGCTGTAGTAGGAGAAAGGGGAAGAAACATAAAAGGACAAGAGAGAAAAAAGAGATAAAGAGAGACCAACATGTGGGGGAAATATTCTGGCACAAAATAGGCCTTGGAGCAAAAACTTAGACCAGCTGTCTGGAATCTAGAGTATGTTTTATTCATCTGTGTTCCTCAAGTGCCAAGTGCCGTGGCTGGCACACATCAACTCAGTGAAGGCTTCGTCACTGCAGGGAGGGAAAAGGATAGTTGGAGGATTGGATCTGCAGCAGCCTTTAAAGGCAACTGTATGTGAAGATAACAAAGTTGAAGGAATTAATTACAATGTAGTTAAACTAAGAAGATGAGGGTTTACCAGAGATTTTGGTTGTGAATCACTTGTACTGCTTTTAATGCCCACAAGGGGGAAGCAGCGAGGCAAAATTTGATCCCCCTCCCCACACCCCAAGTAGGGCTGTTGAAGTTATGTGGACACTCCAGCCATTTGGTTATTATAAAAACAATGTTTATAGAGTATTTTGAAACAGTTTCTGTTTGATCTTCTTGTCTCATTCCTTCTCTCTCTGAAGATATTTTGGTTATTGGAGTTCATTAAGTTGATTCCCATTTTCTTTTCTATATTCGATGTGAAATCTTCTAGGGGTTCAGACTGGGCATACACCAGTAGAGAATGTACGTATTAGGTTGTTTTGGAGTAGAGCACAAGGCTTGCTGACTGTAGTTTTCCAGTCTTAATACCACATCTCCTTTTCCTGAACTGCCAGTGGTGTTTCTGCC
Organism: Catagonus wagneri; assembly: GCA_004024745.2. Classification (NCBI taxonomy): domain Eukaryota; kingdom Metazoa; phylum Chordata; class Mammalia; order Artiodactyla; family Tayassuidae; genus Catagonus; species Catagonus wagneri. The sequence goes on from PVHT021183555.1 coordinate 17,517,427, forward strand.
CAAGGAGCAGCCTTGACCATGACCAACTGTCTGATGCACTCTATTCTCTGGCTGCACCTCAGATAAAGGCATCCTTTTTAAATCTAGCTGTGTATAAAATGGAAATGGCGTTTTTCATTTATGTCTTCATGCAGGCCTGCATTGAGAAAAAACTCATTTTATGGAAGTTTATGAAGTGTCCCTGTGTCAGGTGATACCAACTCTGTGAATTATGATTTTAACAAACTTTTCTTCTGTAATTTTACTCAGACACTGAGGATGCTAGTGAAACTGACCTGGCAAAGCATGATGAGGAAGACTATGTAGAAATGAAGGAACAGTGAGTATAATGTTTATATTTCTTCTTTGGGACGCAGGATTGACAAGGGCACTTTTTTTTGGTTAAGTTTTAATTTTTAATTTTTTTAAATTGAAGTATAGTCGAGTTAAATGTTGTGTTAAAGGCCTCTTTAATAGTGACCTTGTATGAACAGTTGTCACATAGTGCTTCCAGAGTCCTTGTGTATGTGTGCAGTTTTCCCCCTTGAAATTTGTCACATTTAATCAGTTTTCCTGTGATAAGAATCTTTTGAAGTTAGGCTAGAAAGAAGCTGGAGGGAAATAATCCCAGGGGTAACATGAGACACCATTTCCCTTAAAAAAAAAAAAAAAAAAAAAGATGAGGCGTTCCAGTCGTGCTCGGCAGTTAACGAACCCAACTAGCATCTGAGGATGCTGGTTGGATCCCTGGCCTTGCTCAGTGGGTAAAGGATCTGACGTTGCTGTGAGCTTGGATCCCCTATTGCTGTGGCTGTGGACTGGTGGCTACAGCTCCGATTCGACCCCTAGCACCTGGGAACCTCCATATGCCACAGGTGCAGCCCGAAAAAAAAAAAAAAAAGTGAAAACCAGTGCGCAGAGGGAAAATGGTGTTTCATAGTTCTTGCTTCTCAGGTGGTTGTGAACATCCCCCCACACAATCTCCTAGCACTGACAAAAGGGTGGATGGTGTGCTAGGCACTGCCTGGAGAGCTCCAGGATTGGAAAGTAGGGCTCCTGGCTCCTGCTCCAGTGCGCTTTCCACTTGCCCTGTGTCTCTACCTGGCCACACAGAGCTGTGGCCACCACTCCCTCTTTCTGGAAACTTGAAAGACAACCTAGATCTGATAAATATTGGTGGGATATATTTTTGAGGATCTTGATCTGGCTTTTTAAGTTCTTTACTTTTAAACCAGCCAGTTCCCATTCCTTTCCTAGTAGAATGTTTTCCTCATATGCAGATGTTTTGTGATCCTCTTCTGGACTCTGCCATCTTCAAGCTTTGGAACCCGAAGGGGTAACTAGGCCACATCTGACCAATGCCATGTGAAGGATTGCCTTAATGGGTCATGTGATTTTTTGCACAGCTTTCTCCCTGAAACTGCTGGCTTATTTTTTTCTCTTCTTTTTTGGCCACCCTCTGGCATTTGGAGTTCTGGGGCCAGGGATCAGATCCCAGCCACAGTTTCAACCTAATCTGTAGCTACAGCAACACCGGATCCTTAACTCGCTGTGCCGGGTTGGGGATCGAACCCACGTCCCAGCGGTCCCAAGATGCCACTGATCCTGTTATGCCACAGAGAGAGCTCCTGTTCTTTTTATTTTTATTCTCTTCAGGCTTCTTACTGGCTTTCCTTGGGCCCATTGGAGATGTATTTTCACATATCTGTTTTTTCCTCAAATCTGGATGTTATTGTTGTCGTTTACTTCTTTTAATTCTGTGTGATTCTCAGATTGTGCTCCACTTCTTCACACTACAGAGAGATGGTTTGTTTGCGGCCCTTACTGCAAAATAGGAGCCGAAATCCTATTGTGCTTCTTGCCTATTGGACAGTGTTCTTTCAGGTTGCAAGTCTTGTTTCTGTCACTGGGAAAATGGAGATTTTTTTTTTCTCAGGTAGAAACAAAAATACTGCTGAAATATGATTTATATGTGGAATTCCCCCATTCAGACAGACCTACCAGGGTGTAGAATTGCCTGTAATCTGTTTACTGTGGGCGGGGATGTGCTAGGTTCTTTTGCTTTGTGTTATGTGTCTTATAGCCTGCTGGGCCTGCAAATAAATCCTACATTTTAACTTTTGTTACTGAATTGCTGTTATTTCTGATCATAAAAGAGTAGTGTGTTATAAAATGACGTGAAGATTTATTAACTTAGTGCATACACAGCTGTGTTATCTGTATAGAAAATACCCTGAAGGCATAATCCTACTCCTTTGGAATTTACAATCGAATTGAGTTGATAGAAGAGCTATGTTTAGTGCCTTTTCTGTGTTTTCTTTTTTCTTTCTTTTTTAACAAAAAAATGTCCATGGCATATGGATGTTCCCAGGCTAGGGGTCAAATCAGAGCTACAGCTGCCAGCCTACACCACAGCCACAGCAAGGGAAATCTGAGCCATATCTGCAACCTACACCACAGCTCACGGCAGCGCCAGATCCCCAGCCCACTGAGTGAAGCCAGGGATTGACCCCAAGTCCTCATGGGTACTAGTCGGGTTTGTTAGCGCTGGTCCACAACAGGAACTCTGCCTTTTCTGCATTTTCTGTGTATGTTACTTACACTTTTAAATCCAGAAGGACATGAAGCTTTCAGCTTTTTCTTGTGTGTTCTTGTTTAACTCTGTTTATCATTGTTCATTAAAATCTGTGTGTCTTCATCTTTGTAGATTTTATTTTTTTAAAATGTTTTTGTCTTTTTAGCCACACCATAGCATATGGAAGTTACCAAGCTAGGGGCTGAATTGGAGCTGCAGCTGCAGACCTATACCACACTAGAGCAACACCAGATCCGAGCTGCATCTGTGACCTACACCACAGCTCGTGGCGACGCCAGATCCTTAACCTACTAAGCGAGGCCAGGGATCAAACCCGTGATCTTATGGATACTAGTCAGGTTTGTTACCACTGAGCCACAATGGGGACTCCATAATTGTAGATTTTACACTGATTTTCTAACACAGAAGAATTTACAAAACTGGGGTATGGTTCAAGAGCACAGAATCCTTTCCTGATCCCTTTTAGCTGTGTTCACATTTTTAATTTTTTAACTGAATTTTTTTTTTAGGGCCATACCTACAGCATATGGAGGTTCCCAGGCTAGGGGTAGAATTAGAGCTGCAGCCGCAGACCTACACCCCAGCCACAGACCTACACCACAGCCACAGGCACGCCAGATCTGAGCCACATTTGCGACCTATACCACAGCTCATGGCAACACTGGATCCCTAACCCACTGAGTGAGGCCAGGGATTAATCCTACATCCTCATGGTTGCTAGTCAGATTCGTTTTCGCTGAGCCATCATGAAAACTCCTAATTTTTTATTTTTAATTAGAAAAGTTTTTTTGGCTGTGGCATGCAGCCGCTTGATATGGGATCTCAATTCCTAGACCAGAGATTGAACCTGGGCTGCAGTGGTGAAAGCCCCAAGTCCTAACCACTAAGCCCCAAGCTGCAGGCACATTTGAAACCACCAGCAGACCTAAGTTTTCTCTCTCCCTAAAGGATATTAATGACATTTCCATAAAAACCAGATAATCCTTCCGTGTAGATTATTGTGGAATTGGGGAGTGGGTGTCTTTGTCTCTCAGTGTGGCTTTCCTCTTTTTACAGGATGTATCAGGATAAGTTGGCTTCTCTCAAGAGACAGTTGCAACAACTGCAGGAAGGTTGGTGTGTGATTTAATCCTTCCTTTCTAGATACACTTCTAAACACACCTTTCGAAATTTGTCTGTTTCACTTCTCAGCAAGATTGATTTAAAATTTGGTCTGTGGAGTTCCCATTATGGCTCAGTGGTAACAAACCTGACTAGTATCTATGAGGACATGGGTTTAGCCTCGATCAGTGCGTTAAGGATCCGGCATTGCTGAGAGCTGTGGTGTGGGTTACAGATGCGGCTCAGATGTGGCATTGCTGTGGTTGTGGTATAGGCCAGCAGCTGCAGCTCCAAATCCATCTGGGAACTTCCATATGTCAAAGGTACTGCCCTGAAAAAAATAAAATAAAATAAAAAAATTTAAAAAATGAAATTCGGTCTGGGAGTTCCTGGTGGCCTAGCTGTCAAGAATTCAGTGTTGTTACTACTGTGGTGCAGGTTCCATCCCCGGCCCGGGAACTTCCAACATGCCATGATTGTGACCAAAAAAATAAAATACAATTTGGTCTGGTTGATTTTAGCTGTCAGCAAAATGACAATTTTCAGACTTGTTGGAAATCTCGATTGGGGCCTTTTGCAGAGCAAGAACTGGAAACCGCTGTGCCATTATTTTCTTGATAGTGGAAGTACTGACAGAGAAAGAAATACATTCTACTCTAGCAAGCCTATAAGGTGGGCTTGGTGTGGTCGAGGGATTTTGAAAAAGATGCCATTAATTTATCCCACTGAAACATTATGTTCAGAAAACGCTTCCCACACTCGTTGGGAGCCTCCTTAATTACCTGCTTTAGGGAAGAGGCATGAAATAGAGTTTTGGTAGGTATGTGTTAAGCTATCCACTATCGTTACCAGCTTCGTGTGGCTATTTAAATTTAAGTAAGATTAATAATTCGGTTCTGGGAGTTCCCGTCATGGCTCAGTGGTTAACGAATCCGACTAGGAACCATGAGGTTGCAGGTTCGATCCCTGGCCTTGCTCAGTGGGTTAAGGATCCAGCGTTGCTGTGAGCTGTGGTGTAGGTTGCAGACGTGGCTCGGATCCCGCTTTGCTGGGGCTGTGGTGTAGGCTGGTGGCTACAGCTCCTGTTAGACCCCTAGCCTGGGAACCTCCACATGCTGCGGGTGTGGCCCTAGAAAAGGCAAAAAGACAAAAAATAATAATAGTGATAATAATTGGGTTCTTTGCCTGCACTGGCCCCATTTCCAGTGCTTAATAGCCGCGTGTGACTCAAGGCTGTCATATTGGACAAGGCAGTAGAGACTCTTTCCACTGTTGCAGTGAAAGTTCTGGATGACATTGATCTAGACCTCACTGAGGGAGAGAAAGGGTGGCTTGCCGACCAGGATTGTAGCAGCGAGTGACAGAACCCCGAGGGTGGCTGTACCCTCTACTCCTGACTTGCTGGAGAGACTGACAGCCACTGGTTAGCTCTGGTCAGTGGTGCCACCCCATGTGTGTTTTATTCTGTTACCAGGATATTCAGTGTTGGGGCTAGAAAATAATTTTAGGAACCAAAACGTAGAACAGTTTGATCTTCAAAGTACCTATTTTGTAAATCTCCAATCAGGTACGTTACAGGAATATCAGAAGAGGATGAAGAAGCTCGATCAGCAGTACAAGGAGAGGATACGGAATGCAGGTAAGGCTCCATCTCAGCTGGAAATAAATCCATCAGGTGTTCCTCCTCCTGCCGATCGTGGACTTCGATGTAGTGTGGCCAGGAGAGCCGTTCTCCAAAATGCGTCCCAGTATTCTGTGGCGGGGCCAGTTTTGGGGAAGAGTAAAACTCTTGTGTAAAATTTCTTTGCCTTCAAGCAGCTTGTCATCAGAGTTGTGGTGGAGGCACCTGGCAGGCAGGTGCTGCCTCTGGGGCCACTGGACACAGTTTTCCTTCGTCTGCCAGGCGGGCTTCCCAGACCTTCAGAGGAGCTGATGTGGGAGAAGACTGGTGGCTGTCTCCCTCCTGCTTTGAGTTTGCCTCTTCTGGGCTCTGGAAAGAAAGTATGTCCTCGTGTTTCTCCCCTCAGCAGTTGAGTTGTAAGCATCTGAGAATAAGGGTGTGCACTGGGGCTGCTGTGCACGGTGACTCTTCCTTCAGCGTGTGTGTTGACCACGTACCCCATGCCTGCTCTGTGAGGGACATGAAGCAGGGTAACATGTCACCCGTGACTTCTTGGGGACTTGCTCTTTCATTGTTAGAAGATAGCCAAATGTGCCAAGTCCAGGAACGTGATGAGTTAGAGCCACAGACAAAGTGAGATGTGATGGCAGTTGAAATAAACTGTGTGAACACAGGTTCCTGTAGTTGAGGGAAACCTGTAAGTGGAGGTTTTTCTTGTTTTTTTTTTTTTTTTTGAGGTTTGCATGCTTGGCATATGGAAGTTCCCAGGCTAGGGGTCAAATTGAAGCTGCAGCTGCCGGCCTACAAAACAGCCACAGATCTGAGCCACATCTGCGACGTACACCACAGCTCACAGCAATGCCAGATCCTTAACCCGCTGAGTGAGGCCAGGAGTCAAACCCAAGTCCTGGAGTTCCCGTCATGGCTCAGGGGTTAATGAATCCAATTAGGAACCATGAGGTTGCGGGTTTGATCCCTGGCTTTGCTCATTGGGTTAAGGATCCAGCATTGCTGTGAGCTGTGGTGTAGGTCGCAGACGCGGCTTGGATCCTGCTTTGCTGTGGCTGTGGTGTCGGCCGGTGGCTACAACTCCTGTTAGACCCCTAGCCTGGGAACCTCCATATGCCACAGGTATGGCCCTAGAAAAGACAAAAAAAAAAAAAAGGAAGA
>PVHT021183555.1:17523993-17599064 GCA_004024745.2 Catagonus wagneri
CAGAAAAGGAGCTATAGGGTATGGAGGTGTGGGGGACGTGGGCACTATAGCCCTTATGGTTCCACCCTCTGAGTTCCTGAAGCACCTCTTGGGGACATCTTTAAAAGCCCTAGACTTTTTCCTGGGGTCTGTTAGCTGGGAAACAAGGTCCTGTTAGCAGGGAAATGAGATGGTGCTGTGGGGCTGAGGCCTGGGTTGAGATCTTCCTCCCACCCCTTACGGGCTTTGGCCTTTAAGCACCTGTTTGCCCCATCTGTAGAGGGCAATGCTGATACCTCATGGCCTTGCTGTAAGATGTAAGTAAGGGAAAAATCTGATATGAGTCATTTCTCTTAAGCGAGAACTACAGGGTGAGTGTTGAGTTGTTTTTCATGATTCTCTGTCCCATCCTCCATGTTATTTCATAAACATTCCCCCTGTGCCTGCGCCCAGGTAAATGCGGAAGGGCTCCTGAATTGGTCACACCTCGAGCTTTAAAAAGCACATTCTGTGCAGAGCTAAGCAGCCTGCTTCTGTTGTGCCCTGTGTCTTGCTGCGTTGAAATACCACCACCAGCGCTCTGAGCGCTGTCACCTGACTGGCTGGTGCAAGTGTGATTCCTGGACTGGCACAGACATCATCTGTCTGGTCCTTTCACTTGAGCAGAGTCTGAAGCAGCTGTGGGAGTGCGTGTTTTAGGCTGGGTGCCCCGCGCTTCCCGGAGCCACCGGGATGAGGGGGTGTGGGGCGTAGGAAGTCATGAGCTGCCATCCATTTCCTCAGTTAATTGTCTCCTTCAGTAATGGTTGACGCACGTCTGTATTCTTCATCTCCAGTTCCTGAAACTCAGCGTTTTGTGTGTTACTGTGCACATGTTTTCTTTTGTGGAGGATGGATCCACAGGGTTGGGGCTATGGTAAAACAGAAACAGCACCCACTGGAGTTGTTGCTCCACCAGCAGTGTTTGTGGGCCAGAATTGAATTTGGAGACCAGAGATGGAGGCACAGGTGTAAGCAGAGGCATGGCGGCCTGAGAGCAGAGCCCTGGGAGGGCTGAGGACACTGCCCCCTGAGTTCTCGGGGGATGGCCTTCCTTACCATGCAGAGGCCCATGCACAGGGCTTTAAGAACATCCGTGTTGCCTCTGCTTCTGGAGTAATTGCATTATTTCTTCCTGGCCCATCCTGCCCCATAGGACTGTGGAGGGTGTGGACTATTGAAGGCGGGGCTAACTTTGACTTTGATTTTGCTAGGGTAGTTTGGTTCCTGCTACTTGGCTTTTGCCCTTGGGCAGAACTCCCAGAGCAGGTTCTATCTGGGGCCAAGGTTTTTGTTTTGTTTTGTTTTTGTTTTTTAGTGCCGTGTCCACAGCATATGGAGATTCCTAGGCTAGGGGTCGAATCAGAGCTATAGCTGCCACCCTACACCACATCCATAGCAACTTGGGTCCGAGCCGCGTCTTCGACCTACACTACAGCACTACTCACGGCAGCGCCAGATCCTTAACTCCCCCAAGGCCAAGTTTTAATAAGACACACATGCTTCCTGCATCCTTCCCCTTCTGTATGTCAATACTTCACTGTTGGAAACGTTTGCTCCGCGTCACCATGCTTTCAGAAAGCAATTACTGCTTCTAGATGAATCTTAACATTACTGTCTAGAAAGGTGGCACAGCCAGCAAATCTAATTGCCTCTTCTGTCTCTTTCAGAGCTCTTCCTCCAGCTGGAAGTAAGTACCATGGGTCTTCTGCGTTTGCAGGCTCCTTCTCAGACCGGGCTCTTGCTCTACTTATCTGGTAGCCTTGCCTTCCATCACCACGTAGATAGTCGGGAAGCCTCTGCTGGAAGCCTCTGTCAGTGTTCTTTTTGACCAAAGGACATTTGGTCTCGGTTCAGAAATTCCATCCATGTGTCTTGTTGGTTAGGAGGCCTCTGCTTATCACAGGGGACTCAAGGGTACTCACCACTCACTGCTTTCTTCTTGGCCTGAATCTCACGTTGAAACCACTTGGGTGTATGTCTGACTTTTGTATAGTATAATTTCATTGTTTTCCTTGCACCTGAGCCCAGAGCCAGACCTTGGGTTGGAGCCCTGGCTGCCAGGGTCACGTAGCCCCAGCCTGTGTTTCTCTTTTGCTCAGACCGAACAAGTGGAGAGAAATTACATCAAAGAAAAGAAGGCAGCAGTGAAAGAATTTGAAGACAAGAAGGTTGAGCTGAAAGAGAACCTGATCGCTGAGCTGGAAGAAAAGAAGAAAATGATCGAAAATGAAAAGCTAACGATGGAACTGACTGGAGGTAAGAAGGCACCACGGGTCAGGGTCCTGGGAGATCCTAGAGGAGAAAGGGGGCCGTCCAGTGCTGACTCCTGTCTGACATCTCAGTTTTTCATCAGAGCACTTAAGCTGTAAAGAGGGTAGGCTATGATGTGGTCAGAGTTCTAGCTCTGTCTAGCATTGGCTGTGTGACTTTAGTCAAGGCATTTAATCTGAGCCTATTTTCCCCTCTATAAAATGAAGCTGATCGTATCTTGTCTGTGGCCAGGGCCCTGTCTAGAGCAGGTGTTGGGTAAGTTAAATGGTAGGCCTTTAATAGTGACTGTGGCCTTGGGCTTCTGCAGTATTTCCCAGGTTGGCCACCATTGCTGTCTTGGTTATGTTCACAAGTCCCTCTGTGGTGGCGGGAATTCTTCTCATTTGTCTTTTTCAGTCTGCTTTTATTACAGGAAAGGCATTGTCTTCCTTTGACCTAGATCTGAGAACAGAGGCTTTGACTATATCGCCTGTGCCCTTAGATCCCTTTGTTCCAGGTGTTACTGTGAACATCTCAGAAAGGGTTGGTAGAAGTTCAGCTGGGGTAGTGAAGTTGCATTAGACTCAGAGCTAGTTCTTCTCTGGCCTTCTAGGATTCGGTCATTTGCGTGGGGGAACTTGGCAGGGTGTAGGCAAGATTAATTAAGGGAGAAGCAGAGTGGGGTGACTCCTCTGTTGCCATATGTAAACTGATGACTCCTAAACCTAGATATGGGGCAGGAATTGGTTGGAACTAGCTATTTTAGAACTTGGCAAAGTGTCCATCAGCAAATATTGCAAGGCATGTTAGTGGTGAGTTTGCCACTTGGATGTGTAAGTGGCATGCCTTCTGTGCACCCCAAAATTGAACTCTTTACAGTCATGTTCAGAAGGTTTTGAGGCTGTGCACGTCTGATTTTTGTAGAGGTCCCTGAATACCTGTTATGTATGTCCTTAGGGCTTACTTTGAAACTAAAAGTAACAGTTAAGAGCTGTATATCCCCCCCCCCGTTTCTGATGTTGTGACAATGTGGTCCTTTAGTTGATAGAGACGTCTAGTTCCAGTCCCCATGATACACTGATGATCACGTGATCATGTGTAAAGTAGGGGTCTGATTCTTGAAAAATCTGTCCTCTGATACCTTCACATTGAAAGTCATGGTAGAAGGAATGAATTCCTTGAAGGCCACCGACAGGGCTGAGAAACGTGGTTTGGTGAGAAAGGATGCTGAGATAGCATCTTCAGAACAGCCTGTCTTGTTCTTGTTAAAATGCTTTTTTATTTAAACGGCAAGCACAGTGGTACCTTGTCCAGTACTAGTTGGCCTGCCTATTTTCTGACCTGCACACCATCTTCTCTGGCAGTGGCTCTGGCCGGCATGGATGCCTCATCGCTGTCTGCTAGAGCCACCAGATGCTCTGAGCCTTCATTAGGCCGGTGGGGAAAATTGTCAGTTTATAGCTGTTCCCTTTCCATCTGCGAGGAAGGCTGCAGTCATCTCACCTGTCATTTGACATACTGGTTATTGATGAGTGATAGGCATTGTTTGGCCAGGCAGTTTTACAGCCGGAACCTTAACAGGAACAGGAGGCATCCACAGTGACTTGAGAGGCCGAGCCTGCCAGGGCAGAAAAGACAGATAGCTGCAGGGAAGTCGCTTGTGACGCGTAAAATAGATTACAGAAGTGCTTAAAGCTAGCCATGGGCGTTAAAGGTACCGATGTCCTTCCTCAAGCCGTTTGGTACCCTTGGTGTGGAAAGCGCTGCCAAGGTAATGATGGAGCGTGGAGGGGGAGGCGCTGGAGCTGGAAGGGTAATGAGCATTTCCACAGATGGTGCTGCTGTGAGCTTGGCTTAAAGGCCCATTTCCTTCCCCTCAGTGAGTCTCTTACTTCACCTTTGGGGGTTGATGCCTAGTCTCAGTGCGGCCTGGCTCTGCCCGGGAACGCTATTTCTTAACGTCTTCTTTTTGGGTTCAACATGAAGATGTCTTGAAAAACAAAGGGTTGTAAGAGGCTGATGAGAAGCTTAAAGCAAGACTGATATGGTTTCCATGCCTTCCCTAGTGAAAGGTGGTTTAGAGAGCCAGGTCTCCCGAGTGAAGGAAAAGATATGTCCAGCTTGTTTTCACTGATTGTAAAACTTGAAAAGACATCTGCGGTTGTAGCGATAGGGGAGCAGTTTCACACAGGGTGCAACAGATGCCAGCGAGCGGGCAGCCTTGCTAGTCAGTGTGGGGAGAAGAGGCCCAGCTGAGGAGAGGGAGAGTGGAAGAGGGGCCCTGGATTTGGGGGTGGCGCTGGCTTGTCCCCAGGATGTTCTTTCCTGATGCTACCCCTGTGGAACCCAGAGTGCAGAGGGGGTCATTTGGCTCACTTTTGAACAGCCACCCCTGCCATAGGGGCAGCTTTGGCCTGAAGGAGGTTGATCCCTTCATTCCGGTCCTGGTTTGGCCACTGAAGACCTGAGCTTGATTTTTTTTTTTTTTTTTTTTTTGGCTGCCTCCATGGCATGCTGAAGTTCCTGGACCAGGGATCGAATTCTTGCCACAGTAGTAACCAGAGACACAGGAGTGACAACGTGGGATCCGTAACCCAGTGTGCCACAAGGGAACTCTGACTTGACCTTGATTTTTATCTCCCTCCCAACGGCTTCAGTTTGTGATGTTGCCATTAGAGAGGGGTATGCCAGGGTTTGCTCCAGGCCTGCAGTCCACCCCCATGTTGCACTGCCCCTCCTGTGGGGGTGATTGCCCTTCTGCTAGTGTTGACTCTGCCTGGGCTTTTCTGTCACCTTTTTTTTTTTAAAGGGTGCTTCTCTGAATCACTGCCATTCTTAAAATTTTTTTTTTTTTTTTTGGTCTTTCAGTAACTATACAAGTATGGCTTTGTTTTCCTGGTGAAAGTATGTTCAAATGAAGGTTTTACTGCAGTTGTACACTGTAGGCAGGTGGGCTGTGGGAGTGAATGACTGGCCTTGAGAAGTGCACAACCATAGGCCGGCCAGTACCTAGTAATTGCATGTTAATTGCAGGTAAATAATGTCATCAGGATCTTCTCTTGTAGGAACTGTGCTGTAAACACTGGCAAACACCCATATGCCCCCCACAGCACCCTTCATCCCCCGTCTGCAGCACCCATCGCCCTGCACTCCCATTTCATAGTTGCAGGCCCACGGCTGCCTACCTGTCTGTCAGGTCTGTCCCTGCCTGCTCTGCCTGGAGAGTAGAGAGTGGGGTTTACACTCCTCAAGGTTACATATGCGCCATGGTTTGGAGGGAAGCTGTGTGTCTCATCTCATTGCTTGCCTGGTGTTTCTGTCACAAACATTTCCCTGCCTCTGACTTAGTTGTGGGATATTCAGTTAGGTTTTGCAGATTGTACCCCAAGGGAAGCAAACCTATGAACAGACCTCTGGGTCAGAGGGGCTTTCCGGTTGAAGCCAGTTAGAGGTGTTCTGTGCTTGGTGCATGGTCTGAGAGGAAGGCTGATTTCCTGCTTGGTGCCTGCCCCAGCCTGTCCACACTCCAAGGTTGGAGTGTCATTGCTGGGAGTCCGTCTGCCATCAGTGCACCCAGATCGAGCCCCTTGGGACTCCTCCTGGTCAAACTCCCAGGAGACTCATGTTATTAAACTGGGCTTGGCAGCCTGTCGCTTCCGGAGAGAAATAGCATTTCCAAGCAGACTCAGACCCAGGCGATCAGCACATCCTAGCTTTTGGTGAAAAATCTCCCTTAGAAGCCAGCTACGCAAACCTGGGATTGGGGCCAAGTGAGTTAAGTAGATAATCTTACTGTGCAGTTTGGGGCTGTGAGACTGCGAAGCTGATCTTCCCCTCGAATCGCATCTTCCGCCTGGACCACCAGCCAGGACTGCTCACTGCTCACTCACTCTCCTAGATAGTGGTGGGCACGTAGGTGCTAATGGACTTCAGAGGCTTCCTCAGGGCACCTTCATTCCATTTAAGTTGTTTTTTGGATAGAATTGACTAGGTCATTGCCGTGACTAGGCAGATAAAATGGATTGGTTTTCACTGTTGCATAAGGAGAATTCGATTATGTTTTCTGATTTGTGAATGATAAACTTCGGATTTTCTGAACTGACGGGCCATGCTTAGACCAGTTTATTCCCAGATCTTCTCATCTCTACCTTAGTTTGGCTTCCATCCTGTATCGCAGGGAAGGGCATGCTCGGCAGTTGTCCTTGGCTGGGTGCCTTTCCTCTGGTGCCCTTTTGTCTTCCAAATCAAGTCTGAGTGTTGCAGAGCCTCCCAGTTGACATCAGTTGCCCTCAAGTATATAACTTCTATTTCAGCTGTTTATGCCTGACTTTTCAAAAAGATCTTTGTATTTTTTTTTTTTCGTGGTTGAGAACAGGAGAATAAAAATTAGCACTGATTGATCTCTCGTTACACCAGGCGCTGTTGAGAGCTTTCCACTTATCTCGTATAATCTTCACAACACCATGTGAGGGAAGTATTGATATTTTCATTTTATGGGTGAGGAAACTTAAGACGTTAAGATTATTTACGTAGCCTGCCTTATGTCGCACAGCTGCTGCAGGGATTCTGACCCACTGGACAGTAAGGAACTGGAGAAGGGAGGCATCTCAGCGTAGGGTCAGAGGTGTCTTTTAGGGGGAGGGCCTCCCTTTCCCAGGGTTATGTTTGTCCTCCTTCCTTCCTCACTTCCTTTTTTTTGTAATGATTTTTATTTTTTCCATTATAGCTGATTTACAGCATTCTGTCAGTTTTCTACTGCACAGCGAGGTGACCTGGTCACACATGCATGTATACCTTCTTTTTTCTCACATTATTTCTTCCCCACTTCCAAATAGGCCTTTAGTTTATTCCTTAGGTTTTTGGTTCTGATCACTTTACCTCCATTCGTAGGGAAGAAAAGTCGGTATTGCCCATTTTTCTCTTTTTTTTTTTGTCTTTTTGCTTTATCTAGGGCCGCACCCGCGGCATGTGGAGGTTCCCAGGCTAGGGGTCTCACAGGAGCTGTAGCTGCCGGCCTTCGCTACAGCCACAGCAAAGCGGAATCTGAGCCGCATCTGTAACCTATACCACAGCTCATGGCAACGCCGGGTCCTTAACCCACTGAGCAAGGCCAGGGATCGAACCCACAACCTCATGGTTCCTAGTCGGATTCGTTAACCACTGAGCCATGACGGGAACTCCTGCTCATTTCTCTTCTTAAGGGCAACATGCAGAAATGTTTTTTGACTGTTTCTGGGAAGGGGACCTTACTCTGTGGAGCTGGCTCTCAAAGGAGGTTGCGTAGGAGTTTTCTGGGCAGAAAAGAAGAGGCTGGTCAGAGAGGACAGTCTATAAAGACTGTGTATAAGTGAAGGAAGAAGGCCAGAGATGAGGCCTTTATTCTTTAGCAAGTGGTGAACCGTTGAAATATTTAATAAGAGGAGTGATGTGCAAAAGGATCTGATTGTGTCTTCTTCAGGATGCTTTCCTTCCGCTGAAGTGGTGTTTTGGATAAAAGTCGTGTAAGAATCCCTGTGAGGGAGCTGAGGGGATGATGAGGGGGTGGAGTTAGGAGGTAGTTAAGAGGCAGAACTGCCATTCTTTGGTGAATCTAATGTGTGGGTGAGGGAAGACCATTCAACAGACACAGAGTTGGTCCTGGCTGAGATGGATGGATGGATGGATGTGGTACCCTGAGACACAGGAGCAGAGGTGGCCTCAGAGCTAAGAGCTAGGGGAGAGGTGAGTTCACTGGGAATCTGAGAAGAGTGGGTGGTGTAGTGGAGGGTAGGTGTCTGTAAAGCAGGGTGAGTAGGGCTGGACTGGTGATGGAAGATTTACTGGGATACAGGCTGAGAACTGACTGGACCACAGTGATCACCAGCGTAAGGAACAGGCCAGCAGAAAGGACCCCAAGGAGGCAGATGGGGAGAGGAGAAGTGGTCTGTGTGGGAGTGCCTGGGGGAGGAGAGATTTTGAGGTGAGAGGAGTAAGTGACAGTGTCAGCCTGTCAAGAGCAGCAAGGAGGAGGGGAGGTCTTTTTCGGGAGCCTTCCTGCTATCAGCAGAGTTAGGTGGCTTCAGAAGGTTACAAAATGAAAGGAAAGGAGTCCAGGTTTGTAAATCTCATGTGAGAACATTGGGGCTGAGGCCAGTGGCCTTTCGCAGAGCCTTTTTGCCAGGGGGCTTTGGTGTGCTCACTCTCTCTGGGACTAAGATGACACAAAGGTGCCCTCCGATCCCAAGAGCCTACTGCACTGTGGCCTCTTGATTTGAGGGAGGAGGAAAAGACCTGCTTCTCAGGGGCCTGGAAAGATGCTGGCAGTGGCTGTGTTGGGAACCTGCAGGGCCAGGCTGTGTTTCTGAGAGGGGTGTTTGTCTCCTGAGCAGAGTCCTGCTCTGAAGTCCCATCTCAATGTTGGACTGAGGCCACAGGTGGACCAGGCCTTCCCATAAAACAGTTCTGATAGAGTGGCTTTAGGGCTGATTTTTTTTCTTTTTTTTTTTTCCTGGGTAGAGGGGCTGTGCTAGTGGCATGTGGAAGTTCCCAGGCCAGAGATCAAACCTGAGCCACAGGAGCGGCCTGAGCTGCAGTGACAATGCTGAATCCTTAACCTGCTGAGCCATGAGGGAACTTTTGGGGCCAATATTCTTATGCTACGAATTTTTACTGACTTCAGGTGGGACTTGGTTATATTTACCCATTCCTTTCTTGCCATAGATTCTATGGAGGTGAAACCCATCATGACCAGAAAGTTGCGGAGGCGACCAAATGATCCTGTCCCCATCCCAGACAAGAGGAGAAAGCCTGCTCCTGATATCCTTTTGCATCAAGTCTTAATCACTTTTCCCCTAAGACTCTTGATTCCTATCTAGACTTTTGCAGTTGATAGAAGATACATGGCCATTGTCCTGCAGAAACGGTCATATTTGGTTGGAAAGCATGTCTTTACCCACGAGATGGGGGTAGCCCTTCTGTGGTTGAAGTCCCCAACCGTTACTGCCTCAAGTGGGAGGGATCTAGAGAGCGGGTATTTGGAGAGGGACCCTGTGCTGGTTTTAACACCCGCTCGGAGATTCAGGAGCAGTTGTATAGTTCATGTATCTTAGATTTTTCCATTTTTCCATCTGTAAAATGAGGATAGTTGTATCTGCTTTCTGAATACTTCTGTTAGCTCTGTCCTCAAAACAGTGGATTGCAAACTGTATTTTAATTGAAGCAGAAGGCACCTGAGTCAGACATCAAGAAGCCCCTTTAGGAGTTCCCATCGTGGCTCAGTGGAAACGAATCCGACTAGGAACCACGAGGTTGCGGGTTCAATCCCTGGCCTTGCTCAGTGGGTTAAGGACCCAGCGTTACTGTGAGCTGTGGTATAGGCTGCAGACGCAGCTCGGATCCCGTGTTGCTGTGGCTCTGGTGTAGGCCGGCAGCTAAGGTCCTGTTAGACCCCTAGCCTGCGAACCTCCACATGCCGTGGATGCGGCCCTAAAATGACGAAAAGATTAAAAAAAAAAAAAAAGTCCTTTAATCGTACACAGGGGAATGGGCAGGAGAAACATGGGGGAGTGTTATTTCCATCTTTTCAAGTCCATAATAAATAGCCATTTGTACATGGTGGCTGCGTTATTAGCCATGAGGAAAGGGCTTTCAGGTGCCTTCATCGTCACGGCTGAGAATTTGAGTTGCTAGGGAAGATTAATCCTGTACGTGTGTGGACGTCATCAGATCTTTGGAACAAAAGCACTTCATCAGTTGAGGGTGAAGTTCCTTCTGTGTCCCGTGCTCAAAGTTACTGTGGTTACCTAGGGAGTCTCCTTTCACCTTTTTACCAGAGAGATTTGTAAGGTGGGGCTGTGAATTCTGTTACGTACCCTGCTCCAGGGCACTTAGTAGGATCAAAAAGTTCCAAGAGGTGAACTGCAGAAACTTCATTGAACATACTGTCCCTTTGTAGAATCTCAAATGCTGGCACCATCCTCTTGCTGTCTGTTTGGAAACCATCCTTTTCAGACACATTCCCTTAACTCTCAACACCCCAGCTAAACTATTTGTTAACAGATGAACAGATCATGGAGGATCTGAGAACGTTAAATAAGGTACAATTGGATTTTTTTTCATTTATTTGTATGCTTAGACTTGATAGTTTTCTGCTTTATTCACGTTGACTTTTGAAATCACTTTGATACCTTTGACACCTTAAGTTGCATCTGAAATGATGTTCTCTAAGATTTTTTTGTTGTTCTCCCTACAGCTGAAATCACCCAAGAGACCAGGTAAGTGCACGATGTTATTGGCATTCGTGCAGTCTTGTCTATCATGTTGTTGCGAAAGCATGTGAATACCTGACAGGGAGTTACTACAACTTTCAAAAATACAACTTTCATCGTTTGGTTAGGAGTGGGCATCACGAAAACTGGAGGAAACCTGAAGTGTACCCTCCCCTGATTTTTTTTTTTTTTAAAACCTTACACGCTAAAGTTATTTTTGTCTTTTCTTTAAGATGTATTGTAAAAGGGACATTCGATTGTTTCCTTCTGTGTAGACATCAGCCATTGGTTTTAAGTACACATCCATTTCTGAAAATGCTGAGGGATTTTTCAGTATTAATCCAGTGACTTTTCACGGCCTGGTTCTGGGAAGGGACTTGCCAGCTGCTCCCAGTCCCGGCCTGCAGAGCCAGCGTGGTGCCCAGGGTGGTTCCGTTTAGAGCAGCGCTTCAGAGTCCTTGCTAGGCTGCAAAAATAGAATTCTGAACTGACAAGGCATTTTTTTTGTTCATTTCTTTTAAGCACTGCGATTACTCACACAGCCCTCTACTTGCCAAGTCTTGGGAAGGAAAACAAGATTCTTCTCACTCTCAATAATTTCCTCCTGAGAGCCGCCGTGGTCCACAGAGAGGTCCTGAGTTTCCGAAGGCCTGGTGGGGAGGGGGTTTTGTGAGTAAGTGTGAGAGTTTAGGTGATTTGAACCACTGTAGTTGTTAGTACTATGTTAGCTTAATTGTATGTACCCAGTAATTTGCTCTGCCTTGTAGAAATGTTGCTAGAAACGATGTCATTTTTATGACTTTTAAGAGCTTTTTCTAGTTCTTGCCCATTGGAGTTTCTGATGGTCAGCGATGTTTTAGTCCTCCTCTGAGTGGCCTTGGGCAGATCCCTGAGCCTGCCTGAGCGTTGGGCTCCTCTGTGAAGTGAGGTTCATCTTTGCCCCTCCTTCCTCACGGGGTTGGTCTGAGGATGAAGTTAGATGTGATGTACATGAATTCTGTTGAATTCTCACTTATTACAACTGTGAAAGACCTGATGATCACAATTATTACCACCTTTTTTTTTTTTTTTGTCTTTTTGCCTTTATGTAGAGCCGCACCCGTGGCATATGGAGGTTCCCAGGCTAGGGGTCTAACAGGAGCTGTAGCCGCTGGCCTTCGCCACAGCCACAGCAACGTGGGATCCGAGCCGCGTCTGCAACCTACACCACAGCTCACGGCAATGCCGGATCCTTAACCCACTGAGCAAGGCCAGGGATCGAACCCGCAACCTCATGGTTCTTAGTCGGATTCGTTAACCACTGAGTCACGAAGGGAACTCCTATTACCACCTTTTTAATGGCCTTTCAATGTAAGCACCTTAGCTGGTGGACTGCATGCTTGTTAGGTGCTTAGTCACTGAAATATCTCTTTGGTTCCTCCCAGCATCCCCATCCTCTCCTGAACACTTGCCTGCCACACCCGCAGAGTCTCCAGCTCAGAGATTTGAAGCCCGGATAGAAGATGGCAAACTGTACTATGATAAAAGATGGTATGTTATGAATAAACCCACATGAATGGTTTTATCAGTTCTCAGAAGAACCATGTAGGAAGAGGGCGGGGCTGTCTCTAGTTATTTTGGAGCCTGACTGCTACTGAACTGATAGAATACTAAAAGTGGATTAACACTTAGAAGTGTATCAGGGGGTTCCCTGGTGGCTCAGGGTTCACTGGCAGATCTGGCATTGTCTCTGCTGTGGCTTGAGTTGGACCCTTGGCCTAGGAAGTTCTGCATGCCTGGGATGTGTCCAAAAAAAAAGGTGCATCAAGAGTCTTGGGTTGATACTACTTGTTAGATGGTGTGTTTTTTTTTTGTTTGTTTTTTGTTTTGCATTTCAGGGCCACACCTGCAGCGTGTGGAGGTTCCCAGGCTAGGGGTTGAATTGGAACTGCAGCTACTGGCCTGTACCACAGCCACAGCAACTCGGGATCCGAGCTGTGTCTGAGACCTACACCACAGGTCATGGCAACACTGGATCCTTAACCCACTGAATGAGGCCAGGGATCGAACCCACATCCTCACGGGTATTAGTTGGGTTCATAACCTGCTGAGCCACAATGCAAACTCCCAGTATGGTGTTTTTTGGTTTTTTTTGGTCACCCAGCAGCATATGGAATTCCCCAGGCCAGGGATCAAGTCTGAGCCTGAGCTGTGACCTGTGCCACAGCTACAGCAATGCCGAATCCTTAACCCACTGCTCTGGACTGGGGATTGAATCTGCTTCCCTGCTGCTGCAGAGACACTGTCGTTCCCTTTGGTGCCACAGCAGAAACTACTGTTCGGTGTCTAAAGGAAGTGTTTTCCCAAAATGTGTTCTGATAGTCACCTTCTTTCTCTCTCCGTGCTGCTGTCATCATGCTAGAATATACAGGCTTATTTATATCTTTGTGGTGCCCCTGTAGTCTGGGGTCAGGGTTTATGTTCCCCTCTACCTCCCCTTCAACTGTGCCGCTGTGTGCTAATATTAATAAGTGTTCTGAGGAAGAAAGGATTTTATGGGCAGATGAGTTTGGGCGCCGGCCATACGCATTAGGATGAGTAGGTTTCATGTTGTAGCCCTCTTTGGGTCCTCTGAGATGCTAATGTACACTGTGAGTTTCTAAGATGTTACTCAGTGTTGTTTGACGCAGGTACTCTTTCACATGCATCATCCTACCGCACATATATATAGAGTATTCCAGGAAACATACCTGGGTGAATTGTATTCTGAAACATTACTGGTTTAGGCTGAAGACAGCTTGAAACCCTCAGACCACCACCTTTCCTTTTCATTGGGAAGGAAATGACAAAACAATACGAAAAACCTTAAATATTCGTGTATTTACTCTTTCCACAACATTTAGTCTAACTAAGCATTCTGCTAGGGGTCAGGTCACCTGACCCTGCCACAGTTGCAAACCTCTTTAATTTTTTTTTTTTTTTTTTTGTCTTTTGTCCTTTTGGGGCCGCACCGGTGGCATATGGAGGTAACCAGGCTAGGGATCTAATCGGAGCTGTAGCTGCCAGCCTATGCCAGAGCCACAGCAACGCCAGATCCGAGCCGTGTCTGCAACCTACCACAGCTCACAGCAATGCCGGATCGTTAACCCACTGAGTGATGCCAGGGATCGAACCCACAACCTCGTGGTTCCTAGTCGGATTCGCTGTGCCACGATGGGAACTCCAGACCTCTTTAAATTCTGATTTATCCCTTTGTTCATTGTCCACTGGCAGGCACACTCTTGCTCAGGTACAGTCATGGAGGACATGTATTAGCGTTTTGCATTTTACTTGGCTATGTGGAGAATATTTTTCTGGGTTATCATACTCTTGCTGTAATTGACATTTATGATGGTTTTATAATCTTTTTGAGTTTGAATATTTTCATTTAACCCCAGATTCCAAAATTAGAGTAATGGTTATTTTGAGTGTTTTGAGCTTTCTTAGAGGAAAAAAAAGCCATCATGTTAGTTGCTAACCTTATAATGTTGTACTTGCAAATTTGGCAAAAATGCTTAGAGAGCTAGTCATGCCTGAAATCAATCAGTCCCACCTGTGAGGTTACAGGCGTTAATAACTCAGTAGGTGGTGAAGGCTGGCACTCTCTAAGCCTAAACTTAGTGACTTCTGCCCTTGTCCTTTGGAGATTCTTCAGCATTCTTCAAAAAGGCAGTTACGTTGTATCCCAATGTTGCTTATCAGATCACTGCACCACTAGGGGGCAGGCCCTGACAGTCCAACACAAGGAAGGGGCGAAATACAATGAAAAATGTTTCAAATAATGAAAACCAAATAACCTTTAAAGATCAAGCCCACACATAAGAACCATCTTCACAAATGATGAGATTTATCACTAACATTTTTACGGATCTATGAGCCTCAAAGCCATGTGATATTTCAAATGATGTGCATTTTGTCATTGCGTTCCTTCTGATCTTTCTCCTGCTAAGGCTTAATCCTTAGACTTTATGAGACATGTCTGGAGGGTGAAAATACAATAAAATAAAAATCTTGTTTTCCTAAAGAAAGGATCCTCACTGACTGATGTTTCAGAATGTAGGCAGGGGTCAGGTAGGCTGTATTAGACTACCCAAGTATTTTAAAGGAATTTCACAGTCTCCCGGTGGATGCAGAAATCTTTAAGGTATCTGGGAGCATTTTACTTTCAGTGACTTTAAAGGTGCTTATTATGTGGTTAAATGTTGAGACTGCTGTTTTTTCTGTATTCTGTGTGTTTCTCTTCTTTGGCCTTGGTAGTCAGAGTTCATGATTCAGCAGTTGAAAGGCAGGTCCCTCCCTTCCCCGTGGGTTTGGAAGGTGTTTGTGTGAGTCCGAGTCCAGGCCGGCGCCTCCACTGGTGCAGATCTGGCCGCCCACTTCCCACCAGGCTTTTGATGTTTGACCTCTGTGTCCTTGTCAGCTTGGGGCTTTCATTCCTCCTTTTTCAGCAGGCATGGCCTGTGGCTGAGGGGTCAGCCGAATTGCTTTCTGCTCTTCCCAGCAATGTGTAGTATTTTGGTGCAACAGTATTTCTGGCAAAACATGTTTCATTGAGTTTTAAATGACTTCAGCAAAATGAGTGTGATTCGGGCTTCCCGTCTTGGCCTGAAAGCTAGCTTATCAAGCTGCATTTCATTTTGATAAACATCTTCCCTTGGCCTTGATTTTATACTGCTTTTAAGACATTTTATGTCCTGCCGTAAGTGTTCCTCGCATTTTGATTTGAACTAATGACCCTCTTTAGAAAATACTGTGAAAGTGCCTGAGATTTTAAAATACCTCACTGATAGTGCCAGTGGACTGCTTTTTCTCTCCTCACTTTAAACCTGGGGCTGCTAGAGTGAATTCAGTGAGGTCACCCACTTGGCCTGGGGGATTTAACATTCCAGCCTTTGCCTCACACAGGAAACCATTAGCCTCAAACAGTGGTTTCCAACTAGAATGGCACTCTTGGAGGTCTTGTAGTTGGAACACAGTATTCATTTTTTGGGGGGAATGAAACGTTAATATCAGGATTCCTAGTAGGATATAAAATTAAATTAATTCTATCCCTTCCTGCTCCATTTTTTGACCCACCTTCCAAAGAAATTGCTTTTTTCCGTAATAGTAGTGGTGGTTCTAGTTCACTGGCTTTAATAGTAGAGGCAAAGCTTTAAGAGCTTAATTTTAGGGATTCCCAGGTCAGAATTTCCATTAGTAATAAAGTCAATTTGACATTTGGGGCTTGTTCTCTGAGGCTATTTAAAGTATTTTTTCCAGCAGAGATGACTTGTAGCTTTTAAAATGGGTTAATTAGCAAAAAGTGATATACATTTTTACTAATTTAGCACTATTGGAATTGCTTTTTTTTAAACATGTTTAATATCTAAACATATTTTGAATTTCCCCCTTTTTTTTATTAGTATTGAGAAATTGGCAAGTAAATTTGTATGGTAAGGTTGTCCTATGCTTTTTGGTTTCATCTTTAAAGCCCGCCACCCCCACCCTAGTATGAACACTTTAATTTTTTTCCTTGGGATGCACTTTAATTGCCACACCCGCGGCATATGGAGGTTCCCAGGCTAGGGGTCTAATCGGAGCTGTTGCTGCCGGCCTACTCCAGAGCCACAGCAACGCTAGATCCGAACCATATCTGCAACCTACACCACAGCTCACAGCAACACTGGATTGTTAACCCACTGAGCAATGCCAGGGATCGAACCCGCAACCTCAAGGTTCATAGTCAGATTCGTTTCCACTGCGCCACAATGGGAACTCCTGCACTTTAATTTTTGAGGGCTTGCTTTTTGTTGTTGTTTTTCCAGCAAATTTGCATTGCTTAATAGATTTGATATCCAGAGATGATGGATCCCTAAGACAATCTTGTGGTGTGTGAGAATCCCCTGGAGGTCCCAGAGCCTCTGGTTTTGGAAACATGATGCCAAGTTCTCCTGTGGAGCACGTGGTGAGCAATGGTGGACATTCGAGCCACCACCATTTGGTGATTCTAGAGCAGGCACCTTTGGGAGGTGGTCAGATGTTTAAGTCCCAGATCATTTTCCAGGGGTAATAGAGCAGGTTGCACTGTTTCCTTCTGCTGTTCATTCGAAAGCCAGCCAGGTGTCTGGGGGTTTGGGTGCTGGGCACATATGGAGGAAGATGCAGTCTCTGGAGAGTTGTTTGAATCTAATCATTTCCCAGAGTTGACTTTAACAGACATTGAGACATTACTTTTTTTTTTCCTGTCTTTTTAGGGCCTAACCCGAGGCATATGGAGGTTCCCAGGCTAGGAGTCGAATCAGAGCTGTAGCCACTGGTCTGTGCCACAGCCACAGCAATGTGGGATCTGAGCCTGCCTCTGCGACCTACACCACAACTCACAGCAACACCAGATCCTTAACCCACTGAGTGAGGCTAGGGATCGAACCTGCATCCTCATGGATACTAGTCTGGTTCGTTAACCACTGAGCCACGACAGCAATTTCTGAGACATTAATTTTTGAAATTAAGTTTTCTTCTTGTCCTTTCTTTGTTATCTAGATATTTTCCAGTACCATGGCTGATAAGAAAACACTGTTTAGTTTTTAATGTAAGTGATACTTGTTTATTCTAGAACGAAGAAAGGTATGTAGTGAAAGGAATAACATTCTTAGTTTACATTTTATATATATACATATATATGTTTGTACGTATATATACCACATATGTATGTATGTTTTGCAGGTTTGATCCCTGGCCCTGGAACTTCCACATGCCATGGGCATGGCCAAAAAATATATATTATGTATAAAAAATAATGACCAAAGCCACAGCAGTGACAACACTGGATCCTTAACCCACTGAGCCACCAAGGGAACTTCCTACACTTTATATTTTTATACAGTTCAGCATATAAATTTATCAAGTTTTTTCTGTGTGTGCATATGATACACATGTAACATGCATTATGTTGTATCACATGCACAGGAATGTAATGGACATAGCTTTTTTCTTGACTTAGCAGTGTATTGAGCTCATTTCCACACTAGTAATACACTTCTATACCATACCTATGACCTTTCTTTATGAAAGTATTTGGAAAATAGTATCAGAATGACTTGAGGCTAGCTGCATGTTATTTTGTGTTATCTCTTTAATAACTCATGGCCCCGATAGAAAAACTGAATATTCTCTGCTGTGTTTTTATTCTAACCTTTACTCAAGACATTGCCATTTGTATAGGATGATTGTCTTAGATGTGGAGAGAAACTCAAGTTTGAGTTTGCTGTGAAGTAACTCAGCCTTTCCTCATACTGTGCAGTTCAGACATTGTGCTATTACATATTTAGCATAATGAAGGTCCCCTGACCCAGTTTACCAAGTAATCCCTGACCGAAAGCTAAGTCTAAACCCGTCTCACTGTTCTAATTGAATTTATGATTCAATTTCTTTTAACGGTGTTCTCAGGAAGTAAATCGACTCAGAAACCTGAGTTTCTAGCTCCTAAGTAGGAGGTTAAAGAGTGCTCAGAACCTGGGTTAGAAAGATGTATTCACTGTGGGAATGAATACATCTTTTACTGTGGTATCCAGCAGTGGATTATTTCATTATACCAGCAAAACAGTCAGTCTTCTTTCTAGCAGTGCTTTGCTAGGAGATGTATTTTGGTCGGAGTTACTTGAGTTAGTGGGTCTGTTAGGCCAACTCTGGGCAGCCGGAATGATTCAAAGTATGTTCTTGACTGAATTGGCCCTGGCCCAGGCCAGGGCTGCCAGCAGCGGCTCAGCTGATGTTTCCAACTCTTGTCACCCAGCAGCTGCTCCTTCCTCCTGTGGCAGCTGTTACTGACTTATTTGGGCTTCGGCCGTGGCTTCCTTACTTTCATCCTTGGCCTTGTCCTTGAACTCATGGAAGAAGATGAAGCTGGTACTGCCGCTGTTTTTGAGGCTCCTGACACCAGGGACCTTGTGGCTTGTTCACTGTCTACCTCCAGCCTCCTGCGTGGTCAGTGAGACACAGCAAGTGGTTGATGAGTATTTGTTGAGTGAGTAGTCAAAGTAGGAGCTGAATTTGGCCTACCTTCTTGTTGATAGCCTATGTGGACAAATGGAAAATAAGTAACAGAACAGTTGGTCAAACTCATTTATTCATTTTACCTCCCATCCTTCTTCAGTGTTTTGGAGTGAAGGCAGAAAGAGGGAACAGAAATTTTACTTGAAAAGTTTTTTTTGTCTTTTTTAGGACCGCACTGCGCGGCATATAGAGATTCTCAGGCTAGGGGTCTACTCGGAGTTATAGCTGCTGGCCTGTGCCACAGCCACGACAAATCCGAGCCATGTCTGTGACCTACACCACAGCTCATGGCAACACCAGATCCTTAACCCACTGAGCAAGGCCAGGGATCGAACCCGCAACCTCATGGTTCCTAGTCGAATTCTTTAACCACTGAGCCACGACGGGAACTCCTTGAAAATTTATAATTGACTTTTTTGAACTGGATTATATCATCCAAATAAAAAGGAAATGCAGGAGTTATGGCTCAGCAGAAATGAATCTGACTAGTATCCATGAGGACACAGGTTGGATCCCTGGCCTGGCTTAGTGGGTTAAGGATCTGGTGTTGCTGTGAGCTGTGGTGTAGGTCACAGATGCGTCTTGGATCTGGCGTTGCTGTGGCTGTGGTGTAGGCCAGCAGCTACAGCTCTTACTGGACCCCTTGCCTGGGAATCTCCATATCCTCCATATGCCGCAGATGTGTCCCTAAAAGGCAAAAAAAAAAAAAAAAGTATATACAGAGTTGGTTTTTCAGCCCTTTCCTTGGCCCCTTTTCCCCTAACAGTGAGTGGGACCAAGAATGGAAGTTTTAGAAGATTAGGAGGACATCTAATTTAATGCAAGGATGGGAGCCACAAATTAAAACTGAAATCCATAGTTATTCCTGGATAAACCTTTTTCTTTCTTTCTTTCTTTTTTTTTTTGTCTTTTTAGGGCCACACTCATGGCATATGGAAATTCCCAGGCTAGGGATTGAATTGGAGCTATAGTTGCTGGCCACAGTCACAGCAACAGCACCAGATTTGAGTGGAGTCTGCAACCTACACTGAAGCTCATGGCAATGCCAGGGATTGAACTCACTTCCTTGTGGATACTAGTCAAGAGTTTGTTACCCCTCTTGGATAAATGGGAACTCCCTCTCCTAGATAAATTAAGACTCCTTTAATTGTATTTTTTGTTGTGTTTTTTTTCCTTCTTCCTTCCTTTTCTTCTTCGTTCCTTTCTTAAATTTGTACCTTTAGCAATACTGTATACTTAAAATTTGTTAAAGAGGGTAGACCTTATGTAAAATAGTCTTACCGCAAAAGAAAAAAAGTCATGTAATTATAATAAAGAAGGTAGGAGAAAACTTTGGGAGGAGATGGATCTGTTCTGGCTCTGATGATGGTGATGGTTTCATGGGCATGTACTTATCCCCAGACTCAATTGAGTTGTGTACGTTAATATGTGACACTTTTTTGCATGTCAATTATAACTCAGGAAACAAAACTGTGTCTTGTTTCTGGCAGGTACCACAAGAGTCAAGCCATCTATCTGGAGTCAAAGGACAACCAGAAACTGAGCTGTGTAATCAGTTCTGTCGGAGCCAATGAGGTAAGGATTGAACTCCCTCACCATTTAGGAAAGCAAAATGGGACAGTTCTGCCAATCAGGTGCCACCAAAAGAATACAGTGGAATCACAGTGTTAAATGTGGGTTAGATTCTAAAGTTAGCATTTGGGGAGGCAGGCATTGCACATAGGCACAGTCACCCTTGAAAAATCCCTTACTTTGCATCACCACAGTACATGCTTATTTGTTTTCCTTGTGGTTTTGTGAACATCCCTGAGTAATTGAGTCAGGCACCACTGAGATAGACTGTAGGAAGGAACACAAGGCGAGTCAGTGTGATGTCTGCACATTGACATACTGCTGCTTTTTAAGGTAACTGTCTACTGAGACTGGGACTTGCCTGTGGAGCAAACTCCGTCTTTGTTGTTCTTTCTCTCAAATGTTCATGTATACTAATAAATTGGTTTCATACTCTGAGGATTTAATAAGACACCTGGCACAGGGTTTGGCACACAGTAAGTGCCCAAGAAATAGATGCTAACCTGGAGTTCCCGTTGTGGCACAGTGGTTAACGAATCCAACTAGGAACCATGAGGTTGCAATTTCGATCCTTTGTCTTGCTCAGTGAGTTAACGATCCAGTGTTGCGTGAGCTGTGGTGTAGATCGCAGACACAGCTCGGATCTGTTGTTGCTGTGGCGTAGGCGTAGGCTGGCAGCTGTGACTCTGATTCAACCCCTAGCCTGGGAACCTCCATAAGCTGCAGATGTGGCCCCAAAACGACAAAAGACAAAAAAAAAAAAAAATAGGTGCTGACCTGATCTGACCCATGCACTACTCCCCACCCGCTGACTCTCAAATCTGACTATCCCGTTGTGCTTCTGAACAACCAGCTACCAGACTCGTGCCCTTAGGGACTGGACTCCTCCAGGCACTCCTGTATGATGGTTCTGAAGGTTAGGCTCAGTGGTGATGTGACTGGCCTGAGAGTTCTCTGCTGGCCCTTCATTAGGAGGATATCAGCTGTGTGTAACTGGTATTGTTAATGTTAGTTTAAAAAACAGTTTAAACTTTAATATGGTTTGGCTTGATCTTTTATCAGTCCACAAATGTCTGCAAAGAAATTGATTTTTATGTGTCTAGTCTCTGTAGCTTATTCGTGCCAGTGCACAGTAAATCTAATGAAGCTGGATTATGAAATAACTTAAGCCTGTTCTATTCTCCTAGCTTCCTGAATTGAAAATGCCCTCAAATGTGGCTAGTTTGCAAAATGATTGTTTACTTAGAAGTTAGGGAGCGACTTCCAGATAAATTAATGTCATTTTTCTCTGAGTTTGGGATCTATGCATCACCCCAAGCCAAGTCAAAGCAGAACCAAGGATCTCAGAGACTTTGCGGAGGCTTTGCAAAGTAGGCTTTGAAGTTTCACAGCAGAGCGCTTGTGCCTGGGCCGTGCGGGTCACTGTAAAAAGTATGTGGGATTACCTAGTATCTGAGCCTAACTTCAGAACCCCTGCGTTGTTCTCTGTGACGCCTCAGGATTTTTAAGGAAAATACAAATCTTCTCTCCATTGAAGACTGTCACCCTTTGACATAATAGTGTGTCGGTGAGTTCTGACAAGGAAAACAGTGACATTGAGACATGTCTTCTGGAGGGGAGAAGCCTCAGTGTGTGGCAGGCATGCCACTTTGGTAACAGGGAAACAGTTCTCTCCTCTTAGGAATATTCCACCTCATTTTCCAGGTTAGATTTTAAGTGACATTGGAGCTACTTGGCCTCTGCATGACTTGACTCTGGGCGGATTTGGTGTGTGGGTCTGGCATGCTGCTGGTGACTGCCTCTTCAGCCCTCCTTGGGGTCAGTTTTGAGTGTAAAGTGGTTCTGCAAGTTCCTTTAGAGGCTCAGCTTCATGTGCCATCCTTATTTTTAAACCAGTGTATTTGACTTTAAAGTCTGTTGTTAAATAACCACAGTAAGGAAATTGAGATGAAACTGAAATAGCTTTTTATTTCTGAATAAGCTTTTTATTTAAAAACTGAATGGGGGAAGGATGAGATATATCTGTTAACTTGTACTTGAATATATGGCTGAGATGCAGATCTTTGAAAGACAGAGGCTTTTGTCTCCATCTAATTGCACGTTAATTACATAATGAGAGAGAGTGAGGAGAGCCGCAGGCTGTGGTTTAGTCAGGAAAAGCAAGGGGCTTTGGTGTCAGGTGCCGGGATTCTCATCAGACAAGTTGACTCAGCCTTGCTCTTCTATGAAATGGTGGTGACAGTACTTCATGGGGTTGTTCTGACGTTGAGCTCAGCCTGATCAGTATGGGGTCTGGCTCCCAGTCATCCCTCCCACAGGTGGGTCAGATGACTGAGGCTACTGCTCTCCTTCCCAGCCCTGGTGGCAGGAATGCCAAGTCCTGAGTGTTCTTGGCTCTGGCAGGCCCCTTGCTGGAAGAGTTGTTCTCACCTCTATAGAAGAATACTCCTGCTCTGTAACATGCCAGGCAGCGGATTCCATCTGTGGGAGCATGCTATGGTCAGGAGGGAAGGATTCTCATAGGCTGATTTGGCCTTCTCGGGATCCTTATTGGGCCTGAGCTCACTCAGGGGCATTTTTTTGTTCTTGTTAATTTTTCTTTCTTTTTCCTATTATGACCATTAGCCTTAACTCCCAGGAAACAAGAATATTGAAAGGCTAGAATAGGGAAGTCCCTTGGGGCAACAAAAATATTTCCAAATTTAATTGAAAGTTTATGTTCATGAATATATGTGTCTTGAGTGTTGACCATGCCATAATTGAACCAAATCAGAAAGATTCCTTAAGATGAAGGCAAAAATGGAACTCGAGATAACTGTGCTTTCCATTTTCTTGCCCAAAGGTCCAAGGGTGGTGGCTGGGAGAAATGAGGCCAAGGGCTGATGGCTGCTCTCTGCAGTAGAGGCTGCCTTTAGGAGGCCAGAGGTCAAGGAGGTCCCTGTGGAGGCTTCACGAGTTGACAGGAAGAGGTTGCCAGTCGTCTGCCCCCACCTAATTCATGCCAGTATCTCAGTGCTCTGGAATGTTTGCCCCTCAGCAATGGCCTCTCTCATCTCGTTCCTTTTCCTTCTCCCTGCAGATCTGGGTGAGGAAGACAAGTGACAGCACCAAGATGAGGATTTACTTGGGCCAGCTTCAGCGAGGGCTCTTTGTGATCCGCCGGAGGTCAGCGGCTTGACTTTCTACAGTGTTCTTCCCTTGACCCCTTTTCTGGAGTGGTTTTTGGCTTTGTTTTGTTTTCTTCTTAATAGAAAGTTTTTAACTTGGGAAATGCTACTTGGCCTTGGAAAGTGAACACTGTTGTGGATTCCGAGAGGCGCTTTTGTGGCCGGCCACTCTCCGCCCTTGTGTCATTCTTTCTCTGCCTCAATGCTTTCAGTCAGTCACCACGAGACTATTTTATCAGGAATATTGGGAGTTTGCTTTGTTTGTTTCTTTGTTTTTTGATTATACTCTGTCTTTTTTTTTAAAGCCTCCTTTGAGTTTTTTTAAAGACTCTTTTGAGTTTGAAGAGACAATGCTCTCTATTAGGTACCTGTAGGTCTTTTTACCATGAAGAGGCACAGGAAGTGATACACTCTACAGTGCGTTTTCGAGTTTTGAATCTGATTAGCGAATCACGTAGCTACCTTCCTTGTCGAGCTCAATTCACTGTTTCCTCAGAAGCTAGGGGCAGAGGTCCCAGCAGAGGGAGATTAATTCTCCTGGCTCTAAGCCTTCTCGGAGAAATAAATACCTGTGTAACATCTGGCGTATGCCATCCATTCTGCTGGCTGAAAGGCAGAAATGTTTGCCTGGGAGACGACGCACACGGCAGTAAATGAGGTTGGGGGGAGGGGGCCATTTCTTATTCATAAAGTGTTGAAGGTACTATATTTTAAATGTTGCTCAACGCAGGTAGTATATTCAGGCACATTTGCTCTAGCTCAAGCTGGAACAGAAAGTGGTCATTTCAGTTCTCACCTGTAATTCACTCCTTTCTCCCACTCCCAAGTAGGTGAAGTGGCCCCCTGCCGCTGGCTGATTGGCTGATGGCCTGGGTTGTCTGAAGGTGGGGAGGTGAAGTTGATAATTGGATCATCTGAGGGGTAGCTCACATTGCATTCTTGTTGCTGATGCCATTGTTGCCTTTGGTCATCCAGACCTCTGGAGCCTTGTCGTGGGCGCTCCCAGCCTCCCAGGAGATGTGACCTAGGCTGGAGGCAGAGGAGCCAAGACTCCCTGCACTTTCCCTAATGACTCCTGATGAAACAGCCTGCACCCTCCCTGCTCCCTTTCCTTCCTTTGCATAATCAGAGAAGTGACTCATTGAGTAATGGCGTTTTGTTTTTGTTTTTGTTTCTTAAATACCCTAGTTGCCACCTGAAGATGTTTAAAGTATTTGGGGTTAGGGCAAGTATTAGCGTCTCCGTGGCCAATCAGTAAAGTAGACCTTACATGTTCTAGCTAACTCTTTGTAAATAATCCCGTTGGTCTCAAGTGATTCTCTTCCTGTTGTCTCCGGATGTACATACCCTGAAGCCAGTTGAGGAGCTGTGATGGCAAGTGAATCACCTCCAGTGTCCTGGCTTCCACAGAGACCAAACCTTCCTGACTCAGAATAAAGACTTGTACAGATACGTTTTAGTTTTAATTTATAGTCTAATTTTCTTGCATTTTTTTTCCTGGTATTGGAATCTCATTTAGAAAACAGGATAAACAATGCTGTTTATCAAAAGCTTCCTGGGTGTTCTGTGTTTCTTTGTCTCCCAGCCCCCCATGATTACAATCTTTATAGTAGTGAACCAGATCTGCAGTTAGCTGAGTCTTCACTTTTTTTGCTTTTTAGGGCCGCACCCACAGCATACGGAGGTTCCCAGGCTAGGGGTCCAGTCGGAGCTATAGCTGTCAGCCTATGCCACAGCCCAAACGGGATCAGAGCTGAGTCTGTGACCTACACCGCAGCTCACGGTAATGCTAGATCCTTAACCTGCTGAGCGGGGCCAGGAATCGAACCCACAAACTCATGGTTACTAGTTGGATTCATTTCCGCTGTGCCACGACAAGAGCTCCTGGGTTTCACTTTTTGTTTTTTTCCTGGTGGCCTTGGCTGTAAGGGAGGATCTTTCTTGATTGAATTGTCGCCGTGGTTTGTGTGTGACCTCCCAGCTTCTCTGTCCCCTAGCGCCCTGCAATGGAAATTTATTTAGATATGTTTGTGTGGCCATTAAAGGTGTGTGCGTTTGTGTGTGTGTGTTTTAATGATTGTGTTGTCATCCTAGCACTGTACGAAAAGTTTGTTTTGGGGGGAAGGAACTGTATTGATAACCACTTTATAGCATCAAAGCTGCAGCAAGTTGTCTTGTTCTCTTGCCTTGTCTTGGGGTTCCTTTGTGCTTTTGTTGAAGACTGAATACTTTTGCCTTTTCTTTTCTGTAAATGTGAGGGTGTTTGAGGCCATGCTTCAGCATGCTCTCAGCCCCATCATTGCCTTCTGCTCTTCAGTATCCTTACAACCCTTACAGATCATGATCTAGTGAAAACGGGGGAACTGTGAGGTGCACTTGAGACAAGCACAGTAAATTCTATTCCTGATCCCAGAAGATTTACTTTTTAGACCTTCCAGAGCTGAAGAATCAGCAGTCAACCCCTCTGACAGGCCCCCTGTGGTGACCAAGGGTGGAAGAGCCCCCCTGGTTAGGAGGTAGGGCTGCTTTTGTGATGGGCAAAACTGAACTAGGGAGGGGAAAAAAACAGTTCGAGCTTGCTAAAGTAAGAGGGCCCTGCCTTCTTATTCCAAGAGGTCTTTATTTCTCTTTAGACCCCAGACATCAGATGAATTCCCAAATTCCTGCTATTTACTGCAAGTGATACTTTGATAAAGTTTGGTCCAGAGTGTTTTAATCAAGAGCCTGTTTGTGTGTCATTCTGTTTAAGAAGCTCTATGTGTCACTCGATCAAGAGCCTATACGTGTGTTTTGTCAAGGCATTGTCCTCAAGTATTACACACAGTGTTTGCTATGGATGTGTTCTGATGTTTCTTTTACCTCCGTTTGGGGGCTTTTGTGTGCCTCCCTCGGCTCCCCTCTTTAAGCCAGTGTCCTCTTGGGCAGTTTCCAGATTTCTGTAGCCATACCAAAGCCAGGATGTTTTCATTCATTTAGATACCAGTATTTATGGAAGCCTAACTACCTAACTTACCATAAAACAAACAAACAAAAACACAGTCTCTAACTGGGGCCGTGTAAGATCCCAGAGGATCTGCAAACCAAGCTACTTGTATTTGTATGTGAGACCCTGTTTTTAGGATTGGGTGACTTTTCTAAGAGAAATATAGTGGGTGGGTAGGGGTGGTTGCGTTTTTCTTTTTTCTTTTAACCTAACTTGGGGGTTCTGTTTTTAATGTTCTTAGTTTTGTTTTTCTATTTACATTTCCTTTTAGCCTGAATTTTTACTAAATTTCCTTCCGATGGAAATCTTGTTTCTAACCTGGGATTTGAAATCTCAATATTTAAAGTTACACTGTTTTTTTCCAAAAGAATTTAAACCACTTTAATATCAGAACATGGGGGAAACATACTTTAGCCATTTCAAGCAGTTGGTTGGCTTTTTATACAATAACATCATTAACTGGTACATGTTCTGAGAGATGAATGTAAAATGTAAAAAGTAGAGTTTTTTTTTTTTTTTTTTTAAGTAACAATAAACTTTCAAAGAGAAAACCAGCACGTAGTCTGTGTTATATCCATTGACTTGATAAATGATTGAAACTTACTTTAGGTTTTCCCTGCAGCGATTGTTGGGGGAGGAAGTTGGCGAAGAGGGAGGATCTCCTAGCCTTGAGCTTGTTGTGAGACATGGAGTGCAGCCAGAGTCTGACTTGTGGATTTGTAAAGAGGAATTTAGGGGTGTCGACCCTTAAATGTAGCCTACTGTCTCCTGGTTGGAGAGGATAAGAATCTTTTTAAAAATTAAGTAAATCGCGTTGATCTTAGATAGGAAAGGCTTTAAGGTAAAATGGCTTTCGTTTGTATTCCAGAGCAGTACTTGCCAGTCCCATTCGAAACCATGGTATTTCTACAGCTGCTGAGGGGTAAAATGATGAGGCAGATGGCTGCCACTGGGGACTGGCCTCTTGTGCTTGTAACCCATTTGTGCTTGTTACACCCATTGGGAAGGGCTGCTTTATGCTTTGAATAAGGAGGGGGCAGTCACAATGTGAATAGTTTTTTATTATTAACATAATGTTCATTCAGAAAAGTGCAGAAATCTTAATTGTAGAAGTTGTTTTCTCAGTGTGAACACATGCACGTAACCAGCATCTAAGACGCATCACCAGCGTCCACGTAACCAGCATCTAGATCAAGAGAGTGTCACCAGCGTCCACATAACCAGCACCCAGACCAAGAGACATCACCAGCGTCCGTGCATCCAGACCAAGAGAGAGCATCACCAGCGTCCATAAACCAGCATCCAAATCAAGACACAGTTACCTGTGTCCACGTTATCAACATCCAGATCAAGAAGTAGCATCACCAGCATCAATGTAACCAGCATCCAGAGCAAGACACAGCGTCGCCAGTGTCCACATCCACGAGCTCCGTAGGCTTTCTTCTGGTTACCACTCCTTGCTCGAGTAACTGCTAGCCTGACAAGTTTTCTGTTTTAATCACTTTAGACTTGAAGTTTTCCAGATCTTTGGGTCCTTCTAGGGTTGTTCTAGAAGAGCCAAGGGGTTGCTGACCAGACATGCCAGAGCCGACAGCAAAGGATGTGGTTATATACGAGAGGCAGGCAAACAGACTCAGGTCAACTGCATCATCCTCCTGTTTACCAGGGCAGATGGGACTTGCCCTTGATGTTAATAGCTGCCTTTTATTGAGTTCTTTTTATATGTCAGGCACCTAGACTAAAACCTTCATAGGAGTCATTTTTTCACTTAGTCTTGTTGGGCATCTGTGAAAGAGTACTAATACTTCCAAACTTCAGCCTGGTTTAATATCATCAAGACTTAATTCTCCCATGAAACCCAGAGCTCTGCCCTTGCATGGTCCTAGTAAGTGCTCCGTGAATGCTAGTTGTCAAAGAGTGAAATGACAGGCAGAGCGAGGGAGACTGGTTATTAGCGAAGGCTCCAGTTCCCTGCACTGTGCTCTCACCTGCGTTATTTCATTGAAGCCTCGTAACAGCCCTGGAGAAAATGCACTGTGACTACCCCCAGTTTTCAGAGGAGGAAACAGACTCTGTCAGTCACAGAAGATGGTTCCATAAGTTCTGCAAGGTCACTTACCAAGTGGTTGAGTCCAGATCTTTCTGATCCTAAACTTTCCCAGCTACTACCCTTTGCTGTCCTTTACCAACCCCCTCTGTTCAAGTCACATTCGATGTTTTCTCCTTTCTCCTTCAGTGCTTCCCTGGGGGTTGGCGTCTCTCTGCCCTCACCTCTCATATACACCCACAGAGCATCTGTTAGAGGTAAAAACACTATTATCTGGTAGGACCCTTCCCCTTGCTGAATAACTCTGGGTTTCTCCCTGTAGAAACCCAGAGTTGAGACAGTTAAGTTTTTGGCCAAGAGGCTGCTTTCATTAAAAGGGCGTGAGTATGACAGTTCTACAAAGGGAGGAACCACTTAGAAGGTAAAGAGTAAGTGGGCTTGACGGAGCCCACTTTATCTAATCAGTGGCATGAGAGACTTTGGACGAAAACATGTCTTTGTTTTTGCAGTGCACTTTCTTCCTGCCTCTCCTGTCGTCTCTGAGTGAGGAGCAGGGTAGGAGCCATTGGACTAGTTTCTGAAAACGTAGATGGGGAACTGAACATCCTGCATCTTTGCTGCCCTCTGGATGTTGGTTGACCTTTCCACATCATGTCCTGTGGTGTCACCAGCTGGGAGAACACAGCTAGCTGTAGCCTGCTGCAAACCACCTGCTCAGCTCCAGCCAGTAACCTGTGTAACCATGGAACCTGGGTTTGCAGTGTTTGGACAGAAGCAGGAGTGCAACCAGTTTCTGGCCTCTGTCACTAATGTTAAAGACCCCCCCACCCCCAAGTTGTGTTTTTGCTAAGCACCTTCCCTGATTTTCAAAAAAAGGCACTAGATGGAATGAACTAGAAACGTGGATATCAGCCCACTCTTTCTGGGCATACTAGCATAGCAAAAAATCTATTAGCTTTAGGAACTTTAGTGGTAACTGGAATAGATATTTTTGTGAATAGCTGTGATTAGTAAGACAAAGAGATCTATATGTGTAGGAGGACCCCTGGGGGAGTGAGGTAGATAAGATACCTCCTAGGTACCTAGGTGCTTAATCCTTTTCCCTAATCTGTGTTTGCTCAATTCCAGGAAAGATAGAGATCTATAAAATAGCAAAACTCGCTTTACTGACAGGGAAAGACCAATAAGTAGAACTGTGAAGAGTCTGCCCCGTTTTTGGGAGCCACAGAGTCAGCAGCCTGCATTCCGGTTTTCTGTGGGCTGATGGCTCAGGTCCGTGGGCATCGCCTCTCTCTGTGCCGGTGGCGCAGCATGGGGTGGGGGAGGGAGGAGCAGGGGTGAGGGCGGGCTCTCTTCCTGAGCCAGCTAGGAGAACAGCGTCAGTAGGTGCAGAGGGTGGGAGTACAGCAGCCCGGATACAAGCAAGACCCTGCAGAGAATCCGGAATTGCTTATTTCACCATCAGAAACGTGGTGTGTTGACTGAGACAAAGTGTGGTGGAGCAGGCTTTGAAATTAGTATTTGAATCCGGCTTTGCTGCTTAACTAGCTGTGTGACCTTGGGCAGCTTAATCTCCCTGAACCTCAGTTCCCTGATCTGTTAAATATAATATCCACCTCAGAGGGTGGTTTTAAGGATTCTGATACTAACATGTAAACTATTTACTTTGTGCTAAGCATTTTACACGTATTAGTGTACGGAGTGCTTATAATCCCACGAGGCAGGTGGTGGTATAATCCTCACTGTGCAGTCTAGGAGATGGAGAGACAGGTTAAGGAACTTGCCCACGGTCACACAGCTGGGAGATGGTGAGCTGGGGGCTGAGCCCAGGCAGTCTCTCCTGAGCCCCTGCTCCTACTCGCTGTACTGTGTTGTGAGGTGTATGTAGCACAGGACTGGATACGGGCAGTGCCTAGTCTATGGAGACTGCCCCTTCCGTTGTCACTGCTGCTGCCATTTGCCTGCTCCTTGTTCTTGGGTGTTAGTCTGAGTGCCACATCCTAGGAGCCCAGAATGATTCCTGGTAACTAGTTCAGCACCAACAGCCTGTGAAGGTAGTGCTAACCATCAGCTTCATATGGGTTGTGAATATCCCATATGCTGGTTTGAGAAGGAACCTGAGCTCAAGTTGTGGGTAGTGGGATGGAGTAGCCTAATCATTTATTTACTTTTGCCTCCCACGGGCAAGGGAGCCTATTTGCCCTCCCTAATTTAGCCTGACACCCTTCGTTTTGAAGATGGAAAACATCTCAGGCCCAGAGATGGTAATGATTTGCCTAAGGTCATATGGCCAGCTCTGGGCAGTGTGTGACTAGACCCTGTTTGGGACAATCGTTTGAGTACCTACTTGTGTCACACTCTGCGGGCAAGTGTGGACAGTGTGCCTCGTGGCCTGGCTAATTGTTGTCTCACTGGGTTCATTTTTGCCTCGTGTGTGCCTACAGTAGAGGTGATGAGAGTCCTGGGTTTGTAATCCTGGTTTCGGCCACTCATTAACCTTGGGACATTTACTCAGCATCTGTGTGCTTCAGTATTAGGGCATATGTATCCCCATGTGCCTGGGACTTTTTTGCGTTTAGCACTGAAAGCCTTGCGTCTCAGAAACCTCCTCAGATCCTGGCAAACTGGGACAGCTGGTCACTCAGTTTCCTCTGTAAAATGGGGATGAGAATTGCCCCTTTTCCATGAAGCTGCTTTGAGGATTAACTGATTTATTTTGGGCAAAGCACTGAGAAGTAGTGTTTAGGACATAGTAAGTCCTCAGTACACGTTAGTTGTTTATTGTTGAGCTTGTTTTCATGATTATGGGAGCAGAAGGGTCCCTGCCAAAGAACAGGTTCCTGGAGAGCTTTACTGTCATCATTCCATCCGTCATGCCTTGATCATCTGGTCACCTGTAGCCAAGTGCTTGGGATGTATTCTTTCTACTTGAAGTAGTAATAATCCTGAGCCTGAGAATGTCACAGTCATTGTAGTCAATTCACATGACAGTTGGGAAGCATCTATGCACCTGACATAGTTCACTAGCCTCTTTTCGGGGATTCAGAGAGAAAAGCATAGTTCCTTCTGTCTGGG
Source organism: Catagonus wagneri (assembly GCA_004024745.2). Taxonomy (NCBI): domain Eukaryota; kingdom Metazoa; phylum Chordata; class Mammalia; order Artiodactyla; family Tayassuidae; genus Catagonus; species Catagonus wagneri. The sequence continues at coordinate 17,555,404 of PVHT021183555.1, forward strand.
ACGGTGGGGATTCCCGGGCAACCATGGTTGTCAGTAATTCTAGTTTAATACTATAATAGGCATGAATAAAGTGGGCCTGGAATGTGGGTGAAAGAGAAAATAGTAACAGCAGCTAACATTTATTGAGCAGATCGTTATGGCTTCATGTATATTATCATTTATTATTTATGTAACCCTGTGGGGTTGTTACTGCGTATCTGCGTTTTTACAGATTGGGACGCTGAGGTTTTGAGAGGTGAAACTTGCCTCAGGTTCAGCCAACTCAATTCCAAAGCAGGTCTCACTGACCCAGAGTCTATATTCTTACTAAACACGAATGCCTTATAATTTCTTCTGAAAGAAAATAAAATTTGAGCTTGGCCTGAAAGCTAGGCAGGCCTCGAGCAGTGTCTGTGACTAGGAATGGGAAATGACAGAAGAAATGGTTTGAGTGAAAGCATGGAGATGGGAGGGAGAGTCGGGGCATGTTTAAAAAGTCAGAGAAGTGTGTGTTCAACAATAAATCTGGATGAATGAGCTTTGAACTTTAAAGCCAGTTTGCTCCCCAGCCTTGTATCTTTCTGTCCTTCCACACCTGGGGCTCCCCTTCCTGCTTGTCTCCTCTTCTCCATCTTCCTGGTCCACCCTGTCCCCCCGCCTCCCCCTTTTATATTGCCAGTGCAGTGGCTTGTGGCAGTCCTGTGGTGACGCTTTCCAATTTCACACTTACATGCTCCTGAAAATATTCGTGAACTAACTTGTATGTAAAACCAATAAAGGGCAACGGCGCACATTCCTGTTAGACAGTAATTTCGTTTGACTCCCTTTCTTCTGCTTTGATCCCCCTTCCTCCTGCAAACATAGCACTTTGACCTTACCAGAAGTGGAAGCTTTCAGGAATCCAAGTGTGGTGGAGCTCTGCAAGCATCGAGTAATGCAAATGATGAGGGCTCGTGTTGATTAAACACTCACTATGTGCCTAGGTGAGCGTTAAATACTTTTCTTACATTATCTTATTTGATTCACTCAACAGTCATGTGAGGTGTGTCTTAATGGTTCCCAAATTTTATCTATCTATCTATCTATCTATCTATCTATCTATCTATCTATCTTTTTAGGGCCTCACCCAAGGCATATATGGAGGTTCCCAGACTAGGGGTTGAATCAGAGCTGTAGCTGCCGGCCTATGCCACAGCCCACAGCAACATGAGATCCGAGTTGCATCTGCAACCTACACCACAGTTCATGGCAACGCCGGATCCTTAACCCACTGAGAAAGGCCAGGGATTGAACCTGTGTCCTCCTGGATGCTAGTTATATTCATTTCCACTGAGCCATGACAGGAACTCCGGTTCCCTAATTTTACAGGTGAAGACATTGAGTCTCAGAGGAGAAAAGAGTGTTCGCCTCTGCACCCCATTCATATTTGCTTTTCCTATTGACTTCCCCTGTGCTAACATAGACTGCCAAAGTATAGAGGGTGATTAGATGTTATCTCAGTCAAACCCCTCTGTTTTTAACACCTGGAGACAGATGCTGAGAAGGGAAGGGACTTGCCTAAGATCACACAGCCGATCAACAGTTAGAGCAGGAGCTGCAGTCCAGGTCTTACAGCTCTTAATCCAATGACTGAGAAAAATCTGAGTCTTGAGTCTGAAGGGCATGGGCTCAAGACTTGGGTTTGGGTTTTAGTTCTGCTGCTTAGGGGCTCTGTGACCTTAGGCAAGCAATGTAACCTCTCTGGGCTGCAGTTTCCTCATTTAGAATGTGGGAATAATAGCCACCTTGAAGTCTATTATGAGGATTAAATAGAGTCATGCAAGCAAAGCAGCCAGAACAATAACCCTCTTGCTTGAAGCAATCCTTAGGTTGCCCTAGTGCAACACACATTGCTGATTCCCCATATTAGGGACCATTGTGACTTCAGTTGATGTCTGCCCCATCTGCTTAGGTCCCATCATGACTTGAGGCTAAGCCCACAGCTTAGCTTCTAAGGGTCCCCCCGACCAGGACAAGCCAACAGAGACCATTAGCCACAGATCTTGACATTCAAGACAGGTAGGCGTCCAGGCCTATCTTTTTAACCTTATTAATTCTGCACTAGAGAAGAGCTGGAACGGCTGCCCCTCTGGCTGTGTTGGGAAACGCAGTGGACTGTGAATCAGGGAGGAAAGGGCCTGAGGCATTTTTTTTGTTTTTACCCCAGATTCCCAGGGGCTTGTATACTGTAGGCACACACTAAATGCTTAATTCAATGAACAGATGGTTGACTTTTGCCTCATTTATTTCTTTTTTTATACAAGAGAACAAATCCACTTTTATTTATTTACTTTTCAGTAAGTTTAAATCCTTGAAGGGTACAGCATCACACGGATTCTGTGTCCAATGGCCTTAGCAGGAAGGTTGCTTCGGAATTTGGCACGAACCATGCCACTATTGCCATGAGCACGAGTTACCTTTTCCCAGATTACTCTGGTTTTGTTAGGTTTTCCGCCAGGAGTCACTGTGTTATTCTTTGCTTTGTACACATAAGCACATCTCTTGCCTAGATAAAATTCAGTTGCATCTCAGGCATAAACACATTCAATTTTAAGAAAAGCTGTGTGCTCCCTCTGGTTCCAGAGACCCCGCTTATAAGCAGCAAAGATGGCCTTGGACCACAGCTTCCCGACATACTTGTTGTTTTTGAAGTCCTGTTGCCAGCAGGCCTCCACAGGCTCCAAGGTGGCTGAAAGAGCTTGCCTCATTTCTAATTGCAGCATATTACTCTCTAAGATGAAAGTCATGCATGTGCAGTTTACAAAGTCAAAGGATTCTACAAAGTTGGCCACAAAATACAGTAGTCCTCTGTTTTCTCCTCCTTTTCCCCTTCTAGAAATAACCATCTCATCTCTGATTATTTTGGTATTTAACTTCTATTTCTCTGGGCTTGTTACTAATGCTGGATACTTAAGTTCTAGGTCTTCTGTGTTAAATCCCCACTGTGGAAGCCATCCTGTGTTCCCCTAATAGAGTTCTTGTATAATTTCGATTAGATATTTACATTATGATGACTGTAAGTGCTAGTCACAGCTGAGTCATGTTACAAGCTATGGCTGCTCTTTCTTGACACTGTTCCCCTCAGGAGTTGATAATTATCTTGCACTTTCCTCATTTTTGTTGTTTGCTTGGTTTTCTGTGTTCTGTTATCAGTTTGACCTCAAAGCCTTCACTGCGTGTCTCTTTCCCCCTAAGACCTTGAGCTGCACCGGGTATTCCGTCCATTACATCACCCTGAGAAAGCGTCCTCCCTGGGCACCTCTGACCTCCACTTAGGACAGGTGCCCAACAGCCTGGCGCACAGGTCCCGCCGGGTCGCCCCCTCACTGTCATCCAGGAACTCCCCTTTTCCTCTCTTTGGTTATGGATCTCCCATTTGTCTTTCCTCTTGTCTTCCTGTTTCTCTGTTTCCTCCCCTGTTTGGGTAAAATGCATCTTGTGGTAACTTACCACATGCAGGATTCAGAACCCTTTCATTTTGCTCTCTTACTTTCTTAGTGATTTCGCTGGTATGGTTACATTTTTCGTTCCCAGAATTTAGGCCTATACATTTCCAGAACCAAAAAGGCCTGCTAAGTATTTAGCACTTAACCATATTTCAGCCAGCTCCTCCCTCCCTTAATCTCCATTTCTAGAGATTCCTTGTGCTGCTAATTCATTATTTTAAGCTTCTCCATTGTTAAGTTTTGAAATTCATGTGGTGTTTTGTTTTGTTTTCCAATGTACTTTATGGCTTCTAAAACCTGGTTGTTTCCTCTCCAATGTTTTCCATTCTGGAGGGTTTTTTTTGTTTTTTTTTTTTTTTTTGCTTTTTAGGGCCACACCTATGGCATATGGAGGTTTCCAGGCTAGAAGTCGAATCAGAGTTATAGCTGCTGGCCTACACCACAGCCACAGCAACGGAGGATCTGAGCTGCGTCTGCGACCTATACCACAGCTCACAGCAATGCTGGATTCTTAATCCACTAGTGAGGCCAGGGATCAAACCCGCAACCTCAGTGGTTACTAGTCAGATTGGTTTCTGCTATACCACAATGGGACCTCCATTCTGGAGGGTTTAATTCTGTCTTGGAAATTGTTTTCCTTCAGGATTTTTTTTTTTTTTTTTGGTCTTTTTAGGGCTGCAGTCATGGCATGTGGAGGTTCCCAGGCTAGGCATCCAATCAGAGCTGCAGCTGCTGGCCTACACCACAGCCACAGCAACATCAGATCCAAGCCACGTCTGCGACCTATACCACAGCTCACGGCAATGCCAGATCCTTAACCCGTTAAGTTAGTCCAGGGCTCAGTCCTGCATCCTCATGGATACTAGTCAGGTTCATTAACGGCAGAGCCACGATGGGAACTCCTTCCTTCAAGATCTTGAAGGCATTGTTGATTTCTTTCTAGCTTCCAGTGTTGCCCTTGAGAAGTATGAAGCCATTCTGATGACTAACTCTTTGATCTTTTTTCCCCCACCTTCATCACGATATAATTAATATATAACATTGTGTACAAGTTGAAGGTGTACAACATGATTTGATATATTTATATATTGTGATGTGATTATCATTAAGGCTAGTTAGCATATTCATCACCTTAGTTACCACTGTGTGTGTGTGTGTCAAGAAATTTTAAGATCTATCTTAGCAACATTCAAGCCTACAGTACAGTATTGTTAACTGTGATCACCATTCTGTTCATTATATCCTCAAACCTTATTTATTTTGTAACTAAGTTTGTACTATTGGCCACCTTCACCCATTTCCCTCCCTTCGAGGCCTGCCTCTGGCAACTACCAGTCTGTTTCTATGAGTTCATTTTTTCTTAGTTTCCATATGTTAAGTGATATCATAGAATACTTATCTTAGACTTAGCATAATGCTCTCAAATTTCATTCATCTTGTTGCAAATGGTAGGATTTCCTTTTTTATGACTGAATAATATTCTGTTTTATATATATATATATATATATATATATATATATATATAACATATTTTCTTTATCCATTCATTTATCAGTGAACACAGGTATTTCCCATGTCTTGGCTATTGTAAATAATTCTTCAGTGAACAAAGGGGGCATATATCACTTGGAGACGGTGATCTCATCTGTGGTTAAATACCCAGCAGTGGAATTGCTGGATCATATGGTAGTTCTGTATTTAAATTTTAAAGGAACCTCTGTACTGTTTTACATAGCGGCTGTACCAATTTACATTCCCACCCACAATACACAAGGGTTCCCTTTTCTCCATATCCTGGCCGGCACTTATGCACTCTTGTCTTTTTGATAATTACCATTTTGCAGGTGTGAGGTAATATCTTGTGGTTTTGGTTTTCATTTCCCTGACGATAAGTGTTGTTGAGTCCTTTTCATGTTACTATTGGCCATTCATGTATCTTCTTTGGTGATCTGAGTTTTTAACATCCCTGGAAGCTCATAGGATATGGGGTGTTTTGAAAGTTCATGATAGTAGGCTGTGGCCTGGGCCCATTGTGTTAAGTGGTTAATGGGTTTTTTCAGTTCTGGAAACTTAGATCCTTAAATTCTGAGAATTGAAATATACATAAGCACGCACGCACATTTGATGAATGTAGTAGTCAGACTCCACGATGGCCGCATGATCCTTGCCTCCTGATAATCATACTCTTCTGTAGTCCACTCTCATTACTGAACCAGAGCTGTTCTCTGTGACCAACAGGTACAGCAGATATGACAGTAATTCACTTCTGAGATTGTAAAAAAAACCTGTGACTTCCATTTGGCCATGCTCTCCCTTTCTCCTGGATCACTTGCTCTGGGGGAAGGCAGCTACCATGTGAAGGAGCCCTATGAAGAGGCCCGTGTGGCAAGGAACTGCTGCCTCTTGCCCACAGCCCTCTAGCAACCGAGACTTCTGCCAGTAACCATGTGAGTAGGTCACTTTGGAAGAAATCCTCTAGCCTTAGTCCAGTCTTCACATGGGACAGCAGCCCCTGCTGACAGCTTGACTGCAACCTTTTGGGAGACCCTGAGCCAGAACTACCCACCAAGCTGCTCCCCGATGTCTGACCTTCGGAAACAGGGTGAGAGAATAAATGTTTGTTACAAATTTCTGTGTAGTTGGGGTAATTTTTTATGCAACAGTAGGTAAATAATGTAATGGATGTTTTCCTTTTTCTCTTCTTGCATTCAGGGATTCCTTTTACTTGGATAGTAAGACCTCGTTTAGCAGTCTTGAAATTTTCATTTCTTTCCTGTTTCTTTGTTTTTCCTTTTCAGGGCTGCACCTGTGGCATATGGAAGTTCCCAGGCTAGGGGTCGAATCGGAGCCACAGCTGTTGGCCTACACCACAGCTCACGGCAACGCCAGATCCTTAATCCACTGAGCGAGGCCAGGGGATCAAACCCGCATCCTCATGGATCCTAGTTGGGTCTGTTAACCCCTGAGCCACCAAGGGAACTCCTCTTTCCTGCTTCTTTTTGTCTTTTTATTTTATGCTCTGGACAGTTCCCTTAACTCTGTTTTCTTACCTTACCTTTCTGTTGAGTTTAACTTTTGCTTTTTCATTAAAAACCGTATATATATTTTTTCTTTTTGCCTTATCTGGGGCCACACCCGCGGCATATGGAGGTTCCCAGGCTAGGGGTCCAACAGGAGCTGTAGCTGCCGGCCTTCACCACAGCCACAGCAACGGGGGATCCAAGCCGCGTCTGCAACATACAAAGCTCACGGCAATGCCGGATCCTTAACCCACTGAGCAAGGCCAGGGATTGAACCTGCAACCTCATGGTTCCTAGTCGGATTCGTTAACCACTGAGCCACGATGGGAACTCCTAAAAACCATATTTTTAAAAAGTGTTTTTGTTTTCTGATTTTTCATCCCCTCTTTTTAAAATGCAGCTCCTGGTTCTGGAGTCTTTTAATGCAGAGACCTTCAGTTTTATCTTCTCTAGAGGAGAAATCTCTGGTCTCTTGCCAGGTTGAGATCTTGGCTGTTTTGCTGCATGAAGTAGGGAAACAGATCTGGGGAACTGACAGCTTTTTGATGTGAATTTCAACCAGTCCCACTGCTTCATTTCTAGAGGCAGCTTCCTTTCTGATTAGGTGCTGCTAACATATGAGTCTCCACTTTCTCCACTTCTGTTTTAAGATTCTCTTGTGAGGTTTGTTGTTGTTTTTTCCCCTACATTTGGCTTCTATCATTTGGTTTTTTTCCTTGTCTGGTCTCCATTCTGGTGTATTTAAGCCCTCAAACAAAACGAAACACTTTGGTGGTTGTTTTAGTGGGATTTCATGGAAAAGAGAAAAAAAGATGTGTATTTAACCAAACTTCATGTCTTACCTCTTACCTGTCTCTGGGACCTGTGACTCATTGAGCCTCTTGCTCATCAAGATGATAAAGAGGACATTGGCTTTCTCACTGTCACTGTGGTTCTGAGCTCACAGCTGTGAGTAACTGCAGTAGGAACATTAGCAGGTCTTTTCCCAGTAATCAGTGCATCCACACTTATTGCAAAGCTGCTGGTTTGTGCCTCAAGACACATCAATGGCCTTTAACTACAGACTTTGACTTTGGAACTGTGTGTCAAGATTTAAGAGGAGGGGAGTTCCTGTCGTGGCACAGTAGAAACAATCCGACTAGAAACCTGAGGTTGCGGGTTCGATCCCTGACCTTGCTCAGCAGGTTAAAGATCCGGTGTTGCTGTGAGCTGTGGTGTAGGTTGCAGACGTGGCTTGGATCCTGCGTTGCTGTGGATGTGGTGTAGGCCGGCAGCTGTAGCTCTGATTAGACCCTTAGCCTGGGAACCTCCATAGGGTGCAGCCCTAAAAAACAAACAAAAAATTGGAGGTATTTACATACACGCTCCTTGCAGGTCTGAGTATATATGTATAACACAGTGCCTGTGGGTTTATATGCATATATGTGCACATCCACACATCTCAAATACAATCCTTCTTGGAGTTCCCCTCCTGGCACAGCGGAAACAAATCCAACTAGGAACCATAAGATTTCGGGTTTGATCTCTGGCCTCAGTGGGTTACAGATCCGGCATTGCCATGAGCTGTGATGTAGGTCACAGATGTGGCTCGGATCCCCTGTTGCTGTGGTGTAGGCTGGTAGCTGTAGCTCCAGTTCGACCGCTAGCCTGGGAACCTCCATATGCCAAGGGTGCGGCCCTAAAAGGCAAACAAAAACAAAAAAACGAGACTTCTTGCCAAACAAAACCCACCTTTGGACTGTGGGTGAAACAAGATGCGTGAAAAATGTTTGGCCTAAAATATGTTTAAATATTCATGTCTTCAAAGCAAAACTGTTGGGGAGACTAAGACACGTGGAACACAGCTGTGATAATACAATGAGGCATTTTGAAAAGTCACAGTCTGGAGTTCCCATCGAGGTGCAGGAGAAATGAATGCGACTAGGAACCATTAGGTTGCTGGTTCCATCCCTGACCTCACTCAGTGGGTTAAGGATCCAGCGTTGCTGTGAGCTGTGGTGTGGGCTGTAGGCTGGCAGCTGTAGCTTCGATTTGACCCCTAGCCTGGGAATCACCATATACCACAAGTATGGCCCTAAAAACAAAAGTAAAAATAAAATAAAATGTCCCATTTCAGTCTTTTACTCTGCCCTCTGATCTTTGTAGACATTTGAATTTGCAACTTCCACATTCAATCAGGAGAGGTTTTCAGCTGGGTATAAGGACGAACATCATCTACAAGATGAAGCACATTTTACGATCATTTTAACTGAATTGATAGCCTTAACTCCCTTCTATGCATTTTTAAGGAACTTATCTTTAAATCAGAACAGGACATTTAAAGTAAGAATAAATTGAAGAAAAGCTGTTTTGTTTTTTAGGGTTTCACTTGTGGCATATTGAACTTCCTAGGCTAGGGGTCGAATCAGAGCTGTAGCCACTGGCCTGCACCACAGCCACAACAACAAGGGATCCAAGCTGCTTCTGCAACCTACACCATAGCTCATGGCATCGCTGGATCCTTAACCCACTGAGTGAGGCCAGGGGTCGAACCCACATCCTCATGGATACTAGTCAGGTTTGTGATCCGCTGAGCCACAAAGGGACTCCCCAGAAAAGCAGTTTTTAGTACACTCAGATTCTCTTCCCATATGCATCATCACAGAATATTGGGCAGAGTTCCCTATGCTATACAGCAGGTCCCCATTGGCCAGTCATCAGCACGTTACTTTTAAAATTCCAGCAAACTCTACACTTTTTTTGCGGGGGGGCAGCATCTGCAGCATGTGCAAGTTCCTGGGCTAGGGATCAAACCCGTGCTGCAATTGCAACCTGCACCACAGTGTGGCAATGCCAGATCCTTAACCCACTGCACCACAGGGAAACTTCCTGGACCCTTATTTTTATTTAAACATTTTTTAAAAAAATTAATGAATTTTATTACATTTATAGTTGTACAACAGTCATCACAACCAAATTTTATAACATTTCCATACCAGACCCTCAGTGCATCCCCCCAATCCCCAACCTGTCTCATTTGGAAACTATTAAGTTTTTCAGAGTCTGTGAGGACTCTTATTTTTAAAATGGGAGTAACTCCTCCTATGAAGGGCAACAGCAAATAAGAGAATGGGTAACTTACCAAAATGTCTAGTTTTTAGAACATTTTAATTATTTCCTTTCTGTACTTTGGAGGGTTTATTTACTGCTTATTTTAAAGCTCTAAATGGTGGCAGAGGGTTATTTCTTCTTCCTGAGAGCTACAAAACATGCTCTTTGCTTTCTGCACGGCTGTTTCAGTAGTGTGTGGTGTATAGCAATGCTCACAGAATGAAAGCTTCCCCCTCTTATGGTGACATTTACAATTGTTCATCTCAGTTACAAAAAGCAAGGTCATAGTGGAAAAGGGGTAGAGCATTTGATCGTTTTCTGGAAAATGTGTTCTATTTGGGCTTTCTGAAATAGGCTGCGGTATCTTCCCCTTGCTAACTTCATTCACAAAGGTAATGAGTAAAATAAGAGAATCAGATCTAGCATCCTGCCCCATTCCCCGTGCGCGCTCACGCACACACACACACACACACACACACACACAGTGCATTTCAAAGGGAACTCTCCACAAAATACACAGCATGTTGCCATCACACCAAAGTCATTCTTTGAGTCTAGGAAACTTCATGTTTTTTGGCAGCAAACTGGACAGCATTTAGATCTTGCGGGGCCAAGGAGAAATCTCCTTTCCTGGCCACACTACTCCATATTGCTGTCATTTCTCCTTCAGGCTCTTAGCACTTGCTCTCTGTACTACTCACTTGGCAGGTAATCATGCACATCTCATGTTCTGTTATTTAAGTCATGTTTAACGTTTCCTCTATTGGTTTCTCTATCTCGCTACCTGATTGGTTATATGAAAACTGAATATAAGGAAAGGTAGATAATAGCATGGTTCCCTATACCTAGTAAGTCTTCTTATTAGCCTACCCCAGAAACATGCCTTGAAACAAGACTTGGGTCTGGTTAGTTTATTTGGGAGGTGATCTAGTGTAACTCATTGAGGGAGTAGGAAAGTGAGACAGGCAAAGGAAGAAAGACGGAAGAGGGTGTGATAGAGAGTGGGTCACTGGTTTGGGCGGTCCCGTCCAGGGACCTTCTAAGATAGGTTGGTCCACTAGAAATATAATGCAAGCCACAAATACAAGCCATGCCTGTGATTTAAAATTTTCTGGTAGGAGTTCCTGTGGTGGCTCAGCGGTTAACGAACCCTGCTAATATCCATGAGGACACGGATTTGACCCCTGGCTTCATTCAGTGGGTTAAGGATCCGGAGTTGCCGTGAGCTGTGGTGTGTAGGTTGTAGATGTGGCTCGGATCCCACATTGCTGTGGCTGTGATGTAGACCAGTACCTGTTGCTCCAATTCAACCCCTGGCCTGGGAACCTCCGTATGCTGCAGGTGCGGCCCTAAAAAGACAAAAGACAAAAAAATAAAATTTTCTGGTAGCCACATAAAAATAGAGAAACTGATGAAATTAACCTTAATATATTTCATTTAACCCAATATATCTAATATATCACTTCAGCGTTATGATCATAAAAATTATAATTGATTGATTGAAAAATCTCTGGATTCCTGACATGGCAGCCTTTTCTTTCTAGGTTTTGGTATCAGTGTTAAGGAATGTCATGTGTGGTAACACAGGTTGAGCACTGCATAACTCTACGGTGCACCAGTCACCTAGCCTTCTGTAGATTGCAGTATGCCTGGGCCTGGTGCCCCTAAAGTCGTGCAGTGCCCAACCTGTGCAACTCGTTGTTCGAGGGCTGTTAGGCTCTTACCTCTTGATTATTACTATTCTCATCACTTTGGAGAAAGAATAAAGGATTGTTAGAGCAGATGTATTCACTTGGGCTCAGCTACAATATTCTGTCTTTTAAGGGTCACTAAACATTTCAAGCACCTGACACCATTTCCCTGCAAGCCGGCATCATGAGTAATCGACAGAAGCCAGCACCTCCAGGGCCCTGCAATCACTCTGAAGGAGTCAGTTTTATTATACTCACTGCTAATTTTAGCTTGCAATCTGCAGAGGGTACCGATGAGGTTTTTTTTTTTTTTTTGCCGAGCATCTTTAAGAGACATGGCTTGGAAGTGGATCGCCTAGGTAGGGGCTGGAAGCTGGGAAAGAGCAATGGCTGTGGCTCAGAGCTTCCTCCCCAGGGCTAGGTTTCCCCACTACCTTTTGTCCAGACACCCCTTTCTCTACTGAACTTCCTCATCTCAGTCACCCACAAGGTGTTTGGCTACAAGAGCCAGTGAACTCTGGATGCCTAAGGTCAATCTGTCAGTCGCAAAGGTGCTCTGAGTTGATTTCACTCATCTTTCATTTGTTCCTCTGTGGTGGCAACAAGCCATGCAAGTAGAATCAAATTGATCCAATTGGTAGCATCTAGAAAAAATATTCAAATCAGTTTTCAGGGAGGTAGTGGTGGAATTAATTGAATTCAGAATTGGAAATCAACTCAAAAATTGAACAATCCAGCCATTTCTTGTTACAGATGATTGCAGGAAAATCTGAGAGCTCGAGGACTCATTCAGGGTCACGCAGTGGGTTAGTGACAGGGAGTTAGAGTCTTTGTGGAAGAGACTCTGTCTTATTTACCTCCCCAGTGCATTATGTCTGATACACAGTTGTTTGTGGAATGAATTGATGCATTTTAGGCCAAAATATAGTTTTTTCATTTATCTATGTAATACATGTTTGTTGTTTTTGCTAACTCAGTATCCGTTAACCTCCTACTTAAGGTACATCTTGCTCAGTGCTGGGGGAAGCCTTGTGATCCAAGTACGGTCATTCAGAACATTCCATTTCCTGAGCCACAGTGATGTGTTCAACAATCGACTTGTGGTCCAAGCCAGACCAATCATAGCTTATGCAAACTCAGTTCTCGGACTTTGGCCATGCTCTCACCAGCAGGGAAGAGGCAGCCTGAGAATGAAGCCAATGCAGAAGAAAGCAGCACTGAGAGCGGGAGAAAGCACTGCCAAGTTTTGGTGATGGCAATTGACCACCAAATCCATGTGCATCCAAATTCTATCCCTGAATTTTTCAGTTATATGAGATGATAATCCTTTCTTAAAAACAAAACAAAACCACTTAGGTTTTGTCATTTGCACCTGAAACCAAATGACACACTAACTTAAAGCACCAATAAAGCAACCTACAGATTAGCTAGTATCTACAACATCTATTTGGATGTTCCCCATCCCAGGAGGCCAGGGAAGGTGGTCCCTCCCCAGTTTTAGGTGATAAACTTTCATTAGCCTAGACCTAACATAGTGATTTTATTCTTGTTGCTGATGGTTGCTTTAGGCAAGAGCAAGTGATTCAAACCTGGTGAACAGAGGGAAGTTTCCTGCCTAAATTCTGGGATAGTTTTTATTAGGTACAAAGAGGTAAACTGCCCTTTCCTGTCTTTGTATGCAGCCCTGTGAGTATGTGATGACTGGACCTGCAGCAATCAGCTTGAGGCCATGAGAAGACAAGTCTGAGGGTAGGAACCAGAGTCTTAAGGGTGGTAAAAGCGGGGAGATGAAAAAAAGCCTGTGTCCCTGGTGATATCATTGACTTACTGCGAACCCTCATTATTACCAGACTTTATAATTTTTGAGATGTCTTTATTTATTAGCCCCTTTTCATTTAGCATGCTGTTACTAGCAGCCAGAAGCAACTTGATCAGAATAACTGTTTAATTATATATATATATTTGCGGCTATAAAAAAAGAAAAAATATGTGTACTTATATATACATATTTTATATACAAATGTCAATATATTATATATATATATATATATATATATATATTTTTTTTTTTTTTTTTTTGACCTCATCCACAGCATATGGAATTTCCTGTGCCAGGGATTGAATCCAAAGCCACAGCTATGATCTGTGCCACAGTCGAAGCAATGCAGGATCCTTAACCAGCTGAGGCTGGGGATCAAACCCATGCCTCAGCAGCAACCCGAGCCACTGCAGAGACAATGCCAGATCCTTAACCCACTGTGCTACAGTTGGAACTCCATATATATTTTTGCTTTTTAGGGCTACACTTGTGGTATATGGAAGTTCCCAGGCTAGGGTTTGAATCAGAGCAACAACTGCTGGCCTATCCCAACAACGTGGGATCTGAGCCCAGTCTGTGACCCACACCACAGCTCATGGTAATGCCGGATTCTTAACCTACTGATTTAGGCCGGGGCTCAAACCCATATCCTCATGGATACTAGTTGGGTTTGTAACCAGCTGAGCCACAATGGGAACTCCCTAAAATATGTTTTTAAGTAGAAAAGAGAAGAACTTTGAATGGGATCTTACAGGAAAGACCAATATGTAAAGTAATTATATGCCTTAGGAGTTCTTTTGTGGCACAGCGGGGTAAGGATCTGGCATTGTCACTGCAGTGACTCAGTCCACTAAGTAAAATGTGGTCTCTGCATACAATGGAATGTTATTCAGCTATAAAAAGAATGAAGTTCTGGTACATGCTACAATATAAGTGAACCTTAAAAACATGCTAAGTGAAGCAAGCCAGACACAGAAGGAAAGTGTTAAATGATTCCTCTTATATGAAATACCTAGAATAGAAAGATTCATAGAGACAGAAAATAGAGTGGAGATGACCAGGGGCTGGAAGAGGGGAGGATGGGGAGGTACTGCCTAACATATACAGAATTTCCATTTGAAAAATACATACATGTGAAAAAGTTTGAAACTCGATAGTGGTGCTGGTTGCTCAATTGAATGTAATTAATGCCATCAAATTGGTGTTTAAATCTGGTCAAAATAGCAGATTTTAGAAGTACCTGGTGGCCTAGTGAGTTAAGGATCCCGAGTTGTCACTGCTGAGGCCTGGCTTTGATCCCTGGCCTAGGACCTTCCGAATGCCTTGAGCATAGCCAGAAACAAACAAACCCCAAATTTTACATTGTATATACATTTTAAAAATCACAATAAAAAAGTAAATAAAACTTCAAATGAGTTAAAATCATAAACTTTTGACAAGTCCTGTAGTGTTGGGTGCCCTGCATTAGCAAGATGCCGGGGCCTATGATGGAACATTCGAGGGGAAGGAGTAGGTGGGTTTGGGGATTGTTCTGACCATTAGGATCAGCACCTCTGGGGCTGTAAGACAGCCGTATTAGAGGACTAGGTTCTGTGGACCACTTGCCCTGTACTAAGCCAAGGTCTCTACACAAACCACCTCATTTATCTCTCAGAATGACCCTACAAGGTAGATGCTCATAGTGCCCCCTTATGCTTGTCTTTAAACGGAGGTTTAGAGAAAGGGGCAGAACCAGCATCAGCCAGACCCAGGAGACGGGCATCTTAGGGGTCCCATGCTTTTAACCATTGGGCTCTTTTTTTTGCTGAGGTTTGGAGCCAGAATGCTTACCATTAGAGTAGAAAGCCTATTTTGAGTATTTACTTAGTTAATACAGTAATAAAGGAGATGGGAGGTTGTTAGTGGCTCCCAAGCAGCTCTGGTCTTTCTGACTGTACTTTTTTTAAAATCACATTCCAGGAGTTACCTTCGTGGCTCAGTGGTTAACGAATCCGACTAAGAACCATGAGGTTGCGGGTTTGATCCCTGGCCTTGCTCAGTGGGTTAAGGACCCGGCGTTGCCGTGAGCTGTGGTGTAGGTTGCAGACGTGGCTCAGATCCCGTGTTGCTGTGGCTGTGGTGAAGGCCGGCGGCTACAGCTCCTGTTAGACCCCTAGCCTGGGAACCTCCATATGCCTCGGGTGTGGCTCTACATAAAGGCAAAAAGACAAAAAAAAAAAAAAAATCACATTCCATGGAAGATGCGTTTTCCTCTGCATGATGTCAGTTAGATGAGAGAGACACTTCTCCCAGGAGGAAGGCTGAAGCACGTGGGCATTTCTGTGGGCCAGGGCGCTCCTGAGATGTGAATTTGCAGTTTCCTGCTGGGGCTTAGATGGCTATATCCAAATTTTCTCGTCTATCTTTCTGCCTTATTGGGGAGTGGATTATGGCACTTGATGATTTAATCTGTGTAATCTCTAGACAAAACATGTCTCCACTTTGCTGCCAGGAAAATGTTAATTTATTCTGCTTCCAGATCTAGAGAGGTAAATGAAGTGATTGACAGTGCAGTGTGTGTGTGTGTGCGCGTGGGTGCATGTGTGCGTGTGTGCGCGTGCGCTCTTGTGTGCAGATACCTGAGGATCTGCATGAAGAGAGGCAAACGTGGCTTAAATCTAGGGGTTTTAAATGGAAAGTTCTTGAGTCTCCTTTCAAGGACTGCCCCTCCCCTTCCTCGAAATTGTATGTAAAACTTTGTGTCTATGGCACGATTGTATTTTGGAGGGTGCACAATATAGTGTTCCTCAGAACCTCAAAGGGATTTTAGAGAATGTCAGCCTGTAATTTTATGATGCCTGTTACCTGGCACGTCTTCCTCTGAAGAGCCACAATCATCTTAGGTATGAGAGGTCCTTGATATTTGAGAAGCACCTTTATCTAGGTAAGATGCTGAGCTATGGGAATTGTTATTAGTTTGAGTTTGTTAAGTTTGAAGCTTGAAAAAGCCCAGCCAGATTGAAATAAACTTTGGCAGGATGAGTCTGCGCCTGCAGCCGACTGTCTCCTTCTCCTTCCAGTTCCTTCCTCTCCTTCTGTTACGCTGCTCGAGCCCCTGCCCACTTTATGTGCTCACAGCCTGGAACCAACACGGAGAACAAATGAAAAGAACAGACAGTTTCATCTTATTTGACTTGTGTCTGGCACATAGTAGGAATTAATAAAAAAAGGTTAGCTTGAATAAAAGCACACCCATCCAAATCTCTGTGAAATAGTTAATTTTTTCCAGACATAGAACAAGGAGAGATTACCCTTCTTCTCTTAGGCAGAACCCAGAGACAAGCTCAGATTTTACACATTCACAGCCAACAGGAAGCCATCTGAATGTGAGTGTCTGTACCTAAAAAACAAACAAGTGTGGAGGTTCCCTTGTGGCTCAGTGGGTTAAGGATCCAGTGTTGCTATTGATTTGGCTTTGGATATAGCTGTGGCTTGGATTTGATCCCTGACCTGAGAACTTCCACATTCTGGGGACATGATCAAAACCAAACAAACAAGTATAATTAGCTGAGTATTCAGCACATGCCATGCCCTGTAAATGATCCTTTATGTGCAGTAGCTCCATAAGTCATCACAGCAATCGGGGAGTTGATACTCCCAAAACCATATTAGAGACGAGGAAATTGAGGTTTACAGAGGTGAAGAACTTTGCCTACAGACAAATAGACAGCAAACATCAAGAGTCAGGCTCTGAAAGCCCAGTATTTCCATGATGCTATGCCATTCATGTGAACCTCACATTTTCTCATTTGATCAGGAAGGACTTCCTGTGTGAGAAGGACCATGACTTGAAGGTTAATAAATAGTATGATATATCCAGTGGAAGTGTCTGTCTGTAATTCACTTGGGATTAAAGAGTCCTTCTGAAACTTTACTTCAAATACAAATCACCTGGGAACCTTATTAATACAGATTCTAATTCAGCAGGTGGGTGAAGCTTGGAGGGGAGCCCAAGATCCACATTTATAACCACCTTTCAAGAGATGATGCTGTTGCTGATCTCTGAGCATTTTGAATAGCAAAGGTATCCAGTGTTAAGTTAACAAAGGACTTGCTCATACATGATCTCATTTGATCCTCACCCAAAGCTCTCTGAGATGTCCATTATTATTTCTACCTTAGAGATGAGAAAACTGAGAGTCTGATTAGAAATAGCTACCCTGGGAATTCTCCTGTGGTGCAGCCAGTTAAGAATCTGGCTTTGTCACTACAGTGGCTGGGGTCACT
The DNA here is from genome assembly GCA_004024745.2 of Catagonus wagneri. Taxonomy (NCBI): domain Eukaryota; kingdom Metazoa; phylum Chordata; class Mammalia; order Artiodactyla; family Tayassuidae; genus Catagonus; species Catagonus wagneri. The sequence goes on from PVHT021183555.1 coordinate 17,572,754, forward strand.
GCTGTGGCTCAGGTTTGCTCCCTGGACTGGGAATGTCCACATGCTGCCTATGCAGCAAAAAAAAAGAAAAAAAAAGAAAACAGAAAAAAAAGAAATGACTACCCTTTTCAACTGTTAGCTATTTCTAGGGATGCAATTGCAAGCAAGACAGATATGGAACTTATTTAAAGAAATTGACAATCCAGGAAGGAAGACTCTGAATAATCAAATTGGAAAAGTTCTGAGTGTCTTCATGGATGTTGGGCTCTGGGTGTTGCCATTCATCATAAGAGCGAGCAAACCAGGCTTGGGACAGGGGGTCATGATGAAGAGCTGAGAATGGGCTCCTACAATAGGAACCTGCCTGGCCAGTGGTTATGGATCGGCAGAAACAGAGGAGCCCACAAAAAGGACCAAGAAGCATCCACCATGGAAGTAGGAGGAAAACCACAGAAGCTGAGGAAGGAGTGGTCCATCACTGATAATGGGATAAGCTAGTACCACATTTCTCCTGATAACCATGCCCCAAGAACACACAATGTCACTTCTGTAACATCCATGCCAAGAAATGCATATCCAGAATCTAATCCTGAGAAAACATCAGACAAACTCAGATTGAGGAACATTCTACAAAATAACTGTACTCTTCAAAAATATTTACATCTTGGAGTTCCGTGGTGGCTTAGCATTTAAGGATCCAGCGTTGTCACTGCTGTGGCACTGGTTCAGTCCATGGCCTGGGAACTTCTGCATGCCACCAGATGTGGCCAAAAAAAATTTATACTTTGGAAGACTAAGGAAATGTTCCAGATAAAAGGAGACTAAAGACATGACAACTAAAGGCAATGTATGATTCTTGATTTGATCTTAAATCAAAATAAAATCACTATAAAAGATATAGGAACACTTTAAAATATTTTAAAATGGGTCATCTCTTAGGTAAGAGTTGGCAATAAACTGAATGTTTGTATTCCCTTTGAGATTCACATGTTAAAATCCTAAGCCCCTGGGGTGATGACATTTGGAAGTGAGGGCTTTGGGAGATGATTGGGTTATGAGGGTGGGGCCTTCATGAATGGGATTAGTGCCCTTATAAAAGAGGTTCCAGAGAGCTCCCTTGTCCCTGTCCTATGAGGACATAGAAGGTGACTGTCTATGAAACAGGAAGTGGGCCCTCACCCAAATAGTGAATCTGCTGGCACCGTGACCTTGGACTTCCCAGCCTCCAGAATTGTGAGAAATAAGTTTCTGTTTATAAGCCACCCGGTCTATGGTATTCTGTTATATAAGCCAAGATGGGCTAAGACAATAGTATTTCAATGTTATTTTTCCAGAATTTGATCATTGTGCTGTGATGATTTAATAGAAAGTATTTGTTCTTAGGAAATGTGTTGAAGTATTGAGGAGTGAAGGGTTGTAATGTCTGCATCTTACTCTTCCATGGTCCTGAAAATAAAGGACCAACATATAAGGCAAAAAAATATTAATTGATGAATATGGATGAAGGGGATATGAGTATTTACTAATCTTAAAACTTTTCTCAAGTTTTCTATAGAAAAATTTCCAAGTAAAGTGTTAGAGAGAGAGAGAAGTGGTATATACAGTGTTAATTCTTTGGAGACGTCAGGTCAAGATAAAGGTGAAAGGTGTCCATTGGATTTAGTAACATGGATTTAGCCTTGGATTAACGGCATTTTTATTCTAGAAAGAAACTGATAAATGAATATATAATTACAAATTGGAATAGGGGTTAAAAAAAAACAATGCCTTGTGAGAGAATGATGTGGATATAATGTGTGTTTTGGTCAAACCAGTTCTAGTGGAGTGGAGGATGGAATAGCCAGCCTGCAGTGGTGTGATCAGGGGGGAGGGGATGTGGAAACCGTAAGGGTAGATGCCTTCTTCTAGAAGCTGCTTCTTCTAGAAGCATGGATCTATAGAGAGCAGCCGCTAGAGAGAGAGGTGGGGTCAGGGTGGAAACAGGAGAGTCAAGGAAGGTTGGGATAGGTGGTTACATGTTCACAGTGTACTGAATGGAGGACAAGTGTTTTGAAGGAGGAGAAAATTCATCTTCTATACATAGGGAGCGAGGCTGGGCACTGGGGAATTGGGTGTGTTTTGAGCACAGAATGGGTAGTGGTGGGGTGATGGAAGGGGCAGCTGAGGCGGCAGGTAGGGATTACATTTAGAAGAAACTTATGTTCCAAGCTGAGTCCCTTAGCCTTGGCCTGAAGGGGTTAAACCTCTCATATCATGTCTCAGCTAGAAGGTGACAGGTTTGGAAGTACAACCCTCATCCCAGGCTCCTCTATAGGTAGGAAAATGTGTTTTATGAAGTATCCCCTGGTACTCAAGCCAGAAGTCAAGGTACCATCCTTGCTAGCCCCCTCCTCCAGCTCCCACACAGGGAAGCCCTTCTGTTCTCCCTCCTATGTGTCTGTTTACAGTTGTCCACTGCGCCACCCTGGCTCAAACATGGTCATCTCTCTGCTGGCTGATCCCCTGCTGCAGACCCTTCTTCACTCACCAGATGACAAGATACTTAACAAAGCAAATTGAACCACCTTCCCCTCCTCAAAAATCTGACTTCATTTGACTATGATTTCATTTTATAATTCAGGGGAAACTGTGAAGCTCTTCAGTGTAGCTGGTCAGGTCCTGGCTTCTGCCTCCCTCTCCAGGCTTACTGTGTCCTTCCTGCCTCTTCTTTACTCGACTCCAACTCTAAGTTCCTTGGGTTTTCAATTCTTTCATGGGGCAGAGCTCTTTTCTGACTCCTGGTCTTTGTCTTTCACGCTCTTCCCTCTGCCTCTGTTTTCTCTTTGCCTGATTAACCAACCCCTGTACTGTTTTGTTAGTGCTGCTGTAATAAAATAACCAGAGACTGAATGGCTTAAACAACATGAATTTGTTTTTTCACAGTTCTGGAGGCTAGAAGTGTGAGGTTTAGCTGTCAGCATCTTGGTTTCTTCTGAGGCCTTGCTCCTTGGCTTGTAGATGGTTGTCTTCTCCCTGGGTCTTAATATGCTCTTCTGTGTGTGTATCTGCCTCTAAATTTCCTCTTCTTATAAGGACACTAGTCATATTGGATTAAAACTCGCCCTGGAGTTCCCATTGTGGTGCAGCAAATTAAGAACTGAACAGTCTCTGTGAGGATGTGGGTTCGACCCCTGGCCTTGCTCAGTGGGTTAAGAATCCAGTGTTGCCACAGTTGAAAGTGTAGGTCACAGATGTGGCTTAGATCCGATGTGGCTGTGGCTATGGTCTAGGCCTGCAGCTGTAGCTCCAATTCAGCCCTAACCTGGGAACCTCCGTATGCTGCAGGTGTGGCAGTAAAAAGAAAAGAAAAAAAAAAAGACCCACCCTAATGACCTCATTTTAATTTAATTGCCTCTTTTTTTTTTTTTTTTTGTCTTTTTAGGGCCATACTCTTGGCATGTGGAAGTTCCCAGGCTAGAGGTCGAATCAGAGCTGTACTGCCAGCCTACACCACAGCCACAGCCACAGCAACGTCAGATCCAAGCCGCGTCTGTGACGTACACCACAGCTCATGGCAATGCCGGATCATTAACCCATTGAGCAAGGCCAGGGATCAAACCCGCAACCTCTTGGTTCCTAGTTGGATTCACTAACCTCTGCACCACGACGGGAACTCCTTAATTGCCTCTTTTAATACCCTGTCTCCAAATACAGTCATATTCTGAGGTCCTTGGACCTGAGCTTCAACGTAAATTTTGCATGGACACAACTCAGCCCATAACAGCTCTTCTCATTCTTTAGATTGTGGCCTAAATATCACTTCCTTAGGAAGGCATTCCCTTGTTCCACTCTGCCCAGTCCAAATTAGACTTCTATGCTTGTATTCTTCTATATAGTACTTTTCCCCTTTCAGTACCTATTCCGTTTTGCTATTACTCATTCAGCTATGGGTCTCCACCTGGAATGTAAGTGACATGAATTCAAGGACCATATCTTCTCTGGTCACTGCTGTATCCCCAGCCTCTAGCACAATTCCTGACCCACTGTAAGCAGTAAGTGCAGATTGTTGAGGGAGTGAATTAATGAAAAGTCCAGACACCACACAGAATACAGCAACTTTGCATCTAGTTAAACCGAGACTAAAACCATTGAAATGAGAGATGGTTCTTACCTACATTCAAAGATCTGCAGAACAGGTGATTTCACACTAACCATCAGTATCCCCATTTCAGTTTTTTGGCATGAAATGTGCAAACTGTGACTGGAAATTGATTCAAGCTCAGAGGTAGACAGCTGGGAAGAACACTTTTGTAAAATTATTGCTGATGTGTGCTGTGACATAGCCCAGCGTGGTACCACAGGCCGGTGTATGACCGAAACTAATGGCATTGGGCTTTTTGTTTAAAAGATAAGAAAATTCAGCCTTGAGTAAGGACTCAGAACAAATTTCATTCTCATTCAGTTGTTTTAGATGTTTGTATTTTGACTTGATTTGAACTGATTTTCTAAGTGGATCCATTTACAAAATTTAATATTTAGGTTTTGTTAAGGTTTAGTGCATCAATGCAGTCTTACTGTAGCTTCTGGCTGATAGAGTCTCTAGAAGATCACTGTGATCTTCAGGCAAGATCATCAAGTCCAAGAAACCTCTTGGTAGAAGAGCCTGGAGTATTATTTTGTCCAGCCTCTTGCCTGCAAAGGATCATTTGATTTGTATAGGGCAAATTGTTCATTTGTTTTTATTTAGCAAACATTTACCGAGTGTTTACCCTCTGTCAAACACCATGGTTAACAAAGAAGAGTAAGGGGAGTTCCCATTGTGGTGCAGTGGGTTAAGAACCTGACTAGTGTTCATGAGGATGTGGGTTTGATCTCTGGCCCTGCTCAGTGGGATTTGACATCGCCACAAGCTGTGGTGTAGGTTGCTGTGGCTGTGGCATAAGCTGGCAGCTGCAGCTCTGAAATGACCAATAGCCTGGGAACTTCCATATGCCATGGGTGTGGTCCTAAAAAATTAACACATAAATCAACATAAATTTTGCATGGACACAACAACAACAACAAAAAAAAAAAACGGAAGAAGAAGATCTGCTCTTTGAGGACAAAGGCCAAATCTTGGTCCTGTTTTCTCTTACCCATGCCTGGTCCAGTTGTAGCAGGAACTACTGCATGGTGACATGTGTCATTTTTTCGTGCACAGTGTTAGAACCTCCATCCTATCTTGGGAAAGTTTCCCATTACAGGAGTCTTGGAGGGAGGCAGGGCCCTCCAGTGCTTTAGGAGCTCCAGAGATGTGGTAATGGCCTTCCCAGGGTCTTTGCAGCTCAGGTGTGAGCATGTGACCCAGACCTGACCAATTAGATGCACATATGTGAGACTGAACTGGGTGCCATGTTAGGCAGAAGCAGGGGCAGTGGAGGATCTGTTTTGGAGATGGCAGGGGCAGCAGTAGGTTTCGGAGGCCAATGACGTTGCCAAAGGGCCAGCAGAGGTGGAGGGCTGAGCTGCGGCAGTCTTGTCCTTTCTGAACTGATCCTGTCACCTGAATTTGGCAGTGGCCATGGATGTTGGCCAGTCTGTCTTTATGCCTGCCCACTTGCCAACCTGACTCTCCAGCCCTCCTGGTGATTCTGTGAGCTCTGGGCCATCCCCAGGATGCTTAAAGAAGCCAGAGATGGTTTCTGTTGCTTGCAGCTAAGAAGCCTGACCTGTGTAAACTCTTAGTTCACTAATCCAGGAATAACAGTAACCTTGTTACTTTTTCTGTAATTTAATTTATATTCTGAACTCCCATTATGTTGGGTGGCAGGTGCTTAATCTCAGTCAATTCAGTGTCTGTTCTCCTCACCCATCTTTTTTTTTTTTTTTTTCCTTTTCAGGGCAGCACCTGAGGGATATGGAAGTTCCCAGGCTAGGGGTCCAATTGGAGATGCAGCTAATGGCCACAGCCACAGCCGCAGCTATGCGGGATCTGAGCCATGTCTGCGGCCTACACCACAGCTCTTGGAGACACCAGATCCCCAACCCACTGAGCGATGCCAGGGATCGAACCTGCATCCTCATGGGTACTAGTTGGATTCAATTCCATTGTGCCACAATGGGAACTCCCTCACTCATCTCTTTTTTAAGGTAACACCTAAAATTACCTTTTAAGGAGTTCCCATTGTGGCTTAGTGGTTAACGAATCTGACTAGCATCCGTGAAGACACATTAACATTTTGCTGGATTTACTTTCTCTCTCCTGTGTACTTTTATGTTTCCCACACCCAATTATTTGAAAATAAATTGCAGAGGTTATGGTATTTTACCTAATAGTTCAGCATGATTTTCCTAAGTAAAAGGACTTTCTCCTACATAATTGCAATACAATTACCACAGTTAAGAAAAATTAACAATCATTCATAATATCATCTAAATCCAGCTCATATTCAAAATTACCCAATTTTCCCAAACATCTATTAAGAAGGATTCTGAGTGTCTGACTCCTGGTTAAGTTTCTGGAGGCATCAATAATACCAGTGTTGAGGGGCAGGGGGAAGAGTGAGGTGTGAGGTGGGGTGGCAGGAGAAAGCCTGTAAGACTGTTTCAAGCACCTGGACCTCTTTACCCTCTTGAGCTTTCACTGGATTCATGCCTGTTTCTTGGATACACCCCTCAGAGCACAGATTCCGAGCACTCAGATTCTCAACTAGGATTTCTGTTCACAGCGCCCCCTGGTGCCCACGCTCTCTCTGCTTCCCTTTCTCTTTTATCTTATTTTGAAGGCCAAGAACACCCCCCCTCCCCACCCCCGATCTGCTTCACTGTGTTTATTTTCTTCTGGCCTGAGTTCCTTCAAGGTTCGCTTTCCTGGTCTGGCCGTGGTCTGACCCCTTGAATAGAGAGTGGCAGTGGGATAACAGAACCTACTCATGGTTGGGGGAGTGGGAATGAACATCTGTCAGTCTTTCTAAATATTATCCTGGCTTGTTTGTTCTGTGAAGACATTAGCACATGTATTTAGTTGTTAATGCCTCAGGATGGCCATGGTGGTTGTTTAAACATTAAAAGACTTCTGAACTAGACTTCTAATCCTAGTATCCTAAAAGACAACTTTTGCTGGTGTGTATTTTCTTCACCTTTCTCATCTGTGTATTTTTAGCTATTTATGAATGTAATTAATGAGTAGTAAATTAACATTATATAGTGATAAAAAGCCACTGTCCTGAGTCCCCTGTCCCCCAGGCAGCCCAGCCTCTCTCCCAGGTCACTTCAGACTCCCAGCAGCCAATGTGTAAATGCCTAGAAGAGCAGGGTACCTCCAGGACCCTGTCTGAATCCATTCTTATGGGTCAGTGCCAAGACTTCCAGCCTGTTGTGAATATCCTTGTGGAATAAATATAAACCTGAACACATCACCCTACATCAACCTCCTGCTTTTAAAAACCTTCACTGGAGTTCCCTTCGTGGCTCAGTGGTTAACGAATCCGACTAAGAACCATGAGGTTGTAGGTTCGATCCCTGGCCTTGCTCAGTGGGTTAAGGATCCGGCATTGCCGTGAGCTGTGGAGTAGGTTGCAGACGCAGCTCGGATCCCGCATTGCTGTGGCTGTGGCGAAGGCCGGCAGCTACAGCTCCTGTTAGACCCCTAGCCTGCGAACCTCCATATGCCACGGGTGCAGCTCTACATAAAGGCAAAAAGACAAAAAAAAAAAAAAAAAAAAACCTTCACTGCCTTGGCTTCCTGTTTTACTTAGAATTAAGTTCCAGCTGCTTGGGGTGGGGGGCACCCAAGGCCTTAGAAGGTCTGGTCCTTGCGTCCCTCATTAGCCTCCTCTCTGACTGTTTACCCACTTGCTTCTATTCTGCCTCCCGCTACCCATGTCCTGGCCGAGCTGAACTCATTTGTTTCTTAGGGATCCCATGCTCTGTTTAGACTCTGCCAGCCGAGCACACAGTAGTTCCCTCTGCCTGGAGTTGCCTCACTAATCATTACAGACCTTTAGGTCTTAGGTTGAATGTCATTTCTTCTGGGAAGTGGTCCATGAATCTTCCTGGTCTGGGTTCAGGCTTCCTGTAGCTCTTTGAACTTCTTTTATTGTAAAACTTTATCATAACCATTTCTGATTATTGCTGCTGTCTTCCCACTAGGACTCTGAGCTCCAGAAGGCAGTTGTGATGCTTATCTTGCTCATCATTTTACCCCAGGTGTCTAGCATTGTACTGAAGGTTCACTGGAAGAAATAAGGAAATTTATGTTATGTATTCATAAATGTGTGTGTGTATGTATATTTACTCATACACGTACACACATGAGAGAGTCAGCAGATGGGAATCAGGAAAAGGAGACGATCTGGAATGTAAAAATGGAATGATGTCATCTCGGGTATCCACTTGGGAACACTGGTGTTTGTGTGTGGAAGGAGATAACCTGAAATCTAGCGGCCCGATGAAAGGAAGTGAGCAGACGTGATGCAGACTGGGACAGGAGATTGCTTTGCAGATAATTATAGGTGCCTCATCATGACATCTTCAGACTTCTTAGAGATAAAAGTTTAGAGAAAAAGTTGGCTGCCTCTACCTGTTACAGTGTGAAGAAAGCAAGTGTGAAGGAAAAGGGAAGTCTGCCCTTCATACCCCTGAGTCCATCAGCAGAGCAAAGAAACTCTTATCGCTATGGGAGGCATGGCATTCAAGATCAATATTTGATCCCAAGGCCTTTAAAAACATAATAATTAGGCTGCACCCAATATGTTTTTTCACCTATCAGTGCTTCTTGCCTGTTAGAGATGCCAGCTCCTCACCCTGCCAAGCTCATCTCTTTCATTAGGTTGCTCAGCCTACCATGAGTAATAACCACTCAGTCACCTGGGGGAAAATGTTCCATTTGTGCCATAGTCATGGGGAGTCTGCATGAGGTGATGTCCACTTCCAGCCAGTTCGCAAAGCAGTCAGTGGAGGTAGGGCCGGTCGAGGCAGAGGTGTTCCAAGAAAGACAAAGACTGACTCACCAGGGCTAGGCATGACGGGGTGCTTCGCAAAGAGCTGGTATTCACTTGGGCCAGAACATACAGAATGGTTATTCTTATTCCCTCATTCATTTTTTCTGCGACCCCCTCCTCCAGGGGTTGCAAACTTAGATCTCAACAGGGAGTGAATGTAATGTATGAAGAATAAAGAATGGGGAGTTCCCGTCGTGGCTCAGAGGAAACAAATCTGACTAGCATCCATGATGGTGCAGTTTCAATCCCTGGCCTCAATCAGTGGTTAAGGATCCAGCGTTGTCATGAGCTGTGGTGTAGGTCACAGATGCTGCTCAGATCTGACTTCGCTGTGACTGTGGCGTAGCCCTGCAGGCACAGTTCAGATTTGACCCGTAGCCTGGGAACCTCCTTATGCCATGGGTGCGGCCCTAAAAAAGACAAAAAAAAAAAAAATGTAGAATGAAGGGAGGTGTTTGTCAAACTAGAAAGTGCATGTCCCATGTGGAGGGGGCAGCTGCTCTTTAACGCCAGCTGACTCCTTCTCTGGGATGGATTTGCGTTACTGCTTCCCAGCTCTTCCTGTCTCCCTCCTGCAGTGGCCCTCCCTGCAGGGGGGTGTCTCCTCATGCTGTTCACTGGCTTTGGCCAGTGGAAGAGGTGTCACTTTGGGTGAGGGTGGTAAGCATGGTTTGCTGCATCTCCTTTTCCTTGAACTACAGTGACTGTCGATGTTCCAGATGGACCTCAGGAGAAATGAGGAGCAGAGCCACTGTCTGCCCACATCTGACTTGTGTTGTGAGTGAGAACCCAATCCTCTGGGTTTGTTGCTATAGCCTTGTCTTGACTCATACATACAGTGTGGCTGGATCTTTGGATTTTTTTTTTTTCCCCAAGAGAAGTCACAAGTCCAGATTTGTTTGTCAAGTATATATTTTTTAAAGTTTTATAATGAACTCAAATGTATGTGTAACATTGGGAAGGTGGGCCAAAAAAAATGCCTGGGCCAGTGGTTTCCTCCCTTTGGGGTAAACAGAGGTACAACATGATATACAAAGCAGGCATCCTCCTTACCTCATGGGGTGTTTCAGAAATAAACACCAGATGAAAGAAACAAAAGGAGTTCCCTGGTGGTGCAGTGGATTAAGGATCTGGCATTTTCACTGCTGTGGCTCTGGTTACTGCTGTGGTGTATATTTGATCCTTGGCCCAGGAACTTCCATGTGCCATGGGAATTGCCAAAAAAAAAAAAAAAGGAAACAAAAATAATTATTGATTTATGCTTGCAATTGTCACTGCAAAGCTGAAGTCCAGGGTGCAGTGAGAGCTATTTGAGGGCAATTAACCTAGACTTCACAAGAAGTTGAGGACTTGGCCAGGTGAAGGGGGTGGCAGTGAGGCCAGGGGCAGGTGAGAATGGCCAGGTGAAAGACCCTGAGAGGGGGAAGTAGAGATTTTGACCCTTACCTAATTCTTAGTTTGAGGAGTTAAAAGAAGTTTGAGGAGCTTAGAGCCGCAGCTCCAAGAGATAATGAATGGCTCGAGTGGTGAAGGAGTCCTTGTAGGCCACGTAGCTTGGGCCTTAGCCTAGGGGTTATAGGTAACCACTGAATGATTCTTAGCAAGGGAATCTCATATTCTGAAGGTGTGGGAGTGTGACATTAATTTACTTATTTATTTATTTTTATTGGTTTATTTGATATGTCTTTGAATATCCACTGTGTGGCAGGCATTGTGCTAGTTAGCACAGGAAATGCAAAAATAAATCTTGCGTGCATATTCACGAAGGGCCTTGGGTGATCTACAGAGGGCAAGTTTTGGTTGTTTGAAGTCAGGAGGTTCAGAAAATGTCAACATCATTATCCTTTATGTTGGTCTGGGGGTTGAGCACTTCAGGCTAATATTTACCATTGAAATAGAACTGGGATGTCTTCCTGTCTTGGCTCAGCAGCAACGAACCAGCTAGTATCCATGAGGATGCCGGTTCAATCCCTGGCCTTGCTCAGTGGGTTAAGGATCTGGTGTTGCCGTGAGCTGTGGTATAGGTTGCAGACATGGCTTGGATCCCGTGTTGCTGTGGCTGTGGTGTAAGCTGGTGCAGCTACAGCTCTGATTCAACCCCTAGCCTGGGAACTTCTATATGCAGCTGGTGTGGCCCTAAAAAGATGAAGGAAAGAAGGAAGGAAGGAAGGACGGACTGGGAGTCTTTATATTATCTTTGTCATTGCTACTTCTCTAGCCTGATAAGAGTCCTTTGTTCCTGCATTCCTTTGCTCCCTTAAGATCATTTATTACTGAGACCTGTTCAAGGGCAAGTGTTTTGTGGCCAGGTTTAGGTCACGAAATGGCTAAGGTCAAAATGGCTCCTCTTATGTCAAGAAAGCCATGCCTGATCTCTTTCTCCAGGGTCCCCCTATCTTACCTGCTTACAGTTTTAATAACATTTTGTTCAACATCCAAAGTGAAATGTCATATTTTAACATGCAGTCAGTGTAAATATTACTCATTATTCTACATTCTTTTTTTTTTTCACGTTTAGTCTTTGAAATTCCATGTGGATTTTGCACTGGCAGCACGTGTCCACTCTGGTTAATCATATTTCCAGTGCTTAAGATACACATGTACCTACTGGCTACCAATATTGGATGGCACAATGACTTCTAAGCATTTTTGCACATAGTAAGAAACACATACATGCACTTTAAAAATGAAGCAAAACTTTCATGAAATAATAATCTTGCACTCTGATATTTTTCTTTCTTTTCTTTTTTTTTTGGGGGGGGGTCTTTTTAGGCCTGCATGTGCGGCATATGGAGGTTCCCAGGCTAGGGGTCCATTCGGAGCTGTAGCAGCCAGCCTACACCACAGCCACAGCAGCGTGGGATCCAAGCCACATCTTCGACCTACACCACAGCTTACAGCAATGCTAGATCCTTAACCCACGAGCAAGGCCAGCGATCAAACTTGCATCCTCAGATTCATTTCTGCTGAGCCATGACAGGAACTGCTTTCTATTCAATTCTAGGTAATTTTTTTTTTGGGTCGTGCTCATAGCAGCTGGAAATTCCTAGGTCAGGAAAATGACCAGAGCCAGTGCAGAACCAACACTGGATCCTTAACCTGCTAAGCCACCAGGGAACTCCTATTTAATTTTTAAAAAAGTGTTGGTCATGACCCACTAAATTGATTTTATAACTATTGATTTTAGGCCTGTAGTTGGAAAACTGCTGATATGGAAAGCCTGTGAGGTTACATCTTGAGTGAGAGATGGAAATGATAAGCTCTAGTGTTAATGCTTGGAGCAAAAATCTTATGTGGCCAAAATTACTTTAAATTGCCTAGGGTTAACTTACCTTGTTTCTCTTTGCATTTTGCTTGTGACCTGCCTTTCTCTGAGTTTTGAGGACAAATTAAGAGCTGCAGGATATATTTTTCTCTCTTTCTCATAGTTAAATTCAAATAATGTACATGTGTGTCTGTTGACAACCTACTAGGTACAGAATATGTATAACTGATTTATACATGTTATATTTCTGTGTATGTGTAAAATTGTAGAGGATCCAAGAAATGGTCATGGGTTGTGGGCCACAAACCACTCTGAAATTGTATGTAACTTAAAAATGTTGTTTATCATCTTTCAAAAGTCTTTGTTCCAACAAAAGCTAAGAAAAACTTTGGCCTAGTGTGCTTATAATACTGTAGGGGAGGAGAAGAACTTTTCTTCTGCCTTTGTAGGTTCCATCCACGGGGTCTCCAGATTAGATAGACAAAGCCCAGGTTAACAGGAGAAGAGGCATATAAATTTTATTTGATGTTAATACTTTAATTTTTAACAAACGTGCACAGAGGCTTCCTTAGAAAGGATATGAAGACCCAAAGAGGTAGGTAGGCCTGTGGGGCTTATATGCCATTTTAAACAAAGACAATAAATTTGTGGAGAAATAACAAGGCAAAGGAAAAGGAGTTTGGGCTTTTAGGGTGGTAAATTGTGGGAAGGAAAATAGTTGTGGGAACGGATGGAAAATAAGGGTTGTTTTAGTAGTTTGTAGTGAAGACGCGTCTTGGTGCTGGAATTCTGTCTGCCCTGACAATGGCTGCTTTACTTCTTCTGATACAGCAGGGGAGGGCAAGACCTTGACATGGGAAATTTATGGCCTACTTTTCAGTAGATAGGGGGAGACCTTGGAGCTCTCTCTGTGTTTGCTGCTTCGTAATTGCCTTAAACTCCAAACAATCCTTATGCTAAAGTGGCCTATTATGTGTGCTGTATTCTGATCCTCTTTAATACACACAGGGATATCTGACTAATCTTGCAATCTTAATTATTTGAATCACTTCAGAAAAGCTAAAGGGAGTTCAGAAAGGTTGATTATGAAGCACAATAAATGTCTTGACTACTGTCTGGGACCCATCTTTGAATCCTCTTCTTTCTCTGAAAACAGTGCTTAAAAAGCCTGTGACTGACGAGAAGCAAACACTTGATAGAAATTTTTGGGTGGTGGCAGGCTCCTTGGCAGTGGGAGTCATATTTGAAAATCAGTCGAGGAAAAGGGAGAAGACAGATACTGTGGGGATGGATCTGGGGATTCCTGGCCTAGTCACACTGTGGCAGGAGAGGGAAACATCACATCCTGGGACCTGCAAGCGTCCCTAGGACAGACCACCCAGTGAAGGTTCTTGGCTTGCCCAGGATAGAATTCAAGAGCCAGCCAGAGTCTAAAGGGAAAGCAAGTCTGAGATACGCACACATTCCATAGGCAGAATGCGGACCAGCTCAGAAAGTGAGAGAGGACCCAAGGCAGGGGTCAGAGGTTCTTATGGGTTAAGTAATTGTATAGGCTAATGAGTTGGAGGAATATTCTGCCTATTTCAGGGTAGGGTGGGGATGTCCCAGGAACTGGGACACTGCCCACTTTTTGGCCTTTTTTGGTTGGGCTCAAAACTGTCATGCGGGAGTTTCCATTGTGTATCGGGGGTGAGGAACCTGACATAGTGTCTGTGAGAATTCGCATTTGATCTCTCACCTTGCTCAGTGGGTTAAGGATCCTGTGTTGCCACAAGCTGCGACTTAGGTCAAAGATGCGGCTTGGGTCCAGTGTTGCTGTGGCTTTGGCATAGGACGGTAGCTGCAGTTCCAATTCGACCCCTAGACTGGGAATTTCCATATGTCACAAGTGCAGCCCTAAAAAGCAAAAACAAAAAAGGAATCCGACTATAGTGGCTAGGATCTCTGCAGAGGCTCAGGTTTGATCCCTGGTCTGGTGCAGTGGGTTACAGATCCGGTGTTGCTGCAGCCAGCTGTGGCTCAGATTCAATCCCTGGCCTGGGAACTTCTATATGTTGTGGATATGGCTGTAAAAAAAACGGACAAACAAAAAACAATAGCAAAACATGCCTCAAGAGCAGCATAAGATACTATCACTTTGGAATTCAATAGTTAAAATAATGAACATTTTCGGAGTTCCTATCGTGGCTCAGTGGTTAACGAATACAACTGGGAACCATGAGGTTGAGGGTTCGATCCCTGGCCTTGTTCAGTGGGTTAAGGATCCGGCGTTGCCGTGAGCTGTGGTGTAGGTTGCAGACGCGGCTCGGATCCCGCGTGGCTGTGGCTGTGGTGAAGGCCAGCGGCTACAGCTCCTGTTAGATCCCTAGCCTGGGAACCTCCATATGGCATGGGTGCGGCCCTAGATAATGCAAAAAGACAAAAAAAAAAAAAAGAAAACTTAAAATAGTGAACATTTTCAATTGTTAATGTGTTCAGTACTTCTATGCTTTGTGAATGTGTGCTTAGGAGGATAGCTTTATTATTATCCCTTTTTTACAAATGAGGGAACCAGGGTGCAGAATATTGATGTGAATGTCACAGAGGTAGTAAATGGCAGCTGAGATTTCATTCCAGCTGGTCAGCTCAAAATCAGACTTCCTCTCACTACAGCAAGAAGAAACATTTACAGTGTCCAGTGTAAGTCAAGACCCTTGTGTTTTATTGCATTTATTTATTTTTATTTTTATTATTTTTATTTTGGCTGCAGCTGCGGCATGTGGAAGTTCCCAAGCCAGGGATTCAACCCAAGTCACAGCAGTGACAATCCTTAACTGCTAGGCTACTGGGTAACTCCCAAAACCCTTGTATTTTAAAAGACAGAATTTTTCTCTTTTTGTTTTTAATTTCCTTTTGCTTTTTGCTTTTATTTGCTTTTTTGTTTGTTTTTTCTTTTTTTAAAAGACAGACTTTAAAAAGAAGGGGCCTGGAGGAGTTCCCTGATGGCTCAGTGAGTTAAACATCTGGCATTGTGATTGCTGTGGCTTGGGTCGCTGTTGTGGCATGGGTTTGATCCCTGGCCCAGGAACTTTGCATGCCAGTAGTGTGGCGAAAGAAAGGAAGGAAGGAAGGAAGAAAGAAAGAAAGAAAGAAAAGAAGGAAAGAAGGATCTGGGGAAAGAGAGAACAGTATGAGCAAAATTTGAAGGTATGTAAATAAATTCTGGTTCAAATTCAGGGGATTCCATTAATGTTGCTGTCTGGGTTGTGAGTGATTTATGCCTTGGATGCTTGAGTTAAGCCTGAAATGGCAGAGTGAAGCTAAAGTGGAGTCTTGGAATCCACATTGAAAGTTTGAGTCTTCTTCAATTGCTCTAGGAAAGTCAAAGGTTTTGGGCAGAGGGAGGAAGATTATGGTTATATATGCTGGACAGAGTCTCCTGTGGCAGTACAGAGCGTACACTGAACAGTGAGGAAGTTGGAATCAGGAAGAACTGCCAGTTCTGATGGACTGAGGCCTGAGGGAAGGGCATGGTGAAGCTTTGAGGAATATTTCAGAGGGAGAAATGTTTGGCTTGATATATGGCTGGCTTTAGGGATAAGAAATGAAGATAAGATCCTAGATGGGGATTGGCTGGTGAATCTGGGAAAGGAATATGGCAGGTGGGACAAATAAAAAAGTGTATTTTTTTAGAAGTTAAAGCCATACAAAAGACTTTTGAACATGTCGGTGAGTAAAAGTCTTCAATCTCAGTAACCAAAAGTAACTCACTTTTATCTATGATATAAAATAGGTTTTGAGGAGTTCCTTGGTGGCCTAGTGGTTAAGGATCAGGCATTGTCACTGCTGTGGCTCAGTTTTGATCCCTGGCCTGGGACTTAATCTTGGATTATATTATTCTGTAACATCTCCCCCCAAAATATATTACCTGTATCTTTCTAAACTAATTCTTATATATTTACAACAATATTACTAATGGCTACATAAGTATTCCACTGTCTAAGTGTATATATTAAGATTCGTTTAGCCAACTGACTATTGATAATATTTGGGTTGTTTCTGGCATGTTTTGGTCTTGTTTTTTTGGTTGTTTTTGTTACTACCAGCAAAGCAATGAATGTCTTTGTATATCTCCAAATTTTTGTGTCAGTGAATTTATAGGATAAATTTTTCAGAGTAGAATTGCTGGGTCGAAGGTTAAGCACATTAAAAAATTTGGCAAATTCTTCTCAGTTTGGCAGATAATCTAGATTTTTAGAAGCAATTCATGAGTTCTGGTTTGGTCAAGGTCTCAAAGGCCAAAACTCACTGTGGATTCACCTAGATCATTAGTAACACAGGTTAAGACTTGAGGAAAATCGACAACTAGAGATTGCCAAAAGCAGAGCTATGAGAATTTTAAGACTTCCTCATGGTTTAAGATAGTAAACTATGTTTTAAAATCTAAATAATGATGTACTAGACGTGTTAATTATAAAAGGTTCTCAGTGTACTATGAAAGTGTATATATAGCACATAATAACAATTCTATCTTAAGTTTACTATTAAACTAATACATTAGATAACAATAAATGTTAATTAACATTGAAATAATAATCATCCTTGCCTCTTTAAATTTAGAAATGCCTTTGGGGCATGGTTTGGATTCCTCAGATCTCAAAAGCATTTACCAAGTGTTAGTGCCCTTCGGCTAAAGAACACCAGGAACGCACTTGCAGTCCGACAAGTTGGGATTAGGATTCACTGCAGTGAGGGGGCTGTAGGGACTCTTGGTAAGAGGTATTAGAAAGGATTTAGTATGGGGTTTGAATTTAGGTTGGATGGTTTGGGGAGGGTTTAACTAGGGCTTTGCTCGGGACTGGATACTTGCAGGAAGTGAATGTAATTCTATGATCCAAAAGGGGAAAACACTAGATTGAGCTCACTTGGTAAACTAGTAAGGAAGCAGCAGCCCCTCATCTTAGACAGGAGAGGGAAAATTTGGTCATTTTTGTGATTTGGACAGTGTTCACGTTTGGTTTGTGTTCCACTGTCTTGCTCCACTGTGGTCTCAGAGTGGCCATGTCTGATGCTGATGTTCTGTGCAATTGTTTATCTTCAACAGGAGAAAACCAAGCTCTAGCCGTGAGTGCCAGCAGATCAGCTCATAGCAACACCAAGCTGAAAGTAAGTACCAGGCCAGCTCGCATTATGTCAGAGAGGCTTCTTTTCTTCTTCTTGGAGGAAGTTTCCACAGTTTCTGCCTGGCTAATCCCTACTGATCCACCGGATCTCAAGATCTCAGCTCAAACCTTGTTTCCTAATGATAGTCTTTTCTTATCCATCCCTTCCCACCAGAAACTCCCCACACCCCAACAAATAAATAGATCAGGTCCTCGTGTTACACAGTCATTGCTTAATTGTGTCATGAGTTATCTAATACCTGTCTCACCAGCTCACCTGTGGACCCTATGAGAGCAGGACCGTAGGTGTTTTTTTCATCTCTAGATGCTTGTAATTAGTTTTTGATGAGTGAACACTGAATAAGGCAGTGAAGCTTCTTGTGCGTGTGGATTGTACCTCACTCATGTGTGTGTTCTAAGACTTGTAACAGGGCTTGGAACATAGTAGGTATCCCATAAATAAGTGGTGATGGTTAGTTTTATGTGTCAACTTGACTGGGCCATGGGATGCCCAGATCACTGGTTAAATATTACTTCTGATTGCATCTGCGGGAGTGCTTCTGGAAATGATTAGCTTTTGAATTGGTCAACAAAGGTAAAGCAGATGGCTCTCCTCAGTGTGAGTGGGCCTCATCCAATCCATTGAGGGCTTGAATAGAACACAAAGGTGGAGGAAGGCTGAGTTAACTCTGATTGAGCTGGGACATTGGTCTTCTCCTGCCCTTCGTACTCCTACTTCTCAGGCCCTTGGACCCGGATTGGACTCTGTACCTTCAGCTCTGTGGCTCTGGGGCCTTTGACCTCCACCACTGGCTTTCCTGGGTCTTTAGCTTGCAGACGGCAGACTTCTCAGCCTCCATAATCATGTGAGCCAATATCTGAAAAAAAATATCACATCATATCATATCATATCATATCATATATCAGTCTATCTATCTATCTATCTATCTATCTATCTATCTATCTATCTATTCATCTTTCTTCTGTTGACTCTGTTTGTCTGGAGGACTCTGACTGATATATAAGTTAATGACCCAGTTCTTTTCCTTTCATTTTATTCTATCCAAAGAAATCGTTCTGGTAGCTTCAGAGTTGTCCCAAAGAACTGCATATGTCAGTGCAGATGTAGTTGGTGGCTCAGTTGTGTAGAGTGATTAGCTGAAAACCATTAAGTAAAGTGTTTGATCACAATGTTCTCTTTTTGCCTCACTCACATTTTTAATCTATCAGAAGCTCTGCACAGTCTCAGATCAAATAAAGGCCCTTAGGAAACCAGTGACGACTATCAGAGCTCTACACACTTCATTGGAAAGCTATCAACACAATTACTAGGTCATTAAGGACAGTAGAACAGAGGCTTTGAAGCAATAGGCCCAGCATTAACTAGCTGGGCATAAACGCTGTCCTGCACGTGCCAGGTCCTCCCAGGTGGAAGCCACCTAGGAAAAGACCAAGGATGGTGAGCTGAAATGTCTCCATGGCGGGTGCAAGAATGTCTGGTAAAGAGGACCCAGGTTCCACTGACAGCTTTGATGCCTCTTGGGTGGTGTGTTAGCCTGACTCTCTGAGCTTGGTTTCCCTACTGTAAAATAGGGTATTAAGGACAGAGTGCATCATTGCCTTCATTCTTTACCCATTATATTAGTTTGCCAGGACTGCCTTAACAAAGCACCACTGACTGGGTGGCTTCAATAACAGAAACGTGTAGTCTCACAGTCTGGAGGCTGGAAGTCCAAGGTCAAGGTGTTGGCAGTGTTGATTCCTTCTGAAGGTTTGGAGGAAGAATCTGTTCCAGGTCTTTCTTTTTGTCTTGTAGATGGACATTTTTCACTTGTCGTCCCTGTGTGCTTGAAATGTGTCAAAATTTCTCCTTTTTTTATTTTCAGTCCTTTCATCTTTTTCGAGCTGCACCCACAGTATATGGAGGTTTGGCTAAGGATCAAATTGGAGCTGTAGCCACTGGCCTACGCCAGAGCTATAGCGATGCCAGATCTGAGCCACATCTTTGACCTACACCACAGCTCACAACAACGCCCGATCTTTAACCCACTGAGCGAGGCCAGGGATCGACCCTGCGTCCTCATGGATGCTAGTTGGATTTGCTAACTACTGAGCCATGATGGGAACTCCCCCAGATTTTTCCTTCATATAGGGACAGTAGTCATATTGGAGTAAGGCCTACCATAAAGACCTCATTTTAATTTGATTATATCTGAAAGACCCTATCTACGTATTATGTCACATTCTGAGATACTTGGAGTTAGGAATCAATATATGAATTTTAGGGAGATACAGTTCAACTGATAAGACCTTTCGTATACCCAAAGCCTTTGCAGTTCCTGTTGTAAAAGAGGTAGTGCGTATCTGCCCATCGTTTAAATAATCGGTGTTGGCCATGTGACTTGTTTTGGCCAAGCGGATGTTAGAGGTGATGCAAGCAGAGGTCTGCAAATGTGTTCGTGCAATTGCCATACAAAGATTTCCAGGCTAGCCTGCTAGAGGATGAGAGGCCCAGGCTGTAGAGCCAGATGATCCCAGGCATCCCAGCAGCAGCCATCCTAAACCAGTCATCTTCCAGCCAAACCGCAGACATGTCAGTGAGTCCAGCCAAGATCAGCAGAGCTGCATGGATAACTTACAGCTAACCACAGGCACGTGAGCAAGGCAGCAAAACCAGATGAGCCTTGCCTGGGTAAGCTGAACTCCACATAAATATTTATTGCCAAGTGCTTTGGGGTTTTTATGTTTGTTACTCAGCATCACTGGGGGAATATATGACTGATACAGGATCAGGAATGCCTACTCACTGAGGACCTGTGAGAGAGCACACAAACGTTAAGTAAATGGTGGCCATGGCTTTACAATGTTTTACAAATGCTTGAGGAGTCATCAATACACAATAACAAGAGAATCCGACTGCAGTGACTTGGGTTGCTGTGGAGGTGCAGGTTACATCCCCAACTGGCACAGTAAGTTAGAGGATCTGGTGTTGCCACAGCTGCTATGTAGGTCACAGCTATGGCTCGGATTCAATTCCTGGCCCAGGAAGTTCCATTTGCCACAGATACGGCCATTAAAAAAAAATACACAATAACATTCTGTGTAGTAATAACGATTAGAATGATTAGAAATTCATTAGTTTCATTAGAATAATAATGAAACTAATTAATTATGCTCAGGCTATAATGCATAAATAGGAGCCTACACTCATGTATATAAACTATTCATGATGTTATATGACGTCTACACCATGTGGATGTTCAGAGACTGTCCATGAGAAAAATGAGGCTCAGAGAATCAGATCGACTCACTGTAAGTCACATAACTAGTAAGTGGCAAAGTTTTCACCAGAATTTGAGCTACTTATGATTTACCTAATATGGGAAAATAGGGTATTTTCATAATCTCTGAAGGAAGCTGTTGAATTTTTCTTTTTTTTTCTTTTTAGGTCTGCACCTGTGGCATATGGAAATTCACAGGTTAGGGATTGAATTGGAGCTGCAGCTGCTGCCTTACACCACAGCCACAGCCACAGTGACTTGGGATCCCAGCCTGGTCTGTGACCTACACCACACCGCAACACTGGATCGAACTGGTATCCTCATGGATACCAGTTGGATTTGTTTCTGCTGTGCCACAATGGGAACTCCTGGAAGTTGTTGACTTTAAAAATCAAACAGAGATGATCACTTCATCTCCAGAAATCTTCCATCTTGATTTGAAGTTTGAAATGGAGGCAGAAAAGGAGATCAAGCATCCATCCCTTCATCCATCCATCTTCCATTCAATTATCCTTTCATTCAACAAATAATGACTAAGAGCCTACTGTGCCTCAGGACTGTGCGAGACACCCTGCTTTCCTCCCTCCTGCTGTCTCATTCTTTTTCTCACCAATGGTGCCTTCTTCATTCTCCTCTGTGAATGTTGACAAGAATGGGCAAAAAAACTCCTTACTTGTTAGGGCAGATCTGTATAAAACTGATGCCGGTGGCTTTAGTTCATTTAGAATGTTAATGGCTGTGCACACAACTTGACACACCTCAGTTTTGTTTTGCTTTTTTGAAAGACCCTAGAGTCTAGAGGTTGAGTGTGTACTGATAAGCGTGAATACTTCACTGCAGCTTTCCAGATGCCCAAGTCGGAAGCTGAAAATTGCATGTTTCCAAAGCTGGCCATTATTTCCAACCTTTGTCCATTTATTCAGCTCTCTCTCTCTCTCTCTCTCTCTCGCTCTCTCTCTCTCTTTCCACTCCTGTGGCATACGAGGTTCCTGGGCCAGAGATCAAACCCACACCACAGCAGTAACATTACCGGATTCATAACCCACTGTCCATCTGGGAACTTCTTAGCTCTTCTTTTCACCACTTTTTATGGGTGGACAGCAGTTGTGCCATGGTGCACAATTATATAGAGATTATCATATGTCAACATTATTCTCAAGGCTTTATATATATTAACTCATTTAATCTTCACAACCCTGTGAGGTATGTATTAGTATTCCTTGTTATAGATGGGAAACTGAGGCACTGGGAAGTTTTTACCCAGAGTCACATGATGCATGAAGGGTAAATGGTAGAGCTGGGATTTGAACTCTGGCATCTCGATCCAGAGCCTGTCTGATACGGCCTCTCTAAAACCTCTCCTGATGTTACCACTGAAGACCATATCCTCCTCTGGACCACTGTTGGGTGATTCTGTCCTGCCACCACTCTTGAGTAGGATGTGATGTGAAAGGAAGTGCTCATTTCAGAGTAAAACCACTGCATTTCCCAACCTAGGATTTGAATCCAGATCCCCTGCACTTTAGGGACTCTCTGTCAGTCCCACAACCTCTCTAGTCTCCCATTTCTTCTGAAACTAACCCTCAACATCTGCCCATGTTCAGACCAGAAGACAGCAGAGAAAGGAGGAGGAATGACATCCAGAGATATCTCATTCAAGCTCCAGTTTCCTCATGTGTGAAATGGGAATAAGTTAATTGAATAGTATAACGTTAGGCTCTGACTTTCATTGAGTGCTTCGTGCGTGCAAGCTTTGTGCTAAATGCTTTGCCATTTGCATGCTCTCATTTAATCCTGAAGCAACGTTAGGAGTAAGGCAGACCCAGAGTAGTTGAGTAGCTTGTCCAGAGCCACACAGCTAGTAAGTAGAAGACAGAGCCTGGATTTGGAATCAGGCTATAGAACATCTAAGATTTCACTCTAATACAACACCAGTGGTTCTCACAGGGGCGATACTGCCTCTTAGGACTCTTAAGAAATTTGTGGGAACTGTTTTGGTAGTTACGGTGATGGGGAGTTACAAAATCATGACATTGCATGATTTGCCTTAGGGTACCCAGCCAGCTAGACTTTTAATGATGGTTGGGAAAGATCTGTTCTGTGTCCTGCTTGACTTTCCACTGTCCTGCTAGATCTTCATGTATGTGAAAAACTCATTTGTTACCATCTGATCTTGTTTTCCATATAGAGTATATTTTGCCTAGTTTTAGCATATTTTGATTTTTCTGGAAATGCAGCTTATAGAGTGAGTCAAGTGATGGTTGTAGTTTGTTTTGTTCAAAAATTGGTCCATAGTTGTATATGATTTTAGAAAAGTCACATCCCCAGTGGCAACATTTTTCAAGGTATCTTAGGGGCTAACATTATACCCCAAATCAGCTTGCATTTGATCTGTTCTGCACACAATGGCTCTTTGTTTATATGCCAACATCAGACTACCTAGCATTTACATATAAAGTTGATTTTTGAAGATTATACATGTATGGAGGTTGTATTATCTCTGGATATCATTTTAGGATAGTAAAGGGCACATTACACTATATTATAAAAGTTGGGTAGAATGGATCATTGCTTCCAAATCTTCATTCTCTCCCATAATGGAATGACACATCAGCACCTTTTGCCATGTGACTTGGTGTACTTCTCACTAGAGTGGCTGGAGAATATTTCTGTGCCTCATTGATTTTTGGCTTAGCTATGAAATTTGCTTTGGCCAGTGATATCTGGACAGAAGTGGAAATGTCCCAGTCTTGAGCATGGTTCCTTGAAAGGCCTCATGCTTTCATTCATCTTCTTGTTCTTCTGACATTTGCTGTAAGAAAAATGTACCTCCACTGCTCCATGGGGAATGGAGAGACCCATGGAACAGATCTGAGCCCAATCTGGAGCAAGATTTTTTTCCTTGTAAATTGTTAAGATTTTGATATTGTTTGTTATGCCCCAGAAACTGACTGATACAAAGAGATGTTGGGTCTGATGCGATTGATAAGCATTGTGTATTACTATTCCTCCTGTGTGCAAAGCAGTTACCTCCAGTCATGGAACACAAGGAGTGAATGCTTTGTAATGAGTTCTGTTAGCATTGACCAATGGCTAAATGATATCCTGATAGCATGTTAAAGGGGATTATGGATACACAGCTTTCAAATCCTTAGGTTTAGGGGCTCTGCAAGTACTACTGAACTCTCTGACCACCAGGGTAGGTTCTGGTCCTCTGGGAGGGTGTAAATTCACCAAGTGAGCAGGTCGGAAATAATTGAAGAGTTCTTTTCTTTAAAAGGTGATCTGGCGCCATGGAAACGACAAGCATGTTCAGCTTTGTGACTGTGGATTATAATTACCAAGTTATTAACTGGAGCATTATGTGAAAGATTGATGGTTCTTGCTCAATGTAATGTGTCCTTTAAATGCTAAATAATAAGTTAAATGCAAGGAATAAATAAGTTCGATGGCTTATTTATGGTGTAATTATGGAATATTTTCAGCCCATAAACTAAGGCATCTGTAGAAATCCAGTGCTATGGAGGAGAAAGAACCCTGAATTAGAAATAAGGAGACCTGGATTCTGTTACTTGGTAGTGACCTTGGACATGTTGTCTTTGCTCTGAGCCCCAGTTTTTTCATTTGGAAAACTGAATAGGGGTTGTGCATAAAAATACCCATCTCATAGAGTGGTTGTGAGAAGTCATGGTCAATGATATGATTATACATGGTGCTGAGCCCAGTGCCTGGTACATAGTAAGTGGTTACAAAATTTAACTATCATTATACCATTATGTCTGAAATAAGAGATTTGGCCCTTCTATTAAGAGTTTTCCTATTCTCTGTTTTTAGTCAATAAGAAATTGGTAGAGGAGTTCTCTTTTGTACAGTTGGTTAAAGATCTGGTGTTGCTGTCCCAGTGGCTTGGGTCATTGTTGTGGCAAAGGTTCGCTCCCTAGCCTGGAAATTCAACATACCTTGGGCGCGACCAAAAAAAAAGAAAAAAAAAATGAATACAATTCACAATAGACCATCAATTAACTCTTTTTTTTTTTCTTTTTGCCTTTTATCTAGAGCCTCACCCGTGGCATATGGAGGTTCCCAGGCTAGGGGTCTAGCAGGAGATGTAGCTGCCGGCCTACGCCACAGCCACAGCAACGCGGGATCCTAGCCGCGTCTGCAACCTACACCACAGCTCACGGCAACGCCAGATCCTTAACCCACTGAGCAAGGGCAGGAATCGAACCTGCAACCTCATTGTTCTTAGTCGGATTCATTAACCACTGAGCCATGAAGGGAACTCCCAGACTATCAATTAATTCTTATTTAAAAAAAAACCCTTTGTCTTTCTTTGCTTAAAAAATTATCAAAAACATGGGTAAATACAGATAAGAATGAAGGAGAAAATCTAAATAACTCACCATCTAAATATAACTACTGTTAACATTTTTAATGTAGACTCCTAGTCTTTTTTTTAACCCAAGTATAGAATTTCTTTTTTAAATCTGAAATTAGGATGCTGTACATGCTGATTTGCCACCTGCTTTTGAGATGTTTCCAGCGTCATTAAATATTCTTCTGAAACACACTTTTTAATGGCTGTGATGTAGGGTATTCTTGAGGAACACTGTCTAAGTGGAAGAGTTATTCGTGGAAGCCTGCTTAGCCCATTCACTTAAATTATACTTTCAGACTTCCTGAAATCTTCATTTCAAATTGGTCTTCAGTGGGCCAGGGCTTGGCTTTGAGATTCCTTTCCACCCCCTCCTTCCTTCCCAGCTGCCCCCATGTTCTCCGTCAAGTAGTTAATGACTGTACTTGGCACTTATTCAGTAGGGGAACTCTCAGCTTTAAGGGTCTCCGTGGTGAGCCATTTTGTAAAAGGGAAGAATTGTTATTCAAGTATTCACGCTCTCTCATTTCTCAGCTTATTATTATTATTTTTAAATTGGGTTCTCCCTCTCTCTCTCTCTCTCTCTCTCCCCCCCGCCCCCGGCCACGCCCATGGCTTGTGAAAGTTCCTGGGCCAGGGATCCAACCCATGCCACAACAGTGACTGCGCTGGATCCTTAACCTGCTGTGCTGCAAGAGAACTCCTGGGTTTTCTCTTAAAGAAAGGTTCATCTGTGGGTAAACACTTACCTACTATCTGTTTTAAATGACCTCACTTGCTGCTAACCAGCACTTTTTCTCTGAATAACCAGAAGAAATACTTCTTTCTGTCCCTGTATCTCCCATAGTCCTTTTGGGTGGTTTTTTGTCTCCTATGGGTAGTATTTGAGTTGTGTTTCAGTGATTTGTACATACACATTAAAAAAATGAGTAGTTGTGTACTTATTTTAATGTAGACTAGAAATATTATGACACAATATGTTATATATGAAATGTAATATGTGATATGTAATTTATCACATATATGGCATGTAACATCATATATGTTATGTAATATAACATGTATATATCTCTTGTAAACTAGTCTTCTCCAGATTCATATTTTTTTGTGGATTAGGATTTTTTTTTTTTTTTTTGCATTATAGCTGGTTTACAGATTTCTGTCAGATTTTCCAACTGCACCGCGTGGCGACCCGGTTACATGTACATATATGGATTTATCACATGTAATTAGATATAGTTCCCCGTGCGATACAGTTGGAGCTCCTTGCTATTCCATCATTAAAGCACTAGTTATCCCCATTCCCTCCC
>PVHT021183555.1:17599164-17614490 GCA_004024745.2 Catagonus wagneri
GGTTCCCAGGCTAGGGGTCTAACAGGAGCTGTAGCCGCCGGCCTTCGCCACAGCCACAGCAACGCGGGATCCGAGCCGCGTCTGCGACCTACACCACAGCTCACGGCAACGCCGGATTCTTAACCCACTGAGCAAGGCTAGGGATCGAACCCGCAAACCTCATGGTTCTTAGTCGGATTCGTTAACCACTGAGCCACGAAGAGAACTCCATGATTGCCATTTCTGACAGCTGTCATTAGTTGACATTGGGTAACTTGTCCTGGTTCAAGCCACCATCATCTGCCTGGACTTCTAAAGCTCCCTCCTAACAGATCTCTTTGCTTTCACTATCCCCTCCTCCTCCAATCTGTTTTCTATACAACAGCCAAAGTGATGTTTCAAAACAAATTGAAGAATTCTCCTCATTAATGCCTGTCAGAGGCTCCCCATTTTTCTTAAAAATGAAGATTCCTTTTTTTTTTTTTTTTTTTTTTAGGGCTACACTTGTGGCATATGGAGGTTCCCAGGCTAGGGGTCGAAGGGTTGAATTGGAGCTGTAGACACTGGCCTACGCCACAGCCACAGCAATGTGGATTCTGAGCTGCATCTGTGACCTATACCACAGTCCACAGCAACACCGGATCCTTAACCCCCTGAACGAGGCCAGGGATTGAACCTATGTCCTCATGGTTACTAGTCAGATTTGTTTCCGCTGAGCTACAATGGGAACTCCAAAAATGAAGATTCTTAACATCTGATTCTCACAACAAGCTTGTGAGAAAGGTGTTCATATCCTTTTACAGATGAGGAAACTGAATACAGAAAGAGTAAGTGAGGTCAAGGTCAAATTGCTAATAAATAGTAGAGGAAGCATTCAAACCCAGTCTGGGTTTCTGTTTAAGCCATCTCCCAGTGTGCATGACTGCAAGATGCCCTTTTGCCCAGACTATTAGAGGAAGGCAGGTATGTCTACTGGTAGTGTTTGGTTGGAAGTCAGAGAAAAAAGCCGACTCAGACGGGCTTAAGCACGAAGGGACTTTATTGGCTGAAGTAAGTAAAAGTTTCAGGTGTAGAGCAGGGTGTGGCTGGGTCTAGGAGCCTAAGTGATATCATCAGGGTGCATTGTTTCTCCCTCTCCATCTCTGTGTTCTGCTTTCTTTGAATCGGTCCCATTCACAGACACGGTTTCCCTTTATGGTCTTACAGTGACCGCCAGCAGTTCCCAGGAACATGTACTTCCTTTCATGTCTACACACAACAGGAAAAGTAAGACAGTCTTCCTCCCAGCATTCCCAGCGACAGTCTCATTGCATCTCATGTGTTGTCTTAGGCTCACATGGTTATCCCTGAACTGATCATTTTGACCAGAGGGATTTCATGTTTAATGTGCTCATTGGATTGGGCCTGAATCATATGTTCTGATCCCGGGCTAGGGATCAAGCTCCACCTGTAAGACACTGGAAGAGAACAGAAAGATGGTATTCCCCAGTGACAGTTCAGGATTCTTTGGTAGGTGATGAGGGAATGGGTGCAGGTTGGCAAAAGCTACAGATGTCCAACTGAGTATTGATGTGGAAAATTCAAAGACTTGTATAGAAAAGAGAAGAACCAGGTAGGAAAGGAGAGAAGTGAGTGGGTTTTGTACATTTGATGTTGGCCACATGGGATGAAGGTGCTTCTAGCAAAGCCTAGTGTCCTAGTTGGTCCCTGTTCCTTTAAGATTCCTGTAGTGGTCAGAACTCTTGTGCTCAGGTTAAGTTTAAACAACAGTTCAGATTTAGGGGAGTGGGAGGAAGCTGGTATTCCGTTTCATTTACAAAGATCCTTAAAAAAAAATCCCTTTAAACTGAATATTCATTGCTCTTTCTTAATTACAGAAAAAAATATTCATTAAAAGAAATACAGAAAACACTTGGTAGGTCCTCAATAATTATGAGGTAACTGAAGGAATAAAAATTAAAATTACCCATAATTTTGTGGCTCAGAGATAACCTCTTTAACATTTTTTCTGACCTTTTTCTTTTTCTTTTTTTTCCCCCCACAGCTGTACCCATGGCATATGAAAGTTCCCTTTGCTAGGGGTCGAATAGGAGCTGTAGCTGCCAGCCTATGCCACAGCTATGGCAACACTGGAGCCTTAACCCAATAATCATGATCGAGGCCAGGGATCAAACCCACTCCTTATGGATAATAGTCAGGATCTTAACCTACTGAGCCACAACACAAACTCCTTTTCTGACCTTTTTCTATGTATGTGGGATATGTTGGTTGTATATAATACGTATGCATACACACAGATATTTTAAACAAAATTTTGGACCTTACATGTAATATTCTTTAGAATTGTTTTTTCCCCCCTGCTTTAGCAATGTATCATAGACATTTTTTTTTCATTAAGTGGTTTTGGAAAATATAAGTTTTAATGACTCCATAGTGTTTTAATATTTGTATGTAGCATAAATAATTTAACTAGTGCCCTGTCACTGGACATTGGTAGTTTGAAAATTTTCCATATTATAAATAATGAGATGAATATCTATATGCACAAATAGTTCTATTAACTTGTCTCAAGCATAGTTTTAAAATTTGTAACGCATAGCACCGATTTGCTTGAGGGCTTTTGTTTAAAAATATATTTTTATTATAAAGTCCTTATACTCTTTATAAAATTCTCAAGTTAGAAAAGTGTGTTAAGGTAAATAGTGAAAAATCCTAACCACTTCTCCTCCCACTCCCTAAAGTTACTTGCTGCTAGTTATCTTAATGAAGACCTTTTTCCATGTGCACCCGCATCAAGCATACACCCAGGTTTTGTTCATGTCTTTTCCGACCTTCCTAATCTACTTTCTATCTCTATGGAGTTGCCTCTTCTGGACATTTCCTATAAATGGAGTCATACATTATGTGTTTTTTTTTTTTTGCCTGGCTTCTTTGCCTGGGCATGTTTTGAGTTTCACCCCTGTTGTAGCCTGTATCAGTCCTGCATTCATTTTTATGTCTGAATCGTATTCCTTTGCATGAAGATACCACATTTGTTTATTCATTCATTTGCCTTTTTTTTTTTCTTTCCAGGGGCACACGCTTGCATATGAAAGTTCCCAGGCTAGGGGTTGAATTGGAGCTATAGCCACAATATAGCCACAATGTGCCAGCTACAGCCACAGCAATGCCAAATCCAAGCCGTGTATGCGACCTGTACCACAGCTCACAGCAATGCCGGATCCTTAATCCACTAAGTGAGGCCAGAGATCGAACCTCCATCCTCATGGATCCTAGTCGGGTTCGTCTACTGAGCCACTGGTGGAAACTCCTCATTCATTTGTTAATGGACATGAGTTGTTCCCACATTTTGGGTATTATACATAATGCTGCTATGGACAATCATATACAAGTTTTGTTTCAATATTTTGTTTTCAATTCTTGTGGGTATAATGGGTTTTTTTTCAGTCCTTTTTTATTTCTGGGGTATGAGGGGTATCTAGTCAAATTTTATATTTTAAAGTTACTTGGGAAGAATTCTGTGTAGTTATAACACTAAGTGAATGCATAGTTAGATTCATTTATTTTATTTTACTTTGAATTTGTGTGAATTTTAAATTTGTTTGGAGATCAGTTTAGGTTAGAAATTCTTGGCCCACATTTTCTTTCCTTGAAGATCCTAAACATGGTTTTTTATTTCTTATAGCACTTTAACACTTGAGTGCTAATGTTAAAATGCCTAATGAGGAGTTCCCGTCATGGCGCAGTGGAAACAAATCCGACTAGGAACCGTGAGGTTGCGGATTCGATTGATCCCTGGCCTTGCTCAGTGCGTTAAGGATCTGGCATTGCCGTGAGCTGTGGTGTAGGTCACAGACATGGCTCGGATCCCTCATTGCTGTGGCATAGGCTGGTGGCTACAGCTCCAATTAGACCCCTAGCCTGGGAACCTCCATATGCCACGAGTGCGGCCCTAGAAAAGGCTAAAAGACAAAAAAAAAAAAAAAAACCTAATGACAATCCTTTTTTTTTTTAATTTAATTTTATTATTATTATTTTTTTAGGGCCTCACCCGCAGCATATGGAGGTTCCCAGGCTAGGGGTTGAATTGGAACTATAGCTGCCAGCCTACACCACAGACACAGCAACGTGGGATCCGAGCCGCGTCTGTGACCTACACCACTGCTCATGACGACCCCAGATCCTTAACCCCCTGAGTGAGGCCAGGGATTGAACCTGAGTCCTCGTGGATGCTAGTCAGATTCGTTTCCGCTGAGCCATGATGGGACCACCTGGTTTTATTTATTTGTAGTGACTTGATCTTTTTGGCCTGGTGCCCAAAATATAATCTTTCTTTCTCTCTCTTTTTTTTTAAGTCTGGTAATTTTTCTTGGATATATTTCAATGATGATTATTTTGTGTTGATTTTCTTGAATTATTGTTCTTAGGTTTCTTTTCATTTCATGGCTTTGGATTTCTTTCTTTTTTTTTCATTTATAATGATTTTTACTTTTTCCATTATAGCTGGTTAACAGTGTTCTGTCAGTTTTCTACTGTACAGCAAGGTGATCCAATTACACACACACGTATACATTCTTTTTTTTCTAACATTATCATGCTCCATCATAAGTGACTAGACATAGTTCCCAATGCTGTACAGCAGGATCTCATTGCTTATCCATTCTAAAGGCAATAGTTTGCATCTGTTAACCCCAAATTTCTAATCCATCCCACTCCCTCCCCCTCCCCCTTGGCAACCACAAATCTGTTCATGTCCATGATTTTCTTTTCCGTGGAAAGGTTCATTTGTGCCATATATTAGATTCCATATATAAGTGATATCATATGGTATTTGTCTTTCTGACTTACTTCACTTAGTATGAGAGTCTCTAGTTCCATCCATGTTGCTGCAAATGGCATTATTTTGTTCTTTTTCATGGCTGAGTAGTATTCCATTGTGTATATATACCACATCTTCTTAATCCAATTATCTGTCGATGGACATTTAGGTTGTTTCCATGTCTTGGCTACTGTGAATAGTGCTGCAATGAACACGCAGGTGCACATGTCTTTTTCAGGGAAAATTTTGTCTGGATATATGCCCAAGAGTGAGATTGCTGGGTCATATGGTAGTTCTATGTATAGTTTTCTAAGGTACTTGCATACTGTTTTCCATAGTGGTTGTACCAATTTACATTTCCACCAACAGTGCAGGAACGTTCTCTTTTCTCCATACCCTCTTCAGCATTTGTTATTTGTGGACTTACAAATGATGGCCATTCTGACTGGTATGACGTGGTACCTCATGGCAGTTTTGATTTGCGTTTCTGTAATAATCAGTGATGTTGAGCATTTTTTCACGTGCTTGTTGGCCATCTGTATATCTTCTTTGGAGAAATGTCTATTCAGGTCTTTTGCTCATTTTTTCAATTAGGTTGTTGGGTTTTTTGCTGTTGAGTTGTATAAGTTGTTTGTGTATTTTAGAGATTAAGCCCTTTCTATTGCATCGTGGATTTCTTTTTAAAGAAATGTATGAATATTCTATAGTTAGTACCTTCTTAATTTCTTTTAGCTCCTTTTGCAAAATCAGATTGTAATTTTCTTTTCTTTTCCTTCTCTTTTTGGGGGGCATATATTTCTGGCATGCTTTCAAGTGATCAAAGTCCTGGGTTCCCAGGACTGCCTCCTACTGGGGCCTCTGACTACAGAGTTCTTTCTGCTTCTAACCTCCTAGACTCACATGGATTCCTTCATTTCTCCAAGTAGTTCTCTTTAACCACTTTAATGATGCCACATAGCTCTCTTCTATGGGAGCCACATTAATGTCAAGAAAACTCATTCCTTTGACCGCCCCCTGCTAATGGAGGGAAAGCTTGCTGTCATGAGATCTTCTCACTCTGCTTCCCACCATGGAAAACTCCAGACACAACCTCTTGTTCTGTTGCACTTCTGCTGAGGGTCCAGCACGATGTCCTGAGTTTGCGAGACTCCTGGAGATACCAGATTCTTCAAGCTCTCTGAAGCCTCCTCGACTAACTTGACACGCTCCTCTTCCTCTGGGGTGGGGTGTGGGGGAGCAGAGTCCCCCAACTGAGACCCATAACAAAGTCTTCACTCCACCTCCTTCAAGCCTCAACCCCATTTTTGTAGTCCAGAAATGGAAGATGGCCTAATGCCTACCGATCCAGTTTAGCCATCCCTCGGTGGGTCCTGCACAGGTGGATTTAGGATTTAGGATGTGGAGTGTTGGTCCAACTCCAGGAAATAAAATTATTTAAATATCCTGTACTATAGCCATTCGGTAAATATTTGGTGGCTTGCTTGTACAGAATTATAGTTTTGTTTTTAAATAAGAGAAGCTAATCTTCTTCATTCTTTGTTGGGCAAATGTGGTGGCTATTTGCCATTGTCCTGGGATTAGTGCATTAGAAAAGCTCTTGGGAATGAACCAAGGTTGTCTCCCCAGTTGTCTGTTATGCAAAGCCCACCAGAGGGGAAAAAGGTGGATCGATCTGTATCAGGCTTCCTGGGAGGGTTGCATCACTATACCCATCTCTAATCTCCCAAATAAACAGGGAGACCTGGGAGGAGAGACTTGTAGAGATCTTGACCAAAATCCAGTGACACAGAGAAAAGAGCTATGGGAACCATTAAATAAAATCAAGTTGAAGAAAAGGAGAGTGGAAGCTGATGCCCCAGGCTCAGCATAAGGCTGTTAAAATTTCCTCTGGAATTGAAAGCAAGGACTCACATAGATACTTGTATACCAGTGTTTAGGACAGCATTATTCATAGCGCCAAAAGGTGGAACCACTGTCCATCAGCAGATGAACGGATAAACACATGTGGTATATCCGTATCCATACAGTGGAATATTTCTGCCTTAAAAGGAAGGAAATTTTGATACATGCTGTGCCATAACAGACTTTTTTTTCTTCTAGTTTTATTGAGATATAATTGACACACATCATTATGTAAGTTTAAGGTGTACAGTATAATGCCTTGACATAGTTAAATATTGAGACATGGTTACACAGTAAGTTTAATTAACATGCATTGCCTCATTTAGTTATAAAAATTATTATTTTTTCCTTGTGATGAGGACTTTTAGGATTTACTCTCTCAGCAACTTTCAAATATACCATACAGCATCATTAACTATAGTCATCAGGTTGTACATTATATCCCTTGTATTTATTTGTCTTATAACTGGAAGTTTGTACATTTTGACCACCTTCAACCCAGTCCCCTTTGCAACCATAAATCTGATCTCTCCATCAGTTTGGTCTTTTTAATTTTTTATTTAATTTATTTTTCTTTTTATGGCTGCACCTGTGGCATAGGAAGTTCCCAGGCTAGGGGCTGAACTGGAGCTGCAGCTGCTGGCCTACATCACAGCCACAGCAAAGCCGGATCCGAGCTGCATCTGCGACCTATACTGAATCTTGCAGCACTGCTGCATCCTTAGCCCACTGAGTGAGGGTAGGGATCAATTCCACATCCTCATGGACACTATGTCGGATTCTTAACCTGCTGAGCCACAATAGGAACTCCCAGGTTGATTTTTTTAGATTCCACGTATGAGGAAGTTCCTCTGTGACCCAGTGGGTTAAGGATCTTACATTCCTGCAACTGTGGTGCAGTTTGCAACTGTGGCATGAGTTTGGTCCCTGGCCCAGGAACTTCCACGTGCTGCAGATGCGGCCACATATGAATGAGATCATACAGTATTTGTTTTTCTTTGCCTGACTTATTTCACTTAGTGTAATGCCCGCAGGTCCATCCATGTCACAAATGGCAGGATTTCCTTCTCATGGCTAAATAGTATTCCATTGTGTGTGTGTGTGTGTGTGTGTGTATACCACATTTCCTTTATCCATTCACCTGTCAACAGATACTTAGGTTGCTTTCATGTCTTGGCTATTGTCATGGATGAAATGTGAAAATATGAGAAAATAGGATGCTAAGTGAAAAAGCCAGACACAAAAGAACAAATATTGTATGATTTCGCTTTTGTGAGATACCCGGAATAGGCGAATTCATAGAAACAGAAAGTAGAACAGAGGTTACCGCAGGCTCAGGTGGGGTGGTGGGGGCAATGGAGAGAGTTATTGCCTAATGAACACAGAGTTTCTATTTAGGATGATAAAATAGTTCTGAGGATGAATGGCAGTGAGTATGGTCTGAATGCTTGTGTCCCCTCCCAGATTCATATGTTGAAATTCTACTGCCCACTGTGAAAGTGTGAGGAAGTAGGGTTTTGGGGTAGTGATTGGGTCATGAGGTTTGAGCCCTCATTAATGGGATTAGGGCCCTTATAAAAGAGGCCTCAGAGAGTTTGCTAGCCCCCTTCCACCATGTGAAGGCTGCCACGCAGAAGAGGGCTCTCCCCAGGATGCAGCCATCCTGGTATAACTTGACCATGGGCTTCCCAGCCTCTAGAACCATGATGAATTAATTTCTGTGGAATTCTCGCTGTGGCACAATGGTATTGGTGATGTCTCTGCAGTGCCAGGACACAGACTCAGTCTCTGGCCTGGCACAGTGGGTTAAAGGATGCTGTGTTGCCACAGCTGTAGCTTGGATCTAATCCCTGGCCCCCAAACTCCGTATCGGTGGGGCAGCCAAAAAAATTAATTTCTGTTGTTTAAAAGCCTCGTAGTCTGTGGTATTTCATTATAACAGTCTGAATGGACCAAGACAGTGATGATTACACAACATTGTGCGTGTAATGCCACTGAGTTATACATTTAAAAATTCCTACAATGGTAAATTTTTTATTGTATGTATTGTACTATAATAAAAAATTCCTTTCCTGTGCATCTATCCACCCTGTTACTCCTGAAAAAAAAACCACTAGTCTGAGATTAGGTGATTCAAAAAAGTGGAAACCCAAGGGGGGCATTCTCAGCCAGCTGGCATGAGGGAGTGGCACTCTCTTCCTTGTAAGAGGGGTGATGGCTAAGCCCAGGAGCTGGCCCTAGTGACCACTATAGAGTGACCCAGTATTGCCAGGCACACTGTGATGTTCCATTTTCTTTCTGGGATATCAAGAAACAGAGTCAAACCAGCAGCCACCCATCAAGATGTGGATGTTTGACAAGATGCTTCCTTGGACCACTCAGTATCCCAGGATGCTATGGACTGAAGTCTTAACCCCCAGTAACTCAGAAAGGTGACTGTACTTGAGATAGTGTCCTGTGGAGGTAATTGAGGTTAGAGGAGGTCATTAAGGTGGCCCTTACTCCAATATGACTACTGTCTCTGTTATTAAGAAGAGATTAGGACACTGACAGGTATAGAGAGAAGATCTTGAATTTGAACTTGCAGCCTCCAGAACTGTGAGAAAGGTTTCTGTTGGTTAAGCCACCCAGTCTGTGGTACTTTATTAGGCAGTCCTAGCAAACTAGTTGACAGGCTAGGGTAAGTTTCCATAGGGCCATATTGACTCCTGCTTGTCCAGCTTGCGGAATTCTTTCGTATTATTTAAAATGAGACCAAAAAGGAGTTCGCATCATGGCTCAGTTAAGAACCTGACTAGTATCCATGAGGATGTGGGTTTGATCCCTGGCCTTGCTCAGTGGGTTAAGGATCTGGTGTTGCCGTGAGCTGTGGTGTAGGCTGGCATGAGCTGTGGTGTAGGCTGCCGTGAGCTGTGGTGTAGGCTCTCATTCAACTTCTAGCCCGGTAATTTCCATATGCCGCAGGTGCGGCCCTGAAAAGCAAAATAAATAAATAAATAAGACTCTCAGGTCACAAGAGGGTAATGCTTAGCACAAAAGAATGTATTGCTTGTGGGGAAATTTCAAGGAAAGATTAGGAAGATACTGTTTTGAGGTGGGGCTTTCCTTTAAATTATCTCAATAGATTTCACCATACTCTAGCCATGAACTTGGCAGTGAGAGTATGTGTTTTCAAGACACAGAGAAGGGGTGGGAAGGAGGGGCTGAAGAAAAAGAAAGATCAGACTCCTGTCTGTCCACGGGTCACCTTCAATAAGGAAGAATGACCCAGTGGGGAGTGTTTAGGACTGGATGTCTGTTCCAACTCGACTGGACAGGACTCATCTTTCAAAGCCAGTCTGAGTTGGCATTAACACTCTCCCTGGAATAGCAACAGCATCAGCCAGAGCTTTTTGCAGGTCAGACCTACTCTTTCCCTGACAATAAGATCATCCTATCTGGACCCAGGTACTGCTTAACCAAGTTAGGTACAGAATAATTTAAAGCCTCAGCACTCTGGATTTGGAAATCAGCTGAAGGAATGACAGCTTAAGGGCTGATTTATATCTTATTTGTCCTGGAGGGGAAAAGCGAAGAATAATTGAGCACGTGAGTCGTGGACAAAATTGGTATGAAGGCATTGGAGGGGATTGCTATATTCCCTGAATATGATGATATTAAAGACTTTGCTTTCATCACCTGGACAATATTTTGATATCAATTCTGGTTTCTTTTGATAAGAGATTATTTTCTTTGTATAAACTGCTTCATGCAAGGGCATTAGGACCATTTTTAGATCTGTTTATCCAGGTGTCTGTAATCAACCTACCCTTGTATCCACCCAACCATCAGTTTACCCACCTACCCATTGACCCATGTATCCACTCATCCACCCTTCCATCCATCTACCTGTCCATCCATCCACCCACCCACCCACCTGCCTACTTACCCACTTTTTATTCTTTCTTCAATCTAGTAACTTCTTCTCCATCCCAGTTTTCTTCCCTGTGTGTCTGAAATAGCCTCCTCACAGGTCTCCTTGCCTCCAGCCTTTCTCATCCTGCATCTTTTGTGCACATCACAGCCTGAATGATCTTTTTACACTTCAGTTTCCTCATTTGTAAAAGCAAGGAAATAATATTTATTTCTCTGGATTATTGTAAATGGGATTATGCTTTATTCATCCAACAGTGGTTTATTGAGCTCCTACTTTATGTGTTATTCTCCACTGTATGCACTGGAAGTACAGCAACACATAAAACAAACAGGTCCTGCCTTCCTGAAGCTTTTATTCCGGTGAGAGAAAGAGGCAGCAGTTGCATACTCCAATAAATACATGATGCTATTTCAGGTAGTGACAAATGTCTAGAAGAAAAATGGTAATATGGGGAATTCCTGTGGTGGCTCAGTGGAAACGAATTCCTGTGGTGGCTCAGTGGAAACGAATCTGACTAGTATCTGAAGATATGGGTTCGATCCCTGGCCTCGCTCACTGGGTTGGGGATCTGGTGTTGCCATGAGCTATGGTGAAGATTGCAGATGTGGCTCGGATCTGGCATTGCTGTGCCTGTGGCATAGGCCAGCAGGTACAACTCTAATTCAGCCCCTAGCCTGGAAACTTCCATATGCCTCGGGTGCATCCCTAAAAAGAAAAACAGTGAAAGGTGATGTGCACAAAGTTCTTAGCACCACGTCTAACACATATAGGTGTTTAATTAATAGTAGTTGTCATATTAACAGTAATTAGTTTACAACGTTATCAGTCTCTCTAAAACCTTTCAATGGTAATTGTGGTTATCTAGCATTTATTGAGCAGTTGCTATGAACCCACCATTATGTGGAGCACTTTAATCTCACAGCAACCCTGTTGTTATAGGGTAGGATTATCTCTGTAATTTCACATGTGGAAACTGAGGCCCAGTCCCTCACTGTCTTCAAGGAAATGTCCAAACTCCTTACTCAGGTGCTTAAGGCCTTTCATGGTCTGACCCTGCCCATCTCTTCAGCCTCATGTCTTTTTGACCTTGTGTTGCCTGCTTTTTGCTTCAAGACTCAATTCAGTCATCACCTCCTCCAGGGAGTTTTCCTTGACCACTACCCTCCCCATCCCCTGGTGTCCCCAGGGCAGAGTTAAGTGCTTTATCCAAGGGTTTGCGGAGTTTCCTTTTCACGGTTCTCATCACATGGTCCTGCAGTTGTCCACTCTGTCTGCTGTCTGAGACAGTGTGAGTCCTCCGGGAGTGGACATTTTATCTTTTTTCTCTTTAACCCCAGCATCCAGCCCAGTGCTGAGTAACAGGTGCTCAATAAATAAATATCCAAAGATGTTCTATTTTAATCCTTTATCTCTCTGGAGAAAGACTTCTTCTCTGAGGATTGTTCAGATCCGAGAGGAATTTCCTTGGGCCCCAGTGTGGATTAGGAACCCATGAAAGAATTTGATTCTGACCTGTCACAAGCTGTGTGACACATATTTAGTTACTCACCCTCCCTAGATGGCACCAACAGATAAAAGGAAAATGTTTCACAACCAAGAGACAGAGAGCAAGTTTGCAGCACTGACAAAAACATATTTCGTTAGGTCTAATTTGACATGTTTGCTACAGGAAAAAAAATCCTAGATTTTTCAGAATCTAAATTTATAATCCAAAAATAGATTAAATTATGAAAGGAAAAAGTCTTCTTGCTTTGGAAGGGATCCACCACCTTGACCTTTCTAAGTAACAGTTTCTCTACAACAACCGTGTCACGCAAGAGCATAGACTTTGCAACTAAACTGTCTGGTTTAAATTCCCCGAAAGCCACTTACCAGGGTGAGACCCCCAAGCACTTTCAGCTTCTCTGATCCTCCATGTTGTCATCTGCAAGCGAGGGAACTGAAGTGAAACTGACAGTACTAATAGCCTGAACCCAGATTGGGACTTGAACCTACAGTTTTTAAATTTGAATCATTCACCTGGTGTCTGGGCTTACTGAGATTCAGGTTCTTGGTGCCTCAGCCCAGAAGGAATTCAGCGAGAGATAAAGTGATAGGCAGGAAATAGATTTATTAAGATAAAGTGCTTGTGAGAAATACAGGCAGACAGGGAAGGAGGCTCTGGCCCAAGGATTAGGTGGGCTACAGTTTTATAATACAAGGGGAGTTGGGGTGGGGAAAAAAACGCCTCTTGCTCTTTCTTCGAGTAGTAGCTCCTCCTTGGTATCCCAAGAGAGAGTATTTGACCCTATAAGGTCAAACTAGGACTGTCATGGTGCTTATTCAAATCAGCATGGTGCTTAAACTCCTGCCCTTGGTCTGAACCTGAATGCAGGCCTCACCCCACCCCAACCCGATGACCTGAGGCACATCTCGCACCTCCATTAGTCAAGCAAGCCTGACTCCTTCTGCTGGCTTTCTTGAGCAGTTATTAACTTACAGTGATCTCCCAAAGTGCCCTAGGTTTCCTTCTCTATCTGTGGTCCCTTATTGGGACTTCTGCAACTACCTGTGTAACTATCCTACTCCATCCCTATCAAAAGTTCTTGCTTCACGTGCTTATTGTGAGGATTAAATTAAAAAACGTGTGTGAAGTGCCTAGAAGTACCTGTTTCTTTGTACTGATTTTAATGTTACTAGAAACTCCCAGATGACAAATGTGGCTTGTGCTATTTTTCTCCCGGCAGCGTTGTTTAAGACTGGCTTCCCGGAGGGTTTGGACTGTAATTTTTTCATCTCTGTGTGTAGAATTCAACACTTAGTCAGGGTGTGTGCACTGAGTACCTTCTCAGGAAGTGCTGGTCTTCTCTGTGATCTTGCGCGGAGGAAGTCAGTTTGTATAACTCAGAATCCTCATCGTTTGATTTTGCCTTGGTTGTGGTTCCAGTGGAGGGACCCCTTTTCCAAGGCTCAGTCCAAGAAGGGTGGGTTGGAACCAGGGACGCCACCCCCTTTCACCTCTTAAGGGCAGCCCGGAAACCCAGATGGTGGCCCCCGGAGGGACTCCTCCAGGATAGATTTGCCTCCAGGAGGCAAATGATTCTGGCTTAGGGAAAGAGAATCTATTCCAGAGGAAGTCAGAGAGAGTAGATTTTGTTCCAGGAAGGAGTGTTGCCCCAGGCACTCCCAGGCAAAAAACTGGAGAAGCAGCAGATGGAGAATGAATATTGGCCAGGATACATGGTTTTCATTCAATTAAAATATCAAATAGGGAAGTCATAGGAACAGGGCATTTTGTGGGGGGCTTCTGATAACTTAAAGATCAGGCTGAATGAGCAGGAAGATCAAAGTCACATTATTATCATGTGTGGAAAAGAAATGGTCATGGATTTTTTTTCCACTTAAAAAAGTGTTTTCCAGGGTGCATGTTGTGGCTCAGCAAGTTAAGAACCTGGCTAGTATCCATGAGGACGTGGGTTCGATCCCTGGCCTCGCTCAGCGGATTAAGGATCTGCATTGTCGCAAGCTGCGGCATAGGTTGTGAATGTGGCTTGGATCCCCCCTTGCAATGGCTGCGGTGTAGGCTGTCAGCTGCAGCTCTGATTCGATCCCTAGCCTGGGAACTTCCGTATTCCACAGGTGCAGCCCTAAAAAGAGAAAAAAAAAAGGTGTTTTCTCTTCTTGGTCCTTTTGAGGAACTGATATTGATTCAGGTCCAACAAGTCCAGTAACCATTTATAGCTGCCATTAAAAGAAACCTTTAACATAACTATGAAACCGCAGGTACCATTTTCTGTCCTGGGTTTCTTAGTTTTTAGGTCTTAAATGTGCTGCTAGGCCTCTGGGCCTGTCCAATTTCCTGCCAAGTGAGTCAGGAACCTCCCTGGATGACAGGGATAAAAGGAGAAGAGGAGCCAGTCAACCCAGCGGGTAATATTTACCCTGCCCCTGAGGCAATGAGGAGAGGGTCCTGGAAAGGGCGTTCAGTGAATCAGGGGCTCTTGTCTTCCTCAGGAATCCTTTGGTTCCAAGTAAAAAACCCATCTAAAGTTGTACAGGGTAAAGGACTTAGAGAATGGACATAGTGAAGTCAGGCCTCAGGGCATTACAGGGCAGGCTTGTGGTCAGGCAGCCGTGTTTTTGGTGGGGACTGCTCTCCTCTGCCCCATGATTCTCTTTGCTGAGTAACTTCCTTGCCCAGGAAGATTAGACAGCAGCCTTGGATGTTCCCCTCCCTTGATTTCAGCATGGTTTTGGCCTGCTCACACCAGGCCTGACTCTGAGATTTTGCGGGCTCAGAACTCACCACTCTCATGATCATTTCTGTCTCTGTGGTAGGAATTGAATGGGGGGAAATCTTGACTTTTGGCAGGGGGTGCAGTTGAAGACTTCACACCTCCCCTCCTCTCAACTTAAAAATTGCATAAGGTCTAAATCCCTAGTTTTTGTTGTTGTTGTTGTTGTTTTGTTTTGCTTTTCAGGGCCAAACCTGCAGCATAAGGAAGTTCCCAGGCTAGGGGTCGAATTGGAGCTGCAGCTGCCGGCCTGTACCCCAACCTATACCACAGCCTACGCCACAGTTCATGGCAATGCCGCATCTCTGACCCACTGAGCGAGGCCAGGGATCAGACCTGCATCCTCCTGGATCCTAGTCAGATTCATTTCCGCTGTGCCACAATGGGAACTACCCTAAATCCCTAGTTTTTGTAATAAGTCCTTTATATGGAAATA